>OX438664.1:22083683-23283683 GCA_949316385.1 Globia sparganii
GCCCCCTACCTTCCCAGGTAAGGACCACTTCACATGTAAAGGACTCTTTCAACGCCATTGTTCCCAGTTTTACCTCTAAACTTTACAATGGGGATTTTGTTCAGCCGGTTACTTCGCCCGTCATTACTTATATTTTAATATAGACTGTGGTCTTTGAGGAGGTGAAAGACGTTGTTGAGGTAAAATTGTTAGTCTTAAACGAATATTTTATACAGAAAAAGAATTGATTTTTGTATGTTTATTTTTGTCACACTTTCACGCTAAAACGGCGCCATGGATTTGGACGAAATTTGGCACATGGGTAGACCATGACGTTTTTTTTATTACTGAATGGGCTCTTGACCTCGATCACGCCTGATGGAAAGCGATGGATGAGGTCTATGATGGAACGAGCGTGCCTAGAAGATGCCTAAGGCAATGAAACTCCCACGCATCGACGAAACACAGCAGGCTGCTTGACGCCGTACTCCGGTGGGAGGGTGGTCGCAAACCAGGCGGGCGTTAGTCCTACCGCCGCAAGGGAAGAATTGGCCAGTTAAATAAGGTATTGGGTGTGACTGTCCAGGATGCGCCGAGCGCTCGGTTCAGTTGAGTAACTGCCGGAACAAAGTGCGCTACACGAGGAGGCTTCTTCAAGGATCCCAAAACCTGGATTAGAACATAGAATACTTTTTATCCCGATATTCCCACGGGATAGAGACTTATGCGGGTGAAACAGCGGGGTACAGTTATTATCTATATACACACATCAAAAGTGTCTAGGGATCAACATATATTTTTGCAATAACTTTTCTCCTGATTGATATTAATTAAAATTTTCTTTAAGGATTCATCAAATAAAGTGTTTTCGTTTGTCACAGTAACGATAAACCAAGTCACCTTTGCATTAATAAAGAAATTTGCCATTTTCCTAATAAAGGGATTTTTGACATTTGAACCACTAACACAAAAGTTCGAAAAAAAGACTGAAATAACAGTTTTCTCTAAAATTTTATTGGGTAACTTAAACAATTAATAATCCGTGTTTCTACCGCGAACACTAACAACACAAGAACATCGGTTTGGCATACTCAAAATGAGTTCATCCAAATCACGCTGTGGAATGGCCGCCCATGTTCGTTGCAACAACAAAAAAAGGTCTTCTTGCGACTGGATACCCTCCATATTCGGCAGAGCTCTTCTCTGTAGCATATCCCATGCATGCTCAATCGGGTTCAAGTCTGGCGACTGAGCAGGCCAGGGCAGGACATTGATGTTAGCTGCGGCGAGAGTCTGTCTTACAACTCTTGCGGTGTGCGGTCGTGCATTATCATGCATTAACTGAAATAAGGGACCGATTTGCACTTGTAGAGGAACGATGACGTCTGATACAATTGTCTCAGCATAAATTTGAGCGTTGAGGTTGCCTCTGATCCAAATCAACTCAGTTCTTCCGCCGATCCAAATACCCGCCCATACCATGATGGTTCCACCACTATAAGGATGGACTTCCTGGCAGGATTTTAATCGCTGTTGGCGTCCAGGGGTTCTCCAGTGTCGTATACGTCTTGTATCCGGTCTCATACCAAAACGAGACTCATCAGAAAAGCACACGAAACGCCATTGTTCTTCTGCCCAATTTCTGTGTTCAAGAGCCCATTGATATCGAATCCTACGATTGTGCATTGCTATAGGTGATACCCGTAGCGGTCTTCGGGAATGAAGGTTCACTTCATGCAAGCGGTTTCTGACTGTTTGGTCGCTAATTAAGTTCCCTGAAGAGTGATGAAGCCTCACGGCTAACATCATGGCGGTTATTGTTGGAGCTCTTCGAGTTAAGATTTGAATGTATCGGTCTTGTCTCCGTGTGGTGCAGCGATACCGTCCTCCATGGCGCTCAGCCACGGTACCAGTGCTTCGGTAACGTGTCCAAAGTCGACTGATAACACTCTGACTTGTATTCAGAGCTAAAGCCACAGTACGTTGCCGGGAACCAGCTTCTATCATTCCCACGGCTCTGAGCATTTCTTCCCTGCTTAAATGACGTCGCCGCTCCATAATAACGTTGGTTTTAATCAGTAGTAGGGAAACAGTAGCACTAATAATGTCTTCAATGCGTTGTATGTTTTTATAGGGAAAATATTGACAGCTGATTTTCATCTTATACTCGAATTTGATTCACAGTTCCTGATTCAAATGATGAAATGCACCAAAAAGGATCCATATAAATTTATAAAATCATAAATTTATTACAAAGCCACATCTCAATCTCAAGAAATCCGCATAAAAATGCTTGATCCCTAGACACTTTTGATGTGTGTATATAAAAATGAATTGCTGTTCGTTAGTCTCGCTAAAACTCGAGAACGGCTGAACGGATTTATCTTATCTTGGTCTTGAAATGTTCGTGGAGGTCTAGGGAAGGTTTAAAAGGTGAGAAAAATCGAATAATTCCCGGGAAAACCCTAAAAACAGCCCTTTTCTATTTCCCATACAAACGTTTTCTAAATAAAATGTAGAGTCCATTGTCTTTTATTTATCGATTGAGACAGTACGAAGTCTGCCGGGTCTGCTAGTTACATATAAAAGACTCAATGCATGATTACCATGTTCCCAGTACAATAAGTAACAAACAATCTGCCTGCCTTTTCCCAACTATGTTGGGTTCGGCTTTCAGTCAACACACAACACTTAACTAAATAATAATAATAATAGTCTGGGCTGGGTTTTGCTAGAGCTGACAGGGTTGTCAAAACGCTCGCTCCCTATATTACATGGTTCTTGTACTTCCTGATCTCAAAATACAGGAATAAATGTAATGTAAATCTTCTGCCTACCCGGAAGACAATGGGTAGCGTGATGTTCTGCAACGTTAAAGCAACGCATTTTAATCTACTTAACATAGGGTGGAGATCCCAATTCCCGGTTTCAAAAAATAAAGTTGATTCGGACCCAAGTCCATTACTACCTTCAATTCTTACTTACTTCACCGATTACCGTAGGTCCGTCGATACTTTTATAGAAAGCTGGTACATTTATCAACCGTACTGTTTAGTGATAAGGTTTAAATTCTCTCAGCAATGGAGACGGCAATGATATTGATCAGTAAATGGACCTCAAATGGACCTGTAGGTAAACTTCTTAAAGGTAGGTCGTTATCTAATATGTGCTGAGGTGGACGTGTACTAAGGGGCTAATTTGGTAATGGATAGGTACCGAAAGGCTATATAAATATTTCATGGCTGCTGGCAAGTATTATTTGGGTACAACATTGATCGAAGAGCTCAAAAATAACCATGGCAACCAACTATGTCCCAAACAAGTTTGTTTACCAAGTCAAAACAAACGCTCTATTTATACAACAAAATGGACAAACAAATAAATTAACACTCGTGGCAGCATTAACTCATAAACCAGTACAAAACAATACATCGCACTCATCCCCCGTGGAGCCAACACGACGTGAATCACGACCAATATCCGTTCCTCCGGCCATCCGGGCCTCCACCGGCCACCATCCGGCCGTCCGGCGCCGGGCGTCAGACGGACAAAATTAAATATCGCAATAATAAAATCAACAACTGGCACTTCCACCCTAATGAACGGCATGGAGTGAAAGCGAAAATATAATTTATTTTTCCGATTTCTTTTTTCAAAAGAAAGTGTAGTAAAATGCTTTGTGTTTTATCGACTACTATATCAAATACATTATTATGAAAGAAAGAAAAAAAAAAAAATATTTGGGAAAGAAAGCAACATACTTCATTGTGTTAATTCTGTTTTCATCCGGAAAACTATAATTAGTTTACTGTTAACAGCTTGAGTCTAAATAACAAATTTTATACAATTAATGCGGGTCGCTTTTCGGCTCCCGACAGGTGCGACGCGACAGCGCGATGCGACTCGAGTAGAACAATTTCTATTTTCTATGAAAATTTCAGGGAAATTATTCTACCAGAATCCGTCACACCGTCGCGTCGCCTCAAGCTTTTATGCCTTTTCTTGAATTACATAAGTTATGGATATGGTATGGTAGCCCTGTAAAAAAGCGACGCGAAGTGAAATCTTTTAAAGTCTGAAAATTAATACGAGCTGTTTGTACAGACGTCAGCACATCAAGCTACTAAAATCTGTCAATTTTCTTTAATAGATTTTCAATTTTATCTATAACGCATAAGCTTCAAATTTTATTGGGAAAATTTGCCAGTTTCGGGTAGCTTGGTATGCTGGCGTCTGTACATTTCATGACAAGACTTCTTTTAATTTTAATATACATCCCAAATCATTATGTCCGGTTCTGTATTGTTTATCCTTGTCTTATTTTTTGTTTTTTTATTAATAATTTACTAAATAAATATTAAATTAAATTATATTAAGTTAAATGAATTGCCATCTAAGCACTTTTTGCATGGAATATTCTGTATCTATAAAAGGACGTTGTTAGCTGCGCAGTCCGCGCTACAGTTTATACATTTGCAGCTATCATCGTTTTACTTGTTTTTAAGTCTTGTGTTATTGTTTCAAAATAAACTTTATTACACCAGAAAATACTTAACAAAAAAAAAACAACTTTTTTTTTTATAAATATAAAAAATATGTTTTATGTTTAAATTATTTATTACTCATCCGTCATTTGACCCTAAAGGTTCATTATAAAACCAGTGTCAGACAGCATCTGTCTGGCATTAATGCTGAAATGGACCTTTTGGCGTAGCCGCGAGGCACACACATTTCACTTTTTTATTTTATTTCTATTTTGTGTTTCACAATCTGTTCATCATAATCAGCCTATAATATTCCCACTGCTGGAACACAGCAGGTCTCCTCTCGGTGAGAGGGAGTGAGCCGTAATCCACTACGGAAGCCCAATGCGTGTTGATAGATGTCACATATCTTCGACATTTCCTTACCATGTTCTCCTTCACCGTTTTGAGAGCAGTGGTGATGAAATAATTTACACAAAGCCCAGCCACAAAGCGCCTGTCGGGGTTCGAACTTACGAACTACAATGTGTTAGCCGCGGCCACCACTGCTCTCCAAGCACGATATGTTGCCAAACAAATATTATTCATTCTTTCTTTCTTTCCTTCGCACTAATCTAATAGCACAGACTACTCAATGCTCACTCATCATCATCTGCCTAGCCTTTTCCCAACTATGTTGGGGTCGGCTTCCAGTCTAACCGGATACAGCTGAATATCAGTATTTTACATGGAGCGACTGCCTATCTGACCTCCACAACCCAGTGACTGGGTAATACGATACCCCCGGGTAAGACTGGTTATCAGATTTTCGGGCTTCTGACTACCCGTAACGACTGTCAAAGATCCACGAATGACAGCCGGGACCAACGGCTTAACGTGCCTTCCGAGGCACGGAGGGGTTTCGTTATGTAAAGATGGTCACCCACCCACAGACCAACCGCGGCAAGCGTAGCTTAACCTGATCAATCGACCTGTGCGGCTGTTTTTATTTAGCCACGGGCTACTCAACTTCCTACTCAACTACTCAATGCTCACGGTAGTAGCTATAATCCGTCCACTTTACGAACCCATTTCAATCAGTGAGCTAGCTCCACAGAACAGATAAAAGAGGTCCGCCGAGTGCCGAGTGGTGCGAAAAGGCAAACAGAATGCCCTCTGTTTTTCTTTATTTCCCGATCACCTTTATTTATAGGGGTCTCAGCCAATGGGTGGGAGAACAAGCTGTTTTATAGACTATTGCTTTGTTACTGTGTAGTCGATACCGGTGATTTTGGGGGTCATCGAGGTAACAAAGAATGTTGCTGTCTTTTTTGATTGCAGCTGAAAACAGTCACAAATAAATAAAATTGAAGTTTCTGTTTATAATATCAAAATAACAGCTTTTATAATGCATAATATATGAAAATGTATACGGTAATTATTACAAAAACACATTTTTTTTTTCTCTGCACCGGCTTGTCTTCGAAACGGCTGGACCGGATTTGACAGGAGTTTCAATGGGAGATAGCTGTAGGCCAATTCTGCTAATTTAAAACGTTAAAAATCTAGTCGCAGTCTCTCTCGGCGACAAACAAATGTCAAAAACTTGTCAAAATGTAGGGAAATTTGAAGTATTTTTGACAGATTGAGACTGAGATCAGACTGTGAACGTTCTTAAAAATTACGAGAATTGCCCCTCTGATTATATTATCCGCGAAAAAAGAAAATCATGAAAAAAAAAATTTTTTAACCGACTTCAAAAAGGAGGAGGTTATGAATTCGGTTGTATTTTTTTTTTTTTATGTTTGTTACCTTAGTACGCCGTCATTTATGAACCGATTTGGAATTTGTTTTTTTTATTTGAAAGGATATGCTTCCAAATTGGTCCCATTTTTGTCAAAATCCAGTTCTGATGATGGAATCCGTGAGGAATTGAGGGAACTCCTCAAATATTATAGGCATACATATAGCAATTTTGGTATTTTCATCAACATGTCAAGCATTTGCATTCAAAAAGTATAATTTGGTGAAGTGGAACTGATGAAGGAGACCACAGATAGCCACAGGAACTCTTCAATGATAATAAGTATTTCACGGGTGGCGATAAGATATCTCGATTAAGATAGTTAAGCGACTATGACGAAGCAAATTTAAATAAATGGTTCTGACGAAAATGGTACCATCAAACCGATCTGATGATGAAGCTGGAAGGTAGGTACCGGAACTTCGTAATAAAACCATGTATTCTAGCCGTGTTTGGGCTTATTGGAATTGTCATGAGATGCACTCTGACTATAAAAGTAAAAAATAAAAACTTTTTAACAAAAAAAACAACCGACTTCAAAAAAAAAACACTACAAAGTGTAAAATAACTTTAATTTTAATTTTGGAAGTCGGTGGCAAAAACGTAAATACAAAAACAAAGACACCGACTTCCAAAATTAAAATTAAAGTTATTTTACACTTTGTAGTGTTTTTTTTTGAAGTCGGTTGTTTTTTTGTTAAAAAGTTTTTTAATCATCTGTCAGGCAAGATGATACCTCAAAATTTCCCATTTTTTCAATTTTAATGTATTTATTTTTAAACATTCCAGAAAGCTTCAAAAATTCACAAAGAATGAAAGCACTAAGGACGGAGCGATGGGGTTATGGAGAAATGTCTTGACGCTGCGTGAGTGTGCGTGATCCATCGCCGCTATGTCCACAGCGCACAGGATGGATGAAAAGCACCACATGAAATAATTTTTTTGCTCCATATATTGGTGTTATTGCTGTATGGCGTTCCAGTGTGAGGATAAATAAATAAATAAATAAATGAAATCCAAATTGTTTTCCGACATGCACGCGAACCAAGTCGCGGGAACAGCTAGTAGGTACTGAAATAATTAACATTTATGTTTACGTACAGACGACAGCACATCAAGCTACTACAGTCTGTCAAATATCTTTAATAGATTTTCAACTTTATCTCTAAAGCATAAGGTTCAAATTTGATTGGGAAAATTTGAGAGTTTCGGGTAGCTTGATGTGCTGGCACAACGTAAATAATATGTAGTTCAAAATGGAAAAGAACTACGTTCCAAACCGACTTTTTTTTAAATTTCGGTATGTGGCAATCCTCTTAAGGTATACTGTATAACGTCTCTGTTTTCTATTCTCTTCTAAATTTCGGATTAAGTCACCTTTAATGACATACAAGAGGTATAACAATATAGAAAATTGTGACCTCAAATTTTTAAAGAAAGCAGGGTTTGACATAGGTAGACTTAAGGTTATAGCACATTATATCGGCACCGCAACTGCGCAGCTGCAGCACGGCGTCGCCTCGAATTTAGACTACGGCTAGCTGCCAGCGCGCTAACTACGCGTTGTCCGCAAGGTGCAAGCTCGCAGTCCGCGCGCCGGCCGCGACGTGTAAGCTCACAGTCCGCGCGGTGGCCGCGAGGTGCAAGCTTGCTTTCACCGCGAACTCAATATTGTTATATGGCATTTATGATTGAACACGCCTAGGACTTGCACGTTTTCATAATGTCTCGGTTTACGTTGCGCGAACTAGCAATAATCGCTATTGCTCTCGACGAAGAACAGGAATGCAGTGCAGCGAGGCGCGAGAGGCGACGGTGGTGCGCCGGCGACGTGCGACGACGCAATGACGTTTCGCTGCCGACTCGGAGCCGGCGCGTAATAAGCATGCCGTCGGCGCGCTGTGCGCACAAGATCCGCTCGCTTGCAGCACGCGGGCTGCGAGTCGAGTTGTGTGGTAGCGGCAAGCGCGCTGACTGCCCGCCGTTGGCTTTTTCATATTGACATTATGAAATATATTATACTACACACGATTTGATGCTCTAAATTGAATGACAAGTTAATTGCTGGTTTGGAGCGGTGCTGTTGCGGTGCCGGTATAATGTGCCACGACCTTTAAGTGTTTTAATAAGTCTTGAAGTTTTTTTTATGGTAGCATAAAAACTTCGATACTTACTAAAAAAGGACTTCAAGATGGTAGGTCTATTAAAAAAGATGTTACCAAATAATTTCCTAAAAATTCCCTAATCCAAACCGAATTTTCCTAAAAAAGGGTTTTCAACAAAAGACAGACTGGATCATTTTCTTTTATACTTATCTTATTTTCATTTAAAAAAACACAATTATGTTTTACAAATTATTTATTCAACACGATCCCTTTTATCTCTTATTTGCTTTGATTCATAACACCTTTAATATTTCGAGCAGAGGAAAATCCACCTTGTGTTTGAAATGTTAAAGTTGATTTCAGCTCGTTATGTAGTTAATTCAGATTTGTTCGGAATATCTACGGCCACAATTTGAGTTCCTCCTACTTTTAATTAACTTTTAATCCTGGTTTTGTAAACGTTTTGTTCACTGAAGACATTCAGTTCTATGTAGGGATTCCGGATTCGGGAATTGATGCTTATTTTTGCTTAGGATAATCCATAGACAAGTTTAGACGTGATAAAAAAATTGGCTACTTAAAATACGTCAATTTACGTCAGGCGTTGACTAATTTGACAGGACTAAACTAATATTTATCTTAAGTCCTTTTCTTAATAAAATAGAAAGAAAAAGATGCACTGAACTTAAATTTAATTTAGTTTGTGAACAACAGAATCAGGGCCATTGATTTACATTCTGTAATTTCTTTATCTCACATCCTGACTTATTAGTTGTTAATTATTACCATTTCACTTTTACCATGTTTGTAAATATGTGAGAACCATGTATCTATCACATATGTAATTAATTTATATGTCATGGTTTCATTTTTAATTCTTTTAATCATTGCGGTATAGTAATTATATTTAGGTAAGTACCTACATCTTCACGTAAAATTAATGTATGCAAATTATTGTAAACATTATAATAGAGTAACGGTGGAGTTTCTTGTCCATTCTCCATACGAAAACTACCTTTTGGAAGGGGCGACTAGAATCAATTCTATTTTACTGTAATTTTTCTCGTTCAAAAGTGCCTTCTATGTGCCTATTTGAAATAAATGCTTTGACTTTGACTTTTATCGTGTTTGAATAGAGTATGAATAAGACGTAGTGTGTTTATTAACTTAATGGCCCCGATTCTGTTGTTCACAAACTAAATTCAATTTAAGTTCAGTGCATCTTTTTCTTTCTATTTCATTATGAAAAGGACAGAAGATAAATATATTAGTTTAGTCCTGTCAAATTAGTCAGCGCCTGACGTAAATTGGCGTATTTTCAGTAGCCAATATTTTAATCTCGTCTAAATTGTCTATGGATTATCTAATTTGACAGGACTGAACTAATATTTTATCTTCTGTCCTTTTCCTAACGAAATAGAAAGAAAAAGATGCACTGAACTTAAATTTAGTTTAGTTTGTGAACAACAGAATCGGGGCCATTATCTAGCTAAATAGATAATATTAGGGTGGTTATAGGTGATTATTTTAAGTACCGTATATACTTTGATATGCATTTAGTAAAAAGTTGTTATTTTGATATTACAAAAGACACTTCAATTTTATTTATTTGTACTTATGTATAGATAACAGTGCTATGCGTACGATGCAGACCATTACTGATAAAGCTTACTTCTATAAAAATCACTTTTCTAGTCTCCACTCTGGAATTCGTATTCCGAGCCCCCAGATACAGACTGTCTATTTTGGGGCTCACTAGCAAATACTATATTGTAAGTTTGTAACCTAGCTGTAGGTAATATTTCAAGCTACTCAAGTGTCTTAACTTGCTGTTAACCAGTAAACCTGCTTACTGTATTACTTGGACAATAAATATTACCTATTTTCTAAAAAAATGTTTTTCAAAATATTTCTATATACACCTATGCAATGTAAATGCTAAATAAGCTATCAGGAAAAGTATTAGTTTAAAACGTAACATTTACAAAAGACACTTTAAAAGTTCATATCCCCCAAATAAGTCGTTTCGGACCCCAAGTTATGGGGTTTAAAATGTTGAAAATTAGCTATTGTATCACCCATTACAAGGAATGCACCCAATCACAGCATCCAATTACCAACCATCCTGCCTATCGATTCTGTAAAAATCTCTCCGTGATAACATAGCTGAAGTGAGCGTGAAGTAAACTATCAATTGAGGCAATCCCTAACATCAGGTGGAATGATAGCTCACTTCACCTTAGTTTTCACGGTGAGATTTTTACAGAATAGCACTGCTGTATAGCTTTTTTTTTTTTTTTTGTGGATGGGAAATCATCCAATGACCCCTCCCGCTCTGGGTGGAGCAGAAGGGAGTGTCAGACTCTTACTGACTAAAACCCACCCGTGTTCCTTCCTTAGCCCTTTGTGTTCCGGGGTAGCGGTAACCCTTTCGGACAATCCCGCTGCCCCGGCAGGCTTCGGCCCTTTCGGGCCCCTTCCTAATGCTGACATCTCTTTGAGGCGCGCGTGGAACACGTACCTACGCGCCGTCCGGCACGCTACGCCGGCGGCTTATGGATTCTTTATTCCTGTCACCATCTACCTATAAGCCTTTTCCCAACTATGTTGGGGTCAGCTTCCAGTGTAAAAAGCGGATACAGCTAAATATCAGTATTCTAGCCTATTTTACCTCCACAGCTCAGTTACTGGGTAATACGATAGGTACCCCTTTGGTATGACAGGTTGTCGAACTTTCGGTTTCTAACAACCAGTAAAAACTATCAAGTTCGACGAATGTTCTTTAGGTATTCCAGCACGGATCAAATTGCTTATTGCAAACATACAAATCTCTTTATTTATACTTAATACAACAATCATTATATTACACAGCCGAACGTGACTTCAGGCAATTCCGACGAATAGAAATATGAAAGAGAAAAATTCAGCACGAAATATAACAATATAATTTACCGCAATGGTATCAAATATTCCGCTTGTCGCAGTTTATTTACTTGTTTTCATATTCTTTGTTTTAACAGCTTGGGTTACGAATCCTTTTAGTCTGATTGGAAAATAGATTGTTTGGTAGGTAGGTTGGTGAGTAAAACCTCAACACAAAAATCTAGGTGAAAAGAGCTTGTGATTGACATTACTGACAGCTCACTTCAAGCTCACTTCTAATTTCATTGCTGATTAGGTCGTGAATTTAAAACATAGGTCTACTACTAATTTGTGAAAGATTTTTTTACAGTGAAGAGTACTGTAAAAAACTGATTTTTCTAGTTTTTTTGAGCTTACCTCTTGACTTAATTTCAAGTTTTCTAAATGTTGTAATTTTTTCATGTTCTTTAAATAGTTCTACCTACATTATACCCAGTTAGAATAATCTGTTTCTTAATAGAACAGACGTAAATTAAACTTTGTTTCAATATTTGAGGATAGAAGTTATAATTCTCAGAATCTTCCATTTTCGAAACTTTCGACAAAAACTCCTTATCCGTTACTTTGCTGAGACTTAACAACGTAACAAACAAGAATATAATTTTAGCGCTCATGAGACATCAAGTTAGAAACTTTTAAAATAAAATTATCCAGAAATACATAAAAGAAGCGTGGTACCTAACTTAAAATAGACACATACTCTACTACTTAAGTTCGTGTGCCATTAAACTGTAGAACTTGTCACAGCAAACAAATTCGTTCCAGTGACTTATTGCTAAAGTTACTTCATCAGGCGTTAACTTTTGCGCTTGCCTTTACCTTTAGTTATGGAGTAACGAAGGTCGCACAAGTTATTGTAAGGACCTAATTGTAAGCTAACATTTGTAATTAATTAAATAGGTTAAATTAGGGACAGATTAGGTGTTCAACTTTAATTAGACTCGAATACATACCAGCTTAGCAGGCTAGATAGCAGAGACATTACTAATAATAACGCTTGTTCTATAGAACTGAAAAATCAATTACATGTTAAACAGAATACTTTTTATTCAATGTAAGTAGTGTAAGTACCACTTGTTTATTTATGCAGATGTAAGTACAGCAAAGCCGCCATGTTATTACAAAGAAAGTAATGGCCCCGACTCTGTTGTTCACAAACTAAACTAAATTTAAGTTCAGTGCATCTTTTTCTTTCTATTTCACTATGAAAAGGACAGAAGATAAATATTAGTTTAGTCCTGTCAAATTAGATAATCCATAGACAAGTTTAGACGTGATTCAAAAATTTCCTACTAAATACGTCAATTTACGTCAGGCGCTGACTAATTTGACAGGACTTAACTAATATTTATCTTCTGTCCTTTTCATAGTGAAATAGAAAGAAAAAGATGCACTGAACTTAAATTTAGTTTAGTTTGTGAACAACAGAATCAGGGCTAATGTTAAGTTAAAGGACACCTTATCTTAAATGAAACTGAAAAATATTAAATTATAAAATATAATAGTACCTTGTTGAAGAAAAACAAAGGCTATCAACTTTTCCACGTAACAAATTCAAAAAAACTCGAAAGCAAAAAGTCCTGCCTTCGCATCCAGTATGGTTACAAGATTCCCTTTTTGTCAATTTTTTTCAAAGTTTTTGCCGGTTGTCCGGGCTAACCCACTCACAATGACACCCGACTCAAAGCCCACTTCTACCCGGTTTTTTCCAATAAAACTTGGGTGCCGGCTACCAGATTAAACATCAACTTCAGGGCTTGCTAAGCCGGCTTACCTTTACACACCCACTGCGTTTATGGAGGTAAAAATTTGGTTTTGCATGACAATATCTGTATACTTATAGGGAAGATATGTAAGCTTGATATCTTTTTTATCTATCTATATATATAAAAGGAAAAACTGACTGACTGACTGACTGACATATCAACGCACAGCCGAAACTGCAAAGACTAGGAACGTGAAATTTTGCATACGGCTTCCTTTTATTATGTAGGGGAGCACTAAGAAGGGGTTTTTGGAAATTCGACATTTAAGTGGGTGAAAAGGGGGAATTTTGTTTGTATGAAAAATCTTATAGCTTGAGTTCATAAACTTGAAATTTGGCACGAATACACGCAGACAAAGTCGCGGGCGAAGTGCTAGTGGCTTATAATATAACAAAGAAAAATAATTGTATAAATAAAGGCTACCCAAGCAATTTTGAAGGATGGCCATAAGTTTAATTTGTTTATTAAATAAATAAAACTTGCTTTAGTTAGATAGTTACCTAGCAATAAAAATATCATAGTTTACATAATCAGCTTATAATGTTCCCACTGCTGAGGACACAGGCCTCCTCTATGTGAGAGGCTGAGAGGGTGTGGTGTTCACTATGACCCAGACCAGTGCGAGTATATAGATGTCACATGACTTTGAATGTTCTAGGATATGCCGGTTTCCTCACGATGTTTTCCTTCACCGTTTAAAGAGCATGGTATGAATAATGTTAAAAAAACTTCTTTGATACCTTTGAGGAGGTTTATATGCTAACAAATTAACATTTGGTGACAAGTCTGAGGACCATAATAAAATCAAGTCTGAAAATATAATATGTTTTATTGTTGGCTAATTGAGAATGGGTTCGAAGCAAAATATTTTTTAGACCAGCAGTACCCTAATTGCATTAACACCTCTGTCAATCATGATCTGGATCGTTTTGAAGGACTAATCCATTGAGGAGGTTTATATGCTAACAAATTAACATCTGGTGACAAGTCTGAGGACCATAATAAAATCAAGTCTGAAAATATAATATGTTTTATTGTTGGCTAATTGAGAATGGGTTCGAAGCAAAATATTTTTTAGAGCAGCAGTACCTTAATTGCATTAACACCTATCAATCACAATCTGGATCGTTTTGAAGGACTAATCCATTGCTGCATATGTTCTTAAAATTTGTCTGCGTATATAACGCAATGAATGCTGTTAAGCTGTCAAAGTGAAACCCATTACTACCGTTACCCCGTAACTAATAAACGTTGTATAACGTCTGTAAAGTTACACAACGCTATGTCTTCTTCTTTCGAAAGTCAAATTACTGACGACTGAAAGAGAGAAATCGATGTGTAACTATTCATCTGATATAATACGTTTATTAATACGTACGTAATAGTCAGCCTTTGTGCTGCTGTAAATACTTATGTGTGTTTAGGTATGGCTGGTGTTTAGCGATAAATGTGGATTTGCCGTTACGCACTATCTATAGCATGTAACTTATAAATTGAACTTGAAAAACTT
This sequence comes from Globia sparganii, assembly GCA_949316385.1. NCBI lineage: Eukaryota > Metazoa > Arthropoda > Insecta > Lepidoptera > Noctuidae > Globia > Globia sparganii. Next base: position 22,098,233 of record OX438664.1, read on the forward strand.
GTTATTACTTACTTGTACTTGTTACTGATGGAAAAGTGCCAAGATAAAATCGTGTTTGGGAGCTACATCTGCCAACAAACTGCTGTGCAGTTTGGCAGAACTAAAACTGATTGTAATAAGTTGTCACCACTAAATAAACGCTTTTCATTTTTCTTTTTTTTTTTCATAAAGGGTATTAGTGTGGTACGCAATTATCCCGCTTTTGAAATCTGTTATTAAAAGAATATCGACAGATGATGGATAGCTTTTGGCGGCTGGCTGGGGGTGAGCAGGCAGCTTGGTGTAAAGCTACTTGACGTTATTGGCTATATGATGAGTATACACTATAGCATTTTCTCGAGCATTCTCATGTAATGTAGCGTTCTTACGAATGGTACAAATGTACAATAAGTATACAGGGAAAAGCTCAAACTCAAAGCATTTATTTCAAATAAACCAATTACAGGCACTTTTGAATTGTCAAGGGGTCGCGGTCGGTCGGTCAGTCAGAAAGATGAAGCTATAAAGCCCATTACAAAGCGCTCAGTTTCCAAAAGCATTTCCATGTAATGTAACGTCTCTGTGAATGCTCGACGCTTCGTTTGACGCAAATGTTCACGGCAAGTGAGCATTTACCTGTCATTTCTTTCTGCCTTGTGTTCATTGTTTTTGATTGTGTGTCCTTGATAGCTCATGCCTTTGCTCGATAAAATGTTACTCCAGTACGCTCGTTGGTTTTTAAAATCAGGTTGTAACAAAACTTAGAGCATCGTGTTCGAAGTGCGGTTCGATCAAATTTTATAACGGCGAAAGCTCGATGTTCTGTTACAAGTAAATTCTCTAGTCTAGAGGTATTCACCCTTAGGTTACAGTACAGTATCAATGAATTTCTAGATGACATATGACATTGTAACTTAAGATCGATTTTATTACTTTGACATTTATTATTTATGATATTGTACTTGAATTGTTAATTGACCGTTGCTGTTTTTATAGACTTTTCTAAATGTATTTAATGATTAATAATTTTATTTTAATTACAATTGTACAATGTTATTTTTTAATTTTTCAACACAATTTAGGTACCTATATTGTTATGAAATAAATTACTTACTTACTTACTTAGGTTTGCAGAGTGACACTCCACTGGCAATAGCTAGGTAGGTACTGGTATTAAGTTAGGGGGAGACACCCAAGTTGATAACCCCCGGTACTCGTGTGTGTTTGGTTAAACTTGCTTGTTATGGCCTAACGTATCACAGACACGGAATGTGTAAAATTATTACTCGGCAAACAGTTCGGAATTGATATTTGGTGTTCAAACACGTTTGACATTATCCTTCACATTACAACAGAGAGTCAATTCTCGTAATTTTTAAGAACGTTCACAGTCTGATCTCAGTCTCAATCTGTCAAAAATACCTCTGACAAGTTTTTGACATTTGTTTGTCGCTGAGATGAGACTGCGACTAGAATTTGAACGTTTTAAATTGCGAGAAATGGCCTTCAGCCGATCGATTCTGTAAAAATCTCACCGTGATAACTAACTTAGATGAAGTGAGAGTGAAGTGAGCTATCAATAGGGGCAATCCCTAACATCAGGTGAAATGACAGCTCACTTCACCTTAGTTTTTACGGTGAGATTTTTACAGAATAGCAATGCTGGACTCTTGTCATTAAAAACGTTACGCACGATGCATTTTACTGTTCTTATTTTATTTTATATATTACAGCACTACGCCTGTATTTCCCGAAAAGCAGAGATGTACAGACGCCAGCACATCAAGTTATCCGAAACTGTCAAATTTTCCCAATCAACTTTGAACCTTGTACTTTAGCGATAAAGTTGAAAATCTATTGAAGAAATTTGACAGATTGTAGTAGCTTGATGTGCTGGCGTCTGTACCTGTAGTACACCCACATTCCGCCAGTTATGTTTAATTCCCATGAAATAGGGGCGAGCCTATTGCCATCAATCGGGCTCAAATGCAGACTGAAAAATTCCAGATAGAAAACCCAAGAACACTTTTCCCGACACGAGAATCGAATCCAGAACCTCATGCTCAGTAGTAGCCCTTGTGACCACTAGACTAACGAGGCCATCAGTTAATCATATTTTACGCCTACGTTCACTAACACAATACAGCCCAGAAACAATAAATCCATCGTTTGTTACATATTTGCTGTTTTACCCACTACCTATAAGATTAGTCTCCTCATTGAGTTCGTTTTCATAACCAATGGTAGCTTTAAAAATACTATCAGTCACCTGAGCTCGTTAGGGGCCGTTCAGGTATTACGTAAGCAGATTTTTTGCAATTAACCCCCCTCCCCCTCAGCAAAAGTAAGCAAAGCTTACTCCCCCTCCCTTGCTGCTTGCATGCTTACGTAAACATGTATGTTTCAATGTGTTCTAGTTTTATTGATTCATGAGTATCAGTTATATGCGATTCGTTTTCAAGCATAGACAAGTAGGATTGCAAGATGTGTTCAAACCAAAATCGACAAAATTTTGTAGAAAATCCGAAAAGTAAATAATAAATACTGCGGATTTATTCTCCATCTAGACCCCTCCATCCCCCATGTCATCAAAAATAAGCAAAGCAAAGACCCCCCCGCCCCCCTGTAGTGCTTACGTACCTAATACTTGAATGGTCCCTTACTCTCAGAAAGTACAAGTTCTCACAGCCGTCCATACCATGACCGCCCCGACCCTTGTTCGCCCAGCCCGCACCGCTGAGCCTGTAGCTTTAAATTCCTCTCTAAATAATTCCAATCCAGCCTGTCCCTTGCTGCCCTCCCCCAGCGACGCCCTAAGCCGAGGTCCGTACCCCACAGGGGGTGCCCTTAGCATTTAGTCACTTAGTTTTTTAAGGCCTGGCTGGAGGCCTTAATTTATTGAGACATCCACAGGCAAGCTCGCTTAAGCAGACAGGTGGAACTGCGAGACCCAATAAAAAAAAGAATTCAGAGCTCGTGGCTAAATAATAACAGCTGCATGGGGCGATCGAAGCTTTAAAGTTAAGCTACGGTTGCCGCAGTCAGATCATGGATCACTATCCATTACTTATCGAGACCTCTCCTTGCTTCGGAAAGCACGTTACGCCGTTGGTTCGTAGATCTTTGAAAGTCGTTACGTGTAGCCATCCGTGCAAAATACTGGTATTTACCTGCATTCGGTTAGACTGGAAGCCGACCCCAACATAGATACGCAAAAACCTTGAAGATTGATTGAATCTGACCTAAAAAACTGAATCGAAGTCCCAAATCTCTTTACATCCAACAAGGCCGAGGCGTACTTAACCATATCCCACATCTCTATCTGCCCCCTATCTTATCACGTCGTAAAGGTTCCACTTAAAAGGCAAGACAATACACCGGCGCCGTTTCCGGCAGAACCGGTCGGCTTCCGTTCCGTTCCGGCTCGGAGGAGTGATTTTATTTGCGTACGGAGGTGCTATACGCAGCTTAATTTACCGAGGCTGGTACACACGGCTACACATCAAGCTATACATTTCCAGTTTACACTAACCTCTCATTGTAAGGAAATCCTATACAATGCGATATCAGCTTATACTGGAAATGTATAGCTTGATCAGTAGCCGTGCGTACAGTCAGCCTTAAAAAAATATCATCGTTACGAATTAATATAACTGTGTACAATCTTTGATCCATAATACAGGATGACTGGTAAGTCATCGTATTCCTTCCAGAACCATATATATTGATGATTTTTATGATTATATTTCTATAAATAAATATTTGTTACGGCCGCGAATCATATTTCGATCAAAAAAGTAACATACCTATTTCGCAGGCTATTCTGACGCTTTCGTATTAAATATAATTTTTCGTTTAGAATACGTTGAATTACAATTCGCCTTCTAAAGCTACAATTAAGTACCCAATGGTTTTATGGATACGTACATATTAATTCAGCATACGTTAATGGAACACAAATTGTAGTTACAATCAAATTAATTTTCGTCGATGTAAGTACTTGAAATCTTTTCAGTCTGACTATACCTGGTAGCACCAACTACATAATAATAACTTTACATTTTACTCACACATGCAAAGTGAAGTTGAGAGGAATTAATTTAGCTTAGTAATTGCTTTGAGATAATCGCTTATTATAGCTTTTGGAAGGCCTTTAGCTTGCGATTTTGTTAATGACCGAATCCTATAATTTACAGACCGTTATTAGTTAAAATTAAGACTTTATCAATAATGAAGTCAAGACCGCTTAGCTTTGCATAGTAGACACTCCCTCATAGAAGTAACTATCACAGGTAAAAATTAGCTTTTGAATATATTTATTTTCCCAGTTTTACAATAAATGAGCTGCTATTTGTAAGCATAACGATTCGTTTTTGTTTATAGGGACCAAGCTACTCATTGTTTGAGTCTGAATCCAGACGGGTTTGTCCGAATGTCCGAAGATTACATTTACAGACGCGGAAAAAAAATGATTAAGTTACGGTATCCCAGAAAAGAGTTGGCCGCCACAAACCATCTGCAATTTATCAGCGAATGACATGAAGCATTATTTATGAATGTAAGTAAACGCTCTGTAGGAAAATTTAGAGAGCGTGTTTTGTCAAATCCCGCTGTCATCATTTTCGTGACGGCCGTCATACCCAGACAAACATGGAAACGGATAAAAATTTTAAAAACTATATTTTCGGGATCAGACTCGTTCCCACACCTAGTCAATTTTCTTTTTTTTTTCAAAAACTGTACAGTATTGACTTCGTCAGTATTTTATTATACGTAGATAGATAGATCTTCTAATATATAAAATTCTCGTGTCACAGTGTTAGTTACCATACTCCTCCGAAACGGCTCGACCGATTTGTATGAAATTTTGTGTGCATATCGGATAGGTCTGAGAATCTGCTACAGGCCCCGATTCTGTTGTTCACAAACTTAATTAAATTTAAGTTCAGTGCGTCTTTTTCTTTCTATTTTATTATGAAAAGGACAGAAGATAAATATTAGTTTAGTCCTGTCAAATTAGTCAGCGTCTGACGTAAATTGACGTATTTTTAGTAGCCAATTTTTTAATCACGTCTAAACTTGTCTATGGATTATCTAATTTGACAGGACTAAACTAATATTTATCTTCTGTCCTTTTCTTATTGAAATAGAAAGAAAAAGATGCACTGAACTTAAATTTAATTTAGTTTATGAACAACAGAATCGGGGCCAATATCTATTTTTTTTTTTTTGCAAAACTACGTTGGCGGGGTCAGTTAGTATATCTATAAATCCAAAGTAATCCAATTAAGGGTGTAACCTCATGATTGTAAGTAGTCAGCGAGAAAAGGATTAATTTCATCTTAAAAAATGAGAAATCGAATCCGAATAAAAATGTAAAAGTAAATCGGACAGGTGTTGTTCCCACAGCTCTGATGTGCCACGGAATAAAAAGTACAGAAGGTACACGGTTTTCATCTTAACTTGTCTACTCTAAAATAACGTTTAGACTTCGGTTACCACCACATAGGTAGAAAAGAAATCGACATCAGTAGTGGCTAACTGCCGCGACTTTCGAATTGTAGGTTTGATCTCAGACAGGCGCTTTACTTGGTGTAAATTATTTCATCACCACTGCTCTCAAAACGGTGAAGGAAAACGTGAGGAAACCGGCATGTCCTAGAACCAAAAATCGATGACATGACCGGCACTGGGCCCGCTTGGTGGATTAGCGCCCAATCCCTCTCACCACATTATAGGCTGATTATGCTTACGATGTTGCGATTGGCTACTATGTAAGGGTATGCTGCTGCTTCTTCTTCGTTGTGCTTCCATTTATATACCTATTTTAAATAAGCTTCGACCAAAATTCTTCGATCATTTCGACAGCGTCAGCGTTAGCCTCGCAAAGATCATAGTGCAGGTGTTCTTGCACTGCTAGCACGATAAGCGGCGAGGCATCGTTTCTGATGTGTATCCACAGCTGTCGCACTGTGGCTCATCGGAGTATCACCACCTAACTATGTTGTACCTGCAGCAGGCTACCAGGCTTCTTATGTTGATTAAGAGATTGCCAGGAGGGCCATGTCAGTAGGTGGCCCGCTGGGAGCTTCTTTGCAGGTTAAACACTGCCAACTGCTGCTTATCCTCCACGACACAATATTTTAGCTATAATTGTTACAGTTTCTCCTAAAACAACGAAAACTGTGTAAGATCCCCTTCCCCATACCCTGTTAAAGCCCCATTATAACGACTCTGTGGCTAAGTAATAACAGCCACATGGGTCGATCGATCAGGTTAAGCTACGCTTGCCGCGGTTGGTCCGTGGATGGGTGACCAAGACCATCTTTACATTACAAGTCCGTGTCCGCACGCTAAGCCGTTGGTCCCGGCTGTCATTCGTGGATCTTTGACAGTAGTAGTACTTAGACAGTTAGGGGTCGTTAGAAGCCCGAAAATATGACAACCAGTCTTATGAAGGGGTTTCGTATTATCCAGTAACTGGGTTGTGGAGATCAGATATTCAGTCGTTCCATGTAAAACACTGGTATTTAGTGCGTCCGGGTAGCCTGGAAGCCAAACCTAACATAGTTGGGAAAAGGCTAGGCAGATAATGATATCACGACTGCGACATTCACTACATATGTATTTATTGCCCCACCAACCAAGGCTATACCTTTGTTATCTTACGGTATGAGCCTTCTGCGTTCTACCATATCTTAACACTACTTACCGTCAGCAATCGTACAGTCATTATTTTTATCCTTACAATCGCCTTGTTAACGATTGCAATAACAAAGATTTGTAATATTTGCTTATTATATTTTATTACTACCTGTGTTTAAACTGCAGTGGTCTTTAATCGAGATGGGAATTGGAGTATATCTGTGGTTTGGTTACTAATTCTCTACATGGCGTCTGAAAGTAACTAGATATTTTTACCATGAATTCAAAAAAGACTTGGAACATTTAACGACACTCAAAGCGGAATTTTCGAAGAGAGTAATTAAGCCAGAGTAACACGACTCTGAGTAAAATTACTGGTAATATAATTATATTCAGAGCTAGTTTGGCATAAAACTATCTCCTTCATTTTAACTTAAACATGTTTGGGTTGCAATACGTCCATCGGGCTGCAAAAGGATCAATAAATCTTGACTTCCACCTTAATTGTCAAAAACTAAAACCTTATAAAAATCCACCTCCTAAATCAAACAGATTGATGAAGTGGACACGAGAGAGTACACATCTATTTATTTATGACCCGCACCTGCTTCGCATTGCTTTTACGACTTTACGAAACGTCGAGACTTCGGTATCATCTGTAAATATTAAATTTGAATACCTATATAAAATCGTTTCGGAATACATTCTCTAAGGGCGAATTTTACTAAACTTTTATACCTAGAATAAGTCTAATCCTTAGAATAAATTTTGAATTTTTGACATTGTTTCCATACAAAAACTCTCAGACTGTGAAAATCAGCCCTTAATGACATAAAAAATATGTAATAATAATGAAATAAAAGTTTAGAAGAACAACGCGGTGGCACAGACAAACGAAAAACGACTTTTCCATACTTAATATTATAAATTGTAAAGTAACTCTGTCTGTATTTCTTTTCACGCCTAAACCACTGGCGGATGGCATCCAAAGGAAGGCCATAAGCTACTTTTTGTCTCGGTAGCACGTTTCCGTGGGATAATTTCCGACATCCACACAAGCGGAGCCACAGGCAGACGCTAGTTTATAATTATAGATTTAACCAGAACAACATTAAAGACAATTACACTGATCAGTGATCTTATGACTGTGTGATTATGTATTACAAAACTTGAACACACCTATGAATACCGGAGACCACAGGGCATTCATATCAACACCATCAATGCAACACCTGGCAAAGAGCCGACATACTTCTAACTGCATCAAGAAGCACCGCACAAAAAGGTGTTAATAACATTTCTACGGGCAAAACCCGTGGTAGGAGCTGTTTAGCATACTATGAAGATTATCCTCAAGGATATACGAACTTACAATTTAATGCTTATTAATCCAGTGCGATGAATGGAAGCCAAACCTTCTAAGCTCAATATCAGAGTAAAATTTTAAAAGGAAAAGGTCGTTTGATTGTGAATACTTAATTTAAAATTGAAAAGTTTAATATAAGTTAGGTAGTATTTTGTTCCAAGAGTCGGTCGGCGCGTCAGGGGACGGCTAATGAAAACGCCAAACAGACGAGGCTTATATCCAGCAATAATGAATGTATGCCGTTGTAGAAGGATAGCTGTTAACTTCCTATGTTCATTAGCCGTCCCGCAACGTGACGGCGCTTGGATCAAAATATTACCCACGTCTTATACTCTACTTAAAGAACCAATACATATATAATTTGTAGTTTTTGTTTGTGTCGGGTGTTTTAAAATTATTAAATGTCACTTTTATTTACTGCTGTAGAAACAGTATACATATAACTTGTAGGAGTTTCTTAGCTCTTAGCGAGCGACACGTGCCTAGCGGAAATCTGCGCAGCTGTACGTATTTTCCCACAGTGAAGCTAGTTATGGCGTGGCAATACTTTTGAAGCCGCAACATCATGCTGAGTGGAAGCTTGCCTGTCACAGTCACGACGTTCAGCTGCCAACTATTTCTGTTCTGTGCTCGTGATTATAGATCTACATTGTTTTTTCTTTCTAAATTTGACACCAGGGTGCGACTTCTTGCCGGGGCAGCGGGATTGTCCGAAAGGGTCACCGCTACCCCGGAACATAAAGGGCTTTAGTCAGTAAGAGTCTGACACTCACTTTCAGTGGCGAAGGTACCATACAACTCGATTCCCGCCGGCTTCCCTTCGAAAATTCAGAACACAACCACTCTATAGTCAATTCATCAGTGAAATATAATGAAACGGTTTATTGACTATTTTTTTTGCTCCGGCTTACCTCTGTCATAAATTCACCCTCCGCCACTGCTCCCTTCTGCTCCACCCAGAGCGAGAGGGGGTCATTTGATGATTTCCCATCCTCAAAAAAAAGGGTGCGACTTGTTATATGCTGCATCTATAATTAATTATCTGAATCCCATAATGAGATACATTAATTATCGAAAACCGACGAATTGCGTAAATTCGAGAACGCAGTTGTGTGAAAGTGGAAATTGGTAAATTATTATTCTGTGGTTTGATATTTCACTCGTGAATAATATTTTAATGAATGGTCACGAATAAATGGTAACAAAAAAGTGATATCAGTATTATTTCATGCCACATCAGAAGCAATTTCTATGAAATCATAACAGCCACAGTTGAAAAAGTCCTTTGTACAGACAAGCATATATACGGTGACTGATAATTAGTGACCGATACTTAAACACGTGCTTGTACTCATGATAACAAACAACTTTTACTATGGGATCAAACCTGAAATTGTGAAAAAAAAATCTGCTGTTCAGTCATAATATATGTTCGCCTAACTGGTCAAAATGTAGGTACCGAACAGCGGTTTTTTTTTCGCGAATTCAGGTTTGATCCGTCCCATAGTAAAAGTTGTTTGTTATCATGAGTACAATCACGTGTTTAGGTATCGGTCACTAATTACCAATCCTATATACGGTATGGCCATTCCCTACAGACACACCAAAAGAATGTAGTTGCTTATCTATGGAACTGTGATACTATATTATATCACTACATAGTATAAAACAAAGTCGCTTTCTCTATCCCTTTGAACGCTTAGATCTTTAAAACTACGCAACGGATTTTGATGCGGTTTTTTTAATAGATAGAGTGATTCAAGAGGAAGGTTTATATATATAATACATGCATGCATGTGATGTCGTAAATAAACACATTTTTTTGCGCTTACTTTTCAAATGCTGGCTGAACCCTACGAGATAGGTCAAAATAATGTACTACAGTATTGTACACCTTAAAAAGCTCTACAAAAAAGTCCGCGATGGTATGTGTCTATCTCTTAGGGATAACCCACAATAATCATTTTTTATCCTTTACTTTCTACGAGAAATAATGGCTTATTTACGAAGCAATTTTAAGCAATACAGCATTAATCCTTATCCAATTAAGTAAATACATTGTTCATTTAATATAGATAAATATGGCCCTTTACAGCATGTAATTTAAATGAATATTTTCGAAGATATTACAGATTTAAAATGCAGGGACATAGCGGTTGCTGCGGTACCGGCCGCGGCGGCGCGTGCTGGCATTCTTGAAATACCTGTACTTAGTATTAGTATTGCATCCGTGCGAAGCCGGGGCGGGTCGCTAGTTTGAAATAAAACAATGCCTAGGGCCTGACTTTAATGGCTCTTATTAGTTTGTCATATCATAATTTCTTTGTACTGTTTGTTTTGTGTTGGGGTCTGAAGTGAGCGAGAAATATGTACATAAAGTTAAAGCGATATTTCATTCTAAGCAAAGACAATCTCCACAGATGAGGGTTTACGGTCGGCTCAGGTCTGAAGTGCGTGTGCGGCACCTCCCCACAGACAATGGCGTACCTTCCATCCTACGCCGCCCTATCACTTGATGATCTTACGACTGCGTCAGTGGGTGGAGTTCGCGCAGCTGAATTTTAGGCCAAAGATGTTTGAACTTTTTGCCATCGATACGCTAAGTAGGTTTGTACAATCACTTTTATATGAGGTTTCCTAACTGACTACTCTGAGAAAAAGGCCGAAACAAACTCAGAGGTCACAGTCTCTTATAAAATCCAGACATAATCTTGTTCAGATCATGCGAACACCATTGTGAAATGTTTATTAACTTTGAGTGAATAAAAGTCTATTCCAGTTTCCTTAAAAATCTTTGTTTGTAATTGATATTAGTTCGACTTAACAAAAATATGAAATAGATACTAATACAAGTATGAATTAAGTTGATTTCAGAATGACTAGTAGAAGAAAAAAAAAACAAGTTTTAGCGTAATTTGAACTTAAAATATGGGTAGTAAAGTTATTTTTCCAGAAGCATATTTGTTTATATGTCTGGAAACTAAATTGCGAAACTAGGATATATTGTATGCATAACCTTTCATTCTCCACAATTTCCGATACCATCATGTCAAGGTAAAGTCGATCACTACATGTCTCGTGCTCTCAATCGGCAAGGCTCTCTAATAGGTATTATAACTCTAATAGTTACTTTAGCACACCAACTTCTTCTTCTTCGGCTTCTGTTAATAAAATACACACATCAAAAGTGTCTAGGGATCAACATATATTTTTGCAATAACTTTTCTCCTGATTGATATTAATTAAAATTTTCTTTAAGGATTCATCAAATAAAGTGTTTTCGTTTGTCACAGTAACGATAAACCAAGTCACCTTTGCATTAATAAAGAAATTTGCCATTTTCCTAATAAAGGGATTTTTGACATTTGAACCACTAACACAAAAGTTCGAAAAAAAGACTGAAATAACAGTTTTCTCTAAAATTTTATTGGGTAACTTAAACAATTAATAATCCGTGTTTCTACTGCGAACACTAACAACACAAGAACATCGGTTTGGCATACTCAAAATGAGTTCATCCAAATCACGCTGTGGAATGGCCGCCCATGTTCGTTGCAACAACAAAAACAGGTCTTCTTGCGACTGGATACCCTCCATATTCGGCAGAGCTCTTCTCTGTAGCATATCCCATGCATGCTCAATCGGGTTCAAGTCTGGCGACTGAGCAGGCCAGGGCAGGACATTGATGTTAGCTGCGGCGAGAGTCTGTCTTACAACTCTTGCGGTGTGCGGTCGTGCATTATCATGCATTAACTGAAATAAGGGACCGATTTGCACTTGTAGAGGAACGATGACGTCTGATACAATCGTCTCAGCATAAATTTGAGCGTTGAGGTTGCCTCTGATCCAAATCAACTCAGTTCTTCCGCCGATCCAAATACCCGCCCATACCATGATGGTTCCACCACTATAAGGATGGACTTCCTGGCAGGATTTTAATCGCTGTTGGCGTCCAGGGGTTCTCCAGTGTCGTATACGTCTTGTATCCGGTCTCATACCAAAACGAGACTCATCAGAAAAGCACACGAAACGCCATTGTTCTTCTGCCCAATTTCTGTGTTCAAGAGCCCAGTAATATCGAATCCTACGATTGTGCATTGCTATAGGTGGTACCCGTAGCGTTCTTCGGGAATGAAGGTTCACTTCATGCAAGCGGTTTCTGACTGTTTGGTCGCTAATTAAGTTCCCTGAAGAGTGATGAAGCCTCACGGCTAACATCATGGCGGTTATTGTTGGAGCTCTTCGAGTTAAGATTTGAATGTATCGGTCTTGTCTCCGTGTGGTGCAGCGATACCGTCCTCCATGGCGCTCAGCCACGGTACCAGTGCTTCGGTAACGTGTCCAAAGTCGACTGATAACACTCTGACTTGTATTCAGAGCTAAAGCCACAGTACGTTGCCGGGAACCAGCTTCTATCATTCCCACGGCTCTGAGCATTTCTTCCCTGCTTAAATGACGTCGCCGCTCCATAATAACGTTGGTTTTAATCAGTAGTAGGGAAACAGTAGCACTAATAATGTCTTCAATGCGTTGTATGTTTTTATAGGGAAAATATTGACAGCTGATTTTCATCTTTTACTCGAATTTGATTCACAGTTCCTGATTCAAATTATGAAATGCACCAAAAAGGATCCATATAAATTTATAAAATCATAAATTTATTACAAAGCCACATCTCAATCTCAAGGAGAAGGGATAGTGGCCGCCGAAGGGGACAGACGTGTCGTGTCTTGACCCGCCTTTGTTTTTACTTGATGCAATGTGCACAACACGTGGCTGACTCTGAGCTTGAAACTCGAACGGGGTTTCGCATGCTGTGTTTTTGTGGGTGCAAATTAAAACACCTTAAAACGGTGGTAAAGTGGCATACGTGTGTACCTGATATACAAGCCTGAGGTCTAGGCCTTCCGGCCGAGAATATCGACGACGTGGATTTGGTGAGATCTTTCCATTATATATTTCAGGGACCTCCGATAGAGGCTTGGAGGCTGTATAAAACTGCGTTTTGCGTTGTTAATTTGGACTTTTGACGCCACGCGTGAATTTAACATCATTGTAAGCTATAAATAGGCTTTAAGGAAATGTCTTCATATTATATTTAGGAGCGAAGGACAAAATAATACACTCTATTATTTTAACCTGAAATACGGTATCGCTCTAGAATTAGTACTTCACGCTTTTCTTAATTTAACATTGTACTAAATTATCAAAACTGCCTTGAACAAGCTACCTATTTCCTAGCTTGTAAAATTTGTAAACCGCGCGCAAAATTGGACCGAAAGGGTAAAAAAAAAAAGGTTAAGTAACAAAAAATAGCGAAGCTCATAAATTTCAAGCGTTAAGCTCCCCTGTCAGCTATAGTGGTTCACAAACCCAAAGCTACACAACACATGTGTGCAGAGCAGGTCTTGTAATACCATAAAAACAAAAAGTTTTTTCTTTTAAAATGGGCACAATTGTGCGTATGACAAAAGACGGAAACTGCCTATTCAGGGCCATAGCACATCAAATAAATAATGTAATGGGGTTAACTTTCGACCACGTGTCTGTCCGTCAGGATCTTGCTTCATATGTTTTAGAGCATCGAGATGACGAAAGAATTCGCTTAGCCCTTCTAAATAATGTACAAGAAATTCTTCCTAACAGCATTCTCTCCCAGGAACAAAGAATAACAAAATACATAACACAGCAGTTTAACAAGACGTTCTGGGGAGGAGAGGATATCTTAATCGCCGCAGCCGAGTTCTATCTTGTAAATTTGCACGTGCACACGGATACAAGACACAACCTAGTGTATTCACCTACCGGCGAAGCAGTACCCGGCAACATACACATCCTCTACAAGGACCAGCACTACGATAGCTGGGTCATGACCGACGACAAACACTATAACAGCAACCCGATAGATATAATGAAAAAATCGAACAATGTCACAACAACACTATATAATAAGCCTTTAATTAACCAGTACAACACACGTGAAGAGAAAGGTCAACTCACGAAATCCCAGTCTCAAACGAACAGCCCTCAATTAGCTAGCTCATTAACACAATATGAACAACAAGCACCAATGTGTACACCGTTATCAGAAGTAGTTGCAGATGTCACTGGGTTCACAATACTTAGAAACCAACCGTCTACCTCAATAAAGTACACTTGCCTAGACTTGCGTATTGCAACTTGGAACGTCCGCGGGGCCTCAAAACCGACCAAAAAAGATAAAATTGACGCTGAACTTTCAATTAGGGGCATTCATGTAGCCTGCTTACAAGAAACAGGTATGAACTCAGGAGCATACAACTCTACACACCACGAATGGCACCTCTATGGAACCTCAGGTAAAACACATCGGGGACTTGCAATTCTAATCAGAAAAGATGCTCAAATTGAATTAGTTAACAGAAAAAAGGATACAGACGCGATGTCAGCTACTCTTCAAGTTAACAGGGAAAATGACAAGCCTGCTCATCTGTATATAATCAATTCTCACATAAACTGTTGTACATCTATAGCAAACAGATCCTTCACAGGCTTATTAAACTTGATCAGACAAAAACCAAGGAAATGTACTTTAATAATTCTTGGCGACTTTAACGCTCATATTGGTCGACATGATACACAAAGTTTCCAACGCAAAGGGCTGATCCAACAAAACCTACACCATGACTTATCTATACTAAAAAAACATTCAAAGAATAAATTAAAAGAAAAAAAATACAAATTCATACTTTATTTTAATGTCAGTTGAGCTGCTCTGCAATCAAAATCAAAATATTTTATTTCACATAAGCCTACAAGGGCACTTATGAAACGTCAGAAGCTAGGTGCAAGGTTCCAATTGGTCGTTTCATAAGGAGAAGAACCGGCAAGAAACTACTCTTTAAAAATAATTGGCTTTTACAATGTTTTCAAATTATAGTAGGTATGGGCCTGTCAACAAATACCAGGTAATTGATAAAATAAAAAATGGTCTACAGATCTAAAATCTACAAGGCCTACAAAGTCCTCATATTTACAAAACAAAAATCTATCAAAAAGATAAATAAAATATAAAAACCTATAAAAACCAAGTGTCATGATTTCCATTACAACCTAGTGGTTGACAATTCTAATTTTTCAACTCTTTTTTAGTAAAAAGACTTGAAAAATTAGAATTGTCTCTTTAAAATGTCTAATAATAAAAAGATTTTGTCAAAGAAGTATGTACTTACTTAAATAATAAATAAAAATCGTAATTTGAGAGCAGTTAATAGACATCTACGTAGTTATGCCGTTAATGAGGATATGCAATGCAATAAATAGTTTGATACATAACTGCCTATCGAACTGATAAATAAAAATACCCAAATAAAATAGTTCTAACATGACACGTGTTAGTAATAAAAACTTAAGTACAATATTTTAAAGCACAAAATATTATTCCTTATCGAATGGAATGCTTTCATTCCGTTCGCTAAGGAATATTCATTAAGAATGTTCTACAAACAATAATTAATTAATCGTGCAATTTGTTTTGCTGCGTGATTTAAAATTGGAATACTTTCGCCACGTGCTTATTTAGTTAGATTGACGACTGCGGCTTATTTGCGTAGGTAACACATTACTTAATGGATTTCATATTGACAGTTCAACAACATTAATTGAGTTACATTGTTGAGTAGATTTTGTCGAACATATTATTATGAAGTAATGGATTAGCAATAACGTTCAAAACTATTCAGATTGTGATTGGTAGAATGTTACGCAATTAGGGTCCTGGAGTCTGGATGATTCAAATTGTGCTTGTCACATAGGATAGTTTTATTGTCAACTAGCGACCCGCCCCGGCTTCGCACGGGTGCAATGTTGATACTAAATACACTACATTATACATATAAACCTTCATCTTCAATCACTCTATCCATTTAAAAAAACCGCATCAAAATCCGTTGCGTAGTTTTAAAGATTTAAGCATTCATAGGGTCAGAGAAAGCCACTTTGTTTTATACTATGTAGTGATTCATAAATCACACACACATTACATTTAGAATTGGATTGTTTAGAAATCATCTGGTGGACCACCCGCTTGTTTTTTCGCCGCTATTTGAATTGGCCTATTGAAATTACCTTTTTATAATTAGGAAGCATGTTAGGGGAAACTAAAATCTAGGAAGCTTTGATTCTTTTATTGCATTATGTCCGGGAAGACAGGCCTCCTATAACCAAACATCTGTAAATAAAGCCATAAAAATAGTTTTATTACAGTCATTTAAATTTTCAACACTTTAAATCCACTATATAAAGGTATGGTTTATTGGTTATTGTTTTTTTATAATGTGAAAGAATTAATTCATAAAAAGACCTAACAGATAAATAAGTACATATACAAGGTGTAACATAACTAACGCAAGACCTCATACACCCCAATTACAGTACTGAGTTAAAAGCATAATACAATAACCAAAACTATTTATTTTAACGCTTGCTATTTTTATTGAGAAAATCGTGTTGACTCTAGCATTACTTTATGCATTTAAAATTGAGTCTTAATGCCTTGTAATAAGGTTTAATTTTATTTGGCTCAATCGGCAGTTAGTGTGTAAAAGACATAATTTTTGAAAAAATACCTATATTAAAAGTTACTGAAATCGATTCAGTAATCAATTATGAACAAACTACTTTCAGGACGTGCGTTTATTCTGTTACACCTTGTATAGTTACTAAGTTTATATTTATATTACTATACTAGCTTCTCTCATCTCGTCCGCGTGAAATTTCTTGATCCCCCCTTTTATATCGCATCGCCTGCCCGCGCTATTATCTACTTCGTTTTAACATAGTGTGCTTACTGATTTTTTATGTTTTTGCTCGGCTCCTTAAAATCCAAGCGTGATGTTAGGTAGCCTATAGCTATCCCCAAGAGATGGGCTATCAAAAGCAAAAATATTTTTTCAAATCCGATTGGAAGTTCCAGAGATTAGCGCGTTCAAACATACAAACAAATTGTTCAGCTTTATTATTATTAGCAGTATCCAAGTACCTATTTATTATTGTTGAATTAAACAAATAAGAAACCCTAGTAACAGTACTGTTATTCGACATGTTATAATAATAAGCACAAGATAAAATTGAGCCAATGTCGCAAAAAAAAAACATTGTTACAAAAATATGAAAAGTAATGAAGTCTGGGTTCACTTTCAGCATTCAATCTGAAACTTTTAACGAGACTCTCACCTACTTCAGTTTCATTACAGTTTTTAACAAAAGGTGACTTTGAGAAGTGACGCGAGCTTTTTCATACTTTTAAAGCTATGTTTTAAAATGAATTTCTGAGGAAAATGAAACGTTACCTGATAAGGTTATAAGGATTTTAATGAACGCCGCGCCGTGTGGCTTTTTCTTTTTGTGGGGAAAGTGTTTTTTGGAATTCTATGTTTTCCATACAAAAAATGTAAGGAGCTCTGTACGCCGATATTTTTCAAACGTTTTTTGACGTGACAACGTCTTATAATTCGATGAAGCTGGCTACACGCACGAAAAAACATGACGTCATGCTGCGTTACCTCGCTCTGAGGCGTTTCATTTAAGGCTTGAAGTGCAAGCGAGACCGCGGAACGAGCGACAAAGAGGCAAAAAAAAAGAAAAAAAAAAAAAAGAATTAAATTTTTTTTTTTTTTTTTTGTATTTTCTTATGACGTTGTCACGTTCAACTATCGTCAGTAAACCGACTTTACAGACAACCGATTTTTTTGTTTAACCAATACTTACCTAGCCGTCTGGTAAGAATCCCTTTTGGTAGTCATACCGTCCCTTGCACATTTATTATAGTTAAATAAAAACTACATATTTCTAACACGAGAACAAAGAATATATTATTTTGAAATATTATTGTTATTTTTTTTATATTGTATCTCCTTAATGTAACATAATAAACGCAAGTCCTGAAAGTAGTTTGTTCATAATTGACTACTGAATCGATTTCAGTAACTTTTAATGTAGGTATTTTTTTAACAACTTTCAATATGGAGTCGAACCTGTAATCGTGAAAAAAAATCTGCTATTCTCCCTACATTTATGTTCGCATAACTCGTCAAAATGTAGGGAACAGTTGATTTTTTATCGCGATTTCAGGTTTGGTTCCATAGTAAAAGTTGTTCATAATGAACGGTAATTAAAATTACACACAGTACTTACAGTAGAACCAAACAAACAACACTCTACATAAACACAAAGCAATTAACGGCCTACAGACTAAATCCGTAAATCCTGGAAAACGGATCAGCGCCCAAAATTCAATTATGTAGCGGCAAATCAATCTTAATCACGAGCCGCTGCTGTCAATCAATCTATGTTCAACTAGATGTCGGACACAGGGGGATTTTACGGTTTATATAGTTTCTGGGCAACGAAATTGCCCACAGATTAAAAGTTAAATTAAAATTTCTATGTCGGTAATTGTTTGATTATAATATAGCTGAGAGACTTCAAATTCATTTATTCATTTTGTGAACATATAGAAAAATTATACAGCTAATGGCCCCGATTCTGTTGTTCACAAAATAAACTAAATTTAAGTTCGGTGCATCTTTTTCTTTCTATTTCAGTAAGAAAAGGACAGAAGATAAATATTAGTTTAGTCCTGTCAAATTAGTCAGCGCCTGACGTAATTTGACGTATTTTAGTAGCCAATTTTTAATCACGTCTAAACTTGTCTAAATTAGATCCTACTAATATTATAAATGCGAAAGTTTGTATGTATGGATGTATGGATGTTTGTTACTCTTTCACGCGAAAACTACTGAACGGATTTTGATGAAACTTTACAGTAATATAGCTTATACATCAGAATAACACATAGGATACTTTTTATCCTGATATTCCCACGGGATCAAAACTTACGCGGGTGAAACCGCGGGGTGCAGCTAGTAATCCATAATTATCTAATTCGGACGAAACTAATATTTATCTTCGGTCCTTAATGAAATAGAAAGAAAAAGATGCACTGAACTTAAATTTAATTTAGTTTGTGAACAACAGAATCGAGGCCATTATATAAAAATAATGTTGGTCCATACTAAGTATGTCGCGCCAAAAGGCATATAAAACAGCTTAGGTAATCCTATCCTACTAATCCTACTTCCTACTAATATTATAAATGCGAAAGTTTGTGAGGATGGATGGATGGATGTTTGTTACTCTTTCACGCAAAAACTACTGAACGGATTTTGATGAAACTTTACAGTAATGTATCTTATACATCAGAATAACACATAGGATACTTTTTATCCCGATATTCCTACGGGATCGACACTTATGCGGGTGAAACCGCGGGGCGCTGCTAGTATAAAATAAAATCAATATTTAAGTAGACGTCACAATTTCATGCCAAACATTTACCCTTACTAATAAACGTTGTATAACGTCTGTTTAGTTACACAACGCTTTGTCTTCTTCTTTCAAATGTCAAATTACTGACGACTGAAAGAGAGAAATCGGTGTGTAACTATTCATCTGATAAAATACGTTTATTAGTAAGGGGGTCAGTTAACCCTTTGACCGCCACGGTCGTGTATAGACGACAAATGAAAACGTGCCCAACACGCCAATGCCGACAAGAAAACACCATGTTTTAAGTATAAACACAGAAAACTGAATTCAGTTTATTTATTTTGTACTTAAAACAGGGTGTTTTCTTGTCGGCATTAGCCGACGGTGGCGTGTTGGGCACGTTTTCAATTGTCGGCTATACACGACCGTGGCGGTCAAAGGGTTAATAATATGCCAATAAATTATGACGGCACATAAACAAATAGGTATTATTTAGTCACAATTTCATACACAATAATAAAGGCAATAAAAATGATAATAAAGAATATCATTATCTTATGGGACCAACATTCTAATGATAGACGGATATAAAATTATATAAATGATTATACAACGTGTAACGTTAAATGCGCTAAACCTGAAAATAGTTTGTTCATAATTGACTACTGAATCGATTTCAGTGATTTCTAATATAGGTTTTTTTTTTCAAAAATTATGTATTTTGCCATACTATCCGCCAATTAAGCCAAAGAAAATTAAGTCGTATTTTAAGGCAATAAGACTCAATTTTGAATGCATAAACTAATGCTAGGATCAACACGATTTTCTTAATAAAAATAGCTTTAAAAAAAATAGTTTTGGTCATTCTCAATGCTCTAATTGGGGTGTATGAGGTTTTGCGCATTTAAAGTTACACGTTGTATAAAGAATGATGGATGCTTTTGCCGGCGTGTCCAATAAAAACCATAATTATATACATCAAATGAAAGTTTATATTGTAAGCATCAGTATTCATTATGAGCAGAAGGCTTTGAAATACCGGGTTTAGGAGACATCAGACCTGTAAGTACCATGCAAACGTATTAGTTTATGACGCTAATGTTCACTAAAGTTCTCGATAATGTTACTAGCACTGCGCCCGCGACTTCGTCTGCGTGTATTCGTGCCAAATTTCAAGTTTATTAACTCAAGCAATAGGATTTTTCATACAAACAAAATTCCCCCTTTTCACCCCCTTAAAGGTCGAATTTCCAAAAACCCCTTCTTAGTGCTCCCCTACATAATAAAAGGAAGCCGTATGCAAAATTTCACGTTCCTAGTCCTTGCAGTTTCGGCTGTGCGTTGATATGTCAGTCAGTCAGTCAGTCAGTTTCTCCTTTTATATATATAGATTGACTCATAACATTGAGGGGGCTTATGGCTAAGTAATAATAGCCACACGGGTCGATCGACCAGGTTAAGCTGCGCTTGCCGCGGTTGGTCCTGGATGGGTGACCATTTTTACATACGGCACGGAGGGGTCTTGACCTTGGAAAGCACGTTAAGCAGTTGGTCCCGGCTGTCATTCGTGGATCTTTGAAAGTCGTTAACATATTTTTTGCCATCTTGTTATTTTTGTGTTTTTGTAGGTACGCAAAATACGCGCATTGACGTGTAGTTACGGACACCAGCCCGTATTACCTATTTTTTCTGCGTTTGTGTTTTTAGGGTTCCGTAGCTCAAACGGAAAAAAACGGAACCCTTATAAGATCACTTTGTTGTCCGTCTGTCTGCCCGTCGGTCAAGACACTTTTTCTCAGGAAAGCGTGGAGTTATCAAGTTAGAAATTAATACCAAATACCCAGGGCTGCAATCCCATATAGCAGTGAAAAAATCATACTTCTAAGTCAATGTAATCAATATCTAGATAAAGGCGTTTATGTCCCGGAATCAAAACATATAGGGTACTTTCCATTGAACTAGAATCATGAAATTTGGCAAGAAGCAATGTCATGTGGCACAAGTCAAAGAAAAAAAAATCAAAAACCGTTGTAGTTACATTAGAAAAAGGTATTTTTTTCCCGTGATAAACTATTTACATACCTACTTTGTACGAAACCCTCGGTGTACGAGTCCGACTCGCACTTGACCGGTTTTTTTCTTTGCATATTGCTTTACCGCAAATAAACGTATTTTCTTTCTTTTTTTTTCTTTATGATCTCCAAAAGCCATCGAAACAAAATGCGAATTCCTCGATTTATACAAAAATACGCCAACATTCTAGAAGTACTCTTGACCTCGTAAGAGACGTGATAATTCGTCAGCTAGAACTACGCAATAGGTTCCTTGACCACGCGCAATGGTTTTTATTATTTTTATAGGAAGAGGTCACACGAGCGTGCTCGATACGCGTTCTCGGATTAATACGCCCGGACGTAAGATTAGGAAGAAAATATCGATAGTTACTTATAAGCCTAAATAAACGAGTAGAATACGGAATTTCGAAGCACAAAGTATCGATAAATGCTAATACGATGCTACAAAATTGCGATGCACGTTACTGCGAAAGACCGTCTCTGCGAAGCCACTACACTTCGATGCACGTTACCGCGATAGATCTCCACTGCGATACTAGGTACTTGACTTCGATGCACGATAAAGGTATTTGTATTCTCATTCGCTCGCTCTTGCATCCTATGTCGACGAAGTCCCGAATTGTGGGGCTCCTATTTCTGTATAAAGGGTTTAAAGTAACCTAACTAAACCTAACCTCGGGTGCCCTTCGCTCGCTCTTGCATCCTACGTCGCCTATTACGTTCGTTGCATTCGTGCATCGAAGCCAATTGGAATCTCAGTGAAAATCTTTCGCGGTAACGTGCATCGAAGTCAAGTAATATCGCAGTGAAGATCTATCGCGGTAAGGTGCATCGAAGTGTAGTGGCTTCGCAGAGACAGTCTTTTGCAGTAACGTGCATCGTATTAGCATTTATCGATATTTTGTGCATCGAAATTCCGTATTCTTCTGTAGAAATACTGATTAATAACGTCTGCAGGGTCAACACGGCCAGGGATCACACAAGACAACGGGGTTTAGAAGGAAAAAGGGGAGGCCTTTGCTGAACAGTTGCACACAATAAAGGCTAACAAAAAAATGTAGCCGTTTCTGCCTACAATTAACCTCTTTTTTTATAAACATTGATTTTTAAGAGACGTTTAAACGTCAAAGATTTATGGCTATGCAGTCGCTACTCATCATTACTTAATAATTTCACGCTTTCTTTCCATACCTATGGACAGTTTATTTTTATAATGTTTGTAAATATGAGAGCACTATGTATAGTATAACACAATTAATTTATCTGTCATGGCTTTATTTTAAATTATTTTACCTATTGTAGTATAGTAAGTTTATTCTAGGTGCATCGTCTTCACATATAATATTATAGTGAATGTTTACAAAATATTGCAAAAACATTTTAAAAGGGTAACGGTGGAGTTTCTTGCCTATTCTTTTCCATACGGAACTACCATTTAGAAGGGGTAGTTAGAATCAATTCTACTTTATTGTAAATGTTCACGTTCAAAAGTTTCTTTTATGTGCCTATTTGAAATAAATGCTTTAACTTTGACAGAAACTACAGAACACCAACTGCTACGATACTTACAGACCCCAACCTACCACATCACAATTTATAATAAGTATCTTCAACACATAATAAAGAATATTATACTCATTCTAACTAGATATTGATATTCTTATCGATAACAATTTAGAATACTCAATATCGATATTCACCCATCACTAGACCACCGATTGATACGCGCGACTCGAGCGTATCGAATACTCAGACGTGTGTTAAAAATGCTTTACGATTTAGTTAGTTATAGATGAATGGATCGGCTGCTAACACGTGAATGCCATAACGTTTCTCCGTAGAGTATTCTGATCACGAGTATTTGAAAAAGAAATATTAAGTATTGTTGTTAGTCGTATCGCTATCAAGAAAATATCTATGGGACATTTAGTTGCCTAGTATCTACCTATTAAGTCGAAAATGTAAAATAGACTTTAGTGAAGTTATGAACTTGACGCAAAAATTTTATTCGGAAATAAATGAAATGAATAATTTTTAAAACTTACTCGTATACTTCAGTAATTAGTTAATATAATAAAAATATAATGTTCTAAGCTAACTAAGACTATTAACAAACTAAAATATGGCGTCAAAAAATTCCTCCGCTTCGCAGTCGACTGGTAATATACTCAAGAGGCAGCATTTTTTTGTGGCAATACTTCCTCTAGCAAGGTAAAAGCTAGCCCTTGGGTCTCAGGAAGTATCAACCAGCCGTTTCGAGATTTCATTGAAGAAGCCATGAGCACTCGGACTCCACGACCCGAGGGTTTCAACCCCAAACGGCTCGAAAATATAATTATCGATAAGGTTTTTTTGTACTTTTCTAAGGTAATGTTTAACCTCTGGCTAAGGTAAACGTAGTATTTACCTACGTTTAATCATTTTCATGTTATCAATCATTTCGGATAGGCTATTCGTCATATCGTATATTTTATGAACATTATTACAGTCGTATTACATTCCACCGCAGGATATGAGGTCCCCAAATTGCATAAAAATTAAGATATTTCAAAAAATATTTTTAAGTGAAAACTTATTTTGGCGCCCTTTGCGCTCTTTCTGAACAGAGAACGAAACTGAACCGTCACGCTCGTGTCGGTGACGTTAAATCGGGTATACTCGGCTCCAGTCGGTTGATGTTGCTGAATCGGGTATACTCAGCTACAGATAGTGTAATCCACGAAGACGCGCCCCACTCTTTTTCCTAATGCTACAGCACAAGTGAGCAACATTCCGCTAGTGTTTTAATTTTATCGATACACACTAATTATGTATTATTAGTGGCTAATTAGTGTGTATCGAAAAAAACTAAAAAGAGAAGAAGAGTGGGGCGCGTCTTCGTGGATTGCACTATCTGTAGTTCTGTACAGTCGGTCAGCGACGCTGAATCGGGTACACTCGGCTCCAGTCGGCCGGCGACATAGATTGCCGGCGACGCTGAATCGGGTATTCTCGGCTCCGGTCGGTCGGCGACGCTGAATCGGGTATACTCGGCTTCAGTCGTAAGTCTTCACTTCTACTTATATAGTGTTCATAAGGACACATCCTCTTTATAAAGCATATATTTATCTGTCGATATGTACGGTATTTCTACCACCCGTGTACCCTACACTTAACTATTCAACAGTCCAACAACAAGAACTAAATGTTTGATAGCTTCTGATTTAATGCGCAGACGCAGCTTGCATAGCAATGGCAGACACGTGTTATCAGCGTGGCCAACCGTCACTGCGTAGATATTATCTGTGCTATTCGTTTATTGGTTGAAGTTCGGGTGTGGTCTTGATGTATGAAAATATCTACCTATATTTCGTATCCACATGTAAGCATGAAACTGTCTAAATCCCCGTATGAAACTTCTTTGGAGTTCATTAACATCTTTTATCGAGAAATAACCCCCTTTTATATTTAATCATCTCATCTGAGTAGCTCTTTCCCGACTTTGCTGGGGTCGGCTTCCAGTCTAATCAAATGCAGCAGGAATACCCGTATTTTACATGGAACGACTGCTTATCTGATCTTCACAACCCAGTTACTGAGCAATACGATACCCCTCGGTAAGACTGCTTGTCAGACTATCGGGCTTCTGATGACCCGTAACGACTGTCAACAAAACACAAATGTCAGCCGGAACCAACGGCTTTACGTGCTTTAGTGCAAGGACGGTCCTTGCTTCGGAAAGTACTTTAAGCCGTTGCGTTGGTTGATCTGAATATGTAATTGATGGTCAATCATCCACGAACCGATCGCGGCGTCGACCCGCGGGGTAATTGCGTAACACTATTAGTAGCAATGGGTTTCATTTTGACAGATCAACAACGTTCATTGCGTGTTTTACATTGTTGAGCAGACACATTTTTCGAACATATGAAGCAATGGATTAGCAATATGCTTCAAAATGATTCAAATTGAGATCGATAGTGTGTTTCGCAATTAGGGTGCCGTGCGGAACCCTTCCCTACAACCACAGCTCTACCGCCATTTATTTCCAATTCTCTTTCTTCTTCTGCTCTTTTACCACTTGCCCTTATTCCCAATATCATATAAATGGCGTCGCCATTTCACTTGAGACATAGTGACGTCACATGAAATGTCAATACACGTCCATCTAGGCTTTCGAGGACTAAAAATATGACGTCAGAATTCATGTTATAAGTTGATAACTACGCACGTCCTCCGAAGATATAATAGGGTTTAATAATAAGGTTTTTCGTGGGGGCGTAAGGAAAATAAGTGTATATTTATGTGGTTCTTATAAGTGCGCCTACGGCACTTTGAGGGATATTTTAAGTAAACCTCTCTAGATGCTTTAGGATAACAGTAATATTATCTCTAGTCTCGCTTAAAGTAGCTGAAAGTTATTCGCAAATAGCTTTGGGTTTTTTTTTTTTTATTAAATTACTTATGGTTTTAAAATACACATTGTGCTTAAGAATCTTCGGGCTTTATAAGAATTTGGTATTATGAATATGTTTTACATAAACTCAGAAACTTAATTTGTGCTCAAAGTGAAATTCACATTGGGCTTTGCTAATAGTTGACCTAAAAAAACAACAATCAAAATCAAACGTTATTTTGACATTTCTAAACGGTAGGCTTCTACGTAGTCAGAGAATTAATACATACCAGGCACTATATATTAAAAGAAATACTTAAATATGAAAAGCTATTGTTTCAATATTAGTCTTGTTATAACCATCAGATTTTTATTAGAAAATATTTTATTATCAACCTATTAACCGTCACACAATCATTTAAAATAGTATATTATCTACTAGATTCTGCTCGTGACTTTCTTGTTTTAACATAAAATATATCATATCTAACCCTAGGCAACAGTGAACAATATGAAATAAGATTACTATATGGGGACATTATAAGTATATCAAAACACCACCGTCGACGTTATTACCCAGAGCCACCGATGAATATGGTACTCGGCAGTATTCAACTCGGAAACTTCTCATTAGTGAAAGAATTTTCGGAATCGGATCAATAGTTCCGAAGATTACTCTTACAAACCTTTATAATATTAGTATAGAATAATCACCACACAAAATTACCGGTCCAGGGGGGCCTAAGCAGCGGGATTGTCCGAAAGGGTTACCGCTGCCCCGGAACATAAAGGGCTAAGGAAGGAACACGGGTGGGTTTTAGTCAGTAAGAGTCTGACACTCCTTCTGCTCCACCCAGAGCGGGAGGGGTCATTTGATGATTTCCCATACTCAAAAAAAAAAAAGGGGCCCTCTAAAGAATATGGGCCATCTTTTCTGGTCCTTCGAGCCGGAATAAATTAATATGCGAGATGACAAGAATGAGCAAATTGATCGATTCGACACGACAGGCGAAAGTTATTGACCGATTGAATTAGCGGTACACAGGTTCATGTCCAGGCATGCCACATGTCATTGTTGCCATGCTGTCGTGACATGACATGACATATGTAAAAATGATAAACCAAAAAAAAAAAATTGACGATTTTTTATGAGATCATTGTCCGCAATTAATGAATTAGTGTAGTCACTTGAAATATTGGTTTATAAAAATCGTTTTTTTTTTTTGTGTAAACTTCACAGACTAGTTAAAAATACTATTTATTGGAACGAAGTTCCTTATCGCGCGTTGTGAAAGGGGGCTAGACGGAAAAAATTCTTACGAAAAGTTATCACGACACTTTTTGCTATAGTAAGCTATTGTAAGCTGTGCGGCGTCGCATGTTTCTCTGTCTGTCTCTCTCTCTCTTATAGAAGATATTTTCATTTCTATTTCGCATTGAATATAATTATTAATATAATTATTTTATACAGGATTCAATACATTACATTATTTATTATTATAACTTAAAAAAAATAAAATTTTATTACAATTCCTTCACTAATTAATCGAAAGGAACTTCGTTCCATCCGGGTGTCCCTTGACACCTCTCAAGTTTTTTTACTATTATTTTTTTAACTACGTCTTCCGAAAAAATAATAAGGTTTTTCGTGGGGGCGTAAGAAAAATAAGTGTATAGTATATGTGGTTCTTATAAGTGCGCCTACGGCACTTTGAGGGGTATCTTAAGTAGAAACAAGAAAGAAAAAAAAAATTGTTTCAATAAACATTTTTTTTGTAAGTTATTTTTTTAATTTTTTTTTGCTATTGTTTTTTATTTACATCACCTTCTTTTCACCAAGGCAATGTAGGTATGTACAGTATTGTACAGTTACCATGACGTAAAAAAAACTTTATAAGTATACGAATCCCAAAACGTCTAAACCGTTTACTCAAAATGACTAACACGCACATTTAAAAACACAGACACGTCGAAATGCAATAATTTCATCGTACATTCACATCATTATGGGCGATTAGCAAATAAATGTCCTTACCTCGCTAAGCTTGCGTTCATCAAGCGATTACGTAGTCGATATGCGGGTCGGGAATATACACGGGTTTTTTATATTTTGCGACGAACAGTTATTGGTGCTGCACCTTACTTTGCAAATAAACACAAAATCTTGTTTCACAGGGCTTCATAAATTTTCTCTGTAAATATAAAAGGACTGGGAACTGTCATATGTAGATTTTTGTCAATTGTTCAGGGTAGTCAGAAGCCCGAAAGTCTGACCATCAGACTTAAGAGCCTACACTACCTCAGCTAAAATTCACTCTTTAACTCGCTCGCACGATACTGCTCGCGGACTGAGTGAGAGCGAGACAGAGTGCGGTGCTAGGCGGCAGCCAGTGCCAATAGTTTAGGTATTTGATTTTTACGGTGAAAATAATGGTAATTAAAAAGTAAATAACATAAGACCTGCTTTATAGTTAGTTCGGTTAGTATACAAAGTTTCATGATCTAATTTGAAGTATTTTTTGAATACCAGCGGTTTATTGTTCGGTTTGGAGGCAACTTTGGAATTTTTTTCTATCGAGAAAATTTTATGGAATCGTGTTTTCGTCTAACATAAGACCTAACATTAATCCTCAACTTTACCATATATTTATTTCAAAATTAATGCTGCAGTATTTTCGACATAACGGAGGATCATGCTAAGCCATTTGAGGTAGTATAGGCCCTTAACAGCGGGTATTGTACCCAGCCGATCGATTCTGTAAAAATCTCACCGTAAAAAGTTGGGTGAAGTGAGCGTGGAGTGAGCTGTCAAGAGTATCAATCCCTAGCATCAGGATGACACTGACAGTTCACTCCACGCTCACTTTACCTAAGTTTTCACGGTGAGATGGTTACAGAATCGCACTGCAGTACTGAATTGTGGAGGTCAGATGGGCAGTCACTCCCTGTAAAATACTGGTATTCAGTTGCATCCAGTTAGATTGGAAGCTGTTCCCAACTTAGTCGGGAAAAGGCAGATGAGATGTTGAAATATAGCATAAACAGCCTATAATGTTGCCTCTGCTGAGACACAGGCCTCCTCTTTGTGAGAGGGAGTGGGCCGTTATCTACCACGCGGGCCAGTACGGGTTGGTAAAATATAAAAGAGGATGATGAAATATTAAAGGGGGTTATCTATACAAAAGGAGAAACTGACTGACTGACTGACTGACATATCAACGCACAGCCGAAACTACAAGGACTAGGAACGTGAAATTTTGCATACGGCTTCCTTTTATTATGTAGGGGAGCACAAAGAAGGGGTTTTTGGAAATTCGACCTTTAAGGGGGTGAAAAGGGGAATTTTGTTTGTATGAAAAATGTTATTGCTTGAGTTAATAAACTTGAAATTTGGTACGAATACACGCAGACGAAGTCGCGGGCGAAGTGCTAATTCCTCGTTATAAGATGTTATTGTAACTTTGTTATTTTTGGAAATGATGTAAGAAATAAGTTTGACGGCGCTTCGACGTTTTGAGAGTGTCAAGAAACGTCATGAATGACAGTGGACATTTTGTCGAGCGCGGGTTGACGTTTCTTCACTCTGACGCAACTCCGGACTATTTTGCACGCAGCCGTCAGACGAGGCAGAATCGTAAACAAGTAGTGAGAACACTTTATGAGATAATAGTTATTCCCGTTCTTTTATTTAAATTAAGGCGTGTTCGGAAATAGCACCCATGATATTTTATTATTCAAATTATATTACGTAACATTATTGAAACTAGAAATAAATATTTACAGGTTAAATATCAGTTTTATTTGCAGTAAATACTTATTTTCGTTTAAATAGAACAATAAGTTAAAAATTCAATAAATTACATTAAAAGACATAATTAGCTTTTTGCAAAATTTCTTTAGTTCGTACGAAATTCCGAACGTGTTTGTCTTTGACGTCGAATTCAAAATCGGAACTTCGAAAGGGCTGGTCTTTGTCTCTCTCTCTTACTAATGTTGGGAAAGAGATAGAGTGTGAATGTTTCGAATTGTATGATTAACCCAAAGCTGAATAGTATATTCGCGGCTTTCTGAAAAAAAAATTAAAAAGTTAGTTGGTCTCACTCAGTGAGCAAAATCGCATTTAGCTCACTGATTTCAGGCAGCAAAACCTACGTTTGAGCTACTGAAGTGAAAAGTGACTTTATGTCGCCTACGCACAACGAACCTAACTAAAAGACGCACTTTTAGAGCATGAGAAGTGAAAAAATAGTTTGCAATAGACACAGAACAGCGAAACCAATAGTTCGGAAAAACATTTCATCTTAAAAATGTTCATGGTATTCCAAATATTTAAAAATAGAAACGATTTTTCTATTTTCGAATCCTGTGACAATTGGTTGGCTAGCTGTAGAGCAGAAACGTGATAGCGAAATTTGTGACCTTATCAGCAAACATCAAAACAACGAGTTGCCAGAAGCGATTGCACACACATATGACGTACAGAACGGCATACTGTATAGGAAAATTGAACGCAATAGAACCAGCTCTAGGTTACCAGTTATACCAAGATCCCTAACTTGGACACTTATTAATCATGTTCACACAGAAATTATGCATCTTGGTGCGGACAAGACGCTTGACAAAATACACACATCAAAAGTGTCTAGGGATCAACATATATTTTTGCAATAACTTTTCTCCTGATTGATATTAATTAAAATTTTCTTTAAGGATTCATCAAATAAAGTGTTTTCGTTTATCACAGTAACGATAAACCAAGTCACCTTTGCATTAATAAAGAAATTTGCCATTTTCCTAATAAAGGGATTTTTGACATTTGAACCACTAACACAAAAGTTCGAAAAAAAGACTGAAATAACAGTTTTCTCTAAAATTTTATTGGGTAACTTAAACAATGAATAATCCGTGTTTCTACCGCGAACACTAACAACACAAGAACATCGGTTTGACATACTCAAAATGAGTTCATCCAAATCACGCTGTGGAATGGCCGCCCATGTTCGTTGCAACAACAAAAAAAGGTCTTCTTGCGACTGGATACCCTCCATATTCGGCAGAGCTCTTCTCTGTAGCATATCCCATGCATGCTCAATCGGGTTCAAGTCTGGCGACTGAGCAGGCCAGGGCAGGACATTGATGTTAGCTGCGGCGAGAGTCTGTCTTACAACTCTTGCGGTGTGCGGTCGTGCATTATCATGCATTAACTGAAATAAGGGACCGATTTGCACTTGTAGAGGAACGATGACGTCTGATACAATCGTCTCAGCATAAATTTGAGCGTTGAGGTTGCCTCTGATCCAAATCAACTCAGTTCTTCCGCCGATCCAAATACCCGCCCATACCATGATGGTTCCACCACTATAAGGATGGACTTCCTGGCAGGATTTTAATCGCTGTTGGCGTCCAGGGGTTCTCCAGTGTCGTATACGTCTTGTATCCGGTCTCATACCAAAACGAGACTCATCAGAAAAGCACACGAAACGCCATTGTTCTTCTGCCCAATTTCTGTGTTCAAGAGCCCATTGATATCGAATCCTACGATTGTGCATTGCTATAGGTGGTACCCGTAGCGGTCTTCGGGAATGAAGGTTCACTTCATGCAAGCGGTTTCTGACTGTTTGGTCGCTAATTAAGTTCCCTGAAGAGTGATGAAGCCTCACGGCTAACATCATGGCGGTTATTGTTGGAGCTCTTCGAGTTAAGATTTGAATGTATCGGTCTTGTCTCCGTGTGGTGCAGCGATACCGTCCTCCATGGCGCTCAGCCACGGTACCGGTGCTTCGGTAACGTGTCCAAAGTCGACTGATAACACTCTGACTTGTATTCAGAGCTAAAGCCACAGTACGTTGCCGGGAACCAGCTTCTATCATTCCCACGGCTCTGAGCATTTCTTCCCTGCTTAAATGACGTCGCCGCTCCATAATAACGTTGGTTTAAATCAGTAGTAGGGAAATAGTAGCACTAATAATGTCTTCAATGCGTTGTATGTTTTTATAGGGAAAATATTGACAGCTGATTTTCATCTTTTACTCGAATTTGATTCACAGTTCCTGATTCAAATTATGAAATGCACCAAAAAGGATCCATATAAATTTATAAAATCATAAATTTATTACAAAGCCACATCTCAATCTCAAGAAATCCGCATAAAAATGCTTGATCCCTAGACACTTTTGATGTGTGTATATGAACAGTACTGGTTCCCACAAATGTGCAAGCAAGTGCGTAAATTTGTAGATTCATGCATAGTTTGCAAGGCTTCAAAGGGATGTTCGGGAGCGCAGCAGGTTCGATTACATCCAATACCTAAAGTGTCCACGCCTTGGCATACGATACATATAGACATCACGGGCAAACTAAGCGGTAAAAGTGATAGGAAAGAATATGCGTCCGTTATTATCGATTCGTTCACCAAATATGTTCTTCTAGATTACACATCTTCTCTCGATGCTGCTAGCGCAATTCAATCTCTTAAAAGAGCAGTTCACCTATTTGGTGCACCGAAGCGCATAGTAACAGACCAAGGTAGGTGTTACATTAGCGCGGATTTCAAACGGTTTTGTATTGAGCATAGTATAGAGCTTCACCTCATCGCTACTGGCTCCAGTAGAGCCAACGGTCAAGTTGAGCGCATAATGCGCACTCTAAAATGCCTGCTCACAATAGTAGAGAACGACCCAAACAAAACGTGGCGCGATGAACTCCCCGAAGTTCAGCTTGCCTTGAATAGTACCAGATCCAGAGTAACAGGCTACTCCCCTACGGAATTGATGTTTGGCATACGAGCAAAGTCATTGGGAATGTCAACCTTATCGTTGCATGCTGAACCAGAGCCCCGTCTAGACCTAGACACCATTAGGCATAATGCTTCCGAGAACATCAAAAAGGCTGCTTCGTCAGAAGTAGAACGTTTTAACCGGGGTAGAGCAATAGTGAGACCATTTAGTGTAGGCGACTTTGTCTTTATCAAGGGTAGTGAGCGTAACCAAACCAAACTACAGCGAAAGTTCAAAGGTCCCTTTACGATCGTCAAGGTACTAGATCACGATAGATACCAGCTGAGAGACATTGATGGGTCTAACCGAACCTATAAGTACGCCCATGAAAACTTGCGCGCAGTACCTAGGGGCTACGGTGGATTGATTGAAGTAGCTACTTCGTTAGTCAACGAGGCAGAGGAGGCCGAAACGGCGGAAGTCCATAGTCATGAGAATGGAATGGCAACATCTGATGATGATAGTGACACAGTATCGGTATCTAGTTCACAAACTTTGACCGCAAGCTCTGGCACCCTCTCTGCCTCCGAACATGACGAGTAGTAAATGGTGAGTTTATAACAATTGTGTATATCCTGTTCTTTTATCGAGAATCGATCTAGAGCGTAGGGCAGTGAATAGGCAGTTGGGAGCAACGTGGTTGATCAATGGGGCTGGCCTAAACCGGGTCGATGCCTCTGATCAGACTACATCTTCCTACGTGATATCTAGTGTAGTTGATCGACTGGGCTGGCCTAAACTGGGTCGACGCCCACGATCAGACTATGACTTCTCTGGTGTGAGCTGGGTGGCAGGAGATTGAGCTGGGACTGGCCTATGCGGGTCGACGTTCCGGACCAATCGATTGCAGCAGCTGTGTGTGCCTTTCGTCACTGGTGGAAGGGGCGCTGACGGGTTGTCCGGTCCACCGCACCATGCGAGTAGGTGGGTGGTCGAAGGGGCGCCTGATGTCAGTTGTCCGCCCAGTGTGTTTAATTCAGATGTGAGGGTTGACGATCGAGATCTTTTCAAACAGACCGCACAAATGGGTAGTCAGGGATGGGCGAGCGTGCCCAAACGTGTACTACAGCTTTGTATTTGGTCTTTGCAGATAACTCGAGGCGTGAGCAGCCGCACGAGGACGTGTGAATGTCAGTCCGGCCGTGACGGCGCTTCGACGTTTTGAGAGTGTCAAGAAACGTCATGAATGACAGTGGACATTTTGACGAGCGCGGGTTGACGTTTCTTCACTCTGACGCAACTCCGGACTCTTTTGCACGCAGCCGTCAGACGAGGCAGAATCGGTTTGACATCGCGCTGAAGCAAAACGTGTTCGGTGGAGCGTCGCCGTATTCCAATTAATTAGCAAGTACTGATTGTAACTCTGTTACTATTTCGTTAAAATAATAATCGTGTATCGCTAATCATCTTCAACACGTGGTTTTAATTCTCCTCGCCCGCCTACCCACGATAGCTCGGCAGCCGCAATGAACCCAGAATTGACTGATGATGGCCGTGTGCCGTTAAGTTTATCGAATTCCACAGCCGAAACGCCTGAGCAAATTTACTCCACATAGCTCAATATTTGCATAAACGAAACATTTCACGGCCTGTAAATTATCCTAACGTCGAACTAATCATACTAGCACAACATGATTAACGAGTTTCATGAATAAATCTAATCTGGGACAAGGCAGCAGGCGCCATGGATATTTATTTTGTGTAAATTACAGCACTGAAGTATTTACACATTGTATGTAAATATGTCTACGAAAATATTGATGAGCTGAGAAACTGATGTTTCAAGGATTTTCAATATCGTTGTATAGCGGGTGGAAACTAAGGAAGGAAAGCCAGTACAACATAATCAGCCTATAATTTTGCCCACTGCTGGGACACAGGTGCTCCTCTTGGTGAGAGGGAGTAGGCCATAACCCACCAAACAGGCCCAATGCGGGTTGGTATATGTAACATGGCTTTGAATTTTTGGTTCTAGGACATGCCGGTTTCATCACGATGTTTTCCTTCACCGCTTTGAGAGCAGTGGTGATGAAAAAAATGACAAGTAAAACTCCAGAGGGGCAATTCTCGTAATTTTTAAGAACGTTCACAGTCTGATCTCAGTCTCAATCTGTCAAAAATACTTAAAATTTCCCTACATTTTGACAAGTTTTTGACATTTGTTTGTCGCCGAGATGAGAATTGAGTATTGAGTATTGAGTATTGAGACTGCGACTAGATTTTTAACGTTTTAAATTAGCAGAATTGGCCTACAGATGTCGAATCCATGACCTAAACTCGTTAGTCGTGCCCAATCTATCCGGCTAGAGCGGCCAATCTCAACAGAGACTATAAGCTACCTACCTACGCGGGAGATATTATACAGGGTGTCCCTGGAAGTATGGATCAAATCAAATAGGGGCGTGTGCAAAGTCATTTCCAAACTTTTTGATCCTGAGAATGTCGGTGATTTTTATTACGGTTCAAAAGTTATGACCAACTTTTGTTATTTTCAATCACTTTGCATAGTGCTCAAAGAACAAATCATTTTTAAAAAAACTACCAGAAACTGTTAATTTAAGTTTTTTAGACAGCCCTGATAGTTTTTTTAATGATTTTTTTTCTTTGAGCACTATGCGAAACGATTGAAAAAAATTGGTCACATCTTTTGAACCGTAAAATAATTCTCAATCATCAATCATTCTCAGGATCAAAAAGTTTGGAAATGACCTTGCCCACGCCCCTATTCGATTTGATCCATACTTCCAGGTGTCCTGTATAGCGCACAAGTGTTTGCGCCTTATCTATGGTTTGCGCAGACACAGATGCACTCACTCTTCCCTCACTCTCATAGGTCTATTAAACACAGCGTGTGAAAACTGGCCAGTATTCGGTCAAAATCATTAATTCAACAAGATCTGCGACGCGAGCCGTAATCACAAATAATATAAAAGTATTTGTCTAGAACGCTTAAGGTTAATTTTTTGTTATTTTGTTAAAAGAATAACATCATTTGACTTGTTCTGTTTTGCCCCAAGTTTTACGTTTGTTTTGCCCTTTATTCGCCTCAGGTTTTTTTTAAATCAATGTTTATTAAATACTGCCATGAATGAATGAATGAATGAATTGCACCGATCTCAGCGTGGTTAAACCAGACTCGATTAATCGAATGAACCCCAAGATTCGCACTAGCTCCTGTAGCCTCATGTTCATGGTGCTACAGCGACCATTGCATATCATGGAATAGACCGGGGGGCGCGGTGATTGGTAGGGAGGACGTGCCCGTAGGATAGGGAAGGATTTAAGAGCCTACCGGATATGCATCCTAGAGCAAGCATGGGACTAGTGGAGAGATGGGTAATTATTATCTATGGATGGGCATCTTTTAACGACCTTGCCTCCAGGCTGGTTCAGGTCGAGCTTCATCGGTGAGACTTTTAGCGGTGTTCTACTGCTTTCTCGGTTCTTTTGTATGTAATAGCTCTGCTGTGTTATGTTGTGTTAGATGTTGCTGTTTTCAATGTGATCGTCGGAGGTCTCGCTACTATTCGTTTCCGGATTTTGTAAATCTCACAAGCAGCAATGTTGATCTTATTTCTCCAGGTTGGTTCAGGTCGAGCTTCATCGGTGATTCTTTTAGCGGGGTTCTACTGTTTTCTCGGTCCTTTTGTATGTAATAGCTCTGCTGTGTTATGTTATGTTAGATGTTGCTGTTTTCAATGTGATCGTCGGAGGTCTCGCTACTATTCGTTTCCGGTGTTTGTAAATCTCACAAGCAGCAATGTTGATCTTATTTCTGTTTTCCGGCGTATACATTTAAAAATTGATTCTCTTGTCAAAGTACTTCATGTACTGTTTTAAGTTGTCGTTCCATGTGTAGATAGGACGGCCGACCTTCTTGGATTTGGCCTTGTACTACGTTACTGCATGCACTAGGGTTGTTTTGCGGTGCCTGTACACATGCGCGATGTATCACATCCTGTCGTTCTTGATGCGTTTGGTTACTGTTTTTCCGTCTAAGATTTCATGCATTTTCTTTTATCTTGGTTTATTCCTAGAGTGGTTTTTTTATGGTAGTAAACGATTTGGGGTTTCTCATGGCCTGTTCGCAACGATTTTTAATAGTGATTTTTCTGCGTAATGTAGATGCTATGTATGTTGTACGTAGGTAGGTATTTAATTTCATCATATGTTTGTATGCTTATTCCATTAAGATTGCTGTTGACTAATTCCATTTGGACATCCTTTCTGATTAAAATTGCAAGTCCCCGGTATGCTTTACCTGCGGGTCCAGAGAGCCGCCATTCGTGGTTTGTATAGTTTAACTGCCCCGTTGGTTTCGTGGTTGCAAGCGCGACTGCTGAGCGTGGGGTCCTGGGTTCGATTCCAGGGTCGGACAATGTGTTATTGAGTTTTTCTATTGGGAATTTCTTAGTAGCAATCCGGAGTTTGGAAGTTGGTGGTTTAATACCCCCGTGTCTCGGAAAGCACGTAAAGCCGTCGATCCTGCGCCTGATCTCTCTCCGGCCGTGTCGGATCTCCGTCCCATCGGACCATGATAGTACAGGAACGGAGAGTGCACCTGTGTCCGCGCACACACTTGTGCACCATAATATCTCCCGCGTACCCGGCCAATCTCCGTTGAGATTGGCCACCGTCGGTCGGGAAGGCTATTACTCGTATTAGTTGTATGCTCCTGAGTTCATATCATATCACATGAATGCCCCTATGTGAAAGTTCAGTTGTGTTTTGAGGTTTGGTTAGTTCTTGAGTTAGATCTAATGGGTTGCTGTTGTATAATGTTCGTCGTCGGTCCTGACACTGCTATCATAGTGCTTCTCTTTGTAACATCCTTGTAGAGTATGCGTATGTTGCCGGGTATTGGTTCGCCGGTAGGTGAATACACTAATGTGATTCTGGTATCTGTGTGCACGATACAAGGAATTTGAACGCTGCGATTAGGATATTAAATACTGCCATGATGAAAAAAATAAATAGTTGCTCAAATATTTTTACCCGATTGAAAAATAAGATGTCAAAACTTTGGGCTAATATAACCAAGTAGGTAGCCATATTTTAGATCAAGACCTGGATTAGGACACAGAATCTTTTTATCCCGATATTCCCACGGGATCGAGACTTTCACGGGTGAAGCCGCGGAGCGCAACTATAGCTACTAAGACTATGAAAATTCAATATCAGAGTAGCAATTCTCGTAATATTAAGAACATTCACAGGCTGATCTGTCACAATCTGTCAAAAAATACTTCTAATTTCCTTACATTTTGACAAGTTTTTGACATTTGTTTATCGTCGAGATGAGACTGCGACTAGATTACTTAACGTTTTAAATTACGAGAATTAGCCTTCTGGTTTCACCCATTTTGCATAAATTCAGAAGGCTAACAGGTCACGGCCATCTTATAAACTCCGAATCGATGAGATCCTTAGAAGGGATACTACACACATCAAAAGTGTCTAGGGATCAAGCATTTTTATGCGGATTTCTTGAGATTGAGATGTGGCTTTGTAATAAATTTATGATTTTATAAATTTATATGGATCCTTTTTGGTGCATTTCATAATTTGAATCAGGAACTGTGAATCAAATTCGAGTAAAAGATGAAAATCAGCTGTCAATATTTTCCCTATAAAAACATACAACGCATTGAAGACATTATTAGTGCTACTGTTTCCCTACTACTGATTAAAACCAACGTTATTATGGAGCGGCGACGTCATTTAAGCAGGGAAGAAATGCTCAGAGCCGTGGGAATGATAGAAGCTGGTTCCCGGCAACGTACTGTGGCTTTAGCTCTGAATACAAGTCAGAGTGTTATCAGTCGACTTTGGACACGTTACCGAAGCACTGGTACCGTGGCTGAGCGCCATGGAGGACGGTATCGCTGCACCACACGGAGACAAGACCGATACATTCAAATCTTAACTCGAAGAGCTCCAACAATAACCGCCATGATGTTAGCCGTGAGGCTTCATCACTCTTCAGGGAACTTAATTAGCGACCAAACAGTCAGAAACCGCTTGCATGAAGTGAACCTTCATTCCCGAAGACCGCTACGGGTACCACCTATAGCAATGCACAATCGTAGGATTCGATATCAATGGGCTCTTGAACACAGAAATTGGGCAGAAGAACAATGGCGTTTCGTGTGCTTTTCTGATGAGTCTCGTTTTGGTATGAGACCGGATACAAGACGTATACGACACTGGAGAACCCCTGGACGCCAACAGCGATTAAAATCCTGCCAGGAAGTCCATCATTATAGTGGTGGAACCATCATGGTATGGGCGGGTATTTGGATCGGCGGAAGAACTGAGTTGATTTGGATCAGAGGCAACCTCAACGCTCAAATTTATGCTGAGACGATTGTATCAGACGTCATCGTTTCTCTACAAGTGCAAATCGGTCCCTTATTTCAGTTAATGCATGATAATGCACGACCGCACACCGCAAGAGTTGTAAGACAGACTCTCGCCGCAGCTAACATCAATGTCCTGCCTTGGCCTGCTCAGTCGCCAGACTTGAACCCGATTGAGCATGCATGGGATATGCTACAGAGAAGAGCTCTGCCGAATATGGAGGGTATCCAGTCGCAAGAAGACCTTTTTTTGTTGTTGCAACGAACATGGGCGGCCATTCCACAGCGTGATTTGGATGAACTCATTTTGAGTATGCCAAACCGATGTTCTTGTGTTGTTAGTGTTCGCGGTAGAAACACGGATTATATTATTAATTGTTTAAGTTACCCAATAAAATTTTAGAGAAAACTGTTATTTCAGTCTTTTTTTCGAACTTTTGTGTTAGTGGTTCAAATGTCAAAAATCCCTTTATTAGGAAAATGGCAAATTTCTTTATTAATGCAAAGGTGACTTGGTTTATTGTTACTGTGACAAACGAAAACACTTTATTTGATGAATCCTTAAAGAAAATTTTAATTAATATCAATCAGGAGAAAAGTTATTGCAAAAATATATGTTGATCCCTAGACACTTTTGATGTGTGTATTTATACTACCCATCACAGCAAATCAATTCCCCTGACGATGTCCCGTAGTTTCCCCCCCATACCCACGAGTGACTCGGTAGGGACACTACTTCTTGTCTCAACTTAATTATACTGTCTCAATACCCGTCGGCTATCGTGTATCAAACCCTAAATTGAGTGGTTTAGTTTATAGATAACTAGCACTTCGCCCGCGACTTCGTCTGCGTGTATTCGTGCCAAATTTCAAGTTACAAAATATTTTTACAAAATTAACGCAAGCAATAAGATGTTTCATACAAACAAAATCCCCTCTTTTCACTCCCCCCCCCCCCCCAAAGGAATTTACAAAAACCCCTTCTTAGTGCTCCCCTACATAATAAAAGGAAGCCGTATGCAAAATTTCACGTTCCTAGTCCTTGCAGTTTCGGCTGTGCGTTGATATGTCAGTCAGTCAGTTTCTCCTTTTATATTAACAACTAGCGGCCTGTCCCGGCTTCGCACGGGTGGACATTTATTTTTTAAACATTTTATTTTTTTCTTGCAATTAAAAAAGCCTATATTAATCAGTGATAATGTAACATTCAAATGGTGAAAGAATTTTTCAAATCGGTCCAGACTATCGATTCTGTAAAAATCTCACCGTGATAACATAGGTGAAGTGAGCGTGAAGTGGACTATCAATGGAGGCATTCCCTAACATCAGGTAGAATGACAGCTCACTTCACCTTAGTTTTCACGGTGAGATTTTTACAGAATACCACTGCAGTACTTTTTGAGTCAATTCGTTACAAACATACATACAAACCTTTCCTCTTTATAATATTAGTATAGATATTATGTCAGAAATTAGTGATATAATATATTGTTACTAAAGGACATCATTCAAGTGTCGAACATTCTATACCCAAAAATTAAAGTGCCGGCCAGAAAAAAGAAGTAGTTACTATTTTCTTACTGATCTTGAGCATACTTTTTCTTCCCGGCCAGCACTTTAATTTTTGGATACGATATGAATTATGTCCTTTATGTAACTGAAATAAACGTAAACAAGTGGTAGCTTTTAAAGCATTTCCTTTTTTCTACAACGACTTTCAACAGGATTGGACATAAGCTTTTCGGTAGTTTATTGCAATAATAATTATTTATTTATTTCAGATTAAAAAAATCCGTAATTTATTGTTAGTAAAAGTCTTAACCTAATTTTAGTAAAAACACAAAATTGAAACGACTGACACCTACGTGTGCAGCCGTATCCAGTGAGCCAGCATGGGGCTGTCCCACCTATCACACAATACACTCAGGATGCTGTGGGAGCTAGCACGCATTCTACAGAAAATAACGTACGAAAAAGAAGAAATACGAGAAACGACGAAGAATACGTTACGAGAATACGTTTTTGACTTTGTCATCATTGTTATCGCCGCGAATGTTACTCGTACTTTGTCTAGAGTCTAAGGTTTGAAACTTTTTGATTCGACTTTTGCTTCAAAAATAAACAAACGAAACATGTAGATATCATTTACACAAGAAATATGCAAATTAGCTATGTTAAATTAGTGTTCGAATCGAAATTCTCTCGACAAAACATCTAATACGAGTAGAATGGGCACCATGTTGGATGGGGGATGCGAAATTCAAATTTTCTTACGTTGTTTGCTATTTGCAGGGCAGTGTCATAGTTTATTGATTAAAATATGATTTCACGGTACATTGCAAAAAACGTAAGAAATATTGAATTTCGCGGGCTACCCTGACGCTTTAATGTAAACTGTTTTTAAAAAGGAAAAAGATGTTTTAACAAAAACCCTGCAAAAGACATTTCTCAAGTAAGAAGATGATGATGTAAGATGACGTACCGGTCATGGGTAGCTTACATGATCTTCATAACGTTACCTTACCATCTTATCCTCATTTCCTTACCCCATTTAATTACCCAACAAACAAAGTAGGTATACAAGTCGAGCCCCAACGGTTCAGTAACCAAGATACATGTACATTAATCGTATAGTCCGATATTCACGTCACGGCCGTGTCACATAACCACGTGATTTAGTATCGGACAGCGTGGGTAAGTAGGAAGGGATGTTATCTTTAAATTTTGTTGTGTATGTATGTATGTGTTAAGGTGCCACTATTCGATATTTTTCAATAAAAATTCGGTAGAGTATTACTTCACTGGTTGACATTATTCATCCAAAGTTAAACATCATATCGTTTTGTCTTATTATTAATTTTATCTGTACGGAAACAGAATAGTAAAATAAAAATCCATTAAGAAGTTTTGAGCCAACAAAGATTCGTTTTTCTTGCTATTTTTCCGTAACTTTGGGTGTAAATAAGTAACAAAATAACTATAAAATCTTCAAAACAAAGTCAGTACCGACAAAGCTCAGTTATCGAAGAGTTCAATAAACTAGATTTGTAATTGATTTATGCAGCAGTTTTTTCATTAAACTCGATTTTCCAAAGCACTTTTTGAATATTTTTACGCGCCTTTCAGTTCGTGGCGGTGTTTCTGTGCGTGAGAACTAGACGTTATGCGTGTAGACTAGCGTATACCTGCTCATCACTGATACTATCTCTGTCGGACACGAAGCCAGGTGAGACAGCGTGATTTTAGACCATGACCACCAGTGAATTCGAGCTCGTGACTAGTTCCATCTTAAGGAATTGATTTATAGGTGAAAATGGTTTTTCGGGCGCGGAACTTAGGACCACGTCGAGATGATGAGATTTTTTTATCTGGAGTGTGATATTATTATTTATTTATTTATTTATTTATATTTATTTATATATACTTTATTGTACACCACAAAAATACAACAAGTAAAGATACATCAAACACTACAAAATATACAATGGGCGGCCTTATCGCTTTCTGCGATCTCTTCCAGGCAACCTTAGGATGGACAGTGATTTTCCTGGACATAAAATGGGGCTGTCGTTGGTGCAAATATAATGTATACAATACACTAAAATATATACACAGATATATACATATCCAAAATTATAGATACATAAATACATACATACTAAATACATAAGCAACGAAAATAAAAGAAGACAGTAGATGATTGCAGTTAGGACAACAATATCACAAAGACAAGTAGTGTTCCTTTACGAGTCTTTTGAACACATATAACGACTGCGCGCGTTTTATTTCAACTGGCAATGCATTCCACAAACGAGCGGCCTGGACAGTAAAGGATTTATCAAGGAAGGTTGTGGAATGCATAGGCATTTTGAGCTTCAAGTTATCTGATGACCTTAAAAATTTCGTATGGGAGTCACAAAGAAACTGGAAACGCTTCTTGAGATAGAGTGGGGTGGAAGGGGAAAAGAGCACATTGTACAAGAGGGAAAGAATATGAGCATTCCGACGAAGGCGAATTGGTAACCACTTGAGCTTCACACGAAATTCGGAAACATGGTCATATTTGCGCAGACCGAATATGAACCTTATACAAAAATTTTGAAGCCGCTCAAGTTTTTCCAGTTGGTCTTGGGTAAGATCAAGGTAGCTGGCATCAGCATAGTCAAGGATGGGTAGAAGAAGCGATTGTGCAAGCGCAATCTTAGTGGCAGTCGGCAGGAAATTTCGCAATCTCTTCAAAGAAGCAGCGGATGCAAATAACTTGCGGCTAACTTCCTGTAGCTGGGCAGTCCAAGAGAATGCCTTATCAATAAATATCCCCAAGTTTTTAACTTTGTCACTAAAGGGAACCACTGAGTTGTCAAAAGAAACTTGGGGAAGGGTCGTCCAGTCGATTCTTGAGACCGTCCTAGAACTGCCCACCACTACAACCTGTGTCTTTATGGGGTTAACCACAAGTCCGTATCTCTTGCTCCAGTTGATTTGTATGTATTTAAACAAGCGTTTTATTATCATATGGTGAAGAAAGCTGTGTTTGATTTAGACAAAATTGGTATATAGTTTGAGTCCCGGGAAAGTACGTAAGATAGTTTTTATCCGGATATTCCCACGGGATCGACACTTCTGCGGATGAAACCACGAAGCGCTGCTAATGTTTACATATTTTATTTATTTATTGTTAATTAAAACGGTACAACACCAATTAAATTAATTAATATAGATACAATTATTACGTTGACAATAATTATGTTAAATATACACACATCAAAAGTGTCTAGGGATCAACATATATTTTTGTAATAACTTTTCTCCTGATTGATATTAATTAAAATTTTCTTTAAGGATTCATCAAATAAAGTGTTTTCGTTTGTCACAGTAACGATAAACCAAGTCACCTTTGCATTAATAAAGAAATTTGCCATTTTCCTAATAAAGGGATTTTTGACATTTGAACCACTAACACAAAAGTTCGAAAAAAAGACTGAAATAACAGTTTTCTCTAAAATTTTATTGGGTAACTTAAACAATTAATAATCCGTGTTTCTACCGCGAACACTAACAACACAAGAACATCGGTTTGGCATACTCAAAATGAGTTCATCCAAATCACGCTGTGGAATGGCCGCCCATGTTCGTTGCAACAACAAAAAAAGGTCTTCTTGCGACTGGATACCCTCCATATTCGGCAGAGCTCTTCTCTGTAGCATATCCCATGCATGCTCAATCGGGTTCAAGTCTGGCGACTGAGCAGGCCAGGGCAGGACATTGATGTTAGCTGCGGCGAGAGTCTGTCTTACAACTCTTGCGGTGTGCGGTCGTGCATTATCATGCATTAACTGAAATAAGGGACCGATTTGCACTCGTAGAGGAACGATGACGTCTGATACAATCGTCTCAGCATAAATTTGAGCGTTGAGGTTGCCTCTGATCCAAATCAACTCAGTTCTTCCGCCGATCCAAATACCCGCCCATACCATGATGGTTCCACCACTATAAGGATGGACTTCCTGGCAGGATTTTAATCGCTGTTGGCGTCCAGGGGTTCTCCAGTGTCGTATACGTCTTGTATCCGGTCTCATACCAAAACGAGACTCATCAGAAAAGCACACGAAACGCCATTGTTCTTCTGCCCAATTTCTGTGTTCAAGAGCCCATTGATATCGAATCCTACGATTGTGCATTGCTATAGGTGGTACCCGTAGCGGTCTTCGGGAATGAAGGTTCACTTCATGCAAGCGGTTTCTGACTGTTTGGTCGCTAATTAAGTTCCCTGAAGAGTGATGAAGCCTCACGGCTAACATCATGGCGGTTATTGTTGGAGCTCTTCGAGTTAAGATTTGAATGTATCGGTCTTGTCTCCGTGTGGTGCAGCGATACCGTCCTCCATGGCGCTCAGCCACGGTACCAGTGCTTCGGTAACGTGTCCAAAGTCGACTGATAACACTCTGACTTGTATTCAGAGCTAAAGCCACAGTACGTTGCCGGGAACCAGCTTCTATCATTCCCACGGCTCTGAGCATTTCTTC
Organism: Globia sparganii; assembly: GCA_949316385.1. Classification (NCBI taxonomy): domain Eukaryota; kingdom Metazoa; phylum Arthropoda; class Insecta; order Lepidoptera; family Noctuidae; genus Globia; species Globia sparganii. Next base: position 22,143,141 of record OX438664.1, read on the forward strand.
CCTGTTTAAATGACGTCGCCGCTCCATAATAACGTTGGTTTTAATCAGTAGTAGGGAAACAGTAGCACTAATAATGTCTTCAATGCGTTGTATGTTTTTATAGGGAAAATATTGACAGCTGATTTTCATCTTTTACTCGAATTTGATTCACAGTTCCTGATTAAAATTATGAAATGCACCAAAAAGGATCCATATAAATTTATAAAATCATAAATTTATTACAAAGCCACATCTCAATCTCAAGAAATCCGCATAAAAATGCTTGATCCCTAGACACTTTTGATGTGTGTAGTTTAATTTAAAAATAACATGGCACAGTTGACTCCCTTGCATACATACTTTTTCTCACTTAACACCAGACATGAATGTATACCAAACCTTGTAAAACATTTTAAAAGACTAACGGTGGAGTTTCTTGCCCATTTTTCTCCACACGAAAACTACCTTTTGGAAGGGGCGAGTAGAATCAATTCTATTTTTTAATTTCAATTTTTGACGTTCGAAAGTGCCTTTTAAGTGCCTATTTGAAATAAATGATTTGACTTTGACTTTGACATAATTATGCAATTTTTTTTAAATTTTTTGAATATTAAAATCGTAAGCTCCTAAAATGTAATAACTAACGAGCATTATAATCGCATAACTCTTCCATACAAAGTCAACACAACACTCCGAACAATCCTATTGTCTTTATGTATTGTTGCCTAATACGTACCTATAAGTACATATTGTTCATATTTTTCCAGTAAGTACATGATATTGAGCGGGGTCAGTGACCTGGCCAGGTGTTTTCCACTCTGTTGCCTGCACATGATTGATGACCGAGCCCCAGGAATCCAGCCGATTGGAGCTATAGTAATATTTGAATGTTCGCGACTGATTTGCCGGTAAGCTGCATATTTTGTGTGGGAATATAAATCATAGGTTATATATAAAAATGGCGGGTGCAGTTCTTAAATGAACTGATTTAATGAGTACATTCTGAAAACAGATTGAAAAGGGGTAACTTGTATTACTTTTACATGAGCATTTGACGAGCGCGCAAATCCGCGGGTCTTGCCCGCTTGGAGGTCAGAAATAAAAATAAAAAAATCGTTTATTTCGACCACCGTAGGATCATAGGCACAAAAATTACACAAATAAAATAAAAACACATACAATTAGAAAGACCATTAAACATTATTATTACATACTTCGATTGCCCAGTGTGTGTATGTGTGTGTGTTTGTGGGATGCAAATTATCCCACGGAATGTACAGAGGCCAGCACGTCAACCTACCCCAATCTGTCACATTTTCCCAATTGAATATGAACCTTATTCCTTTGTGCTAAAGTTGAAAATCTATCAAAGAAATTTGACAGCTTGGGGTAGGTTGACCTGCTGGCGTCTGTACTACCGGGACAAAAAGTATCCTATACATATAACCGAACTCAGGTTATCTATCCGTCTGCCAGATTTTCAAATCCGTTCAGCCGTTAAGAGCCTACACTACCTCAGCTAAAATTCACTCTTTATCTCGCTCGAACGATACTGCTCGCGGACTGAGTGAGAGACAGAGTGTGGTGCTAGGCGGCAGGCAGCGCCAATAGTTTAGGTATTTGCTTTTTACGGTGAAAATAATGGTAATTAAAAAAAATAACATAAGACCTGCATTATAGTTAGTTCGGTTAGTATACAAAGTTTTATAATCTAATTTGAAGTATTTTTTTAATGCCAGCGGTTTATTGTTCGGTTTGGAGGCAACTTTGGAATTTTTTTCTATCGAGAAAATTTTATGGAATCGTGTTTTCGTCTAACATAAGACCTAACATTAATCCTCAACTTTACCATATATTTATTTCGAAATTACTGGTATTCAGCTGCATTTGATTAGACTGGAAGCCGACGCCAACATATTTGGGAAAAGACTAGGCACTAGGCAGATGATGATGATCACAGAATAGGCATTACACCATCAATAAATTGAAAATCTATTTAGTCCGTCAGTTAGAGTATTGGAAAATAATGGACACGTATTTTTTTGTAAATCAATGAATATTGACAAAGATAAAACACATCAAAACTCGGAAGTGGGGGTTCGTGACGTCAGAACGAACTAAAAATTATACCAAGGTGTGAAGTATTGAGAATTTTAAAAACGCCGTATCTTCGTCAATTTTGGTTTACGTAACAAAAGAAAAAACACGGGTCAAACATTTTTAGATAATCTAACTGACGGACTAATTAGATATTTTCAGTTGACAAACCTATTGATGATTTGCAAAGAAGTTAACAAGCAGAAAAAATAAGACAACGGAAACTTACTTAAAAGTACTTATTTACTTCATAATCATCACTTTCCGGTCTTTATTCCAAATCAATAGCGTTTGGTGCAGCATGTCTCGTTCTTCCAGACCTCCTCTACCATTCCTCTCCTCAGTTGTCATCTCTAAAAAAGTCTTTATTTATAAGATCTGTAAGAACACCAAGACAAGTGGAATCACTGTCTTATAAGTAAAAAGTCATATAAAACGCGTAAGAAATGGTTTAGCTGAATAAGAATTCCCTCATTTCCCTTCAAGATACGTTCGTCGCATACCAGAACTGCGGTAGATTGGCACCAACTTGAAGTCAATTTCCTCGATATGGTAATATATCCGTCGGCGGACGCTTTATGACGGTGCGCCAGTAAAACGTCACAATATACTCTTATGCCTCGCCCTTGGCCTCGATCAATGGTATCCAAGCGAATAAAAGTTCATGTTAGGTTCTATTTTCATTGGATTGTAACAAGCACTGGATATCACGCCAATGTAATGTCAACTGCGTGACGTGGGTCGAAAGGTCAGAAGGCTAATTCTCGTACTTTAAAAACGATCTTCAGAACGTACGCATCTCAGCAACAATCAATGTCAAAAACTTGTAAAAATGTAGGGAAATTATAGGTATTTTTGACAGATTCGAAATTGAGATCAGAATGCGAACTTCCTTAAAATTACGAAAATTACCCCTCACCGAGTCTGTTGTGTACCTACTTTATTTGCAGCAGGCTTGGGAACTATAATTCAGCAGAGTTTTATATTAAATTCCACTGGTTGTTTTAAATGTGGACCTCCCAAAAGACCAATTGTTTAATCACTAGCAGTAGATATATATTAACATGATATTTTAGTCACATTTAACGATATTTCCAGATTCCCAGAGAGTGGGTAGGCTTTTAACATAGCATTCGACGCTTCACAAAAACCATAAACTTGATGGATTTACACATTCTTAAAGAAAACACGTCGTAATGAGGGGAGAACCAGTTTGTCAAACAAAAGAACAACTAGACGAAAAATGCGAGAATGATGAAGACGAATGCCTACTTAAATCGATACTCAATTACACCGCAGTGAACGTAGGACCTTACCCAGAAAAAAAAAATATGTTTCCAGTTCATTACTGCTCCACTTTGGTCTAGATGCGCGCCTACTGATTTATATGGCTCGTAAAATTATTTTTATTACCCAATGGTGTATTGTTGCTCTTTTTAGTTGGTCTACTCACGCTATGCCAGGGCTATTATTTTTTTATATTCTGTCTTTTGTAGCATATTCTCTGTTAGTTATTGATTATTTATCATTTAGATCGGCACGGAATATATAGCATAGGTAGGTACAGTCAGCAAAGGAGATAAGTATGCAGGGTCGTCGAATATAGTTGAAGTTTAGTAAGAAACCGATTGATGTTTTCGAATAAAATTTAATTTAATTATTGCAAAACAAACCGTTCATTTATTAAATTAAATTTCATTCGAAAACATCAATCGGTTTCTTAGTAAACTTCAACTATATTCGACGACCCTGCATACTTATCTCCTTTATTGACTGTACATAATGTAATCAGGCCTGTATTTCTCAAAGGGTGTGTTGAATGTGAGTTTACTATAGGCACACCTCTGCCTACGACCTACGACGATATATAAAAAATTTGCTCGGCTGGGAATCGAACCCTGGACCCCACGCTCAGCAGTCGCGCTGAAGTGTTAAAGAGTTTTTCCATTAGGAATTTCTTAGTAACAGCCCGGGGTTTGGAAGTTGGCGCTGTGATACCCCCGTGCCTCGGAAAGCACGTTAAGCCGTTGGTCCTGCGCCTGATCTCTCTCCGGTCGTGTCGGATTGTCGTCCCATCGGACTATGGGAGTGAGTGAAGAGGGAGTGCACCTGTGTCTGCGCGCACACTTGTATACTATAATATCGCCGAAGGTTCTCCGTTGAGATTGACCGCCGTGGCGGAAATATGGTCTCGAGGACTTTTTATAAATAGGGAAAAAATTATTCGCCAGCCAAAAAGCTTTGGCTGGACTTTATTCTTCAGATAGCTTACCTATCCTCTTTAGGAAAATCCGATCCTTGTAACTTTCTTCAGGGACCTACACTATGTAATTTAAATGTAAATGCTTCGTTTCCGGGGCAACACATCGGCAAACCCCTTGGGTTCGTGTGTCTATACGGAAGCAACTAAAATGTAGTTTAGATAGTCATTGAATTTTTTTTTTTTTCAGAATATACCTATGGCAAAATTTTACATTTAAAATAGCACAAGGCAGCTCAAATTCTATAATATTTTCTATTTATACAACATAGGTAAGTAAATGTTATTTAGTCTTACCAAGGGGTATCGTATTACCCAGTAACTGGGTTGTGGAGGTTAGATAGGCAGTCGCTCCATGTAAAATACTGGTATTCAGCTGCACTTGGTTAGACTAGAAGCCGACCCCGACATAGTTGGGAAAAGGCTAGGCAGATGATGAACACTTTAAATCTACCATTACTTACAGGTTGCCCTAATGCGATAGTTATAGGTAGTTAAGTCTACATATAAATCTGCATACTTTCTAATTATTATTAAATGTATTCACTACATAGAAACTAAATTTACATTAAACTAAAGAAACATAAAAAACTTAATTACATAAAACTGATGATGAGGTGAGTAAATGTTATTTATTAACAAAATAAATGTCTTGCCACCAACGGGGCGTACAAATTATTCTAATTATATATTTTTAATGATTATAAAGGAGCCTGTGGCTAAGTAATAACAGTTGCACGGGTCGATCAATCAGGTTAAGCTACGCTTGCCACGGTTGGTCTGTGGATGGGTGACCATCTTCACATACCAAGACCCCTCCGTGCCTCGGAATTCATGTTAAGCCATTGCTCCCGGCTGTCGTTCGTGGATCTTTGACAGTCGTTAGGTACGGGTCGTCAGTAGCCCGAAAGTCTGACAACCAGTCTTACCAAGGGGTATCGTATTACCCAGTAACTGAGTTGTGGAGGTCAGTTAGGCAGTCACTTCAAGTAAAATACTGGTATTCAGCTGGATCTGGTTAGACTGGAAGCCGACCCCAACATAGTTGGGAAAAGGCTAGACAGGTGATGAATTATAATTATAAGGTATTAAAAGCAATTAAAACATTCAAGATTAATAAATAGTTAAAACTAAATTACAACATTCAAAATTAATAAATAAAAAGCCTACATTAATCATTTTAGATTGAAAAATCTTACACGTAAGCCTTCCGTTATTAATGATCTCTAAAAATTATAGTAAAATAAAAATCACATCAAAATTCATTAGATAGATCTAAGGGCTCACGCAAACAGAGACAAAAAGATAAAACAGACGAGGTTATCAATCAAAAATTATGTACTAATTGGCGGTCTTTGTGCCTCACCCTTTGCAAAAGTTTTTCGGTTGCACGATGAAATCTTAGTTTTCAACGCCTTTTTTTTGTTTGACCAATGAATGAAGGATGAGCCTTTGTTGTAAAAGTCAATTGTTTTTGTTTGACCAATGAACGAAGAATGTCGCCTAAGAAGGATGACCCTAAAATGAACAATGGTCCTTTTCTTAAACGTTAAAACGTAAGTAGATGATAGATGTTTTTTGTTGTTGATACGTTTTTTTGTGGTCGGCGTGTGCTAGCCGACATAATATGGCAAATAATTTATTTTAATGTTTTTGTGTTGCGTAATGTAAATTGATTATTTTGCATTTGCATACTATTGTATAGAATCAAGTTTTTCTAAATGAACAGACAGGTGTGCTGCTGGGGAGTTTGTTGCGCCACTTTTTCTTCCCAGCTAAAGCACTAGGAAGTGGTGAAGTGTGGGCGTTTTGGGGGTATGTCTAATTATGTAATTTCGACGTTCGAAAGTGCTGATTCTCAGCCTAGTTTTAATAAATGACTTTTAATTTTGTTTAAACATCTAAAAGTGTGTTTATTTTTGTACGCTCTATTTATTACCATTATTCCTTAATATTTATATGGATTAGAAATACTAGACTTATTAAAGATTAGACATTATTCATATAAAATACATACGCTAATGACTTTCTTCTGCCGGTTATTTTAGAACAAAAATAATACCTACTTACTTTGGATTCTCAACATCATTCACATCTTGTGTCTTACCTAGTTAGTACTACCTACTTTCATAAGTAAAAATAAAAAAAAAAACGGTTACAATAACCAATATAAAATGAGTAGAAAAAAAGGTCTGAAACAATAACCCAACTACCTCGAAGGTGAAGAAAAAAGACAAAGACGCCTTTCAGAAATATGCCTTTTGTAAGAGAGGAAAAAATTGATCTAACGACATTTGTGGTCAACTATAATAACTATTTATATCGTTCAACTCGTGTATTATTTCGATATCTGAATCCGAATCACTGTAATTTTCAATTTTAATAACCACAAAACAAAGCTTCAATGAATAGATACGTAGAAATGTAGAAATGTTTGAAGCGGTCATTTGATGATAAATTCCCATCCACAAAAAAAAAGGTCAAGCAAGTTGTAGTATTTTTGAAAGATCTTCACGACAAATTATGCCATCTGGCCAGTTTACGGTCAAGGGCTGACAGGGACATTCCACACGGCTGCAAGTGTTAGTAGCCAAACAATGATCAAGAACACTATGGATACCAGATGTTGCATTGTTACAAAAATCTAAGAGTGTCTCAGCTTAATGCTTTGTTTTTTTTTTCATAACTTGTTTAGAACCCTTTTTTTACAATGTGTAGCTGAAGCGCTATTGGTGGACGAAAACAATGCAGTCTCCGCCTGCATTGGTAGCCACTGGCCCGTGCAAGCGAAAAGCGCCCTTATGGGGGTGAGGCACAAAAACAGTCGATAGTACCTAAGTAATAACTTTTTTACAAAAAAAAAAAAATAACCCACCCCACACAAGTTCATTTAACACTACTTGCTATATAAATATCACTAACAGGTAGTTATTAAAACACCATCATTATGAACTAAGTGGAATAAAAATCGTACTATTGAAGCTAACTCAAAAACTACCCAAGCATAAAATTTATATGGGACCACCCCTGAGGCATATCTATCCATTAAAAAAAGAATTTTTCAAATCGGCTTATAAATAACGGAGCTCACACAACCGACCGACCGTCGTCGCCCGTGTCGTGCCCCTATCCATTAAAAAAAGAAATTTTGTAAATCGGCTTATAAATCATAAAAAAGAAATAAAAAAACAACCGAATTGAGAACCTCCTCCTTATTTTTAAATCGGTTAGAAATAGAGATGACGATGATAGGAACATGTTAAAAAAATTAAGAAGAAGTGAAATAATAAACACTGCCTAAAGTAATTATAAGCAATAAGACCAACTTCGTACACATGTAACATAGATTCCGATGTCCTGTCGGCCAAGATAAATCCAAACCATCAACAATAACAGCCATCCGGCTTAATCCAGTCCCGAGGAACATCCTCGGCCGCTCCATCAACACGCTTCCACACCCATTAACTATCACATCCACGCCCATTAACTGTGACGTCATAAGACCATTGTGTGGAGGATGTAAGCAATTAAGTTTGGCGCGGCGTTGCACGCGTCGCTAATGCGATGCAACGCGATGAAGTGAGCCAGTTTGACGTGTAGTATGGGGACGTCAGATTGGATTCGTCAAAAGTGGGTAGAATATAGTGGGTAATGGAAATCCATTAAGTGCTAGGTAGGCCGCGAAATTCAAATTATTTTACGTTTTATTGTTGAAAATTTCAGGTCAGTGTGAGGTTTGTAGGTATGTTGATTCAAAATCAAAATATTTTATTTCACATATGCCTACAAGGGCACTTATGAAACGTCAGAAGCTAGGTGCACGGTTCCAATTGGTCGTTTCCTGTGGAAAAGAACCGGCAAGAAACTCCACGGTTACTCTTTTAAAAATAATTGGCTTTTACAATGTTTTCAAATTACAGTAGGTATGGGAGGACAGCGTAGATTGATAAGTATTTCATGAAATAGTCATTCAATAAGATTATATTAACTTAGAGGGTAGTACTGATGATTTTAATTATTATACTTCGGGTAATACATACTTGTTACGCTCGGAAATCATATTCTGTTAAATATACAACCTGACACCGACCTGAAAATTGCAAAAAAAACGTAAGAAAATTTGAATTCCGCGGGTTACCCTGGTGCTTCACGGTGCAGATTTTTCACGATCATTACAGTCACTCGATGTCCTGTGTTTTGACGATGAATAAGATTTATCAGCTATTTACAGGTTTTCGACGAAAAATAGGCTGTCGATCGACTGTAGTTTACACACGCGTCGATCGACGATCGTGAAAAATCGAGCAAATCCGTTGGCACCTATACGTGTATAGATTTGTAGGTAACGGCATATTGAATATCTATTTTTGGATTTTATATCTTGTCACAACAGCTGTTTTCTTGAAATAAATGCTTTGAGTTTGAGTTTGCGCCATAAATTTAACGTTCAAAAAGGATTTTCAGCCTAGTGAATTGATTGATTCCCGTCCCAACTTAAACTAATTACCTATATTGTGGATATCACCGTAAGATTCGCTCTTGAACCACTGTTATGAATAACGTTCTAATACTAATGGGCTTCTTTATCTTCCACAAGATGTTGAGTGGATCGATAGACTGCAGTGAACTGTTGAGCTCATTAGGAATTAAAATTCCAACTCGGATTCCCAAGTTTAATACTTATACACTCTACATCCCAGGGTCCAAAACAAACCTAGGTCATTACGCCGCTGTACCAAGACTTTTTAGGCAATACAACATGCTGGCTAAAACTACAGATTTAGATATCAGCCAATCTCTCAATAAGTAAAGATATGTCTTAAAAATTTATTGTGATTGTTTTTTTTTTATTTTTTTTTATGTTAATGTTAGGTATTTTATTATTCTATGTTTTAAATTATTGTGTTTTTATGTTCCATTGTCTAAATTTTTCCTTTATTATGTATTAGGTATTTAATTTGTTAGCTTAGTTGTTCATTTTGTGGTGCATGTTGTGGTCTCCTGTAATTGAAAGAGTGCACCTACAAAATACTTTGTCGTCCATTAACTATATAATGTTTAGTGTATATCTAATGTTGGAGATCCTAAAATAAATAAATAGAGTTCCAATGACCATGATAATGACAAGAGTCCAGTGCTAATAAACTGACTAATGAACTGTCTATAACTTCATCTATTAGTTGGCTATACGGCGATTTTTTTACTACTGGCTATAAAATTACTAAAAGATCTTAGCAGCCAGTTTTAATTAAATTTTTGAAGACATGCAGTTAATGATTTAGTACTTCAGTAGGGCTGGCACTTACCAAATCTGGTTTTTTTTTTTCAAAATCTAGCAAAACAGACATTTCAGATTTTCTCTCTTCATTATATGTATCATAAACTCAAATAAAATGGTTGAAAAATACCATTTTTCAAGATGAACTATTAAAGATAACATTTTTCTTTTGTAATATCGTTTAACATCATATTTGACTGGTAGAGAATGCCTAAGGCATTAAGTCTGCCTTTGTACCTTTTTGTGCGTAAAGTTTAAATAAATTAATATTGCTGAGCAAGCCAATGGGGGATATGAAACAGATTGTATAAAGATCGTTGGAACTAACGGTCCCATCTTGCTTTTACAACACAGTTTCAATAAACAATTTGACAAATGTTCACTTAAAATGCTCCTCTGTCAATGTCAATAGGGTGTAACAAGACGTAGTTGACGGCTATGTGATGTCACATAGCCGTCAACTACGTATAACTACTTAGTTTGATGTACAGACATCAAACTAAGTAACAGTGCACAAAAATAATTTCCGGAAAATGACTTTTAATAATGGTTTGAAAATTTGCTGTTTGAGGTAGTGCCCAATGTAAGTGTAACGCACGCAAAACATTGTGCTTATGGGCAAGTAACTATTTAGTAATCTGTGTTATGGGTGCATGGAGCGGTACAGGAGTCGTGGGGGTATAACTTATAAAACTAGTTTTAGTAAAAACAAACATCAGTAAAAGTTTGAATTTTGATCATATCTCCGTAACCAGAAGACTCCCAGAAGATTAGCTATGGTCCAGTACAAAAAAAAATGATTACAATTAGTATTGAGTACAAGTGACTCTCGGCTTCGTCAAGTGTCTTTTTACATCCGTTGAACAATAAAACTATGAACGCACCAAAATACCGACCAGCACCAATTTATCAAAGCTCAAACAATGCTGCAATCCGTCAAAAATAAAAAATAAAATAAAACAAAAGACGCGCTTCAATCATTTGGCAGTAGACAGAGAATATTTGGCATACCTACTGCTGGCACAAAAAATAAAATAAATAAATTTGTGCCAGGAAGTGTCGGAAGCTTTGACCTTGCGGGTGTGAATCCCTTTCATGTCACTGTGCCATATGCGACCGAATACACAAGGAAGGGACAGAAGTTTCATTCCGAACAATGCAGTCGACGCAACTGGTGAAAAAGCACAGTCATGCAATTCAGGTACGGAATAAGAGGTCGTACAAACTGTGCTTCTTGTCGCTTCGTCGACTGACTGTCGTCAGGTGTGCATGTGCACCGTGTGACTAGTCGCTGCGACAATAAGCGAGAGCGTGCGACTTCCCTAGCCTGTTATTGTGAATCAGAAACTTCACGCGAAGGGAGAGCCTCACGTCCCAGCCGCCGCGGGAGACGCTCCGGGCGTCGGGAGCCGCGTGACGACTCCCGGCCACCGTAGGCGCGGGACTGCGGGCGGAGAGTAATGGGTAACTCTCCGTCCCATCAGGACCAGGCCCGTGCCGGACGGCGCGTACGTGTTCCACGCGCGCCTCAGAGAGATGTCAGCATTAAGGAAGGGGCCCGTAAGGGCCGAAGCCTGCCGCGGCAGCGGGATTGTCCGAAAGGGTTACCGCTGCCCTGGAACTTAAAGGGCTAAGGAAGGAACACGGGTGGGTTTTAGTCAGTAAGAGTCTGACACTCCCTTCTGCTCCACCCGGAGCGGGAGGGGTCATTTGATGATTTCCTATCCTCAAAAAAAAAAAAAGTTTGTGCTGGAGCTTTGAACAAAATGTATGTCGGCCGCAGCTGTCGTTGTGTTTACTCGTTGAACTGTCGCAATTGTGTGTCGCGTAGTTTGCGAGCCAGTTAAATCATTCCGTTTTTAACCGACTTCAAAAAGGAGAAGGTTCTTAATTCGACTATATGGTTTTGTATGTTTGTTACGCAATATCTCCGGCAATTGTGAATCGATTTCAAAAATTATTTTTTTAATGTAATTTTTTCAAAAATTTATATGGGATCACTCCCAGAGCCTACCCTATGGCTCTGGGAGTGATCCCATATAAATTTTATTAACTTTGCTTGGATAGTTTTTAAGTTAGCTTCAATAACACGTATTTTCGCCACTTAATTTATATTGTTAATGTTATCATGACTTCCTGTCACTGATATTTACATAGCAAGTAGTGTCATACAAATCTGTGTGGGGTAAGTACAACTTAAAAGAGAAAAATTAATAATAATAATAATATCTTTATTTCCCAAAAAATACAGAATAGAGAACATTTACACAAAACATTTGGATGATGCAGAAATCTGTACACAATAGATTAATCTCTGTCTCTTAAACTAGGGAATCCTGTATCTTATGAGGCAGTGATTCACAATGGGGTTCCAATGAATTTTATGTAAGTATGAGTGGACTGTGTCAATTTACCTTCAGAAGGGAAAAAAAAGAAAAGTTATGGTTTAATTTACAGATTATAACTTTTTGTGAGAGTATGTGAGAGTGTGAGGATGTAGGTAAATAAAATTAGATGAATGTGATTATTGGTGTGTAGGTGTGTGTGAGTGGGGATAAGTGGTAATATGGTGTTGATGTGTAAGTGAGTGGGGGAGTTGTATTTGCGAGAGTGTGTGAGTGCGAGGATAAAAATATTCGTGCAAGCTTGAAGATGAGTGTGTGCTTATTATTATTAGTATTAGGCGATGTAGGTAAGTAAAGTCTCCGTTGCGGCATAGTCCTGTTTAAGTAGCCATTCTGTCACTTTTAATTTTAGGTTATGTTTGTTGAGGTCTAAGATATTCAGTTTTATATGAATCTTTTTGTAGATATAAGCGCTAATTACATAATATTGATGCTTTGCGAACGTGGTCCTGTGTTGGGTGCCTGGGGGAAGGTTTGTACGTTTTTTTGGGTTAGCCGGGGGAAGGCTGCTGTGTTTCCTAAGAACAGATTGAAGCACAAAGAGCTGACGGACTGTAAGAACCTTACAGTCTGCATAAAGTTGTGTTGTTGGGTATCTATGGGGCTTCCTTGTCATTACTTTTAATACGGCTCTTTGTGCTCTCTCTGCCCGCAGGAGGCTACTTTTCGTTGCAGCACCCCATACAGCGATGCAGTATCCTTGAAACTTTTTTGCAAAAAAACAACCGACTTCCAAAAAAGACATTACAAAGTGATAAATAACTTTAATTTCGGAAGTCGATGGCAAACAAAGAAAATGGGAACCCAACGATTCCGACTTCCGAAATTAAAGTTACTTTTCACTTTGTAGTGTCTTTTTTGGAAGTCGATTTTTTTTTTTTTTTTGTAAGAAAGTTTTCTGTTATGTTATCTGCATGCACCTACCGTACAAGGAAGAAGATGCTTAAAAAAGATATTCGTTAATACTACTCAACTTTTTTGGTTGTCTTTGGTGCCTGGCCCAAAAATCAAGCAATGGACAAAATTGACAACATTTTTATGCTTAAGTACGAAGCTTTTGACAACATTGTATGTATATATTTTATGTCTTTTCTTTTTAATTTTTTTTTTATTTGTAATGTGCGTTTTGTTTGTGCAGAATAAACAATTTTTCTTTCTTTTAATATATATTCCTTTACTATCGTCACGGTAATTCACTAACTGTAATTTTATTGTTCCATCCGGTCCTAACGGTATCCGGCAACCCTACTATTCGATAGTTAAGTTCACAGAACACAGGTAATTATAGGTGTACTTACATGTTCTGTGGTTAAGTCGACGCGCTTCTCCTACACATTTATCATGCGCACGGCCTAAGTACCGATCTGCAAGCGTCTGTGTACCCCTCCAGATGTAACCTTTAAAGCAAAAGTGAACAGGCATCTCCTAGGCTCGCTCGTTCCATCATAGAGCTCATCCATCGCTTTCCTCCAGGCGAGATCGAGGCCAAAAGCAGGCCCGTCTATGCAAATCAATGAAATTGAAGTGTCTGTTTGCAATGTCAAAAAAAAACATTTTTAACATTTTTGTCTGTCTGTTCGTTCTGGCTAATCTCCGTAACGGTTGGAGCGATTTTGACGGGACTTTCACTGGCAGATAGCTGATGTCATAAGGAGTAAGTAAACTTATTATTTTAGAAAAAGAATTAGGGTTCCGCACAAAAATGAAAACTCATGAAATGCACGTCCACGTGGGTCAAGCCGCCAGCAGAAGCTAGTTTTGTAATAAAATGAAATAAAAACGTTGTTTAGATTATACTCGTCTTGGAAATACCTTACTGGGAATCGGAATCTATCTAAATGGCACATTATTGCATATCTGCTCCATATTTACTGTCGCGAAGTCTGCCTTCTGTACCAAACTCTATAGTTTCAGTTGGATATTAAAACCACCTCCACTTCAATTTTGAACCTTGTGCTTAGCTCTGTAAGATCAGGTTCCAATCAGCAGCAAATGTTTACTTAGATTCCTCAAACTTGTCATATTTGGTATTCAATAAGCAATCCAGTTCTCGATCTGCGGAGTTTCATAGAAATGTGATAAAATGCTTGATTGTGTTCATGTTAATCTGAATATAAAAACGTATTTTTATGTGTTCTGTTTTATACTCCTGGGAAAGAAACTTGGTCTGTCTTAATGTCTGTCACTGTGGTACATTCTTGGCACTATTCTGGGGCACGTTGGACCAGTAACTCGCAAAGAGGTTGACGGTTTGACAGGCACTCCTCGTAACATATCTGTAACAATGTGTGTCAGTCTAAAAGACATATTGCCTCGACTTTACCTCGATGGTCCAGTGGTTGCAAGTGCTACTTATACTGAGCATGAGGTCCTGGGTTCGATTGCCAGGTCAAGCCATCAAGATTTTTTTCCCTAGCAGCCCGGAATCTGTGCCCGGTTGATGCCAACAGGCTCGCCCTATGTTACATGGAACTTAATCATAACTGGCGAAATGTTACTATATGTACACAAGCCAGCACATCAATCTACCCTGCCTATCTAACTGTCAAATTTTCCCAATCAACCTTGAACCTTATGCTGTAGCGATAAAGTTGAAAATCTAATATTGATTAAGAAACTTGACAAATTGTAGTAGCTTGATGTGCTGCCGTCTGTACACTTTTGGCAAACCTCTCGGGATTATAGGCTTGATTTATGTTGTGTTTGAGAGATGTTACCTTCCTACATCACGTAGTTTATAGAGGAGTGAGATTGGTTACGTGTAAACTTGGTAACAGTTTGAGGTAAAAGGAATTACCGATTGGTCTTCTACAAAGGGCGGGACACAAAGGGGTTCGTACACGTACGTAGATTAGAACAGATATGCCTACTGGCATATCTGTTCCAATCTTGACTATACTAAAAATAAAGCTGAAGAGTTTGTTTGTATTGGACGCGCTGATATCTGGAACTACAGATGGGTTTTGAAAAATTTTTTTTTGCATTTGATAGCCAAATTCTTGAGGAAGGCTATAGGCATCACGCTGGGGCCCTTAGGAGCCGAGCAAAACGTCAGAAAGAATGCTAAACGAAAACAAAGTAATAGCGCAAGCAGGCGATACGAATTACGATGCGACGGGGTGGGTCGGGGAAAAAGAAATTTCACGCGGACGAAGTCGCGGGCAGAAGCTAGTAAGACGTAAAGGTGTAGTTAATAATGATGACTCTCAGAGCCGCTTGCTTGGTACCAGTACCGATTAAAGAGATGCATTGGTTTTTAATATGTATTAGTTTATTATTGTTTATGACTATTTTGTGTATTTTATCTATGGGCCTTAGTAACCTGATAATAAAATGATTATGATATGTTATGATGATTGTCTATGGCATATGCCAACTTGAAAAATAAATTAATATACATTAATTCGTAATATTGAGGGGCCCGTGGCTAAATAATAACAGTCGCACAGGTTGATCGCTTGCCACAGTTGGTCTGTGGATGGGTGACCATCTTTACATATCGAGATCCCTCCGTGCCTCTGAAAGCACGTTAAGCCGTTGGTCCCGGCTGTCATTCGTGGATCTTTGACAGTCGTTACAGGTAGTCTGAAGCCCGTAAGTCTGACAACCAGTCTTACCAAGGGGTGTCGTATTACCCAGATAGGCAGTCGCTCCATGTAAAACACTGGTATTCAGCTGCATCCAGTTAGACTGGAAGCCGACCCCAACATAGTTGGGAAAAGGCTAGGCAGATGATGATGATTATGATGTTTAATATTGTTTGTTGTTATATTATAATGTTGTTGGCTCGCTCCCTTATTACATGAGACGAACATTATTGGCGAAATGTATAGGGTACACCTACCTAACTCTTCAGAGATCTGCAGTGCGATTCTGCAACCATCTCACCGTGAAAACTTAGGTGAAGTGAGCGTGGTGTGAGCTGTCAGTGTCATCCTGATGCTAGGGATTGATACTCTTGACAGCTCACTCTAAGCTCACTTCACCTAACTATTCACGGTGAGATTTTTACAGAATCGATCGGCAGGTCTGCTGATATACAGGTTGAAATTGAAAGCATGCGACAAACCGAAATGGGAGATTGTACTCATAATTATTATGAACAACTTTTACTAAGGGACCAAAGCTACAATCGCGAAAAAAAATCAGCTGTTCCGTACATTTTGACGAGTTATGCGAATATAAATGTGGGGAACAGCTGATTGTTTTTTCGCGATTTCAGGTTTGTTCTCATAGTAAAAATTGTTCATAATGATGACCACAATCTCCCATTTCGATTTGTCGCATGTTTTCAATTTCACCCTGTACAGGGTGATTGGAAGATGGGTGCAAAGCCTTGAGGCGAAGATAGTACATACAGACAATTTAGAACCATTTAAGCCATGATTGTCTAAGACGAAGTCTACCAATTTTTTGTTACATAATTTTTGATTTTTTTTCGAAAATTCAAGTAAACTGCTTATCTAAGGCCAAATTGAATGATAAATGAATTCATTTTTATTTTATTCCATTAAAATAATGTGTAAGCAATTAGCAAAATATGTTTTAGGCCTCTGTGTCGTTAGACATAAAATTTCGGTTAAAAAAAATTGGTAAGACTTCGTCTAAAACAATCATGGCTTAGATGGTTTTAAATTGTCTGTACTATCTTCCCCTTAAAGCTTTGCACCCATCTTCAAATCACCCTGAATGTAGTTAGGTATTGTTTTTTTCTTATAAGGCTTACAACTATTTCACTTAAATTCATATACACCAGAATATTACATATTTAGGTAAAGAGACCGGTCTTTTATGATATAATCGCTCTTTCCCCACGCTAATCCTACCAGAGTCTCAATGAGTACAGTTTTATCTCAGTAACAGATCCTTTTTCGCAGAATAATCTTTTGAGTAGCGGTGCTAAATGTATTCGCTTTTATATGGGTACATAAGTTACTAAGCTTTAGTTATCAAAAGATTTATATAACCGTACTTATTCCACCCCTATTTTAAGTACCTATCTATGATTATGATTAGATCTGCATTTGAGAAAAAAAAAAAAAAAAAAATTCTAACAAAAACTTTGCAAAATAAAGTTAAGTAAGTGATTTTCTAGTGTAGTTTTTTTCAGCACTGATCTTTTGTATAGTGAGAGCTATGTTTTAGCTGTTAGACAGCTTTTTATATTATCTACAATACTCCGTAAGCATAAAATTTATTACAAAGCGAGACAAGACAAGAGTTTGCTCAGTGACACCTCACAGAACCGTACTTGCTAGACAACAGTATTATATTGCAAGTAATATTTTATACAACGTAGCAAACCGTTTTAACAACATTTATGCAGTTCCGGTTAATAAATGTAAGGTTGTAATACGAGACTGGCTCCTACGATTAAACTATAATGAAACTGAAGAAATTATTAAAAGTTAAACATGTTTAAAGAAAGACAGATACCAATTCCTCTACACTACTTTACATGCAAAACCTCACGCACCCTCACTCCTTATCACTCTACACACACACATTCTTCACTCATCATTGTGGTAACGTACTTATTCTAAATACACACATCAAAAGTGTCTAGGGATCAACATATATTTTTGCAATAACTTTTCTCCTGATTGATATTAATTAAAATTTTCTTTAAGGATTCATCAAATAAAGTGTTTTCGTTTGTCACAGTAACGATAAACCAAGTCACCTTTGCATTAATAAAGAAATTTGCCATTTTCCTAATAAAGGGATTTTTGACATTTGAACCACTAACACAAAAGTTCGAAAAAAAGACTGAAATAACAGTTTTCTCTAAAATTTTATTGGGTAACTTAAACAATGAATAATCCGTGTTTCTACCGCGAACACTAACAACACAAGAACATCGGTTTGGCATACTCAAAATGAGTTCATCCAAATCACGCTGTGGAATGGCCGCCCATGTTCGTTGCAACAACAAAAAAAGGTCTTCTTGCGACTGGATACCCTCCATATTCGGCAGAGCTCTTCTCTGTAGCATATCCCATGCATGCTCAATCGGGTTCAAGTCTGGCGACTGAGCAGGCCAGGGCAGGACATTGATGTTAGCTGCGGCGAGAGTCTGTCTTACAACTCTTGCGGTGTGCGGTCGTGCATTATCATGCATTAACTGAAATAAGGGACCGATTTGCACTTGTAGAGGAACGATGACGTCTGATACAATCGTCTCAGCATAAATTTGAGCGTTGAGGTTGCCTCTGATCCAAATCAACTCAGTTCTTCCGCCGATCCAAATACCCGCCCATACCATGATGGTTCCACCACTATAAGGATGGACTTCCTGGCAGGATTTTAATCGCTGTTGGCGTCCAGGGGTTCTCCAGTGTCGTATACGTCTTGTATCCGGTCTCATACCAAAACGAGACTCATCAGAAAAGCACACGAAACGCCATTGTTCTTCTGCCCAATTTCTGTGTTCAAGAGCCCATTGATATCGAATCCTACGATTGTGCATTGCTATAGGTGGTACCCGTAGCGGTCTTCGGGAATGAAGGTTCACTTCATGCAAGCGGTTTCTGACTGTTTGGTCGCTAATTAAGTTCCCTGAAGAGTGATGAAGCCTCACGGCTAACATCATGGCGGTTATTGTTGGAGCTCTTCGAGTTAAGATTTGAATGTATCGGTCTTGTCTCCGTGTGGTGCAGCGATACCGTCCTCCATGGCGCTCAGCCACGGTACCAGTGCTTCGGTAACGTGTCCAAAGTCGACTGATAACACTCTGACTTGTATTCAGAGCTAAAGCCACAGTACGTTGCCGGGAACCAGCTTCTATCATTCCCACGGCTCTGAGCATTTCTTCCCTGCTTAAATGACGTCGCCGCTCCATAATAACGTTGGTTTTAATCAGTAGTAGGGAAACAGTAGCACTAATAATGTCTTCAATGCGTTGTATGTTTTTATAGGGAAAATATTGACAGCTGATTTTCATCTTTTACTCGAATTTGATTCACAGTTCCTGATTCAAATTATGAAATGCACCAAAAAGGATCCATATAAATTTATAAAATCATAAATTTATTACAAAGCCACATCTCAATCTCAAGAAATCCGCATAAAAATGCTTGATCCCTAGACACTTTTGATGTGTGTAGTTTGTTTTCACTGTAAATTTAATTTAATTTTGTTATTATTATTATTATTCTTTTTTTTTCCAGTCGTTCCTTTTCATTATTATTACAGATATTGTGCTTAACACACTGAGATAAAGTACTACGTATAATAGTTCTATGGCTTAACACTATGAATTTTGGTTTTAATAAATAAGTGTGGAAGACGCTGACGACCGACAGTGACACAGTTTATACTAGTATAGTCGTCAACGTAATCTCTTTTATATATGTATTCTTTGCCATGATTCTGTGCTTAGATTAAGAGAAAATTGTAATTTTAGGAGATATAAATAAACTATTATTATTATTATTATTTTTATTGTTTATAATAATCGTCTTTGAGTGAGTAAAAAAATGTACACATCATAAAAAAAAAAAATCTAATCATAATTATTCTAAAACAAAATGTTCTAAAAGCTTAGACATAATATGAATTTATTTATCAACAATAAAAGCCAGAATTTAAAAAGTACGTAACGTGTTATATCCATGCGCCATTGTTTACTCAATTTTGCGCTCTCTAAAATTGCTAAAACCAGAATTCAGCGAACTTGTTATGAAGAAAAAGTCGTATTTTCAAGCTCGTTTATATTCCATTTCCACGCTTTTTACGGGCTGTAAAAACGTTGGCCATGTGTTTTGCCTACAAATGGTGACACTAAAACTGTTCATGACGTTTTAAGGGTTGTTCAAGGGAATTTATTTTTAACAGGGTGGTCGAAGTTAGGTGTTATTCGTACTCGTAGATCTCTGATAGTCGTTACAGGTAGGCAAGCCCTTAAGTCTGACTATCAATCTTACCAAGCGGTTGTCGTGTTACCCAATAACTGTGTTTAGAGGTCAGGCAGTCACTCCATGTAAAATGCTGGTCAGCTGCATCCGGTTAGACTGGAAGCCGGCTCCAATTTAGTTGGGAAAAGGAGACAGATTGATTGAGTCAGCAGTTAGTCTATTCAAACTTATATTTATAATTGTAGCGGTATCTACAACGCCCCATGCGAACAATGCGTCATACTGACGTCACGAAATCCTGCATCTCGCAAGCAGAGTTTACCGCGCAACTAGCATAGATACAACGGCCCGACATGAATCATTGGGCAGTTGCCCGCCAGACATAATATCCGCCTGGTCGGAGGATCCTCCCTTTTCTATAGAGTATGAGTGAACTTAACACCCTGTACCTCATACCTCTATACTGGCTAAACAAATATGAACTTTATTGTAATAGTAATTAAGTTGATTTCAGAGTGACTAGCACTATGCAAAAAGTTATAAAAATGTTTGAAGTTGTAGCATAAACTGAACAAAAACTAACTAACGGAAAAATAACTTTAAATCCAACACAATATGTGTAGAATTTAAAGTTTTTGTCCATAAACTTATTATTTGTTTACATTTTTGGCAAATAAATCGCGAATGCAGATTATGTTCCCTGATTGGAATGAAGGCACTGTGAATGATGTTAGGCATTTGCCAGAAACTAGAATAAGTACCTATAGGAAAGCGCGTTCTCAAATGGCTATAATGCTAAAGGAGATCTCTCAAGTCGTGTCGTGTGTGTGTGTGTTGACACGTGGTATTTGAACCGACTTATATGGTATTTCGCAGAGAACCAGGTGCTTAGAATAGGAAATGAGGTACTTTCATTAAACAAATATAGGTACAGAGTCGCAGGCACTTACAGGATTCTGAACTCAGCGGAGTTGATATTTATTAGTCGGATATTTAAAAAAAAATTATGTTCCATACATTTTGAATGCGTAGATATTGCATTTTTAGTTCTATGAAACAGCTTTTTTTTTTTTGGATAACCGACTAAACATTTCTACTCTAGGGCGTCTAGAATCAGTGGTAGGTAAAAGTTTGTGTAAATTCTTTATATTTTCGCCGTAACTGAGTAAACAGGTTGTCCTCAAAGTCACATTCAAAAACCTCTGGCACAAAATAAAAACAATTGTTCCAAACATTGTTCCAAAAATATCTGATGTAAAACAATGTGTGGATGACAATTTGTAGTGCCACTATTCGATAATCACTATTTTATTTGTGCTTATATTTATATGTAAATTAGGTATATATTATTATATTGTATCGTATTATCCAGTAACTGGGTTGTGAAGGTCAGATAGGCAGTCGCTCCATGTAAAATACTGGTATTCAGCTGCATCCGTTTAGACTGGAAGCCGACCTTAACATAGTTGGGAAAAGGCTAGGCAGATGATGATGAGGTATATATTAATTAATAAGTTTTAATAGGTTTATGCGTATCTTTGTCTTTTGGCTTTCAAAAATGCCTTTTAAGTGCCTATTTGAAAAAAAAAATTGACTTTGACTTTGAATTTGTATTTAAAATTCTCAATTTTCATGATTGCACATACCACCGATTGTCTCTGTATCACCCAAAGGTTGACTGGTAGAAAATGCCTATGGCATTAAGTCCGCCTCTGTACATTTATGAGCTTGAAGTATTAACCTTTTGCTTACCTCAGACGAAAAGTAAGATTTGCATACAAAAAAGTTTTTAAATCCCAATTTGACCTGTTATTCCTAAATTATTGTTACAAAAGGTCATTTTGTGCATAAAATCTTTTTGAATTGCACGGAAGTGATCCTCGGACTATTTTTAGTTTTAAGTGACGTCAGGGGCTAAGTGAGTCATACCTACGCGGGCGTCGATTAGTTGCCCCTCACATACAAATTAGTTAATTGATTTTTTTGCATTGACAACTTCGCAATAGGTACGGTGGTAATTGCATGACTATCGTTAACATAAAAGAATAATGTGAACTGATATTTCTTCTAATGTATTCTGCGGAGAAGCTTTAAGAAGGTAATGAGATTGATTCTTCTGGGAACTGCCAAGGCGTGGAACCTGTGGAACTCACTGAAGATCCTGGAGCTTCTGTCCAAAGTTAAGATCTGCCACCAAGCGGTTTCATTCTTATAAGAAGGCCAAAATAGCTAAACTACCAATATAGATAGTCACAACCATTGGATACGCTTCCGTGCCGTAACGGACATCAATCAGGGTTATCGTAGGTGTCCTCTAAACTCTGTTTATAAGTGCAAAACCCGAAAATTTTCTCAGTTTAAATCTAAATAGACGAACGCAATTCTTCCGACAATTGTTGTTTGCTGTTGGCGACTAGGCGATCAATCTATTGAAATGTGTAATTTTCAAACTCAAACTCAAACTCAAAGCATTTATTTCAATTAAACTATTTCCAGGCACTTTTGAATTGTCAAAATTAACTAGTCGGTCAGTTAGTCAGAAAGTTGAAGCTAGTTGCCCATTCCAAAACGTAGATCTCTTGGAGAAGAACGGGCAAGAAACTCCAAGGACACTCTTTTAAATTAAGATATTACAAAATCCTGAGTACAGTATTCTTGTTTCTTCTATATGTGAGAACAATGTTATGAAGAAACAATTGAAAATAGGTATAAGATTAAAAAGAAGCCCTGGCAGCTAAGAGATGACCAGTCTCAACTGACAGCGCCCGTTCACGAACATGACGCATGGATCAGCACCATCCAGCTCAACTATTTTGAAGGGAACCGAATGATCCAACACACGCGCCACCATCAGTGAGACATTTAAGTGAGCATGACACATTCTCAACTGCCATGCTCTTTCAAGTCAATATAAAAAAATTATAATAAACGGATCCATGGTTCAATACATTCATTACGATAACCTGCCGGATGGATGCGAATTGCTATGCAGGTGAATATTAGGCACTTAAATTACCTATGCTATTAACTAACTTCACTTCTCACTGACCGACTCCTTGACGATTCAAAAGTGGCGGTAATTGCTATAATTGAAATAAATGCTTTGAGCTTGATTAAAAAAGATTTCAAAATGAAAATAAATGACTGCAGTAGTAGCAATCTTCTGATAAACTGGGTTTTACTCGTGATTTTTTTTCCCTCTCACCAAGAGGAGGCCAGTGTTAAAGCAATGGGAACATTATAGGCAGATTACGCTATGCCAAGTGTGAAATGTTTGTAAAGTTTACCTAGACAAGAGTCATCATCATCTACCCAGCCTTTTTCCCAATTATTTTGGGGCCGGTTTCCAGTCCTGGATGCAGCTGAATACCAGTATTTTACATGGAGCGACTGCCCATCTGACCTTCACAACCCAGTTACTGAATAATACGATACCCCTTAAGTAAGACTGGTTGTCAGACTTTCGGGCTTCTGACGACCCGTAACGGCTGCCAAAGATCGAATGACTGCCGGGACCCACGGCTTAACGTGCTTTCAGAGACACGGAGGGATTTTGGTTTGTAAAGATGGACCCATCGACGGACAAAACGCAGCTTGACCTGATCGATCAACCCGTGCGGCTTAGCCACAAGCCTCTACCTAGACAGAAATGTGTTTCAGCATTTCTCAAGGGGCAATGACCGTTTGACCTTTACAACTAATTACTGATGGTAACAGATATTGTAATGTCAGACCGAAGCTGTCCAACTTTTAAGTGGCTAACCCGGCCCCGTGGTTGCACCCGCATAAATTTCGATTCCATGTGAATATCGGGATAAAAAGTACCCTATGTGTTAATCCTGGTTATAAGCTATCCGTGTGCCAAATTTCATCCTAATCCGTTTAGTAGTTTTTGCGTGGATGCGTAGCAAATACCCATCCATCCATCCTCACAAACTTTCGCGATTATAATATTAGTAGCATCGTAGGATTAGGATTTGATCTCTAAAGTTTGAGAGCAGTGGTGGCTCAGTAGTAAAGGGCGCGACTTACGAGTTGTAGGTCGCGGGTCCGAACCCAGACAAGCGCTTTACTTAGTCAAAATTATTTCATCACCAGAGGAAAGCGTCATGTCCTAGAAACAAAAGAATCGAAGACATGTGACATCCAACAACCCGCAGTGGGCCCGCGTGGTAGATTACGGCCCACTCCCTCTCATAGAGAGGAGGCCTGGGTCCCCAGCAGTAGGAACATTATTGGCTGCTCAAAAATTGAGCTATGAAATGCAAAAAAACTTTTCAAATCCGACCGGTATCGGTAGTTCCAGAGATTAGGGCGTTCAAACAAACTCTTTAGTTTTATTAATATCCTACTAATATTATAAATGCGAAAGTTTGTATGTATGGATGTATGGATGTTTGTTACTCTTTCACGCGAAAACTACTGAACGGATTTTGATGAAACTTTACAGTAATATAGCTTATACATCAGAATAACACATAGGATACTTTTTATCCCGATATTCCCACGGGATCAAAACTTACGCGGGTGAAACCGCGGGGCGCAGCTAGTTATTAGATGAATAAAGTCGCACATTCAATGTAATTACTTACGTTGTATACAGATGTTAACAGTTCTATAAACTGTGAATGATGATTTCTCGATAAGTATGGCTGATAGAAACTTCAACATCACGCGAAAGAATGCGATGGAAAAACTATCTCTCACGCATTTCTTTAATATCATCAGAACTGTCAGTAAAAGACGGGACTTTTTATCCTTTATTTAGCCGACCCAACAGTATTATACAAGGTTATTTGAAAAACACCAGCAACCTCTTAAGAGGTCATTGTACTCATCATTATGAACAACTTTTACTATTGGACCAAACCTGAAATCGCGAAATAAAAATCAGCTGTTCCCTACATATATCTTCGTCTATCTCGTCAAAATGTAGGGAACAGCTGATTTTTATTTAGCGATTTCAGGTTTGGCCCCATAGTAAAACTTGTTCATAATGATGAGTACAATGACCTCTTGCGGGATTGTCCTTGCAGCGGGATTGTCCGAAAGGGTTACCGCTACCCCGGAACACAAAAGGCTAAAGAAGGAACACGGGTGGGTTTTAGTCAGTAAGAGTCTGACACTCCCTTCTGCTCCACCCAGAGCGGCAAAGGTCATTTGATTTCCCATCCACAAAAAAAAAATCACTAGTTCACAATATAATGCCCGTTAGCAATGATTTGCCTCCCTTTTTACACACTTAACCGTCAAATTCAAATCGACTGTCAGTTAATTACTCAATGTGTTATGTATAAGTACTAAATTATTGTTATAAAAATCAAATAAATGACTTATTATGGGAAAATAAATACAAAGAATATTATTTAGATAATAATGAGAATATTTGAAAGTAACTTATGAATAATTAAGTAGCTACTACGTCATAACTGTCGTGTATCTATTTGGTACTTTGTATCCACGTTATAACGCGTTTTGGTTCATTGTGCACTCAGGATATTCACATAGTGTAACGTACGTCCGGAATAATAAAATGTAGAAAAAAAGTAAGTAGAGGCTTCATACGCGTTGTGATTGGCGGAATGGCTTCTGTTTTGTTTTTATTAAGTTTAGAATCATGTGTATGTAAACGTGGTGTAATCTATTTTTTCTTAATAAGTAATTCTGATCATGTGACATTATTTGTGTCTGTAATCTAAGAACTAAACCAGTGAAATATTGACAGAATCTACTCAAAATTAAAGAAATTTTATAGTACCTTCTTCACTACATAGTATAAAACAAAGTCGCTTTCTCTGTCCCTTTGAATGATTACATCTTTAAAACTACGTAACGGATTTTGATGCGGTTTTTTTTATAGATAGAGTGATTGAAGAGGAAGGTTTATATGTAGTGTATTTAGTATCAGCATTGCACCCGTGCGAAGCCGGGGCGGGTCCCTAGTAGCTTATAATTAAGACCATCACTCAGACTCTGACTCAGATTTTTCAATTTATTGTGATTTTGTAGGAACAATTTTATTATATTAAGTAGCTATAATTTTACTGCCAGTTAAAAATCAGAGTTTAGTTGAAATTACCTTTATTTAACATTGATATATTGACAGTGATAACTAGCACCAATAAATAATTTTTCATTTCTAGCCTGACATCAAAAAATCTCGAGATTCACATACACTTCTACGTAACAGGACCAAAAGTGAATTATCTGCATTACCACAGAACATAAATTATAATAGTTGTCATAGCATAACTTTTAAATTTCAGTACTGGCTATACAGACAAGAATTTCACAGTTCCAAAAACATAATTCAAAAATCGAAAACCAATCGAACCAATTTCTAGGAACGCTATATCGATGCGAAGTTTGAACCACCAGTAGGGATCGAGCGCGCGCAACACACGCACGCGTTCTACGAAGCGCGCGCGCAGATTCGTGATCCGAAAACTGATTGGTTGCGTACGAGTAGACGTGAGTGCTGTGTATATGTGTGTGTGATTTATGTGGAAGTGCTTGTAGATATTTTTTTTCGGGTGAGTTTGAATATTGGACTTTTTGGATTGAATCTTTTTGGTACCGTAAGTTTTTTTATTTATAGAAGTATTGGTCTTTTTGCCCCTATATCTTAGCTCTGTCTCGGTCTTAGAGCAATTTTGTTTACATTTTCAGTATTTTTCATCACGTATTAAATTTTTATGAAATTCCATATACACGTGAATTAGTTTTATAAGTGTGCTTCGTCTAAAAACTTTATTTAACTTAGAAATAAACCCAGTTCAAAGTGAGACTTGTATAACTGACAAGTTGACACGCCCAGGGGAACCTATTATAATTTATATTCGGACTTTGAAGGTGTGGCCTTGGGATTAGCCTCGGTTCTAACAGCAACAGAATTATTTACCCAACTATTGAAGGATAGTTTTGGTATTTTTATAAACTTACATAAATAAAATCTCGGACGGAGCAACAGGAGTATGTAAGGATAGGAGCAGGTGACGTTCTGTAGATTCTGCCTACACCGATGTAAAGAAGACGTCAGTTTATGCATTTGTGTATGTACTCATCAAGGAAACTTACATCTGCCCAATTTGAAAACAAAATCTCGTGCACACGATAACCACAACATCTGTTAGCAAGCGTAAGAGCGGTTCCGCGCTACATCCGATCTGAATAAATTCCCAATTCGGATTGAAGTCGGTTTAATTTGGATTCGGATCGGACGTAGTGCGGAACCGCTCTTATTAAAGCGGCCTAGCGCTGTAAGCAAGAATAGCCCTTAGAGCGGTTCTGCACTACATCCGATCCGAATTCGAGAAATGTCGATCCGAAGTCACCATAGTCCTATTTGTATGAGGAGTTGCGCACTAGATTCGCACTCTATCCGATCGAATTTAGAACATTCCCAATTTGGATTGAAGTCGGATTTTTAATTCGGATTCGGATTGAATGTAGTGCAGAACCATTCTTACGGTGTATAGATGTAAGTTTTCTCGATGGTACAGAGGCCAGCACATCAAGCTACCCCAATCTGTCAGATTTTCCTAATTGAATATGAACCTTATTCCTTTGTGCTAAAGTTGAAAATCTATCAAAGAAATTTGACAGATTGGGGTAGGTTGACCTGCTACCGTCTGTACATGACTAAAAAGCTCATAGTGTAGCAATAAGCACCATAATTGCATTACACACTCTTAACCACAATCTGGATCATTTTGAAAGATATTGCTAATCCATTACTTCATTCATAAGTTCGAAAAATTTGTATGCTCAACAACGTAAATAAAGCAATGAATGAATGAATGAAAGAATGAATGAATGAATGAAAGAATGAATTAATGAATGAATGAATGAATGAATGTTGTTGAACTGTCAAAATGAAAGCAATTCAGGTTAGTCTGTTATCATAATCAGCCTATAATTTTCCCACTGCTGAGACACAGGCCTCCTCTCTGTGAGAGGGTAGTGTGTTATTCAGATGATATTATCCAATAGATTTCAAGTTCCATATATTATTGTACTGTAAATGGTGCTTACCTTGTCAAAATATTGATAGTCTATGGTAAACTTCGCGCCTTTTTGTTTTTTTATTGTCTCTTTCTTGCTACTCTGTGAACGTTACTGAATAATTTTTTACATTTGTTATAAACTGTTTTAATAAGAAACAATCTCCCTATTTCATTGCATTAGTGTAATATACCTGAAAACTGAAAGAGTGTTTTCACTGACACACCAAGAGATGGAACCTTCTGTGTTTGTATTAAGACTGTACCTACAAATCAGTTTCTTAGATCCAATATTCACTAAGGTCATATTGTTTACATAACATGACGCCTGTAATTCTCGTAGGGTTTAGGCAGAAATGTACCTAAAGTACACCCAAAATTCGCCAAATATGCTTAAGTCCCATGTAATAACGGGCGAGCCTATTGCCATCGACCCGGCACGAATCCAGGGCCTCAAGTCTGCTATTACAATAGTGTCAGAATGGTCTATCATTGATTTCTTAGTTGATTTTGACAAGTTTGGTAATCTACTAATATAATGGCGTCATTATGACTTTCCAATGGTCAACCACTGACACTCCATTGAAAGAAATGGCATAAAATGGTTATCTCATAGATAATGACTTTAATGACAAATTAATAAATGTAATGTATATTGCTATTTACGAACTTCTTACTACTTAAGATTGCAAACACTAATACGTAATATGTAAAAATATATATTAAATGAAATCTAGCATAGTTTTTCTCAGACCATTGACCGACCAATGATCGACCATTATGAATTTCACAGATTACGAACTTTTAGCAAAATGACAATGGGATCGTGTTGGAATGACGAATTTATAAAAATAGCAGACTTGGGCCCCAGACCCCGCGCGGGCTGCTACTAAGAAATTCTAGATATAAAAACACAATAACACTTTGCCCGATCTTGGCATCAGACCCAAGACCAGCTGGGTAATTGCGTAACACACTATTAGCAGAAATGGGTTTCATTTTGACAGTTCAAAAACATTCATTGCGTTATTCACGTTGTTGAGCAGACACACTTTTCGAACTTAAGAGTAAACTAGTCGCGAGCTCGAACTCGCTCGTGGTCATGGTCAAAAAGCACGCTGTCTCGCCTGGCTTCATGTCCGACAGCGCTAATATCAGTGATGAGCAGTTAAACGCTAATCTACACGAACAACGTCTTGTTTTCACGGACAGAAACACCGTTCCGAACTGATAGACGTGTAAAAAGATTTGAAAAGTGCTTCGGAAAATCGAGTTTTATGAAAAAATCACTGCATGAATCAATTACAAATAAAGAGTATTGATCTCTTCGATAACTGAACTTTGTCGGTACGGACTTCGTTTTGAAGATTTTACAGTTCTTTTATTAGTTATTGACACCCAAAGTTACGTTAAAAATAGCAAGAAAAACGAAACTTTGTTGGCTCATAACTTTTTAATGGCTTTTTATTTTACTATTCCGTTTCCGTACAGACACAATTAATTAATAATAAGTCAAAACGATATCATGTTTTACTTTGGTCGCACAATGTCAAACAGCCGAGTAATATTCTCCCGAAATTTGTATAGAAAAATATCGAAAAGTGGCGCCTTAAGGAGCAATGGATTAGCAATATGCTTCAAAATTATTCAAATTGAGAGTAATAGTGTGTTACGCAATTAGGGTGCTGCTCAGCCCAGCAGTCTCGCTTGCGACCACAAGACTAAATTTATAACACCTTTTTCTTTCTTTTATGTCCAGTGAATTAATTTATATTCAAATTTTCGCCTTTGAACTCGACCGTCGAACATCTCATTCATGTCTTACTACCTTGTGAAGTCACTCCATTTAGGGGCGTCCTAAACTTAGTTTGTTCGTAATCAGTCTTATTACAGAACAAAATTTAAGTATATTTAGGCCATGGAATTAGTATAAGTTCTATACAGGTTGAAATTAAATTAGCTAGCAAAACTCCGCAGACGTGATATCGAAGTCTAAGAAATATCGTGTTTAGATAGCAAAGCCCAATGCGTTCTATAGCTTACACAAAAAAAAAATTTAAATGGACATTTCAAATAACCACAACTATTACGGTCGTTGACCCAAAAAAATCTAACATTACATTTTTATTTTATCTTTTTTAAATTTCGATACCCGCCACGACTGCGGAGTTTAGCTAACTAATTTAGTTTGGCCCTGTATACACTTTCGGCCCAGGTTGAAACCATCGAGCCATTTTTTAATTACGAACTTCATTCTGACAACGTTTTATGGACTGATTTTTCAAACGTCGGATAACTTTGTCGGAGGAATAATTTTTAATTTTTGACATTTCTTCCAGAAAGTTTTTCTCGCCATCAAACGTAAAAGTTTGGCGTGTTTAGTATTAAGTAACACCTCTGTAATAAAATACCATTAAAAAAAGGACAAAATCTGTCACGACAATTTTATTCCACTAATAAAAATTATCTGCTGATTGAAAAATCATCTATGAAAGGAGTATTTTATTCTATTCTAAATACAGATTTTAAACCCGTGTCTTAGTTGTCTATTTTGTATTAAGAACTTTCGAATGAGGTTCAAAATACAAAAACTTCCTAAAAAGTTTAAGCTTGGATCAAAGTTACCCTGCTACAGTCCGTTCACATGGTATTTACCTCTGATTTAGCATCACTTTTCAAATCACAGTGATCTTTATTCTCATTCTAATAAGGTTGCAAGAAACATTGGTATTAATAGATTCAGATTCATTAATTTATTGTAAAACATAGGTAAATTATAGAAATACATATCTGTTTTTCTTTAAACTAGAATCCATTCAAGTGTTTGTGAACCCGAAGCGATAATTCGTAAACTTCCGTTCAAACTCGTTAATTAAAACTTTATGATACCTTACCTTCTATTAGGAAGTCGAACATAAAAAAAATATGTCTTAGTTTAGGCTGGCTTTTTGCTTATTTATTTGCTTTTTGCTATTAATGTTCATGACACCAAATAATTTATATATATCCTCTGTAACGTGAATTATGATTTAAATGAATTAAGAAGTACTTAAGCATACGATGGTACACAAGACGACAATCAAGATAAATATGAAATTAATGTAAATAATTCCCTAGATTGCTTCATAAATTGATTAAACGTCAACAATCTTAAAATTAACTTAGAAAAAACATGCTATATTTCCTTTCCTTATAAATAAAAAAACAATGAATCTAAACAGAAAATACTAAAATACAAAGGTCTTCTTCTTCTTAGTGTGTCGATAGCAATCTAAATGGACTCGGCCCAGAATTCGGCTACTTTTTTGGCGCCATCACCAGCGTCCATCAGTTCCTGTAACGTGCAGCTGACAGGACACGCAGGGCACGATACTAAATGTCCCATCGTTTATGGAACAATACCATATTTACACTCCAAGGCGGAGTCGTCTAAAAAATACAAAGGTGAAACTGTAAGAGAAGTAAAAACCACTAAACATGGCATACTTATTGACTCTGGACTAAATTGGAAAGTAATATGCATATGTAGCCCATACTATCTGGTCCATCCTAGTCTGGGGTAATCCTACGAACAGAGAGTGTGCTCTAAAAGCACAAAAAAGTGCATTAGGAGCATATGCGGACTACCAGGGATCACATAAAATCTGGATTCATAAAAATCTTAAAGTCACTATCGAATATAGAAAGCGGTCGTAAGATAGATTGATTCATTTTCAGTTTTCAAAAGGTTCTTCATCATACATATTTGAAGCGGCAATGATGATAAAACGCGATATCTGCTCAATCAAGTGTATTTGATATTGGAATTAATATATATAACAAACTCCCAAACTGTATTAAGAATATCTCATCATTACCTAAATATTTTGATACTTATTAAAGCTGAAAGAATTTATGATATGTAAAACGTATCTTTTATTCAATTATAAACATATTTCCTAATGACCGAATTATTGACTAAAATTGTTTTGACATATTTAATGTAAATTATATGACTATAATAACTATGTCTAATGTAGTATGAGGTGGACTAAAACTTAACATGATAAACTTATTTTTCTGACTTATTTGATGTAAATGAATGACCGTAATAATTATGTACGATCTAATAATGAATGTAGGCTAAGGTCGACTAAAAATCTACATATTGGTCCCGATTCTGTTGTTCACAAACTAAATTAAATTTAAGTTCAGTGCATCTTTTTCTTTCTATTTCAATAAGAAAAGGACAGAAGATAAAGATTACTTTAGTCCTGTCAAATTACATAATCCATAGACAAGTTTAGACGTGATTAAAAAATTGGCTACTAAAAATACGTCAATTTACGTCAGGCGCTAACTAATTTGACAGGACTAAACTAATATTTATCTTATGTCCAAAAGGACATAAGATTAATATTAGTTTAGTTAAGAAAACTTAATGAAATATAAAGAAAAAGATGCATTGAACTTAAATTGCGTTTAGTTTGTGAACAACAGAATCGGGATCAATGAACTTATTTTTATTTATCTTTCAATGAAGAGTGTAATTGTATTATTATTAATTATTTTTAACATGGCCTATAACATTGACATACATATAAATATTACACACCCAATGGGTATTTACAGTGATACAATAATGCTAATTGTATGAACTGGCTTTTCAACTGTAACAAAAAATAAATAAATGATTGAGGCCTGATTTTTCCAACGCCAGATAATTTTATCCGAGGAATAATTTTGAATTTTTTTCAGTCCCTCAATAAAAAAACTGTCCGACTTAATTTTATTCTGCGAATAAAAATTATCTGTTGAATAAAAATCAGCCGTTCGAATATGAATGTGACATATAAGCCACAGTCAATTTCACTGTCATTTCCAGTTTTAACTGACCTCGCATTGTATAAACGTTTCGTAAAATGAGAAGTCAGCTTATACTGAACATGTATAGGTTGATATGTCGTCGTGTGTACTTATCATAGAAATAAGTTTTACATTTGCCCTTATTACGATAGTTTCTTAAATTAGGTAGGTACTGAAATGTGATTTTAGGTGTGTTTTACCTTTTTCTCTTCAATCACTGCATTGATGTTTGCCAAACAAAATACTTACCTACCTTTTTTTTTTTTTTTTTGTGGATGGGAAATCATTCAATGACCCCTCCCGCTCTGGGTGGAGCAGAAGGGAGTGTCAGACTCTTACTGACTAAAACCCACCCGTGTTCCTTCCTTAGCCCTTTGTGTTCCGGGGTAGCGGTAACCCTTTCGGACAATCCCGCTGCCCCGGCAGGCTTCGGCCCTTTCGGGCCCCTTCCTTATGCTGACATCTCTTTGAGGCGCGCGTGGAACACGTACGCGCCGTCCGGCACGGGCCTGGTCCTGATCGGACGGAGAGTTACCCATTACTCTCCGCCCGCAGGCCCGCGCCTACGGTGGCCGGGAGTCGTCTCGCGGCTCCCGACGCCCGGGGCGTCTCCCGCGGCGGCTGGGACGTGAGGCCCTCTCCCTCAGCCGTCCCGCCACCTCCTTCGCTAGCATGACTGCTTCGCAGAAGGAGGTGACTGCCTCCCACTCCCTCTCGCCCCGGACCATGGCTTGAACCAGGGCCGGGCGCGAGAGGTCGCCGCCGCCGCCGATCGCCTCTGCGAGAACACGGCGGTGCTCCGCCCAATTGGGGCATACCGCCACCGTATGCTCCACCGTGTCCTCCGGGCGACCCTCGCAGTGGTGACACCCGGGCGTATCCTCCCGCCCAATAATGTGCAGGAACCTCCCGAAACACCCGTGTCCGGTGAGGACCTGCGTCAGGCGGTAGGTGAGGGCGCCGTGGCGCCTCTCTAGCCACTCCTCAAAGAGGGGTCTTACCGCCGCTATATACTTACCTACCTTTATTTTGTCTTTATTCACAATTCGTGCTCATTGCGCCGTACTGGCGGCGACGCGGCGGCAGGTTCCATTGCGTTACGGGTCGTCAATTTCACGGACTTTTGATCGCCTTTCCCTTCCGATTACAATCTATAATCGGTTCGTCGCCACATCCTTTACCGCGATTATGATCTTGTTCATAATTATGACATTTTCTCTTCCGATGAGCGAAACTTTATGTGGTACAGATGAGACGAGTTCTTAATAGGCTTAGGTTATGATATGTACAGACGCCAGCACATCAAGCTACTACAATATGTCAAATTTCTTTAATAGATTTTCAACTTTATATGTAAAGAATAAGGTTCAAAGTTGATTAGGGAAATTTGACAGTTTCGGGTAGCTTGATGTGCTGGCGTCAGCACATGGTTTATATTTTCCCTAGTAGTGAAAAGGCCTAAAGGCAATTATAATGTAGACAACCTACGCTAGTATTTTTAACTACCATTGATTCATAATGTCATACTTATTATTAAAAATCTCCACATATCCTCTAGCTTGATTAAATTAAGCTTTTAAAGTGTTTGTCAAGTCAAATTGTAATTTACATAGCATCACGCTTGTAATCCTTGAGGGGTTAGGCAGAGGTGTAACTATAGTACACCCACATTTGACAGATATGTTTAAAAAGTAATTTAAGTAAGTAGTCATTTATAACATACCTAGGAGCAGTATTTATGACGAAATCATCATCATCTGCCTAGCCTTAACAGTAACAGATAGCTGCGTACCTATGTTTAAGTCCCTAAAATTACTTACGTTCCCATCTCTTTATATTTTTGAAATTGCTATTTTCGTCAAATCAAATATGCATCTTTTTAATAAAGCATCTGATAATAGAAATAGGCCAATACGGAAACAATATAAAAACATGCTGCTTGTGAGTAGTTATGACACCGCCTTATTAAAGAAAAGTGTTTTATGTATGGGCCCGATAATATTTAATAAAATACCCGATAAAATAAAAGCACAGACAATTCCAGTTTTCAAGAAACAATTGACAGATTTGTTGACTAATAAATGTTATTATTCGATAGGCGATTTTTTGAACGACACATTTTAAATTAATATTGACATTCTCTACCTATTCTAATAAAACATTATTAAATTTAATTCAATTGGCTCTGACATTCTTTGTAATAATTTTTATTTGTAAATTTAATCAATAATTTATTCTGACATTGTGCTTGTTTTATGTTTTTATTATGGCTGTACCTATTGTAATATTATTTAATTGAATTTATCCACTTTATAACACTTTTGCATGCCTTAGTTAAGGTAGAAAGTACATGGATCGCTTAATATTAAAAAAAACATCTGTATATTGTACCTACTTTCTGTGCAAATAAACGATTCTTATTCTTATTCCTTTTCCCAATTATGTTGGGGTCGACTTCCAGTCTAACCGGATGCAGCTGAATACCAGTATTTTACATGGAGCGACTGCCTATCTGACCTCCACAACCCAGTGACTGGGTAATACGATACCCCTTGGTAAGACTGGTTGTCAGACTTTCGGTCTTCTGACTACCCGTAACGACTGTCAAAGATCCACGAATGACAGCCGGGACCAACGGTTTAACGTGCTTTCCGAGGCCCGGAGGGTCTCGTTATGTAAAGATGGGCACCCATCCACAGACCAACCGCGGCAAGCGTAGCTTAACCTGATCGATCAACCTGTGTGGCAGTTTTTATTTAGCCACCGGCCCCTCCCCTCCCTCCTCCGGCCCCTCCCTCCTCCGGCCCGGTGGTATTTATGACGAAATAAAAGATCAAAATACTATCAGCATTTATCCTTTAAAATGTTAAATTTCAAACCCTTTTAAGGATCTAAAAACTAATATCTAGCAGCCGAAAGGCACTTCTAAAGCTTAATATATTCAGCTGGAAGTTATTGTAGCACCCTAAAGTAAACGCGAACACAAATTATGCACTGCATAATCATGTTTGTTTTCTAGCGTGTGCGCATAATTATATGCATCAGATGACCAAGAGTGCTTTGAAGGAAATGCAGAGTAGGAATGTTGGAGATGAGGAAAGGCAATCGGGTCTTTTTTTTACTTTAAGTACTTCCTTTTATTTTTTACCACACAGATTGATAGAATGTAAACATATCGTCCTATTTTTAACCGACTTCAAAAAGGAGGAGGTTATCAATTCGGTTGTATTTTATTTTTTTTTTTTTTCATTTTAATCTTGGTCTAGCATGTTGCACACGGGCTCGTGGCTAAATAATAACAGCCGCACAGGTCGATCGATCAGGTTAAGCTACGCTTGCCGCGGTTGGTCTGTGGATGGGTGACCATCTTTACATACCGAGATCCCTCCGTGCCTCGGAAAACACGTTAAGCCGTTGGTCCCGGCTGTCATTAGTGGAACTTTGACAGTCGTTACGGGTAGTCAGAAGCCCGAAAGTCTGATGACCAGTCTTACCAAGGGGTATCGTATTACCCAGTAACTGGGTTGTGGAGGTCAGATAGGCAGTCGCTCCATGTAAAACACTGGTATTCAGCTGCATCCGGTTAGACTGGAAGCTGATCCCAACATAGTTGGGAAAAGGCTAGGCAGATGATGATGATGGTCTAGCATGTTGCACAAAGTTCTTCTTATCGAGTCAATGTCAAAATTAAAAAATATTATGTTAATGTTAGATTAATTGGGCTCAGTTGCCCAAAAGTATTATTTGCTTCGTAGCCATAAGATCCTTAGTCTGCATTGCACAGACTAAAAAAGTATCCCCTCCTCAAACTGAGTAGTTTATAGTGAGATCAAAAAAACAATTGCAAAATTCTGGTTTGAACCGCATTAAACCGGATTATAATGGTTATTCCCCGCCCTAATAACTCACGCATCTCTGAGAAGGAATTAAAAATTGCATAAAACTTTTGTCCATAATGAGTAGTTGTTGGCGCACTGGGCGCTTTCGTTGTATTGTCTGTGGTCTGTGCGTACGTGTGTACTTGGTTGTTTATTGCATTTTTTTGAAATATTTTTCTTTTCACATCACGTAGGCTACAGTACCTATGTACAACTATTTGATTTGAAGCGCAAAACTAGTCAAGCACAAAATACATACCTAGGTACAGTCAACAGCAAAAGTAAATGATAAAAATCAGAAATTCAATACTAATGAACGGAGTTCGCGTCAGAACTGTGTAGCGTCGAAGTGATTCAAAAGTATGTGATTGTAAATTATACCAAACATTTACTACTTTGACGCTACACAGTTCTGACGCGAACTCCGTTCATTAGTTGGTATTGAACCTAGATCAAAAATAACCGCCATGTGTTGCGTTTCCAAAACTGCCCCAATGGCCAATTTAAAAAAAAAAAACACCAACCGTTATTGATAGTTAGACAGAAATTATTAGCTGTCGTATTTTCGCCAATGCCAAAAAAATGTCCTTATTTGCAGACACAAAAAATCTTATTTACTAATAAAAAGTTTCCTTCGGGTTATTTCAAAGGAACAGTTCAAACGATACCATTAGTAAACAAAACGATCCGTCATCGTGGGTATTACTGGGTCAAATTAAATTAACTAGCGAAACTCCGCAGACGGGACGGGCTACCTAAATATGATAAAACAAGAAAACAATTTTTTGATGATCTGTTTTTGGAG
Source organism: Globia sparganii (assembly GCA_949316385.1). Taxonomy (NCBI): domain Eukaryota; kingdom Metazoa; phylum Arthropoda; class Insecta; order Lepidoptera; family Noctuidae; genus Globia; species Globia sparganii. The sequence goes on from OX438664.1 coordinate 22,180,547, forward strand.
TCATAAAATCGTTGTTAGTGTAGTCTCTTGAAATATTAGTTTACAAAAAAACAGTTTCTTTTTGTAAACTTTACAGACGTGACCCATCGATGTCTAAACACGATGAAACAAAAAGCAATAGATATTCTTAATTCATACTTCAAGTAACAATAACTACCACCTGCGGGGTTGGCCCCATTTTTTTTTTTTTGTTATTTCTAGATTTTATTTTTATTTTGTCATGTAAAGATACATCGCATCTGCAAAGTTTCGCTAGCTAAATTAATTTGACCCTGTATAGGCACCGACCATAAAACGTCCCTTGAGAGTCACGTAAACAATCTTTAATGAATGCGTGTCTATGAAAGGCGCCACCGTTCATGACTAAGTCAAAAATAACGGTCATTGGTACCTACTTACTCAGTCACTTCACTATCACTACTTCCAGCACATTACCCGCATTTTAAAGCTAAAGGAAGTTGGGGCATTAACAAAAATTAATGTGGGAACTTCCTTCGCTGTGTCGCGCTAACGTATGTGCTATATTTTTTAAGAATTTTGTTGTTACTTTATTCACTTAGCACTACGAGATCACTACTACATTTATTATTTTTTGTAATAATGAATATCTACTAAAATATACAAGGTGTAATAGAATAACCGCAAGTCCTGAAAGTAATTTGTTCATAATTGACTACTAAACCGATTTCAGTAACTTTTAATATAGGTATTTTAATTATGTAGTTTTTCATACTAATCACCGATTGAGCTAAATAAAACTAAATCTTATTTCAAGGCAATAAGACTCAATTTTAAATGCATAAAGTAGGTAATGCTAGTGTTAACAAGATTTTATTAAGACTGTGCCGACCCTACAGTGGCGCCCTCATCGTTTGTTTGGTTATTTCATAAAATTTAGAATGAAAATGCAGAAAATAAGCACGTTAAGTTGTGCTTCACAAGATTATACGTTAATATTATTATAAAAGGTAGTTTTATATTGTTTAGTTTCATTATAATCCTTAAAACGGATAAAAGTGGCCACTATATTCCGTTTTAAGGATTATGATAAAACTAAACAATATAAAACTACCGCTTCTAATAATATTAACGTATAATCTTGTGAAGCACAACTTAACGTGCTTGTTTTCTGCATTTTCATTCTAAATTGTATGAAATAACCAAACAAACGATGAGGGCGCCACTGTAGGGTCGGCACAGTCTTAATAAAAATAGCACGCGTTAAAAAAATTGTTTTGGTCATTGTATTATGCTTTTAACTCAATACTCTAATTGGGGTATTAGGTGTATGAGGTCTTGCGTTAATTATTTTACACCTTGTCTATTAATAATAATAATATTATCCTTTAATGTTATTTTTTGTATTTCGTTTTTAACGTGTAAGTCATATCATTACTAATATTCGTTTCTCATAAGCATTTCCGTATTGTTACTAACACGGAAATGCTTATGAGAAACGAGACGATTTATATGAATGTATTCGGAAAACTGAAATAAAAGAATATAATAGTTTACTGAACAACAGTTAAATTATAAAATAGTTAATTTAAAAATAAAAATTTATAAGATGTGAAATACTCGTAGAAGGGTGAACTTAAAATTGAGTTTCCTACCAGTAACTAAACTTTTGAGCCACAGAAAATAATTTGTATTTATTTATTTATTCTTATACACACAAAATACCAAAGAAAATTACATAAAATAGGTAGGTACACACGGCTACACATCAAGCTATACATAACCAGTTTAAGCTGACTTCTGATTGTACGTAAACCGATACAATGCGAGGTCAGCTAAAACTGGAAATGTATAGCTTGATAAAGAAAGAAAGAAAGAAAAATTGGTTTATTTGTCACAGAAACACGTGCAAACAAAAAGGTAATTAATTATAAAGACAGCATATAATAAAAACAAAAAATGATGTGATGTGTTGCCGTGTGTAAGATGGATGAGCACAAAGGTTCTGCTTATTTCTTTAGACTGAAAAATATACAAGGCCAAATTAGTTTTAAACTGATATTTTAGGTAGCGGCAGTACATATTGTAATAAACCACAATTTTTTTTTTAATGTGTTATTCATATTTAGCTATCCGTCACTGCGGAAATTGCGCTAGCTAATTTATTTTTGAACCTGTGTATTGAATAGTTACAAATCGATATCAATAAGTTAAAAATACACCCCCTGAGTTCTGATTTACATACTATGATTGCAAAAAGATAACAAGACATGTTTGACATCAGATTTTGTTTGATTAAAGAATTTAATCCAGAATTCTGTCGCAACCAAAACTCTTATGGCTCGCAAAGGTGTTTAAAATATTGTATTAATAATCAATGATATTATATACAATAAAGAGGTAGATAGGGCACTAGCGCGCGCAAATTGATGCAGTCAAATTCAGACAATTGTCGTAATTTCGTTTAGTCGATATACTTCAAGCGCAACACACTACAGATAGCTATCTCTTTCTATGTCATACGTTCCGTATTATCTGTCGCAGTCGTAGTTGAAAACCACTATCCCAACAAAACAAAACGTCGCTCAGTATGAACGTAGCATATCTTTCCTTTATAATATCATTGTTAATAATACATACTTACCTACAATAAGACCGAAGAATCATGGGCGGTCTGAAGTTTGCGCAGAAGGCTGCGCAATAACACTTTTTAGGAAGCAAATAGTGACATGAGGCGAGTGTGAGTGAGAGAGCATGCGCGAAATTTCGGAGAGCCTATCTTCAGATCGGTCAAGATTTACAGGCCGTATTGTATGTGATAGGACACAAGAAACATCAGATAAAAATCTCATCGATTGAGCTCGAGCTCGCTAAAGCTTACCTCGAAGAATTCACAATGTCTATTGATACATTCTCAAGTTTTTAGTCCTGTCTTACAAATATAGGCAAGAAAGCTGCCTTGTTTCTTTATAATCAATGATGGTCAGCGGTGGTCGGTAAAAAGCTGAATAATTGTCATGGCTTCGTGTAGTGGAAGGTGTGAAATTATATCGATGGCAAAAAACCGGTCATGTGCGACTCGCAATCGCGCACCAAAGGTTCCGTAAAAATTGAATATCGGTCCACAATTGACGGAGAAATCAGTGAACAAATTACATAAAAAAAAAAAATCGGTTGCCTGTAAAGTCGGTTTACTGACGATAGTTGAACGTGACAACGTCATAAAAAAATACTAAAAAAATTTTTTTTTTTATATTAAAAAATCTTTTTTTCATTCTTTATTTTTTTTTCGATTGTGCCTCTTTGTCGCTCGTTCCGCGCTCTCGCCATGCGCGGTCCGAGGGGGGGGGTTGTGGGGGTCATGACCCCCCCCAAAATCATTCAAGCTGTCGAGAGTCTTAATAATTGTCTACTAACTTAACTTGTGCCACGGAGACCTCGATGGGCATAAAACATTAAGAACATAGGCAGACATGGGGACTGCCACAGAAGTAACAACTTAAAACTATGAAATGACAGTGGGTTTTTTAACACGCGTAAAAAGTTTTTACTTCAAAAAGCCTGTTGTAAAATAGGTATACTGGATGAAATTGAATAGGTTCGCCAAATTAAAACATCTAATTCAACGTGTTAAGACGATTAATTACACGATTTTTTTCAAGAATGTTGATTTGGGACATAACAATTTATAATGATTATGTAGCAGTTACTGGACCTCCTATTTCGGTTTGGCGCAAGTTTTAATTTTCATCCTGTAGAATCTAGGATGCAAGAGCGAGCGAAGCAAACTCGGGATATTGGGCACCCCGTTCGTAAGGCCAGATTCCAAAGCCTAAACTGTTGTAAAACGAGCGCATTTTGTCCTAATTCGATAAATTAAGTTCTCTTTCAGTATAATGGTCAAGAGAAAACGGAACCTATTTGAGGTAGGGTGCTAAAATTTTCAGGCCCTCTTCACTCGCTCTTGCAATCTGCATTCTGTTGATTCTTGAGCATTTCTTCTTAAGTCGGTAAAGCAAGCAATTCCTAGTCCTTTTAGAATGAAAAGAAAATTGAGCCTATCCGAGAATGTGCAAAATTTTCGAGCTCGCTTCGCTCGCTCTTACAATCTATCTCATAGTTGCTTGGACTTGCCTGCATAAATCGACAATATAACTCATATTTCAGCATAAAAATATCAAACAAAACATAACCAAACCGAGGCGGGTGGTTAAAATTTTCGAGCTCGCTTCGCTCGCTCTTGCAATCTAAATTCTCATGGTTGCTAGGACTTACCTGCATAAATCGACAGTGTAACTCCTATTTCAGTATAAAAATATCAAACAAAAGCTAACCAAACCGAGGCGGGTTGTTAAAATTTTCGAGCTCGCTCTTGCAATCTAAATTCTTATAGTTTCTTGGATTTGCCTTCATAAGCGACAATGTAACTCCTATTTCAGCATGAAAATATCATACAAAACCAAACCGAGGTGGATTGTTAAAATTTTCGAGCTCGCTTCGCTCGCTCTTCCTAATAATCTACCGTTCTTATACATACGACCAATTTGCCGGCATTATTAAACCCCCTCCCCTCACTAAACTGCGTCCCTGAACAGCATTAGTAATGTGGAACTGCAGATGTACATGAACACCACGCCTTTAATCTCCGGAGCGTTAGGCAGGTGTGTACCCAGTGGCGGATTTGCAGTCTTGGCCGCCCTAGGCCCCAGGCCATGTAGTAAGTACCAACCGCCACTTTCTCAATAAATAATGATGATTTCACTTTATTGCAAACTTTTGACGAAATCGATTCAGAAATTTAGTTAATTATAGGTAATACCTGCTAGTTTGTAATATTTTCCGAGGTTTCAGGGATAATTGCACATTTAAATAAACGGTTTTAGGTTTTATTTATTTAACTAAGTATAGGTTTATTCTCATACAAGATAAGATATAAGTAATAAGTGTTTTACAATGTGTTACAAAACTCGTTTGCACTTAGTGCAGCAAAATCGTTTAAATCATCGCAATCCAATTTCCTTAAAAAATCAGCTTCAATGTTAAGCAAAGCAAGATCGTTTATCAGTTACTGGCGGGAGTAGGTACACACACACATATAAAATGTATGAAAGTGATATATTATGAAGATTATTGATACACGATGCGGTGCAGTGCGGCCCGCCATAATATGCGCGGCCCTTTAGTTATTTCCTCTGAGTTATTTCTGTGTTATCATCTGTGAGTTTTTTGTCACGATTGGCCGCCCCTAATATCTGGCCGCCCTAGGCCCGGGCCTACTGAGCCTTAGGGCAAATCCGCCACTGTGTGTACCTTCATAATTATAGCACTTACACCCACATTTCGCCAGTTATGTGGAAGTCCCATGTTATAGGGGGCGAGCCTACTGCAATCAACCGGGCACAAATCCATATACAGGCCTGTTTCTGAGAAATCTCTGATGGAAAAACCTAATAACATTACCCGACCTAGGAATCAAACCTAGGACCTCATGCTCAGCAGTAACGCTTGCGACCACTACACTAACGAGGATATGTACCCTTAAAATACTCCGCGGCACCCATGGTGACCCCCCCCAAAATCTTGGGCTGCGACCGCGCCTGGCTCTCGCTTGCACTTCAAGCCTTAAATGGAACGCCTAAGAGCGAGGTAACGCCGCATGACGTCATGTTTTTTCGTGCGTGCAGCCAGTTTCATCGAATTATAAGACGTTGTCACGTCAAAAAAACCATACATAAAGTAGAACATATAACCTCCTACTTTTTGGAAGTCGGTTGTAAAGACATGTTGTAAGTAAAAAGATAGAGTTTAAGTCAGCAAAGTTTTGAAACGACTAGAGAAATGAAAGTTCAAATTAATACCCGTTTAATATTCCGGCCATTGTATTTGCTCGAGTTCCGAATCCCTCAACATCGAACTTTATATGGAGCATAAAGATAGCGTAGTAAAATCGTCCAAAAAGTTTAAACGCTGAATTAACTCTATCTTAAGTTACCAGCCAGTTCTCGCTACCGTTTTACTAAAATCTTCTTCAAAATCTTTAGTTTAACGTCCAGTCAGGCGAGTGAATTATTTAAATGTGAATCAGAAGTCGTTTGCTATGATAATCTGATGTTGGTTTAGCATAGTAATTATTTTTTTACTGCAACATAAGTTGTGGTTTTTTGGAAAACATTGTGTAGTTAAATGTTTTCTTTCCAATTTGAAACCAAGTCAGATCACATGATTCGTAGGTAGGTACTATAGGTAACAAAATAAGAATAAAAACCGGTCAAGTGTGAGTCGGACTCGCGCATCGAGGATTCCGTTCAAAGTAGGTATGTAACTATAAATTCACGGTTTTCGGATTTTTTCCTTTACTTGTGCTACACGACCTTGCTTCTTGCCAAATTTCATGATTCTAAGTCAACGGGAAGTACCCTATACATTTTGATTCCCTTGAGAGTATCGAATAATACGTTTTTTACGGCATAAACGGCCGTTTCTTTTTTTTTTACGTTAACTTAGAAGTTTAATTTTTTCACAGTTTCAAGGAACCACAGACCTGAATATATAGTTTTAATTTCAACTCGATACCTCTACGCGTTCCTGAGATAAAGGGCCTTGACAGACATACGGACGGACAGACGACAAAGTGATCCTATAAGGGTTCCGATTTTACCTTTTGAGGTACGGAACCCTAAAAAAACAGTACTTATAATATAAAGCAACTACATAACCAACCAATGACATGAATAAATATTAGTACTAAATAACAGAAAAGCACGTTAAGCCGTTGGTCCCGGTATGTAGAAATGGTCACCCATCCACGGACCAACCGCGGCAAGAGTAGCTTAACCTGATCGATCAACCTGTGCGGCTGTTATTATTTAGCCACGGGCCCCGGTAAACAGAACAAACATAATGTTTAATTAAGCTAGTATTATAATGGTCATCATAAGGAAGAGCGCTGATGTCTGAGATACAGATATTTTTATCTAGTTCAGACACAGATGCCTTCATTACAAAACTAAGAAAAAATTAAATTGTCCTATATCTGTTTAATTGTAACATATATTTTGTGACAAATAAATTATTATTATTAATGGAAAATGTTGAAAATCATCAAATTTTGGAGGAGGAATTGCTGATCGAAGTACTTTGTACTTATACTTTGTAGCAAAAAAATAATCTAAATAAAAGAAATTTATTCAAACTAGGCTGAGAATGCTGATTCTCAGCCTAGTTTGAATAAATGTCTTTGCGTGCGGGGGACAGTCTTATGTAATCTTAAGAAGTGCTGACTTCTTAAGATTACATAAGACTGTCCCCCGCACGCCCGCCCTTCACCACTTCCTAGTGCTTTCGCTGGGGCGAAGAAGTGGCGCAACAAATTCCCCAGCAGCACTGCTGTCTGTTCAGTTAGAAGTTTTTGATTATCATCATCTGCCTAGCCTTTTCCCAACTATTTTGAGTAACCGCTTCCAGTCCAACCGGATGCAGCTGAATACCAGTATTTTACATGGAGCGACTGCCTATCTGACCTCCACAACCCCTTGGTAAGACTGCTTGTCAGAATTTCGGGCTTCTGACTACCCGTAACTACTGTCAAAGATCTACGAATGACAGACGGGACCAACGGCTTTACGTGCTTTCCGAAGCACAGAAGGGTCTGGGTATGTAAAGATGGTCACCCATCCACACAGACCAACCGCGGCAAGCGTAGCTTAACCTGACCGATCGAACTGTGCGGCTGTTATTATTTAGCCACGGCCCCTTAGAAGTACTTGATTCTATCCTACTTCCTACTATCCTTCCTACTATCCTACTAATCCTACTAATATTATAAATGCGAAAGTTTGTGAGGATGGATGGATGGATGTTTGTTACTCTTTCACGCAAAAACTACTGAACGGATTTTGATGAAACTTACCAGTAATATAGTTTATACATCAGAATAACACATAGAATACTTTTTATCCCGATATTCCCACGGGATCAAAACTTACGCGGGTGAAACCGCGGGGCGCAGCTAGTAAAGTTAACATTAGAAATCACAAAACATTAAATTATTTGCCCATAAGCCGTCTAGAACACGCCAATATACCAACAAAAACAAGTAACAACAAATAAAGATTTTATCTGTTTAGGCTCGATACTTCAAAAGTTCATGGTGTGGTCAAAAGATTAGCCTTTTCGGCTGGTAGAGGGGCTCGAGTTAGCTTGTCCTGGCTGTTATTCCTTAGCCCTGAGCCCTGAGCCCCTCTATCCCCATCTAATTTGTAAAGGCATTTTGTAATACAACATTTTGGTTCAACAACAGCTTTCTACAAGGAACTTTTTAATGGGTATGGGCCCATTAAAAAGTTCCCTGCGCAAAGCTTTGACTAGGAACTCAACTCTTGATGAAGACTGGTAAAGTTTTTGGTAGAAGAAAATCTTATAACCACGCAACTAAACAGACCAAAATTCATTCCCAATTTGCAATGGGCTCCGTCAAGCAATACCGCAAGTATCTTCTGTAAATAAAATTGAAGTGTCTTTTTTTGTAATGTCAAAATAACAGTTGATTACTAAATGCATGTGAAAGTATATACTTACAAAAAAAAACAATTTTTAAAACATTTGTCTATCTGTTTGGGCCAGCTTATCTCCAAAACGGACAGACCGATTTGATTAAAACATTTGTCTATCTGTTTGGGCAGGCTAATCTCAAAAATGGAGCGACCGATTTTGACGGGACTTTCACTGGCTGATAGCTGATGTTATAAAGAGCAACGTAAGCTACTTTTACGTGAGCTTGCCGGGGCAGCGGGATTTTCCGAAAGGGTTACCGCTACCCCGGAACACAAAGGGCTAAGGAAGGAACACGGGTGGGTTTTAGTCAGTAAGAGTCTGACACTCCCTTCTGCTCCACCCAGAGCGGGAGGGGTCATTTGATGATTTCCCATCCAAAAAAAAAAAAAAAACTACTTTTCCTTTAGTAAAAGAAAAAAAAGCAAAGGTTCACATTATTGATTTTCTACATCCACGCGAACGAGGTCGCGGGCACAGCTGGTATTCAATAATAGATGAAGTGATGCCTGTAACACATTCCCAATACTATGTATAATCAGCCTATAATGTTCCTACTGCTGGGACACAGGCCTCCTCTCTGTGAGGAGTGGGCCGTAATCCACCACGCGGGCCCAATGTTTTCCTTCACCGTTTTGAGAGCAGTGGTGAAGAAATTATTTACACAAAGTAAAGTGCCTGGCTGAGTCCGAACCTACGACTTTTCCCAATAACCAGGCTCAATTATCAGCTCACCCGAGACATCGACACGAGCGAGAGGTTACAAATAGTACCAAATCGTTACAGACACGATGATACAATTATCTCGGAGCAGCCATTAAATTAAAAGTATGAAGCAAACGGGTTTTTTTCCGGTGTCTGACGGTAAAGGAGTGTACACACATGGCAAACAGTGGAATAATTGCGTAACACACATTTTTTTTTAATGGCATCTTTTAGTTCAACCTAGGAGGTAGTCGTCTGCTTAACTGGACTTAACACACTAACATTATGCTAGTTTCCACCATCAATAAATTGAAAATCTACTTAATCCGTCAGTTAGAGTATTGGAAAATAATGGACACGTATTTTTTGTTTTTGTAAATCTATGAATATTGACAAAGATAAAACGCATCAAAACTCGGGAGTGCCCGCTCGTGACGTCAGAACGCACTAATAATTATACCAAGGTGTGACGTATTGAGAATTTTAAAAGCGTAGAATCCTCGTCAATTTTGGTTTTGCGTAACAAAAGAAAAAATACATGTCTAATATTTTTTGATAATCTAACTGACGGACTAATTAGATTTTTTCAATTGACAAGCCTATTGCGTAACACACATTTTTTTTAATGGCATCTCTCATTTTAGCCTATGAGGTTGTCGCTTGACGTAACACACTTTTCATTCCGACAATTCAACAACATTCACTGCTCTAGATAAGTTGTCGAGCAGACGAATTTTTCAAAAATCAAAGAAAAGAAGAAAAATATTTTATTTTGAGACACGCACAGGAAATACAAACAGAAAAATTAAAAAGGAACATTTACTAATTAAAACAACAAAAAGAAGATCTATGCGCGGCCAAAACGGCTCCTATCTATACAGTGTTAAGTTGAACGAGGGACATACTTTAAGGGAGTGTAGTACTCATGAAAATGAACTTTTTAATATGGCGCGGACTCCAAAAATCTGAAGAAAAAAAAACAGCTGTTCCTTACATTTTTTCCAGTTATGCGCTAATGCGAACATAAATGTATAGAGCAGCTGGTTTTATTTTCTCGTTTTCAGTGTTGGTCTCTTAATAAAAGTTGTTCATTTTCACTGCCTTAAAGTATTTCCTTTCCCTCGTGTTTAACCTACACACTGTAAAATGCTGCGATATTTAAAAAAAATACCACAGCGCTGGTATTCTGATAGAGCCCGCTGCTGTGATACCACGGACATCTATTATATAATTCAATCTCACTGGGAGATTAAAATTATAAAGAAAATAAAGCAATAACCTAATGTTTAGAAAAAAATTAAAACCATTTTATTGAACATTTTGGCGGATTGTGATAGAAATTAGAAACCTCGGTCCGTGTGACGTCTGCGGACCGTTGATTGAAATGCGATCGAAATCTGAATTCTGTATTCGGTTTTGCGCGGGTGTTGACTGATGGATTACTGTGTGTGCTGGGTGCTGTTCATTTTGTGGATGTAAGAACCTGGAATAACATTATCCCGAATCCCAAATGCCTTTATCCCGTGGTATTTTGATTTGCCGGCAGCCTAATTTTAAAACATATTTGATAACAATTCCTTTAATTTTGGTAGCTCATCAATATTGTTGTTGAACAGAAGATTGTTTTCAATCTTATGAAGCAACAATGGATTATGGATCACTTGAAAGTTAAGAGGGTGCTGTTTAAATCTACAGGGTGTGGCGTAAATAATGGATAATCCTGAAACTGTCGACTGGCCAGATTAGCATCTATCATTTACCCCACTTACCATATGCCGATATTCGATCCAGGGGCCCAACAATCCATAATTCCCTAGAAAATATGTTAACATTTTAGAATAAGTATTTTTGCGAAGTTATCTTAGATTATAACAAAAAAAAACTTGATACTGGTCTGATGACACAAATATTCAGGAGTAACATAAAAAAACAGAACGAGAAAATTTCGCCAGTTGTAGAAATGGCAGCTGATTATGTATGAGTAAGTACGATTTTTATTTAATATATCAAAAATATCAATATAATTTGGTCATTCATGGGCATATGGTCATATAAGTAGGGTAAATGATAGATGATAATCTGGCCAGTCGACAGTTTCAGGGTTATCCATTATTTACGCCACACCCTGTATACTTAACCTAGCTTCTGCCTGTGACTTCGTCCGCGTTAAATTTCTTGTTCCCCCGACCCACATCATCGCATCGCCTGCCCGTACAATTACTTCTTTTTCGCGAAGCGTTTTTTCTTATTTTTTTCTTTTTGCTCGATTTCGAAGCCTCCTAGCGTAACCGTGCTAATCTCTAGAACTAATTTGAGAAAATATTTTTACATTCTTAACCCAACTCTTGAGAAGGGTTATAAGCTACTTAACATCACGCTAAGACCCTTAGGAGCCGAGCAAAAAGAAAAAAGGTCAGAAACTTATAGGATAAAGAAATTTCACGCGGACGAAATCGTGAACAGAAGCTAGTTGCGTACGGGGTGCTCGGGCAGAAAACCTCCACGTGTGCCTGGGTACTGGGGTTCCTTTCTGGATACGTCCGGGGGGAAGACCAGTGTTCGGGCCGGTGCATCCCGGGGTGCGGGCAGCGATTTCCCACTGGGATTATTTCCCAGTGGAATCTCGCTATCCGCATGCCAATGTTCTGCCAGGAGGATCGCTCCACATGTGTCGCTCTGAGTAGCTGAGCGGCAGTTGTGGTGGGGGGTCAGAGCGGGCCCGGTGTGCACTTACCCTGCCGCCGGGCAGGCAGGAGGGGTAACCCTGCTGCCACCGCTAATCTCGTAGCCCCGGAGACAGTTAAGGTCATGTCTCTGGCTGTTGAAGGGGGTCGAGGCCCCGGTGCGGACCGCAAGCGCAGGTTTGCGGCGGTCGTGGAGGCCGCGATCCGGGACGTGTCCCTGAAGAAGCTTCAAGCTTCGAAGAACAGGGCCATAGTCTCGGCAACGGCCTCCATCATGGAGGCAGCGGAGGCGGCTAACTACGTTGGCCCTTCGGCCGGCGAAGTGGCTGAATTAAAGGCAGAGGTTGCCCGCCTGACGGCCGCCATGGAGCTTCTCCAAGCGGAGAACGGGAGGCTCCGGGCAGACCTCGCCAGCTTGAGGAGCACTGGCAGTGCGCAGGCGGAACCGCTGAGCCGGCCTATCCCGGTGGAGAACCAGGTCCTGGACCTGGTTCGGCAGGAACTGGCGGCCTTCCAGGAGCGGTTTTCCGTCCTGGAAGGCATAGTCCTGCGCCCACCTCTGGCGGGCAAGGCGGCGGCCCCGGGGCCGAAGGCGGCCTCGTACGCGGCCGCAGCGGCAACGGCCGCCCCTAAACCCGGGCCGTCAGGCCGGGCTCAGGTGCCGGCCAAACCAGCGTCTGCTGGCGGAGCCCCGGCGAGGGCGAAACCGGCGTCGGCTAGCGGAGCCCCGGCGCCGGCTAAACCGGTGCCTGCAGGCGGAGCCCCGGCGACGGTAAGGCCGGCTCCTGCTGGCAAAACCCCGGCGCCGGCCCGGAAGAGGGGCGGAGGGGGAGGGAAGGCGAAGGCCCCAGAGCCTACACCCGGCCCCCAAAACACTCCCACTTCTGCCGCGACCGACGCCGAATGGCAGGTGGTCGGGCAGAAGAAGAAGGCGGCCAAGGCGGCCAGGAAAAAGGCGCAAAGGCGGCGCCGCAAGGAGCGAGTCGTCGCAGCTAGGCTTCGCGCCCCGAAGACCGCGGCTGTAGTAATAACACTGCAGCCGGACGCGGTCAAGAAGGGCGTGACGTACTGCGACGTGCTCACTAAGGCCAGAGCGACGGTGGACCTTCAGGAGCTGGGGATCACCGGGGGCCTCCGGCATAGGGTGACCGCCACTGGCGCCCGCATGCTGGAGATCCCCGGCGCAACGAGTGGCCCCACCGCTGACGCCCTAGCTGAGAAGCTAAGGGCGTCCCTGAATGCGGAGGAGGCACGAGTATCCAGGCCCGTCAAGTGCGCAGACATGCGCATCTTGGGCCTGGATGACTCCGTAACGGAGGGAGAGGTGGTGGCCGCCATCGTCAGGGCGGGCGGGTGTCTGGTCGACCAGGTGAAGACGGGCACCATACGTCCTGACTTCGCGGGCATGCGTACCGTAACGGTAAGCTGCCCCGTGACGGCGGCCAGAAAAATTGTGGATGGCCGAAGGCTTCTGGTCGGCTGGGTTTCGGCGCAGGTTAAGCTGCTGGAACCCAGACCTCTGAGGTGCTTCCGATGCCATGTGGGGCACCACGTAAGCGTCCAGTGCACCTCGGAGGTGGACCACAGCACTCTGTGCTTCCGCTGCGGTCAGCCCGGACACACGGCCGGCTCGTGCAGCGCCGCGCCGCACTGCGTCGCATGTGCGGCTGCCGGCAAGCCGGCCGAGCACCGGGCAGGGAGCAAGTGCTGCGTTCCACCCGACGGAGCCAAGAGGAAAGGGAGGCCCTCCGCCACAACCGCCGCCACCACCACCGTCGCTGCCGCCTCTGCTGCCGCCGCCGCCGCCACCACCGCCGCCGCCGCCACCGCCACTGCCGCTGCCGCCACCGCCGTTACCGCCGCTGCTGCCGCCACTGCCGCCACCGCCACCGCGGAGGGGCCCTCGCAAGGGACCCAGGAGGGGGCTGAAATGGAGGAGTGATGGCTCCATTACGCCTCCTCCAGGCGAACATCAACCACTGCGCCTGCGCCCAGGACCTGTTGCTCCAGAGCATGGCGCAGTGGTCGATTAACATCGCCGTGGTCGCTGAGCCGTACTTTGTCCCGCCCAGGGATGACTGGGTGGAGGACCTGAGCGGCTCAGTGGCCCTAATTTCGTCGGCCGCCGCCGGCACCCCGTCCCTCGAAGGAGTCACGAAGGGACAGGGGTGGCAGCACGGTTCGGAGAGATAGTAGTAGTGGGAGTGTACTTCTCTCCGAGCCGAACTCTCGCCGAGTTCCAGAACTCTTTAACAGAGTTGAGTGTCGTCGTCGCCGGAAACCATCGCTTCCCCGTGCTAGTGCTCCGGGACTTCAACGCCAAGAATTTGGCCTGGGGTTCCCGTCACACGGACGTGCGGGGCAGGATGGTGGAGGACTGGGCTCTGGAAACAGGCCTGGTCGTCCTAAATCGGGGTTCTGTTCCCACGTGTGTGCGGATGCGGGGCGAGTCCGTGGTGGACATTTCGTTCGCCAGCCCCGCTCTGGCACAGAGTGTTATTGACTGGCGCGTCATGGCGGAGGTGGAGACCTACTCCGATCACCGGTATATCCGGTTCGACGTCTCCACCCAGACCTCCAGCGCGCCGGTCCAACAGGCCCCGAGTGGTCCGCGGTGGGCGCTGAAGCAGCTGGACCGGGAGCTCCTCCTGGAAGCCTCGATCGTGCAGGCCTGGGTGTCATCACCGGACAGGCCTGCCGATATCGACGATGAGGCGGAGTGGTTCCGGGAGGCCATGTCCGAGATATGCGACGTGGCAATGCCCCGAGTCCGGCCAGGACGCGCCCGACGTCAGGTGTACTGGTGGTCGCAGGAGGTGGGAGTCGCTACGCAAGGCGTGCGTCGGCGCGCGACACCTGTACACCAGGCACAGCAGGCTCCGCATCCACCCTCCGGATGCGGAAGCCACGGAGGCGGAGCTGTACGAGGGGTACAGAGCGGCGAAGACCGCCCTCCGCGAGGCTGTCCAGCGGGCCAAGGATATGGCCCGCGAGGAGATGGTGGAGACTCTGAACAGAGATCCATGGGGGCGCCCTTATAAAATGGTGCGGAATAAACTCCGCACCTGGGCCCCCCCGCTGACGCAGAGTCTCCGCCCCCAGCTGGTGGAGGAGGTGGTGAGCGCTCTGATCCCTTCACGGGCGGAGCATACTCCCCCGCCCATGGCTCCGCCACTTGCGGTGCCTGAAGCGGACCACGCGGACGACGACGACATCCCTGAGGTGACCGGGGTAGATCTGAGAGTGGCGGTAAATAGGCTGAAGGCCAAAAATACCGCCCCAGGACCCGACGGCTTGCCGGGTAAGGCCTGGGTCCTGGCCTCGACGGCTCTCGGGCCCCGACTAGAGGCGCTCTTAAGCGCATGCATGGAGAGGGGCCAGTTTCCACTCCGCTGGAAGACGGGGAAGCTGGTCCTCATACAGAAGCCAGGGCGCCCTGCGGACTCTCCGTCTGCATTCCGGCCCATCGTGCTGCTCGACGAGGTCGGCAAGCTCTTTGAGAGAGTGATTGCGGGCCGCCTCGTCGGGCACCTGGTGAGGACGGGGCCGGATCTTGCGGACAGCCAGTTCGGCTTCCGCAAGGGGCGCTCCACGGTGAACGCCATCATGCGCGTGAGGGCCCTCACGACGGGGGACGCGGTGTCCCGGGGTGGGGTGGTCGTGGCGGTGTCACTCGACATCGCCAACGCTTTTAACACCCTGCCCTGGAGTTGCATTGGGGAGGCACTCCGGTATCACCGGGTGCCGACCTACCTCCGTCGAGTAGTCGGGGCGTATCTGACGGACAGAGCCGTCATCTACCCCGGTCGCAACGGGGAATGGAACCGGCGAGAGATGTCGTGCGGTGTCCCGCAGGGATCGGTTCTGGGGCCGCTCCTGTGGGACATCGGTTACGAGTGGGTGCTGCGGGCCGATCTCCCTGATGGAGTCAGCGTGGTTTGCTACGCTGACGACACGCTAGTCCTGGCGCAGGGGAGGTCGCATCAGGCGGCGGCCGACGCGATGACACGCGGGGTTGCGACAGTCGTGGAGAGGATCCGGCAGTTGGGTCTCGAGGTGGCTTTGCACAAGTACGAGGCCATGTCTTTTCATGGGCCTCGGAATGGGCCGCCTTCGGGATCCCAACTAACGGTAGGAGGGGTTCACATCGGCGTCGAGACAACGATGAGGTACCTGGGTCTCGTCCTCGACAGCCGGTGGAACTTCGTCGAGCATTTTCGACGTTTGGCTCCCAAATTGGAACGGGCCGGGGCCGCCTTCAAGCGGCTCTTGCCCAACCTGAGGGGGCCAAACGCCTCCTGCCGGAGGCTTTACACGGGGGTCGTGCGGTCCATGGCCCTATATGGGGCCCCGGTGTGGGCGCGTTCACTGCGGCGGCGAGCCGCCCATTACCTGAACGCGCCCCAGAAGGTGGTAGCCGTAAGGCTAATCCGGGGGTACCGCACGATCTCGGGCGAGGCGGCAAGCCTCCTTGCCGGACTGCCGCCGTGGGTTCTGGAGGCGATAGTCCTTGCGCGCCTGTACGAGTGGCGCGCGGAGGCACTACGCCGGGGGGAAACTCCGCTTCCGCGGCAAATCGCGACGGAGCGGACCGACCTCCGGCGCGATCTCATGGCGGCATGGAAAAAGCGACTGTCGCAACCCAGCGCAGGGCACGCCGCGATAGCGGCGGTAAGACCCCTCTTTGAGGAGTGGCTAGAGAGGCGCCACGGCGCCCTCACCTACCGCCTGACGCAGGTCCTCACCGGACACGGGTGTTTCGGGAGGTTCCTGCACATTATCGGGCGGGAGGATACGCCCGGGTGTCACCACTGCGAGGGTCGCCCGGAGGACACGGTGGAGCATACGGTGGCGGTATGCCCCAATTGGGCGGAGCACCGCCGTGTTCTCGCAGAGGCGATCGGCGGCGGCGGCGACCTCTCGCGCCCGGCCCTGGTTCAAGCCATGGTCCGGGGCGAGAGGGAGTGGGAGGCAGTCACCTCCTTCTGCGAAGCAGTCATGCTAGCGAAGGAGGTGGCGGGACGGCTGAGGGAGAGGGCCTCACGTCCCAGCCGCCGCGGGAGACGCCCCGGGCGTCGGGAGCCGCGAGACGACTCCCGGCCACCGTAGGCGCGGGCCTGCGGGCGGAGAGTAATGGGTAACTCTCCGTCCGATCAGGACCAGGCCCGTGCCGGACGGCGCGTACGTGTTCCACGCGCGCCTCAAAGAGATGTCAGCATAAGGAAGGGGCCCGAAAGGGCCGAAGCCTGCCGGGGCAGCGGGATTGTCCGAAAGGGTTACCGCTACCCCGGAACACAAAGGGCTAAGGAAGGAACACGGGTGGGTTTTAGTCAGTAAGAGTCTCACTCCCTTCTGCTCTACCCAGAGCGGGAGGGGTCATTGGATGATTTCCCATCCACAAAAAAAAAAAAAAAAAATCTAGTTGCGTATAAGATATATGCGATAAAAGTATAGTTCAAATTGCATGCTTCCTTCCTGCAAGCAACTGGAAGATACATAATTAATCTGACAGATTACTAAGTACATAGACCTACTCGTCTCAGGACCATACTTCATGCCTACCTAGTTATTATATTGTATTATGAACGTGTGAGTTTTCTCACGAAGTTTTCCTTCTTCCAAAGGTAGCAATTTCGTCAATACGATGTAACGAAGTTGAACTAATTAATATATGGTAACTATAATTAAATAATTGAGACATAAAAACGCACAGGAACTTTCCGCAAAGTTAAATATGAGTAAATATTAAATTAATTATTATTTAATCTTATTTTATTTATTTAACCATTTATATACACACATATATAAACAGACGAGAAGAAAAAAAACAGAAAAATAGGTATAAAGATGATGCCTATTTAAATAAATCTCTTCCTAAAGAAATATCTTCCAGCATATCTGCGATAGGAAAGTTGATAAAAAGATTTAGACAGCGTGTGTTTTAAATAAAACAAATAATATGGAAATATATTTACTAATGGCGGTTGATATTAATTTTATTCAAAAAAAAATAAACGAAATGACTAAATACTAGTCTTTAATCAATTTAAAAACAAATACAATAATTAGACATAAAATAATACTTCCTGATTACAACAACAAATAAATAATGTTATGAGAACGATGTTATCACGACGACTGCTTGCGACGGAATAAGGGGCGAGTACTGGCCGCGCTCCGCTTTTATAGGCACCACCGCACGGTAGTTTGAAAAATGACGTTTGATGCTAATACGGCCTCTCCTGATGTGTGGTTGTCCTCAGCCACATTGTCCAGATGATGGTCCTTGTTCGCTGCAGTCACGGTCTTCGGCAAGTGGACTCGGGCGACGCGAAGGGCTCATGTCTTCAATGGCTGCATCAGTAACCGACGGACCCTGCTGTGTGTCTGCATCTCCACGACTTGAATGATCTTCGCAGCTAGTTGCACTGGTAGATGGTGCTGCGAGACTGTCCTCTTCAGCTAAAAATGAGAGAAGGACACTTATTAGTAATATCCTTATTACTTAATCTAAAAATATGTCTGTTGTAGTTAAATACAACATATCTAGACGGAGGCACCCAGTTAGCACGTCTTGGCAGAGACACATCTCAATGCCCTTATAATGTAAACTGAGACGGAGGCACACAGTTAGCACGTCTCTTTCGGCAGAATTACACTGTAACTCAATGCCCTAATAAACAGACGGAGGCACCCAGTTAGCACGTCTTGGCAGAGATATATCTCAATGCCCTTATAAACTGAGACGGAGGCACACAGTTAGCACGTCTCTTTCGGCAGAATTACACTGTAACTCAATGCCCTTATAAACAGACGGAGGCACCCAGTTAGCACGTCTTGGCAGAGACATATCTCAATGCCCTTATAAACTGAGACGGAGGCACACAGTTAGCACGTCTCTTTCGGCAGAATTACACTGTAACTCAATGCCCTTATAAACAGACGGAGGCACCCAGTTAGCACGTCTTGGCAGAGACATATCTCAATGCCCTTATAAACTGAGACGGAGGCACACAGTTAGCACGTCTCTTTCGGCAGAATTACACTGTAACTCAATGCCCTTAGAACCACTATGCATGTACACATGACTCTTTCAGTCCATGTAATCAAACACATTTGATACAATTTAGATAGAGAAGTAATTACAAAAATCTACTTACTATCAAAAAACGTGGCACATGACTCGGGGGTCCACTCTCCTCGCCAAGCAACCATGTGCTCGCCGGCAGCCTGAGTAACTTTGCCATACAAACCAGTTAGCAGCTGTAACTCGCATCGATCGTGGGGAAGGATTTTCGCAACACGATATGGCCCTTGCATCTCCGAGTCCAGCTTGCCTGTAACTTGAGGGATTTTTATTACAAATACATTATCATTTAGGTTAAATTTACGCATTTTTTCTTGTTCTTCGCCCCAGTGAAATTAACGTTACCCCGTGTTAACCTAGCAATGGGCGCTGTCTTAGATGCATAGCCGGGTATATAGCGACGAAAATACCCTGCCAAACCGAGTAGCTGTCGAACCTGTTTTACATTTGTGGGCACAGGGGAGTCAATTAAAACCTTAATTTTTTGTTCGCTCGGTCTAACCTGACCCTCAGAGATAGTTCGACCCAAATACTCAATCTCTGTAGCCACAAATGTACTTTTCTTTAAGTTAATAGAGAACCCTGCAGAAGTTAGTGTTTTTAATACCTCGCGTACGTTTTCGATTGCTACATCGATAGATGATGACAATATTGACACGTCATCGATAAAAATGAGGACTTTACCAGACTCTATTAGGGATTTAAGCGTGTTTGTGATTATTCGATGTTTTTATTACGCGTTTCAGATCTTTGTTTAGCAAAACAGACAGAGGCGTCGTGGCCTGGCTTTTTACAGAATGAACACGGCCCATTCGGTTTCTTATTAACCGTTTCTGCCGTTTCATCGGATTTAATAGTTTTCGATTGTTTAGGGCACGCACGTTGCACATGACCCTCACTACCGCAAGAAAAACACGCTGTTTCGCGATTTTTATTATTATGTGGACGTTTTCGAAAGTTTCGGTCAGACTGTTCACTTTGAGAAGATTTCACAGAGGTTACCGATGGGTTAGGATTCGGTTTGGTATAAATAGAAAAGAACTCAACAAGATCTTTGGTCGTTAAATGAGCGTTAGTTGCAGCGGCACGTACTTGTGTGCATCAGTTATACCACGTATGACAATCGCGACCATTAAATCATCGCTTAACCCTTTAACAATATTTAGTCTCAAGACGGAGCGCCTAGCATATTCTGCGTACGTGGAATACTTGTCGGAATTAGTACACATGACGTCAAACAAAATATTTGCAACATCGATTCTTCGTGAGCAAAGTGGTTTAAATTCGATTTTAAAGTTAGACCACGTGCGGTCGTTTGTGACCCAGTCGTTTAACCAACTACGGGCATCTCCCTTCAGGCAGTTAGCAATCCGAGATAAGCACTCGTTGTCATCCCACCTATTAATTTCACGTGCCCTTTCAACCTCTTCACACCAAGAATCAATATCATGTATACTGGGATCAAAGTTTGAAATGTAATAATGGTTGGATCTGACCTTGGTTAACGCACTCAATGCTCCAATGAGGCGATCTGTAGCATCCAGTGACGTTGAAGTACTTGCAAGCGATTCGCCAACAATGCTGGTGTTCGACTCGGGCACTGCTGGTTGTGGCTCCTGCGGCAACGTCGCCATGAGCTGCCCAGGTGCCATAACAGCACGTGCATCCGGAGTCGTTGTCGCCGACACGGTAGTAGTTGCGGGTAGACTGGTGTTTTCTAGCGCTGTCAGGCGCGCCAGAATAGCTCCAAGAGTTTCTTGGAGGTTGGTTGCATCACTGTTTTGATTACGCCTAGTTCTACCTCTATTACGAGTAGTAGTAGCACGTTCGGACATGATTCAAAAACTTTTCGCACAACACAGATAGATAAGATAGGCAATGGAGCCTATCCCACTTCTGATAATGGCGGTTGATATTAATTTTATTCAAAAAAAAATAAACGAAATGACTAAATACTAGCCTTTAATCAATTTAAAAACAAATACAATAATTAGACATAAAATAATACTTCCTGATTACAACAACAAATAAATAATGTTATGAGAACGATGTTATCACGACGACTGCTTGCGACGGAATAAGGGGCGAGTACTGGCCGCGCTCCGCTTTTATAGGCACCACCGCACGGTAGTTTGAAAAATGACGTTTGATGCTAATATTACATTTATATACATACATACCTACTTCTAAAACGTACTCAACTATGACGAAGTGGAAAGATAGTGTTCTTTCACTCTTAAAAACTGCAACAGTTTGTAATCTTATAGGTACTCCTTATGAGATCGATAGCAAAACCAGTGTACAATACCCTTAAACACGAATTAAACTAATCTTAACTCGTAGCGTGGCCGAGGTAGTTTTGTGAATCGAATAGCCCCTAATTGGCCCTCCGGCTATTATACTAAAGGTAGATAACCCTTCAAACGCTGCTTATAAATGGGTTGATGAGTTAAGCATGAAATATTGATACGTACAAATGTACCCGTTTAAGGGGAACGCGCTAAGGTAGCCCACTAAATTCAAATTTACTTACGTTTTTTACAATTTTTAGGTCAATGTCAGGTTGTATGTTTTGATTAAAATAATTATGATTCGCGATCGTAACACACACACGTTTACAGAATTATAATCATTAGAATTAACAATATAACTGTTGGGGAGGTTTGCAGAGCGGAAACACAAGTTATGTGGTTAAACATATATTAGGAAGGTCATGGTGAACAATGTAGAACATGGAATCTAATTGAAAAAACTTTACGTCAATATTACATTTAAAACAGTTTTTCATCTAGCCAGTAGTTACTGCATCCCTTATAAAGAAATGTCTAATCAATGTGCTTACTTTTCGCATGATGTATACCATGATCCTCAGCAAGGCAAATAGCACTTAAGTTATCAGCATGCATTCTTACCTTACAGAGTTGATGTAAACCTAGTTCTTTCAACAGGCTATTCAAATACACAGCTTCTTTCATAGCTTCACAAACTCAGCCTCACAAGTAGAAGTCGCAACGATGCGTTGCTTTTGTGAAGTCCATGATATGCTTGCGCCCCCTTTCAAGTATCGAAGAACTCGCTTCGCAGCCCTCCAATGAGTTTCCTGCGGGTTTTCTGCAAACTGTGCAAGTTTTGCCGTAGCGTTGGCGATATCAGGTCTAGTTGCTACACTTAAATACATGAGTGCTCCAATAAGTTCTCTATACGGAAATTGTTTCCCTTTTATTACTTCTTTTTCACTAATAACAGGATTTCCGATTTCCATTGGAGTCTGGATTGGATTGCAACTATCCATAGCAAATTTCTTCAAAATATCTTTTATATACTTCTCTTGTGACAAGAAATACTCATTGCCACTTTTCTTTATATTTATCCCGAGACAGAAGGTTGCTTGACCAAAGTCTTTAAGCTCAAATCTCCTCGCTAATTCCTGCTTGAATTTATCTATATACAATCTATTTTTTGATGCGATTAATACGTCATCCACGTAAACAACAACAAAAAGATCTGATCCACCTTTATTGCGTTTGTGATACAAACAAGGTTCATTTATCGTAGGTTTCAATCCCATTTCTCTCAGCTTCTCGTCCAGTTTAATATTCCACTGTCGTCCAGCTTGTTTGAGACCGTAAAGAGATTTCTTCAGACGACAGGTGTCACCACCTGCTTTCATATCTTCAAGCATTTTAGCAGCTTTTTTACCTACTGCAGAATTAACGCCATCTGCATTTTTTAGTTTCTCTAAACCTTCTTTCAGCAGCTCTGGGATCTTCATATAAATATCTTCGTTCAGATCACCGTTTAAATAGGCGGTATTTATATCTATCTGGTCAATGTCCATGCCCATTTCGACAGCTAAGGCGACCAACAAACGTACAGTTGCAATTCTCGCAACTGGGGCGAATGTCTTATTATAATCTAGGCCATGTTGCTGACTGTATCCTTTTGCTACTAGTCTGGCCTTCTTTTTCTCGGTATTGTCAACATTTAGCTTTGTAGTCAGCACGTATCGACATCCTACGATATTACGATCTGAAGGTTTCTTCACAATTTCCCACGTGTCGTTATTTACTAGACTCCTTATTTCTGAAAGAATCGCTTCATCCCATTGGACCTTTTCGTCAGATGCTAAAGCTTCCTTCAACGTGGTTTCAATTGCTCCAACAAAATCATCAGTGTCGACGTATTCTTCCGTCGATGACTCATTGTCGCTACTCTCTTCTACCTCAACCATGTTGTAGATTTTACGAAGGCGGCCAACCTGTCCTTTCTGAATCCTTGGCCTTCCAGGACCTCTTTTTAAAGTAACGTTTCTATTACCAATTCCAGTAGATTCTGTATTCTCTGATGTTCCTTCATCAATCACTGGCACATTCGGTTGAATATCTAATGGAACTTCTTCTCTTGAATTTTCATCACTAAATGGCACATCCGACTGTTCTTTAGTTTGAATTTCTATATCAACAGTCTTTCTCACAATACTCTTTTCATATTGTGGTTCTATTAGTGATTTATTTGAGACCTTACACTCAATTTCAGTCAGTTTACCTTCCTGAAATTTTACATCTCTCGACACTACGATTTTTCTACTCTCAGGTATCCATATTTTATAGCCTTTAGCATCAGCTGGATAACCCACAAAAATGCCAAGTGAACTTCGTGCTGCAAACTTATCTTTACCTGGTTCCTTATCCAAGACGTGTACTTCCGTGCCAAATGTTTTTAAATATTTGACATTCACAGGTCTCTCAAACCATTTTTCGTATGGAATTTCGCCATTTAGACTACTAGTTGGGCACCTATTACGCAAATAACATGCAGTAGCTACAGCCTCTGCCCAAAAACTTGGTGAAATACCTGACGATAAGATCATGCACCTTGCCATCTCAATCAACGTACGGTTCATCCGTTCAGCGATGCCGTTACTTTGAGGTGAGTATGGCGTCGTAAAACGTCTCTTAATTCCTTCATTTTCTAAATATTCATTGAATAAATTATTTTTGTATTCAGTTCCGTTATCCGTGTGTAAAAATTTAATTTTTCTTCCTGTCAAATTTTCTACATGACATTTAAAAAATTTTAAACTTTGACAAAACGTCACTTTTATGTTTCAGCATAAAGACGTCACACCAACGAGTACAGTCGTCAATAAAAGTAACAAAGTATTTATTTCCGCCATTCGATTGAACTCTCATTGGACCTACCACATCAGAGTATATTATTCGCAATTTTTCGTTGCAGCGTAAACTGGATTTCACAAAAGGCAACGACACCATTTTACCCTTAGCGCACACATCACAATCATGCAAGTTACTATCGATCTTCATCGGATCAATACCTGATTTCTTTAGTACTTTCATAAGATCCCTAGCATTCAGATGTCCCATACGCTCATGCCATCTATACAGATCAACACTTTCACTACTTACCACAGACGCTGAAGCGTCCAGCTCCCTCAAGTAATATAAATCACCTCGCCGATCAGCGGTCAGTTTTACCTCACCCTTTTTAACTACATAGGCTATGTCATGCTTGAACGTGACTTCACAACCTCGTTCGGTAAGTTGGGCGATGGAAATTAAATTACTACGTAAATCGGGAACCAATAGGGTATTTTCAAATTTAATTTTTCGCGTTCGATCATCATTGCATGCTAATAACTCAACTGTACCTTTACCTTGCACGGTTGTCAAAGAATCTGTGGCTAATTTTAATTTTTGACTCGCAGGGAGTATCTCAGCAAACCTTTGCGGGTCATTGCACATGTGAGAAGTGCAACCACTATCAAAAATCCATTCCTGACGGCGCTTCGCATCAACAGCGATGCGGCAGTCATCTGAAACATGATATATAGTTAAAACTTCACTACTTTCATGACTAGTACATGACTCCACACATCGAGTTTCTTGAGTCTTCTCCCTTTTCTTAGTGCAGTCCGATGCCTTATGGCCAAAATTGTGGCACTTAAAACATTTAAACTTAAATGTTTTTCCAGTCGTTTTCTTCTGATGTTTGTCCAAATACATGGCGCCTTCTATTTTGTCAACTTGAGCGTTTCCTCTTGAACTATCCTCTTCGATGATTTTAACTCTTAGTTGCTCTGGCTTTGGAAGTTCATCTCTAGACTCTATAGCACATCTAAAGTTTTCATAACTTCCCAGAAGACTGTACAGCAGCATTATCGTTAATAAATCATCATGGATTTTTATATCCATTTCTTCCAATTTGTTGACAGCTTCAAAAAAGTTTCTTTTGGTTTTCACTCATCCTTTGTAACATGAGCCTTTTCATTAAATTCGCTTTCTTTGCAGGTCCTCTTGATGCAAACAAGCTCTCTAATTTTAACCATACCTCTCGTGCAGTTTCCACCCTTTTTACGTGACGAACTACACTCGGATCTAATGCCAATATCAACTCAGACTTTGCTTTTCTGTCAGCTGTCTTCCATGTCGATATAGCAGCATCGGTAGTAGGTTTTGGCTTTTCTCCACTTACATACTCCCAGAAGTCATTTTTAATTAACAATGCTTCTATCTGTACCTTCCAACTGTCGTAGTTGTCCTTCGTCAATAATTCTATACGTACATTCGAAGTCATTTTTCTTCCTACATGTACTTTACAAATCTTCAAGATTTCGAATTATTTTCACAACAATTTCAACAACATACAATACACTTTACTGCTCTGGGCCCATAACCTTTGTTGGGGAGGTTTGCAGAGCGGAAACACAAGTTATGTGGTTAAACATATATTAGGAAGGTCATGGTGAACAATGTAGAACATGGAATCTAATTGAAAAAACTTTACGTCAATATTACATTTAAAACAGTTTTTCATCTAGCCAGTAGTTACTGTCAGTACATGGAGGTGATATACCTTCAACAATAACTCCTTAAGTTAGAATTTGGCCTCAACGGTCATGATTTCATTAAATAGTCGGTTAATAGGGTAATATGAGCTTAGACAGATGTATTGATGATTTTTATCATTATAATTCATCATCATCATCATCAGCCGGAAGACGTCCACTGCTGAACAAAGGCCTCCCCCTTAGACCACCACGCCACGACAATCCGCCACTTGCATCCATCGGTTGCCCGCGACTCTCACGATGTCGTCGGTCCACCTAGCGGGAGGCCTGCCTACGCTGCGTCTTCCGGTTCGTGGTCGCCACTCAAGAACTTTTCTTTCCCATCGGGTATCAGTTCTACGAGCGATGTGGCCTGCCCATTGCCACTTCAACTTGCAAATTTTAAGAGCTATGTCAGTGACTCTGGTTCTTCGTCGAATATCCTCGTTCCGGATTTTATCACGCAAAGAAAATCCGAGCATAGCTCTTTCCATTGCTCGTTGCGTGACTCTCAGTCTCTCTAAAAGGCCAGCAGTTAAAGACCACGTCTCAGTGCCATATGTCATCACTGGCAACACACACTGGTTAAACAACCTAGTCTTAAGGCACTGTGGGATTCCCGATGAGAATATTTCACGTAACTTCCCGAACGCTGCCCATCCAAGTTGGATTCTTCGGGCGACCTCTTTCTCAAAGTTAGACCTACCTAGCTGAATTATAATTCTATAAACAAAACTTTTGTTATGGCCGCGAGTCCTATTTAGATCAACAGACAACCAGTTACAAAACTGCAAATTGTAAAAAAAACGTAAGTTTGAATTTCGCGGGCTACCCTGACGCGATCGCCTTAACGTAGGCTTGTAAAAATGTTAATAATCATAAAATTGCCTTTTGAAGCGTGCAATATCCGGGGCAGAATGTATATTCAGATAAAATAGTTATTTTAATACACTTTTACAGGGTGGCAAGGAATATTACCATGGATTCAGTACATGATCCGCCGTCGAAATATTAGTCGCTTTTAAAAAAAAAATTGCTTCTTTTCTATGAGACAGCAGCAGATTATTTTTTGATAAACGACAAATAATTAGGGGTCTAGAATCATATGCTGAATTCATGGGTAGAGTATGCGAAAGTGATCTCATATTGGAAACATTATGTTGGAACTCCGTGTGACTTGACAAATGGAGTTTATTTATTGATCTAAGGATTACCAACGAGATGCATTAGAATTATCTTTTACTATTGTAGAACTTGTATAATATACATTATTCTGTAATGCATACTCAATTACAGATAACCACAGCTTACAATCGTTTATAGGGCAATCAGGTTTTATAGTAGCTTCAAACTGCGGTTTTCAATCTTGAGAGCCTAAGTAGGCAATCACTTTTAAAGCATTTCATATTTCTAAAACGACTTTCAATGAGTTTGAGACACAGTTTTACATAAAAATAAAAATCTGTTATTTCAGACCCCTAACGTCCATTTGGTTAATGACTTAAAAACTAGTGTTAGTACTTACATCAAAGGACCAAGACAAGTTTTTGGGTCGCTTATGTCACTCCTGTACATTTTTTAATTTTCGGTAATCTTTCTCACTTTTGTCTAAGCCCTCGGCAGGCTTAGCATGACGCTTTCTATTTCTACGTAGAATAGACACAGCTCTTTCTATGGAAAGTGACATTTCGTTTCTCCATTTTTGACATCGCACCGTAGAAATGCTTCTACAATCTGTCTTTTTGTCTTTCGTTTCTAACGATCTTTGTCTAGGTCCTTTTTTATGAGACTATTTCAGAAGAAAGGTCCAAATTTAAAAAAATTCCAAAAATCCCAAACTGTCAAAATTACAATGACAACTGACAGCTGTCTAAGGTAGTGAAGAGATTTTTTTTAAACTTTCTACTCGACGGGCACAAAATATATAAATACGGTTATCTACAAAATCATGATTTTAGAGGCGAGCGTTTTGAACGCAAAACTGTGATAATTAATAGAAGAACAAAGCTATCTTCTCCTGTTTTATATCATTTAGTTAACCCTTAATTTGGCAAATAATAAAATGCAAAAAAATAAATTTTTTTGTAATGAAATTTTATTATAGACGTTTATAGGTGTTACAAAAAATTAATTAAAAAATTATTTGAACTTCAGATTTCCTGAAAAACTATGTATGCCACAGCATACATTGCCAAATGCACATAAAAACATTGAGTTAATGTGTTGTATGCCGGGGTATACATTGCCAATCACAATACAAACAAAGAATATAAAAAAAAACAAGGTGATAACGCCTAGAAATTGCCAGCTTTACTAAACACGCATATGGTAGTCTAGTTGACAATTCCTAGGACTTACCAATCCCGCAATTCGTCTTCAGTCAATCCGAGAGAACGTCCGGTGTTAGATATTGTTTAGGCGTTTGTTTGTTCTACGATATCTGCTAAAACGTCTGGGGAAAAGAACTTGTAGAAATAACCCAGTGAAGTTAGGTCTAGAATGTGTTCTGAGTCTTCTTCTATAGTTGCTCTGTGCCGAAAAACCGCATTTTTCCATTGATAGCTCAGAGTGAACTTTGTCATTCGTCTAGGTCGTTTAGTTACAGAAACAGTGGGACGTTGCGATCTGGTATTTCTGGGACGCGAGTTGGAAGAAGCAGTTGCTCTTATGCGAGCTGCAGCGAAGCCAAGAGTCGTACAGCCACTTGCTGTTGGTACAGGCAGTGCAGAGGGTGCAGGGGTTGGTGGAGTTGCGGGAGTAGCGGGAATTGCTGGGAGTGACGGAATGTCACTCAGTATCGGCACTTTCCTACAATTTAGTTCTATAGAAGGGCTTGAATAGACGCTTTGAAAAATTGGTATGAGTCGAGCATCCTGGCTAGTGGCGGGGTCTTCGCCATCGTCCAAAATATGAAGCCTTTCCAAAAAACTATCAACAGAAGGTACAGAGGAAGTTGACATAGAAAGCGGGGAGTGCACACGTAATTCATCATCAAGGTCAGAATATTTACTATCGTCAGATGGTGCATTTTCAGCAGGCACAAGCGCTAAAATTCTACCACCACGAGTTTGAAACTTTTGCTGCCAACAAAGAAAAAAAAAAGCGCGCTCTAAAACCAAGTAAACCCAAAAAGCAACCTCAAACTGGCAATGTATACCGTGACATACAAACAAAATGGAGGGTGTTTCGTTACAAACTTGGCAGTGTATGTCACAGCATACATCATGTTAGTGATCAAAATAGAACCATTTTATGCAATAGAAACTTCACAATTATTATCACACGCATCCCATTACACAATAAAGCATGTATTTAAGTCATTACACCTATCTTAGACTATGTAATATTCATAATAATAGTGTAAATACTTTGGACAACGCAGTTGAAGTTCGCCGGATAGCCATTTTTTTGTAATAATGTCAAAATGGATGTTGCTAGATCTGTGTTTTATTTTTTCTACCGAATATAGTTAGTGTTTCATTAAGAAAATGTTAATTTATCACACTCCAATAGATTTTGTTTTAACAAATCTATTTTTTAAAGTTCATGTATGATAGTACATACAATGCCAAATTAAGGGTTAATAGGGCTTTACGAAGGGAGTGGTTAAGGCCAATATTACTAAAATATTTTTTGTTCCAAAATACGGTACTTCGACACGGATAATTTTTTTTGTAGTTGTCTTTATGGACGTGACTTAATATCAGGAAAAATTCAGAATTAAACAGAATAAAAATCCTAAGACAAAACGAAGAATTCAGAGTCGAATTATGTAAAAGAGTGTGTATTTCGTAAAAAATGCAGTTAACTCTTTTTACTTTGCTGCCGTCGTACTGTCTATACGGAACGTCATCTTTGTCTACTCTTCCGTCGACAAAACGGTCATAGACACTAGAAAACAGTGCTCGTACTAAGCCTGCTGGTGTCTTGTACAAAAAATAAAAACATACTTTAACCACTTTCAAGATAACGTTCGTACGATAAATCATAAACTATCAAAAACAGTGGCGCGAAAAAGATTAACCACCCAACTTCAATCATAACTTCTTCAAATCTAATAGAAATGTAAACATTTGTTTTAAGTTACATTAACTTTCTGACAGGACATTATTCTCAATAAATAACATATTTGTTGGGTAAACAAAACTGGCTGGCAGGGATATCCGCGCACAAACTAAAACCGTGAATTCAGTACATCAATCAGCTGATCCATACATTTATGTTCGCTTAACTCGACATAATTTATGGATCAGCTGATTTTTTTTCACGATTTCATGGTTGGTCCCTTAGTAAATGTTGTTTGTTGTTCGTAATAATGATTATAATGACCCCTTTTAGGGATTAAAACGATCGAAATGTAAGGATGTTATAGCATATAAATTTTTCATCGGTTATCATAAAAAAATCACCTGAACCTCATAGAAAAATGCAATACAACGAATAGCTAATGTTTTTCTTAATGACCGACGAAAAATTTATACTCTAGGTTCCAGAGTATAAATTTTTCGTCCGTCATTAAAAGATTTAAACCCCCTAGAGTCTAGGGGGTCTAGATGGGTTTTAACTTTCACACAGCCTATCTATCGTTTCTACACAAAAAGATATCCAAATTAATACTCAAAACTCTCTTCATGACATTCTCCTCACTTCTTCACATCAAAATCATGCTCCGTGACAACTGATTTCTTTATACACAAGCCGTGTGCCTGATGGAATTTGCCGTCGCCGATAAATGACTTTGATCCCCTTCCTTTAACCCCAAAGGGGCAGAATTTTAAAAATCCTTCCCTATTGAATTCCTGATTAAAATAGCGTCCGTGGAGTTTCTTGCCCGTTCTTGTCCACAGTGTACCTACTACGCTTTGGAATGGGCAATTACCTTCATCTTTCTGACTGACCGACAATGCAAAAGTGCCTGTAATTGGTTTGTTGTAAATTTTTCAGTTTTGTCATATTAGTAACTCTTGTGCAAAATTTCATGCTTCTAGACCCAGAGGATTAGGCAATACGTTTTCTAAGATATAAATTAAGTACATACATCGAACAGACTTGCAAAAATTCGGCTCTATGAAAGCATACTTTTGAAGCTTCAACCTATCGTGAACTGCTAGTAAAATTATTTGTTCAATTTTAAGAAATAACTTATTTATAAACAGCAGACAGTTTTAAAGAAAGCTGTGTTTAAAATTAAACCATAAAATGCTACAATTTTACGAGACTTGTTACTTGGACACTTCGAAGTTCTTCGTCCATGAGTAATGTCTCTCATTTGCATACACTTTACCACAGAATAACTAATACTTAGTACTAACGTAGATTATATTAGGAGGCGCATCGAATATGGAATATGCAAACAATCTATACTAAAAAAAAGTTTGTTTGTTTGAACGCACTAATCTCTGGAAGTTCCTGTCCGATTTGAAAAAATAGTTTTGCATTTGATAGCTCAATTGTTGAGGAAGGTTATAAGCTATTTAACGTGAGCCTTCGGAGACGAGCAAAAAGAAAGAAAAGTCGTAAAGAACGCTAAATGAAAACGAAGTAATATCGCGGCCCGCGGGCGGAAAATGTGGCTGTTATTACAAGACTGCCCAAAAAAAGGAGTATTATTAAAGTATAATTATTCTGGTGTGTTGCGACTTCCACGTAAACTAAATAGACAGGATTCAACTAATATTTATCTTCTGTCCTTTCCTTAATGAAATAGAAAGAAAAACATGCACTGAACTTAAGGGCCTATGCTATAACAAATGGCTTAGCATGATCCTCCGTTATGTCGAAAATACTGCAGCATTAATTTTGAAATACACACATCAAAAGTGTCTAGGGATCAACATATATTTTTGCAATAACTTTTCTCCTGATTGATATTAATTAAAATTTTCTTTAAGGATTCATCAAATAAAGTGTTTTCGTTTGTCACAGTAACGATAAACCAAGTCACCTTTGCATTAATAAAGAAATTTGCCATTTTCCTAATAAAGGGATTTTTGACATTTGAACCACTAACACAAAAGTTCGAAAAAAAGACTGAAATAACAGTTTTCTCTAAAATTTTATTGGGTAACTTAAACAATTAATAATCCGTGTTTCTACCGCGAACACTAACAACACAAGAACATCGGTTTGGCATACTCAAAATGAGTTCATCCAAATCACGCTGTGGAATGGCCGCCCATGTTCGTTGCAACAACAAAAAAAGGTCTTCTTGCGACTGGATACCCTCCATATTCGGCAGAGCTCTTCTCTGTAGCATATCCCATGCATGCTCAATCGGGTTCAAGTCTGGCGACTGAGCAGGCCAGGGCAGGACATTGATGTTAGCTGCGGCGAGAGTCTGTCTTACAACTCTTGCGGTGTGCGGTCGTGCATTATCATGCATTAACTGAAATAAGGGACCGATTTGCACTTGTAGAGGAACGATGACGTCTGATACAATCGTCTCAGCATAAATTTGAGCGTTGAGGTTGCCTCTGATCCAAATCAACTCAGTTCTTCCGCCGATCCAAATACCCGCCCATACCATGATGGTTCCACCACTATAAGGATGGACTTCCTGGCAGGATTTTAATCGCTGTTGGCGTCCAGGGGTTCTCCAGTGTCGTATACGTCTTGTATCCGGTCTCATACCAAAACGAGACTCATCAGAAAAGCACACGAAACGCCATTGTTCTTCTGCCCAATTTCTGTGTTCAAGAGCCCATTGATATCGAATCCTACGATTGTGCATTGCTATAGGTGGTACCCGTAGCGGTCTTCGGGAATGAAGGTTCACTTCATGCAAGCGGTTTCTGACTGTTTGGTCGCTAATTAAGTTCCCTGAAGAGTGATGAAGCCTCACGGCTAACATCATGGCGGTTATTGTTGGAGCTCTTCGAGTTAAGATTTGAATGTATCGGTCTTGTCTCCGTGTGGTGCAGCGATACCGTCCTCCATGGCGCTCAGCCACGGTACCAGTGCTTCGGTAACGTGTCCAAAGTCGACTGATAACACTCTGACTTGTATTCAGAGCTAAAGCCACAGTATGTTGCCGGGAACCAGCTTCTATCATTCCCACGGCTCTGAGCATTTCTTCCCTGCTTAAATGACGTCGCCGCTCCATAATAACGTTGGTTTTAATCAGTAGTAGGGAAACAGTAGCACTAATAATGTCTTCAATGCGTTGTATGTTTTTATAGGGAAAATATTGACAGCTGATTTTCATCTTTTACTCGAATTTGATTCACAGTTCCTGATTCAAATTATGAAATGCACCAAAAAGGATCCATATAAATTTATAAAATCATAAATTTATTACAAAGCCACATCTCAATCTCAAGAAATCCGCATAAAAATGCTTGATCCCTAGACACTTTTGATGTGTGTAAATATATGGTTGAGTTGAGGATTAATTTTAGGTTTTATGTTAGACTAGCGGTCCGTCCCGGCTTCGCACGGGTGGGAAAAAAAAGAAAAAAAAATAGCCTATAATAATTAGTGATAATGTAGCATTCAAATGGTGAAAGAATTTTTAAAATCGGTCCTGTACTTTTTGAGCCAATTCGTTACAAACATACATACAAATCTTTCCTCTTTATAACTCGTAGTATACCTAGACGAAAACACGATTTCATAAAATTTTCTCGATAGACAAAAAATCCAAAGTTACCTCCAAATCGAACAATAAACCGCTGGTATTCAAAAAATACTTCAAATTAGGTCATGAAACTTTGTATACTTACTGAACTAACTATAAAGCAGGTCGGCAGGCATATTATAAGTTAGGAGATTACATCGCTGATAAAAATGCCTGGCTCAATGCTGGTCCTGCTCCACAACCACAACTAATTGATTAACACCTGAAAATACTGTTGGAGCTGCTGAAGATTGTAAGACTATCTTTGCATTGTATAAACTCAATTTCCTTTGTATTGTATAACTGCATAGCACAGATGTGAGTTCTATGTACTATTGAGCTACCATTTACCGGGTAATATGTTTTTCATTGACTAGAATGTGCCCTGGCGGCTGATAGTATGTCATGCTCGCTCAAGTGTCTCGCTGACGGTGGCGTGTGTGTTGGATCATTCGGTTCCCTACAAAATGGTTGAGCTGGATGGTGCTGATCCGTGCGTCATGTTCGTGAACGGGCGCCGTCAGTTGGGGCTGGTCATCTTTTAGCTGCCACGGCTTATTTTTAATTATTTTATTTTTGGATTGTTATTTTGTTACTATTTGCTGTACTCTGGACACTTTTAACGCGTACTTGATTTTTATTTATTTTTTACATCGTTCTCATCCAACTTCTGCCCACGATGGCAACAATGTCGTCATATCACTCAATAAGAAGCAGTTGGGTACTATTCGCACCTCTATCGGTTTTAATGAAATTAATAACACCATCACTATAAAATGTTAGCACATCCTGTGTACTTGGATCAATATTGGATTCATCCGGTATTGGTACCGTTAAGTTTACCAACCACATAAAGGCTAATTATGTATCGAAGGCGTGACTGTGGTATTAAGACTTCCGAAGGATCGTTCGTGAGAATATCCAGTTCCCTCAATGAATGTATGTAACCCCACTTTGTTGAAGCAGATAGATAATCTAATCCACGGCTGTGAATTTTTCAATTCATATGTACAGACTCCAGCGTGCATACCGCTACCCGAAACTGTCCAATTTTCCCAATAACCTTGAACCTTATGCATTAGCGATAAAGTTGAAAATCGATTAAAGGAATTTGATCTATTGTAGTAGCTTGATGTGCTAGCGTCTGTGTCTACTTTCATCGCTGACATCGGTGAAGGAAAACATCGTGACGAAACCTGGATTTTTTTAATCAATCAATCTGCCTATCCTTTTTCTTTTATGTTGGGGTCGGCTTCCAGTCTAACCAATTGCAACAGAATACTAGTACCTATCTTACATGGAACGACTGCCTATCTGACCTCCAAAACAACCCAGTTATTTGGTAACCCGATACCCCTTGGTAAGACTGGTTGTCAAAGATCCAAGAATGACAGCCGGGACCAACGGCTTAACGGAGGGAGCACGGAGGGGCCGAGACCCCTATGTAAAGATGGTCACCTATCTACGGGCCGACCACATCAAGCGTAGCTTCACCTGATCGGTCGACCCGTGCGGTTGTTATTTCTTAGCCACGAGCTGCTCCTAAATCTGAATTTTCTAATATAAGTCTTAAATCGCGAACCTGCCTTAAGAAGGCGTGGTGATCATGAGCAATGCCTTCTCTTCTGTGTGAGAAGATGCCTGGCACCTCTCAAACTGAAATCGATCAAGCCGTTTAGGCTACAGAGCGTGCCAAAGAAATATTAAATCGATACACTCGAAAAACATAACCCTCCTTCTGGCGCAGTCGGGTAATAACATTTAATTCTATTATGATTTCTGTGTTTTGACTTTGACTTTGGCTTTAACAGTTCCTCCGTCTGGATGGCAAGCGGTTTTGTTTTACTTTCGTCCTGACAAAAAGCTTAAAAGGACTTTTGCAAAAAAATCCGGACTTATTACTTTCAATAAGTACCTACTTCTTTTCGAATTTCCAGTAAGTATATTTAAAAAAAAAATCTCCTTATAATAAAAGTTCGGACAACTGACAAGACCAGACAAAGTTCAGACGGGAAGCCAAAAAGCCAGACGAATCCAGAAGTATGGTAGCACCACTCCTTACTACCTTCGTTTCTAAACAAAACAAACCACCTTTCCATCCACCAACATTTAAGCCACTTAATTATTTCAAATACACCACAGGAGCGTACTTGCGTACTACATTTATGTACATATCAGCCATATCCAGTTACCAATTAATTAAATGAAGTCAACATTGAACTGCTGTAGGTACACTGGGTGGAAAGTGCGTGGGAACAGAACCGCGAAGCTGGCTGTACAAGTACACTTCCGTGGCGACATGGTTTTTGTTAAAAACCTTATTGGAATAATGTTATATCATTAGGATTTCCTCTATATGTATAGCACGGAATGTTGGGTAGATTAATTTGGACTTTTGGTCTCAAATTTTGAACTTTAAGTTTATATGATAACTTCTCTCCTCTGAATTAGCCTATTACTTTGGCGTTAGGTTCGAATTGATAATAGATATAGTAAAATAGCAACCCACACTATGCCCGCGTTGTAAATACGGCCCTCTCCCTTTCACTGAGAGGTGTATCCCAGGAGTGGTAACATTATAAGCTGATTGATAGTACGTAAGTAGTTTAATTTTTTTTGTTGCTTAATGGGTCCGCTCTTGACCTTGATCACATCTGATGAAAAGCGATGGATGAGGTCTATGCGGGAACGAGCGTGCCCAGAAGATGCCTAAGTCACTGACGAAACACAGCAGGCTGCTTTACGCCGGACTCCGGTGGGAGGGTGGTCGCAAACCAGGCAGGCGTTAGCCCTACCACCGCAAGGGAAGAATAGGCCAGTCAAATAAGGTGTTGGGTGTGACTGTCCAGGATGCGCGTTTGTTTCAGTTGAGTAACTGGCGGAACTGCGCTACACGAAGAGGCTTCTTCATGCATCCCATTCTTAATTGCAGGAAAAGGGGTCTAATGCCGTAAATAATACAACTTATGAACAGTGTCATTGGTCAGGCACGACTTCCCTACCTGTAACTTCCACATTTAATAGCCTACCTAAGATTGTTTATCGATCACTAAACTTATGAATCAGGGTAAAATAATTACATTCACCTCTTTATTACAAGAGTTAAATTATCGACCTATTGCAAGAAATTGCTAATCATAAAAATCTCTCACCGACCGCCACTTCTTTTGTCCAGCTAAAGCACGAGGAAGTGGTGAAGGGCGGGCGGGTGTCTTATGTAATTTTGATGATTGGAAAGTGCTGATCCTCAGCCTAATTTGAATACATGACTTTTTATTTTGATTTCTCTTTATTTCTGCCGTCGTAATGTAAAAAGGCACATCTAACATTTTTCAAATTTTAAGGAAATTTAAAGTTTAAAATATTTTGCTGGTTTTCGGCAGTTTTGATTTTATAAAAAATGTGTTAATGAATGTAGTTATATTTACATGATTCCTACAAAACGATTTAATAATAATAATTTATTTCTTTCACTATTAATAAATATAATCAACATTTTCTCTTTCAACTTATTAAAATAAATTATGTAAAAATATGATTATTAAGTATAAAAGGCATAACTGTCTAAATGTGCACTTTGTTCCTAGTATTTAATGAAAAAATAGGAAATATTAAAAGAAAAAGGCACATTTGATCAGTTGTGCCTTTTAGTAATAATAAAATACTTCAAAAGTTGCAATGACTTAGTTTTACCTTACTTATAAACTCAATTCTTTAAAAAATTGTTCGGGTTAAATAAAAAGTAATTTAGTGAAAATAAGTTTTATTTTTAAACAATATTTAACAACTTGGCTTTTACCTTATCCAAAAAGGTTTTTGTCTCTTCGAGTCCTACCACTTTTCCTTTCCAAATTCTTCACTTGAAATCACCATATAAGTAAATAATAACCAAACGACAGTGTAAATTTAGTTTAACATTTACACTCGGACCTCAAGTCACGACTTACTCCATATATAGGGTAGTAGGTAACAACGACTATGTGCAAGAGAACGCATAATTATAATGTATGTGCATTAATCTCATCTCAGATCGGTTTCATTGAGTTAAATAGATGGTAATTGGTAACTGGTTAGTGGTGGAAGCCACTTACGAGCCTCGCAATTGGTAGGGTGAAATGGAATGTATTGAAGATCTACAGGGTCAAATCAAATAAGCTAGTGAAACTCCATAAACGTGATGGGTATCGGTATCTAAGCATGATAAAACAAAAAAGAAATTATTTCATGACTTGAAACGTCAGTTTAAAAAAGTGTTTTTTTTTTTTGTTAAACTTTACTGACGTATTGGGTATCGATATCCCAATACGATAACACAATAGAAAACATATTTTCTCAACTTATACTTCGAATAATAATAATATCAGCGGTCGACGACCCCCAAAAAAAAACCACGAAACTTTTTAATTTTTATTTTGGTGTCGATACCGTCACGACTGCAGAGTTTTGCTAGCTAATTTAATTTGATCCAGTGTAGGTGCATGATGGAGTCTATACATTACTGTGAAGGTCAAGAAGGCCTAGATAAGATACTATCAACGATAGCGATGACGGATAACTTTCTATCAACGATATCGATGAGGGAAATGTCAAAGCTACCGAAAAGCATACGTCAGTTCTGTTGAAAGTAGTTGTACCTAGATATTATACGAAAACTCTTTGGAAGCGAGTGCCACTGGTCTACGTCATAACTTCATAAGATCTGACAATATTCTCGTAAATTCGAATGCCATCGCCACAACAAAAACAAGCTGTTTGGCAGAGGCCCTGACTTACCGAGTTGTAGGCACTTAAGGGCCTATACTACCTCAAATGGCTTAGCATGATCCTCCGTTATGTCGAAAATACTGCAGCATTAATTTTAAAATAAATATATGGTAAAGTTGAGGATTAATTTTAGGTCTTATGTTAGACGAAAACACGATTCCATAAAATTTTCTCGATAGAAAAAAAATCCAAAGTTACCTCCAAACCGAACAACAAAACGCTGGTATTCAAAATATACTTCAAATTAGCTCATGAAACTTTGTATACTAACCAAACTATAAAGCAGGTCTTATGTTATTCACTTTTTTTTAATTACCATTATTTTCACCGTAAAAAGCAAATACTTAAGCTATTGGCGCTGCCTGCCGCCTAGCACCGCACTCTGTCTCGCTCTCACTCAGTCCGCGAGCAGTATCGTTCGAGCGAGATAAATAGTGAATTTTAGCTGAGGAGGTATATAGGCTCTTAAGTTTGTGTACTTATTTAATTTCGTCACCATTTCTCTCAAAAAACCGTGAAGGAAGACAGAGGGCTTCTTTTTTTTGTGTTTGTGTTCTTTTTCTGCCGCAAATAAACGCATTTTCTTTCTTATTATTTCTTTCTAAAATATCGTGGCGAAACCGGCATGTCCCAAAAAATCAATGACGTGTGACTTCCACCAACCCACACTGTGCCTGCGTGGTGGAATACGGCCCACTCCCTCTCACAGAGAGGAGGCTTGTGGCCACCAGCAGTGAGAACATATTATAGGCTGATTATCTATACTTATAATAAATCTGTAGAGAGGTCAATTCTGTACATGAAATATATTTCCAAAATAACTATCAGCGGGTGATTAGTGATCGATACTGACGCCAAAAATGCAATCAGTAAAATTTTTGTCTGTCTGTCTGTCTGTCTGTATGTTCGTTATAGAAACAAAAACCACTCGACGGATTTCAACGAAACTTGGTACAATTGTTCTTCATACTCCTGGGCAGGTTATAGTATACTTTTCATCACGCTACGATCAATAGGAGCAGAGCAGTGAAGGGAAATGTTGCGAAAACAGGATTTCTTTTTAGGTGAAGTAGTAATAGGTTAGTAGTAGTTAGTTAGTAGTAGGTAAGTTTTGGTTAATTTATGTTCAGTTTTTTTTTAATATTAAGTAGGTAAAAGCGTAGGTACTTTTATTAATTATAGGTATAGGTATTATTAATTATAGTGGTTATAGGTATTTAGTTTTAAGTGAAGTAGGTTTTATTATATATTATTTTATATATTAGACGTAGTTATATATTTTTAGTTATTCAAGACCCAAGCGGACGCCGGCGTCCGCCCGCTGTTGTCTTGAAAAACGCGTTGAATGAGAAATACGCGTTCTCAAGAATCGGCAGAGGAAAGAGCACATCGGTTAAACTCTATGAGAGTTAGTGCCTCAATTTCCGGAAGTCATTATTCCACGCGGACGAAGTCGCTGGCAAAAGCTAGTTATAAAATATAGAGAAAAAGTTCTATGCGAAAATTGCGATGTTTGTAGAACGCACTAGCGCCAAAACCAAAAAAAAATAAGGAAATATTTTTGATAGCCACAATAGTACACGCAAAAATGGATTTGCCAGTCAGGGAAAATGTAAGTAAAGCACAAAGCGCTTCATTGATGCAGCAACATGATTCGGAAAAGACTCGCTAGAAGTTATTTTAGCCACGAAACAAACCAATACTGATCGGAAACACCATAGCTATACAAAATGCTATAAAAAAGCGGCCGACACGAAGAGTTCCGTACCACCGCACAATATTTACCACCACATATTTTTATTAGGTACTTTGGTAAAACAAACACGTTTCTTCTATAATATTTCACTTTATTTTATTTTTTACTAGCTGATCCGGCGAACTTCACAACCATTGCCTCAGAATCGATAAGAATGAATGTATGAGAAAATGAATTATCTACATTATTATTTATTTCCATCTTTTAACAGTTATTCTGCTATTCGGGGCGGAGACAAAACCAATAAACCAAGGATCATAAAAATCGGTCCAGCCCGCGTTCTTAAGTTATAAATGTGTAACTACCCCGACTTTGTTTTATATATATAAACTAGCTGACCCCGAAAACGGTTATTTTTACAAAAAAAATAATAGCCTACGACCTATTCTCAGACCTACCAAATATACACAAAAAAATCATAAAAATCGGTCAAGCCTTTTCGGAGGAGTTCGGTAACTAACACTGTGACACGAGAATTTTATATATTAGACTAGCTGACCCCGCAAACGTCGTTTTGCAAAAAAAAAAAATGATAATAGCCGATTCTCAGACCTACTGAATATGCATATAAAATTTCATAAAAATCGGTCAAGCCGTTTCGGAGGAGTATGGTAACTAACACTGTGACAAGAGAATTTTATATATTAGATTATTTGTTGTTATACACACTCAAAATTTCAAGTGTCTAACAATTACGGTTCAAAAGATACAACCCTGTGACAGACGGACGGACAGAAGAACATTAGTAATAGGTTCCAGTTGGCACTCTTTAGATACGGAACCCTAAAAACCTTCAATAGTATTATACTCACGGGAATATTATACAGGATGTTGTGGTATTGAGGTTTATTGGTACCGACGATGATCCATTGTTATCGTTGTTTTGTATTGAAACAATGATTTGTTGCAACTGTTTGTCAATATTGGTGTCAGTGGCGACAGCTACATGAGTAGTGTTCAAAGATTACTGCTCTATAGTCCTTTAACAGATAATTTATTTATTTATATATACTTTATTGTACACCACAAAAATACAACAAGTAAAGATACATCAAACACGACAAAATATACACAATGGGCGGCCTTATCGCTTTCTGAGATCTCTTCCAGGCAACCTTAGGATGGACAGTGATTTTCCTGGATATAAAATGGGGCTGTCGTTGGTTTACCACCGACTTTGCTGTTATTGAATAACCACTGATCTCAAAACGATGAAGGAAAACATCGTGAGGAAACAGGCATGTCCTAGAACCAAAAATTCGAAGACATGTGACATCTACCAACCCGCACTGA
Source organism: Globia sparganii (assembly GCA_949316385.1). Taxonomy (NCBI): domain Eukaryota; kingdom Metazoa; phylum Arthropoda; class Insecta; order Lepidoptera; family Noctuidae; genus Globia; species Globia sparganii. Next base: position 22,221,806 of record OX438664.1, read on the forward strand.
GCGTATGACCGATAACGGCTCACTCGGATCTCACAGTGAGGAGGGCTGTGTCCCAGCAGTTTGAACATTATAAACTGATTATGCTGATGCTTTTTTTGTGAGGATGGGAAATCATCAAATGACCCCTCCCGCTCAGGGTGGAGCAGGAGGGAGTGTCAGACGCTTACTGACTAAAACCCACCCGTGTTCCTTCCTTAGCCCTTTATGTTCCGGGGCAGCGGCAACCCTTTCGGACAATCCCGCTGCCCCGGCAGGCTACGGCCCTTACACGGCCCTACAGCAAAGAGATGTCAGCATCACAAGGAAGGGGCCCGCCCTTCGTTGTGATGCTGACATCTCTTTGCTGATGCTTGCAGTTATTTTATGACTCTCAAAATCACAGTGATCTTTTTTCTCGTTGCAATAAGATAGGTAGCTGGTGGGTTGTTGTTTAGATTGCTATCGGATGTAAAATAACCGTAAAATTACTGTACGAATTTTGACAGGCAGCTAATCTTTGCTTAAATAAATAAAATAAGAAAAGTATCATTTATTTCCTATAATCCTTTGTACATAATCAAGTTCTTATAAAATAAAAAAAGTAATTAAAAAATCCGACTGTAGTAAAAAACTAAGCAGTCGGCTTTTCAGTTTTTGTAATTATTTTTTTTATTTCCGGCTTTTTAGTTTACAAATGTGAAAGATTTCGGAGACGATGTAGTTCGCGTTTTTTACAAAATTTTTGTATAAAATTACTTTTAACCATACCTACTTATAAGTTGTTGTACATAAACCCTTTCTCTCATGTTAATAAGTAGCTAAATATAATAATACCAGTCTAGAACTGGCCTTTTTTTTTTTTTTTTGAGGATGGGAAATCATCAAATGACCACTCCCGCTCTGGGTGGAGCAGAAGGGAGTGTCAGACTCTTACTGACTAAAACCCACCCGTGTTCCTTCCTTAGCCCTTTGTGTTCCGGGGTAGCGGTAACCCTTTCGGACAATCCCGCTGCATCTAGAACTGGCCTACCGCTAGGCATATTTGCTATAGGTCCGGGTTGGCGATTTCAGACTTCAATAAGTTGACGTTTTCAATCGTCATCAGTCAATGAAGTCTAGTTTATCTTACGGCTGATTCATCGCCAGATAACTTTTATTCGAGGAATAAAATTGACGTTTGACAGTTTTTGTATGAAATAACTGTCAAAATTTCAAAATTATTCCTGGATTATAGTAATCAGATGATTGAAAAATTAGCTCTTAGAAAACTGAGTACACATGAGACTGAAAAGAAAGAAAAATAGGTTTATTTGTCACAGAAACACGTGCAAACAAAAAGATAATTAATTCTAATGACAACATAAAAAAAAATATCTTTATACATGAGCACAAAGCAGAGTTAGTCGACGGCTGCACGCCATGAAGAAGTCACAAGAAGGCTTCCACTCAGCATGATGCTGTGCTATAAGGGACCCACAGCACAGCGCTGATTTTCAGTGGTTACCCGAAAAGGACGTACCTACGGAAACCAAGTCAGATCAAATGATTCGTACTTAACAGGTGACAAAATAAAATAAAACAAACAGTACTCATAAATTAAAGCAACTACTTAACCAAAAATTATATGAAAGAGAACAAGAAAAAGAAACATAAGTTGGTACCTTACCAGTTATCAGGTTCGAACCCGCAACCCCGTGCTTGGGAAAGGCACTGAAAACGAGTTGACAAATTTGTTGAAATCCACTTCTCACCAGGATGCTTGGATGCTTCCTAATTGCGCCATTAAATGCCGTCTTCACATTCAGGATACATTTCAAGGATCAGTTTTCATTCAGGTCTGAATATGGAATAAACTTCGTGCTCCCTATTGTTGCCTCCATTATTTATGTCACCAAGCGACAAATATTAAGAGGCAGTTATTAAACCACCTTCCGTTTTGCCAACCGAACTGAAAATCCCTCTTCAGTTTGAGAATGTCTTTACAAGTTTACAATAACAGAAAAATATTTCCTACATTAAAGATATTAAAACGGGAGATTGAGAAAATATAAATCAGTCGCGGGACAGATATATTACATTTATTATTTTTATGTCTGTCCTAATCTATCTCTTGTAATAATTTCTGCGTAGATACTTTTTTCTTTATCCTTTAATTTTTTGGGCTTATTTCTGAAAGCAATTTTCTGTTTATTCTTATAAAAGACGTTATAATGTGATTAGTTTATTTAATTAAGGCTAGTCTAAAGGAGCTTTGTATATTTACAAAGCTCCTTTAGACTAGCCTTAATTAAATAAACTAATTACTAAATAATAAACTAACTACGTCTTTTATAAGAATAAACAGAAAATTGTCATAGGATACAGTAGAATAGAATATTCTTTCTTATACATGTACCATATAAATTACAGATATAAATATAGAATATTACAATGGCAGACTTCAATTTGAAGTTCGCAGTTTTTCGTCGGTCCAAAATAGTCTCTACCACACAGAATCACCGCGCCGACAGCGTCTAGACTTAATAGACTTTCGAGATGACAGTACCGCACCGTAATAAAATTCGCGGCGCCTAAAGGGCGTTGAGCGCACAACTTGTGTCTTATTGCGAGTAAATGGTGACACACAACGCGGTGACAAGTGTTGACAATGGCGCAGGCGCTCGCCCGCCGTTGCATTTCTCTCTCCGCTCTCGCACTGTGGTCTCTAAACTATCTTGCAAGATTAAGACCTAGAGAAGAGCACCTAAGCGTTGCAGTCCAGGGAAAATGCCAACAATATTCTTCTATGGATCATGATGATCAAATAAAACTCATAAAACATTCATTAAAAGGAATGTTACTTTTAAAAGAACATTGTAAAAGTCAGTCACCTAAAGAAATGGACTTTCTTTATAAAAGTCTGAATAGCATCAAACTTTTCTTTTTAATCACGGTCCAAGGTTAAAATATCTTCGGATTCTCTCGTAAAACACAAAAGTTACTCAAAACTCGAAATATTACGATTGGACGTCTAAGAAACGAAGATTCAGAAGGCCCACTGTTCTTATACAAGATCAGAAAGTCGAGTCTGATATGTTTTTTTCTTCTACCATTTTTCTTTTATTTAGGAGAAGGTCGGCTTCGTTTTGGAAACTACTTGGCCATGCATGATTTCCCTACTACATGTAAGACACGTCAACCCTTCTTTCTACCTTCACCAATGGGCTTAGGTAGGGCGCCCATGAGCAACTTTTGCCTCGACAACTAATTTGTCTGTCACATCAAGTTTACGTGTTTGTACACATATAAATGCGTGCATTCAGCGGCTGGACAAAGACAGAACTTTCATACTGTTGATGTGAGTTGGTGAGATAAAAGTTGCTCGTGGGCGCCCTCCCTTACGATGTCTCTGGAGTCTGGACTGATTATTTACCCCACAGGAATTATGACGGTGACCTGGTAAAGGTCTCACAATTCGCTGGACGAGAAGCACATAAGTCTAGGTACTCCCTAAGCACGGAATGTAGAATTTTCGACCAAAATAACGGGCGTTTTCTATTCCGTATCTCTTACGGACATAACATTAGCTCGAGGCCTGAACTAAGAATGATTGTTCACATCAGGTCTGATATTATAATATCAGACCTTTCTCAATGATTGATTCAAGCCAAGTGAGCGGGGTTGCAACAGCGTTATAACGTTGTTACAATTTTGCTTACATGGCAGGTGATTTTATTTTTACTTTACTTTTTTGGAAAGAAATAGACATTGTGACTCAACATCGCCTTGGATGATTCTGTAAAGGTGTTTTAATTGTGGTTTCAATAAATATATGATTTGACAATTTGTTCCTACAACCGATAAGGTTTTGCCCGTCCCTAAAATTTTATTTGTTTTGACGGATAATCTGTGTTCGGATGGGCCCGTATCTTCGATGACATACTTAGAGAGACCCACAGGACCGAACAAATTGGCGACCTATGAGGCCTACGTTCAATGTGACAGCTGTTAACGTCTTTCATCAGAAATAATGATGACGTTGAAATATTTGGACGGTGTTCACCTTCTGCAACTTCCACGTAGTGATTGGATGCCCACAAGAAAAAGTCGTTACTCTCGTTTCGTAGTCCCTGTTTACTCATCTACCCTCACTTTGCTGTAAGAAACGCCTACAAACTTTATATTGAACGGGTTCCAGTTTGCTTGTTATTTTAATATCTCTGGCTTATTTAACTTTTACTTTGCCATTAAAATTCCATATTGCGAGTCTCGCCGTCTAAGTTAGAAAAACTTACTTTGTCGCTAAAATATTAATGGGAAAAATTCGCAGTTTCTTGTAAATTTTTGAGAGAATTATAAAAAAATTATAAGAGGTATTTTGTTTATAAAAGAGAGCATTACATTTGAACTTAAAAGCTTTTGAGAAAAAAATTATTCACAGATGAATAACAATAAGAAATTAAGAAGTGTGGGAACTGATAAATTGTCTAGTTAATACAAAATGCTCGTTAGAAAGTGTACTTACTAAGAAGACATTATTTTAATTCACAGGTGGGGCTCACAGCTCCGGATGGGAGAAAATGCAAACAAAAAACATAAACTTGAGCCAAGAACAAAGAAACAAAGACAATAGTAATATACAGGTAAATAAACAATTTTCATCTCCCATCAGTTTGTAGGAAACACAACAATGAACTCTTATAAATGCCCCTTTTAATTTTAATTAAGTAACCGTAGAAAATTATGTTCATCAAACGTTTCCAATTTATTCTACTTCACCTATTTTAATAACCTATCTATAGTGACATCTATCTATATTAAATCTAACTAATTCATCACTTTCTCATTAACACGATTGCCAGACGAACTAGTGCACGTCTTCTCCCGTAGATGGCGCTGTACTCAATGACGAAATACCTAAAGAAAAGTTGTGCGTTTGTGTTTCCACAGAAAATGGGACGCCAAGAACCTCAGGGGCTGTCAATCGAAGGGTCAGTGCACGATCAGGCGGTATACTTGAATCAAGTCACGGCTCCGGCCATCGGTTCCACGTATTTCGGTCAGTATGCAATATGAAAATTAAATAACAAAGCACACTTCACACGGCGACCGGTTCGTTGAATTATCTTTATTAGAACTTCGATTGATTTACATTAATTTCTGTTTGATGGAGTGAAGTTTGTTTTGAATTAAGTTTTGTTTCTCAGTTTTAATTTTTATTTTTTATTTATACGTGACATACGTACCCAACACCTTTTCAACCACTTCACACACACAGTTTACTTATTACCGTTTGCGATCATTGACTTGGCGCAAGAAGCCGGGATACATTCCCAAGATAGGTAAAAACTTGGAGTAACCCTAGTTGACTTATGGTGATAGATATTTTTTTACTGCTTTAGTTTGTTTCCGACAAACCCTTGTCTATCACTACAGCAATGTTTATTTAGCAGTTTCTTGTTATCCAGGGCTTAGAAGAGACCACATTGTAAATAAGCTAGCAGCGTGACTCTATCTAAGTACAAGCCAAATTAAACCTTAAACTCTAGATTCTATTCAATATGGCTTCCTGTTCTACCCACCCCTAGAACAACCTTTTTTTATCTCATTGAACACGGGACTTCCACCGCATCCTATCATTTGAAACCGTCTAAATTTTTTACTAATTCATGCATCCTTCAACAAAAAACGTGCAAGCAGGATGCACAGACCAAATTAATGCGTATTTGAGTGAGACAACAATAGCGCAGTGCTTTGATGCTTTCCAGCTGCGCAGGCACAGTCAATTTTTGGAACTTTGTAAGGATTCTTTGTTAAGGTAATAGGGTTAAGTTTTGGAAATAAAGTAGTATTTAGAATATCTTAACTTAAACATTGCTATTCATCTTGTCCAAGCCTTTGAACTTCCAGATTTGTGCGAATTTTCCCAATCTATGGATAAAATATAAAATTGGTGCAAATTACTTTATCACTTATTTACCTAAATCTACAGGAAGGCCATTTTATTACATTCTAAATATTTCTGACCTTCACAAAAACAATGCGTTTTATTCACGTTTATACCAAAAAACGTACATCACTTTCATTGTTATGAAATAAACAAAAAAAAACATTAAAGATAAGGCTTCCACCCGACAAAGTGTAACACAGTGCTTGCGCAGGAGTTGACATTGAGCAGTAGACACCGACAGACGTACCGTGCGTGATCAGAAAACTTATCTCAGATCAAAATCTCAGCCTCAATGGACATACGTGTGTTTGGAACGGGAAAAGCATGTATAGATTAAAGATTATGTCAAAAGATTTTAAAATTACTTTGTAAGATTTTTTTTTAAAGTGCACAGTGTGGTGATTTAGTTCGTGTGTGGAAAAAAATGTTTTTCTAAGTTAAAGTGTGACAGTGCAGTGATTTTCGGTGTTTTTATTTGTTGTGTTGTTTACTTAAATTTATTCAAACTGGATCCCCGAAGAAGAGGAATTTTGGGCTCGCCTTCTAGTTACGAGTACTATGAAAGTAAGTTTTAGTAGATGTAAGAATAATTATGTACCAAAAATAAGCGAATGTAAAAAGTAAAATAACTTAATTACAACTTCGTCAAATATCTTTTATCCATAATTTTATAATAGCAAAAATTTAAGCTTGTTCATCTTAAAGTAAGTCGCATCAAAATCAGGCTACTTGTTTTCGAGATACACTTAACCATATAAACATAACAACTTGCAATTTTCTAACCTCAAAACGAAGTCAAGTACGGTACATTGGTGTCAAGAACTACTTATTATACACTTAGATCTCTGTCTACGCTCACGTGGATCATTTAAGTTGCGTAGTTCGTGATCTATTTCATAGATGGCGCTGTACTATAAATCAGGCTTATTCAGTTTCGAATTTTCTACTTAACTGACTGCTAAGGAGAGAGCATGGGGTTTATTTATAAACGATGATTAAAGTTATGTGACGTTGAAGTGTCAAATATGCATGATAAAAAAGTTGCTAATCTCTACTTAACTTAACTTTAAGCAGCGCTTATGAATAAAGTGCTAAATATGTTTTATTTTGGTGTTAAGTTAATAATAATATAATTGTCATGACGATTTTAATTGAAATTTCATTGAAAAGTAAGCTTTATGATGCAACATAATCTATAGGTCAGCTGTAAGAGGATCGATTATGTACAAAATTCGCTTCACTTAATTACACATATTTTGAATCAGTTTCGGTTTTCAAAATACGACTTTGACTTTTACTAAGTATTCAGTTGGATAAGGGTCGTGTCTCTTTGGAACTTCTGTGCTTTCATTGAACACAATTAAAGAAGGCGACTAACCTGTATCTGATTAAAAGATAATGATTAACCCCATAATCCCAGAACAGTGGTGGCCCACGAATCCAGACAGGCGCTTTACTTTGTGTAAATTATTTCATCACCACTGCTCTCAAAACGGTGAAGGGAAACATCGTGAGGAAACCGTCATGTCCTAGAACCAACAATTCGAAGACTTTTGTCATCTACCAACCCGCACTGGGCCCGTGTAGCCAGCAATGGGAACATTATAGGCTGATTATGAACTGAAATTATGTCTTACAAGGCCAGATACTTCTACTGCTTCGGGAAACAGATAGGTTTTTTAACCGACTTCAAAAAGGAGGAGGTTATCAATTCGGTTGTATTTTTTTTTTTTTTTTTTTTTATGTTTGTTACCTCAGTACGCCGTCATTTATGAACCGATTTGGAATTTTTTTTTTTATTTGATTGGATATGCTTCCAGATTGGTCCCATTTTTGTCAAAATCCAGTTCTGATGATGGGATCCATGAGGAATTGAGGGAACTCCTCAAATATTATAGGCATACATATAGAAATTTTGGTATTTTCATCAACATGTCAAGCATTTGCATTCAAAAAGTATAATTTGGTGAAGTGGAACTGATGAAGGAGACCACAGATAGCCACAGGAACTCTTCAATGATAATAAGTATTTCACGGGTGGCGATAAGATATCTCGATTAAGATAGTTAAGCGACTATGACGAAGCAAATTTAAATAAATGGTTCTGACGAAAATGGTACCATCAAACCGATCTGATGATGAAGCTGGAAGGTACCTAGGTACCGGAACTTCGTAATAAAACCATGTATTCTAGCCGTGTTTGGGCTTATTGGAATTGTCATGAGATGCACTCTGACTATAAAAAGTAAAAAATAAAAACTTTTTAACAAAAAAAAACACTACAAAGTGTAAAATAACTTTAATTTTAATTTTGGAAGTCGGTGGCAAAAACGTAAATACAAAACCAAAGACACCGACTTCCGAAATTAGAATTAAAGTTATTTTACACTTTGTAGTGTTTTTTTTTTTTTGAAGTCGGTTGTTTTTTTTTGTTAAAAAGTTTTTTCTGTTGTCATGAAAGAAAGAAGAGATACTGGCTCCGATTCTGTTGTTCACAAACTAAATTATTTAAGTTCAGTGCATCTTTTTCTTTCTATTTTAATATGAAAAGGACAGAAGGTAAATATTAGTTTAGTCCTGTCAAATTAGATAATCCATAGACAAGTTTAGACGTGATTAAAAAATTGGCTACTAAAAATACGTCAATTTACATCAGGCGCTGACTAATTTGACAGGACTAAACTAATTTTTATCTTCTGTCCTTTTCTTAATGAAATAGAAAGAAAAGGATGCACTGAACTTAAATTTAGTTTAGTTTGTGAACAACAGAATCGGGGCCATTGTCCATCTTTTCTTCTTTCATTCGATGATCCATCGGCAAAAAAATATTCAAAGAAAAATATTTTACGTAATTAAGTACCGCATAATTATTTATTTCTTTCTTTTTTTTAAATCAGTATTTTAACCCTTTATCCTACTGCATTTATTGTTAATTTAAGTTCTCTGTAAGTAAATTAAGTTGGAATTAAGTGAGCTCGCGTGTGCTTAAGTGAGGTCGGGTATGCTCCTCCGCATGACGCATGCGATCCTTTGTTGTGCTTAAGTAGACCTCAGGTAACTTGGTGGGATGTGGTCTAAGTTATACTTACGCTGAAACGATTATTGTCACTATTAGTTGTAATGGTCCAGTGGTCTAATAGTGACATTTAGGTGCAGCGCAGACGACAGACTATCCGTGACGCACTTTTTAGTCTGTGAAAATAGAACCTATGCAGTAACGCACACGACGCGCAAAAAGTCCGGCGCACAAAAAATCCGTGTAATTCGGGCAGACCGCACCGCGCCGCGCCGCGCCGCTCCGCACAAAAAGTCTGTGAAAAAAATAGAACGTATCGTACGTTGATGTATCTTTACTTGTTGTATTTTTGTGGTGTACAATAAAGTATACAGAGTTGATACGACCGAGGGGCATTAAATTACACTACGTATACTATACGTGTTTAATATTAATTCGATACGGTATAAAAATAAAAAGCTCCAAAATTGAGAATTTTTTTTTTTCAAACAAACTAAATAGCTTACAAATCAGAGTAAAACGCAACCACCCTTTGTAAATAAAGGAAAAACCCAAATTTCATAGAAACTTGGACCTGGCGACTGACCTTACAAAGTGGCAACGTCGTCGCACGCGCGCCGGGGCGCGGCATGTGTTTCGTGTCGAAGCGGGCGGCCGGCGGTGGCGCGGGCGGCGGCTTAGGCCTCCGCTCGCGCTGGCTGTTATGTTAGATAGTTTTGAAGTACGCCGACAACAAAAACACTAAATTTTTAAATTCTCTATGTGTCCTCCATTCACATTAATGCACAAATTATACCGACGGAGAATATTGTTATTTAGTTTTCTAATTAAATCACTGTCCGTCGCTAAGCACTTTAATTTGTGAAATGCTAAAATAATCCTGTTTTTTAGTTCAACAATTGTATTTACCTCGGAGGCATACACTTCACCCTTAATGTATCCCCACAAAAAGAAATCCATGGGAGTGAGGTCCGGAGATCGTGGTGGCCACCGAACAGGTCCGAATCGACCGATCCATTGCTGCCCAAACATTTCTGTGAGCCGCTCCCTGGAAGCCATCACAGAATGTGGAGGCGCACCGTCCAGCTGGTACCACAACTTGCGATGAACGGCTAAAGGTAGTTGGTCAGTGTACTCGGCCACAGGACCACTTAATAAATCTAAAAATTTCGCCGCTGTAAGGGTGCCGTCAATAAAAACAGGGCCGATAATATTATTATTATGGATACCAGCCCACACATTGAGAGAAAATCTGTACTGGTGTTCAGATTCTCGAAACACGTGTGGATTTCCCAAACTCCAGTACCGGAGGTTTTGCCGATTCCAGATGCCGTTCCGAGTAAAAGTACACTCATCGGTCCATATTACATTTGTTAAGAAATGGCGGTCTTCGGATGTTTTATTTAATAGCCATTGGCAGTAACTGTTCCTGATCGGTAAGTCTCTCGATAACAAAGCTTGCACCTTCCGATATTTATAAGGTTTGCGTTTGTTACGTTTTAGAACCTTGTGGATGGTTCTATGGCAACATCTAAACTGCCGGGCGGCTCTGTGCAGTGTGCAGACTCGTTGTCGGGTTGCGGGAAAAATGATCTAATATTCGTTCGTCCCATGCAGCGGGTATTTGCCGCGGTGGCACTCCCTCCTGTTGCGGCACTACACGTTTATTGTCCCGTAATCTTTGTACTGCCAACTGTATGGTGCGGGCGTTCCTAGGGCAATTGCGGCTGTCACCATACCTTTCTCTGTATGTTCGCAGAGCTAATGCTGCGTTTCCACGGCATTCACCGTAAATTAAAATCATGTCAGTGTATTCTGACGCCGTGTAAGTTAGACGAGGCATTGTTGAACACTTTAATTAGGTATACACACACACACAACCAAAGTTTAATTACGTGTCCTATCACAATAAAAAACAGTAAATCACAAAAAAAAACACTAACACTAAATAATTATAATAGCAAGTTACGTGTCTTGTCACAATAAAAAAAAAGAAAGAAGTGTCCTATTCACAATAACAAAACAAAATCACAATTGTCAGCGCACGAGTTCGACAAAACAATAGCGGCACAGGACTTCCGTGTTACGTAACGTACGTCCCGGAAGGATAGCGTTGGCGCACTGAAAAACCAAGTTTTTTAGTTTTTAGAGGCCCCCCTCGCAAGGACCAAAGATGCAATAGCAACACACTGACCTATTTCTATTTCTTTTACGCTCGTGATGTTTTGCTAATGGGATTGTCACTTTCTTTTGTAGGACGTATTTGCTTATGACTTGCGTAAGAGCGGCAACAACGTATCGTAGATTTATCGTTTTAAGGTGCATGACCTATGCCTATAGACATAATCAGCTGTTAAGAAAAATACATCATGTTCAAACGGGCCAAAAACTTAAAAAGTCATTTGCGACTAAACTACTGTTTCAATTTAAATGATATTTGGTACAGAGCTTGAAAATGGTACCTAGTATAAGCAGTTTAAAGGAAAGCCTTTCTGTCGTATCAACTTTGTATATAAATATAAATAAATAAATAAATAAACGTTTGCTTCAACGCGCGCTAACGCAGACGGCGCACACTTTAGTCGGCAATCTGCATTTGCTAGGGGTGGACGTAATGCACGCGATCTATTATCATGGCGCGATTTATTATCAAAATAATACTTCGCGATCTCTGCACGATTTCCATAGCGTCTACGTCCCTACAGCTTTGCCGACAGAATGATCGAAGATGTGCGTCGTGTGCGTTGAGTCTGTGAAAAGTCCGCGACCAACTTTTTGTGCCCCATGCAGACTTTTTGTGCGCCGCAGACTCGATCGCACAAAAAGTGTGCCGTCTGCGCTGCACCTTATCGTTTATAAAACCCTAACCAATTTTAGGCATCTACATACACACACAGCTAGAAAAAGTTTTCCCATAGGTATTCTTTTAAAGTTTTCTTATGACTATTTTAGAATAGAATAGAATAGCATAGAATAATTATTTATTTACATAATAGTTTTGGCTAGCAACTGCTTCATTTAGGTACTATAATAAGCTTGTTGTATCATTTTAATACTTTATATTTAAACAAAAGTTCAACTTGTTATAATTATGTTGTATGTGGCATCATATCATATTATAGCATAATCAGCGTACTAAAGTTCCCACAGCCCCAGCTCGAGGACAATAGGAAACACAAGTCTCCTCTCTTCGAGAGGGAGTGGGCTGTAATCCACCACGCGAGCCTAGTGTGGGTTGATAGATGTCACATGTCATCGAATTTTTGGATCTAGGAGATGCCGGTTTCCTCACTATGTTTTCTTTCACGGTTTTGAGAACAGTGGTAATGAAGAAATTTAAACAAAGTAAAGCGCCTGCCTGGTGGTTCGAACCTACGACCTACAACTCGTAAATCACGGCCGTAACCACTGACCCACCACACCTATTCATTGCGATCGCTTATAACTTGGACTTCATCCCAAATAAGGTATTTATTCCAAAATAGCTCTCACTGAGTCTGTAACACGATGCTTTTTATTTTCTCCGACATCATTATATTATATAGGCCACAACTTTAGAAAAGTAATGATCGCTCTTATCCTCTGCTTTCTATAACTGACATGAACATCTATACTTATAAAACAAAGTCGTGTTAGTTACACCATTCATAACTCAAGAACGGCTGGACCGATTTCTATCTTTAATTTGTTGGATTTGTCTCCGCCCCGAATAGCAGAATAACTATCTTACAGCAAAACATGGGAAAATTTCACGAAAAAAAAAAGATAATTCATTTTGTATCGATCAGATTTTGAATGATATCTCGAGAACGGATTGACTGATTTCGATGGCGGTCCGAAGCTCGCCGGGTCAGCTAGTATTACATTAAAAAACAAAGAAAGAGAAAAGAGATAGGGGTTTGAAATAAATGCTATTGGATGTACCAATTAGGAAAGAAGCAAAATTTTATCCTGTTAAAAAACCAATAGGCGTCATTGCAAAGTAGGTGTAACCTTTAAATGGTCCAATTGAAAACGATGTTCAGAAGAAAACCAGCAAAAACACATCGCCATCTGCCTAGCCTTTTCCCAACTATGTCGGAATCGGATTCCAGTCTAAACGGATGCAGCTTAATACCAGTATTTTATACGAAACGACTGCCTCCACCCCGAAAACACATACAATACAGAAGATTCGAAAATTCTAAACCAGAAAGTTACATAACTGCTCAATAATTTTAAAGCGAATGAATCTTATTCAATGAAAAAACGTATTCATTCAGATTAAAGCAGTTTAAACACAAGATCCTTTTAAAGAAACATGGCCGACTGCCGATGCAAATGGTCATGTGCCCAAAAATGACCAATAAGCACGTGCCCGCTAATGAAATGGTATTAAACACCCACTGTGGTACAAAACATTATAGTTTTGACCTTATTTAAGTAACCCAAATATGGGCCGTAAACTAATAGTATTAGGTACTTATTTCCTTAATAAAATGGGCTTCCTCGTTCCTCGATTTTTTTTTTTTTTAATATATCAGTTATGGCTAAAAAATATGATTGACGTGTAAAAGTGTTTGTACAAACCTACTTACAGAAATAAAATCATTTATCATTTATTTATCATTTATCATTTGGCTACTTTGCATATAGAGTTATTTGCTACAATTAAAAATAATGAAGTACCTTCATTACTATGGCTCGTATGTATCAGTAAATCCTACTAATATTAAACGCGAAAGTTTGTGAGTAGGTATGGATGGATGTTTGTTACTCTTTCACGCAAAAATACTAAACGGATTTGGATGAAATTTGGCACACGTATAGTTCATAACCAGGTTTAACATATAGGATACTTTTTATTCCGATATTTCCATGGGATCGAAATTTACACGAGTGAAAACGCGGGGCAGTGCTAATCCTACTAATCCTACTATCCTACTCCTACTATCCTACTAATCCTACTAATATTATAAATGCGAAAGTTTGTGAGGATGGATGGATGGATGTTTGTTACTCTTTCACGCAAAAACTACTGGACGGATTTTGATGAACCTTTACAGTAATATAGCTTATACATCAGAATAACACATAGAATACTTTTTATCCCGATATTCCCACGGGATCGCAACTAACGCGGGTGAAACTGCTGGGCGCTGTTGGTAGCTTATAATTCCTTATAAATATCTATTTTATAATTCGTAAGGTGACTGGGTCAGACTGGATGAGGAAGGCGGAGGACAGTGTTGTGGCGCAGCCTGGGAGAGGCCTTTTTTTTTTTTTTTCAGGATGGGAAATCATCAAATGACCCCTCCCGCTCTGGATGGAGCAGAAGGGAGTGTCAGACTCTTACTGATTAAAACCCACCCGTGTTCCTTCCTTAGCCCTTTGTGTTCCGGGGTAGCGGTAACCCTTTCGGACAATCCCGCTGCGTATCTAGCATTGAACTGTGATAGGCTGAGTTAAAAATCTAATCATGTAATAATTCCTCGCTCGCCTAAAAATGTTGTCTTAGCATAAGCGTAATCAGCCTATAATGTTCCTACTGCTGGGACATAATCCTTCTCTCTTCAAGAGAAAGTGGGCCGTAATCTACTACGCGAGCACAGTGCGGGTTGGTAGATGTCACAAATGTCTTCGAATTTTTGGTTCTAGAACATGGCCGGTTTTCTCACGATGTTTTCCTTCACCGTTTTGAGAGCGATGGTGATGAAATAACTTACACAAAGTAAAGCGCCTGACGGAGTTCGAACCTACGACCTACAACTCGTAAGTAGGGGCCGATACCACTGATCTACCACTGCAAAATTTTGCTTGCTTTTCTCAAATAGAGCGAATCGGCCATATCTTTCCTTTTTTTTTCGCCCAGAACTCCTATGCCCCTATATTTCCCCTTTGTTTAGAAATTTGATCTCGGAAGTTCTAGAATTAAAAGTTAACAACACTAGCAATGTGTCAATAGGTCAAAGACATTAAATAAGTAGGTAATATCTCAACATACCATGTAGTTTATCTATTGTTAGTATGTTAATTATAACGGTTCGGTTGTTAATTGAACGATTATCTTCTACTTAATATATAAAATTCTCGTGTCACAGTGTTAGTTACCATACTCCTCCGAAACGGCTTGACCGATTTTTATGAAATTTTATATGCATATTCAGTAAGTCTGAGAATCAGCTACTATCTATTTTTTTTTTTGCAAAACGACGTTTGCGGGGTCAGCTATTTGTTTTATAAATCCATTAATATAAAGTAATAAACATCGCCATAATTCTATTAGCCAACAGCAACGATTTAAAAGTGAGGGTAATGTGATTACATTTATTAGACGTTTGAATATTTATATCTTCTAAACCATCTACCAAACCACCAGACCAACCAGAAACCAACCACCAAGGACCAGAACTAAACCAACCAGAACCAGTCTTACCAAGGGGTCTTATCGTATTACCCAGTAACTAGGTTGTGGAGGTCAGATAGGCAGTCCCTACATGTAAAATACTGGTTTCAGCTGCATCCGGTTAGACTGAAAGCCGACCCCAGCATCATCATCATCTGCCTAGTCTTTTCCCAACTATGTTGGATTAGGCTTCCAGTTTAACTGGATGCAGCTGAATACCAGTATTTTACATGGAACGACTGCCTATCTGACCTCGACAATCCAGTGTGAAAGAAGCTGAAGTGGAAGCCGACCCCAACATAGTTGGGAAAAGGCTAGGCAGATGATGATCTTCTAAACCGTCTACATCATACATAATATAAATTAAAGTCGTGTTTTGTGCCTGTTTGTATGGCCGCGTTGTTCTTCTATAAGCTACGCAACGGATTTCGCTGAAAACCAGTGCTGGGGCTCTGTCTCCCATAGAGTGGATGCTCACATTCGGTGACCGAGAAAAAGTTTGGTGTGAACGCGTTCTGAGACTGGAGTGGTCTTTTCAAACTATCTTGATTGGTAACCCAGGAGGTTGAACTTTGAACTTTTACATAAAACAATTAAAACACAGATGTAGTAATTACTCCTTTACATTTAAAAGGCGTAAACATCATCAAAAACGGGAATACACCCACTTTTTTCTCCCATTTCCATTTTATATGATATATACCTCTAAAATGTCAGTCCACTAATCATAGCATTATCTCAAGGTGTAAACAAGTATCAATTATTTTAACTAGCAGTTAAGATAATAACGTATCACGCGTGGCTAGTGGTTAGCTACATAGTGTACTATTATTAAATATATGTAGTTATGTTAGATCTGTTCTATGATAACCCGGAATTTGCTTGCGTAAGAATTGAACAACGTTACATACATTATTAGGTGCCACATAAAAATTACACATAGACATAACCTTCCGGAATAAATTATCTGAATGATGGTGCAAAAAACACGCATTAAAACTAGAAAAAGAACATGACGCAGTGAAAAACGCAAACACATAAAAAAATCAAGTTGTGGGAAAATTTGCGTCAGACCCACGCAAAACGGCCATCACTCAGCATAATGCTACGACCCTATAATGTATGAAAAAACAATTTCTGGCGTCAACTGACTGTCGTTTCTTTTTCATACATTCTCACAATCGGCGGTCGACTACACATGTGAATGCAGTAAAAAATTGTCTTTTTGAGATGCCCTACAAGATAAATGAAACGTCAGACCTCCTTCACACTTTTAAAAGTAGCAGCATCCCTCGAGGGCTGCAAATAACAACACACCGCTATCATCAATATGTTTGTCAACCATGGTGATCATTTGAATGTCCGCTACTATGTATAGTATATTACTTATTCCTTCCAAGTGGTATTTTATAGTCCGTGGACTTTATGGAGGCTTAAACTCATACCACAGAATAACTTAGTACTAACGTCATACTCAAATCAGTTTACAAACACTTTTGAATTGCCAAGAAGTCGGACAGCTAATTAAAACCAATTTCAAGGCTTAGGTTCTTATGGAAAAGCACAGGCAGGACACCATACGGGCTTACAAAACGATGTTGAGCAAATTGTAGGTTTCCCAACTGAAAAAACTAGTCTTAAACGTGTTCTTTATTGACTTGATCAATACGGAAATCCTCGCAAACCTAACCGAGAACATTATCAGCAAACTGAACCAGAAGTTAATCGTGAATGTAATAAACCCCAGCTACCATGTAGGTGTATCCAGATTAACTTGTTAAAAGATCAAAGAACCCGATGTGTAGGTCGAGTTATTTTTACTCTGAATTGACAAGTAAGCCGAGCATTTAAGTTACATGACTTTAAATGTCCACCCACGGCTAAAATTAAGTAGTGCAAGTGTTAAATGTGACAGCTTGTTAGATTGTAATCTATATTCGATAATGATGCAAAAAAAACCTTTTTTTTTGTCGTATAGCTACTACGAGTAGTCTTAATGGGTGACATGACACGTCTGTCTGTTTTAGTTGCATAAGCATAATCAGTTTATGATGTTCCCACTGAGGAGGCTTGTGTCTCAAACAGGCGTCCACACTATGAGAGCGAGTGGTCCACAATCGTTGGTGTGGCAACACCAACCAATACTTTCTCTGAGATGTCACATGTCTTCGAATTTTTGGCTCTAGGATATGCCGGTTTCTTCACGTTGTTTTCCTTCACCGTTTTGAGAGCAGTGGTGATGAAATAAATTACAAAAAGTGACCTGACTGACTGAGTTTAAACTCACGCCGTCTTATTCCAAAACACGATCTAAATTTAGTACTGAGATTATTACTAGGTTTAAACCAGGACTAAATAAAATGTTATTAGAAAATGAAGTTTATCACTAGTTCTAGAACTATATATGGTACTAAAGTTAGTCCGCCGAGACCCCTAGTTTAACATTGAATTTGACATAGGTACTAATTTTTTTGAGGTTAGCGTTGATTATTATTGTGTCTTTTAATTTACAAATCGTAATAAATGGCTATTAATATGATTGACTTGGATGGATTTGGATACGCTGGAGACGTTTCGGCGATCTTACAAACATCTTCATTGTATAAATCCTTTTGAATTGAGTGACGAAGATTTTAAGTATAAGTATAGGTTCACAAAACGTTTTGGGGAATGTTTAATGTGAGGATTTATCCTACGACCGTATATTCTTCCACTCTTTAGTTTTCTGCATGTTTATTGACGTTTTCGTGGACTTATCTTCTACAATATCATGTGCTGATTGAGATATAAGCTCATGTAATATTTCGTATACTTAATAATAAGAACACCCGCGTTAGGTAGTCTAAATAAGATAAAACAAAGTATTGTGTACCTAATAATAATTAAAAAATTATGTTTTACTAACTTTTTCTTCAGAAGTCCAGTTTTCATCCCTTTTTTTCTTTTGTTGTTCCATTTTTAGCTAGTTCACGATTTAATCGGACACAACAACTCACGAACAAACCAACTAATACACTGTTAGTAATAGAAATACTAAGAATAATATTAAGAAGTGCATTTATTTATTAAAAATGACCCAAACATTTGCTTCAAATGACGCGGGCTATCGCCTAATGTAATTCACTCCATTTCAAGCTAGAGGTGTTTAAAATATGACGACTTGATTATAAAAAGCACGTCAAAAGTACAAGTTCTGTTTGTTCATTATATTGTAACCTAAACAATGATCAATCTGTGACATATTTTTGTATTCATAAATAATTATTTAATCATTTCAAGTGTTATTATAATATAAATATTTAGAGAAAAGGAATGTTGCTTCAAATAAAGACTGTACGAACGAATGAAAGAATGCCATTTTTGTTTCTTATCTGTGGATATTATTTGAACCATGGACCTTCTTTGGTACTAAGAGATCCTCAGATAGTCTTCGTTTTGTAATCGGGACACATTTTGATCCTGGTACTAGCTTTAATACCGTCACAATCCTAGACCTTTTAGTCTTGGTTTAAACCACTACTTAAGCATTTTTTTGTAATAAGACCGAGTATGTATATAATATATGCTCGCAAATCGGGGCCGTTACTGCTAGAGCACCATTGCTCTAATCGTACACCATTTATTCGAGAACTCTCATCCATCTGCTCCAAGCCATCCCACGAGGATTTTCGCTCCAGCTAGGCTAGCCATGGAGCGGGATTGTCCGAAAGGGTTACCGCTGCCCCGGAACATAAAGGGCTAAGGAAGGAACACGGGTGGGTTTTAGTCAGTAAGAGTCTGACACTCCCTTCTGCTCCACCCTGAGCGGGAGGGGTCATTTGATGATTTCCCATTCACAAAAAAATAAAAGCTAGCCTAGCCATTGCTAATTATTTACACATAGATACGCAACATGACTTATATTGGACCTCAACTTTCCAGATTTATTTACCTACAAGGACCTTCTTCAGATCATCAGTCAATCTTTCTTAGGGGCGTGCCACATTGCATGCATGCAGCGATTCGCGATCCCCACGCAAGAGGCGCCTGCTACAAAGTCTAAACCTAAAATTAAAACTGCATTACCAACGATCATAATCATTTAAAACTGCACACGGCTCACAATTTGCCAGAACACATAATTATGTTAACTGCCATAATGTTTCTCTAACACTTAACAATTAGGTCACATAACAATTATGTCGAAACGTTTTTCGAATCTCGTATAATCGTATGTTACGGACCTTGTAGCCTTCGGATTAAAGATTGTTAAACGTGCGTTTAAGATATTGTGTGAGGTTGCGTTTATTTATTTGTTTTACCATTTATGTACACACATATTAAACAGACAAGAAAAAACAGAACAGAAAAAATAAGTACAAAGGTGATGATTATTCCATAAGCAATCTCTTCCAGCATACCTGCGATAGGACAATAAATAGAGAGATGTAGACAGCGTGTGAAAGAATAAAGGAGACAAAAATAATACATAAAATCGTAATCAATTCATTTAATAAAACTAAAATATTATGAGAATATACTTACATAGATACAAATAAACATACATACTTCTAAAATATTTATATCACTACAATCTTAATAATTATTTTAATATATATTTATTATTATTTATAGTTTTGGTTTCCTACGAAAGCGGCGGCCGCATCATAGCGGCCGCAGTGATGGCTGTGGTGAAAATGATGGTCCTAGCAGGGCCGGGATTAAAACGGGAAAATTGGGGCCCATTTGGGGTCCAATAATAAGGGTAGGCTAGGTGGAGCGAAGATCTTCTTGGGATGACTTTCTTTATTTTTCGTTTTGACGATACATCAGCTGGGTTACTTAGGTATATTGTTTGGGCTCAGTAGGTAGCGGGGATTAGCTTTACAGTGTCAAAAACGCTCTATATGAAAACACCTACTAAGGGCTCTGTCAGTTTAGACGTTTCGTGTCGGACTGCTACGGCGCCGCAGCGGTGCGGTTGTCGTACTGCGAACGGCTAGTCGATTATTTACATACAATTGATGCAGTTAGAATTTGCGACGTTGCCGTCCTGCTGTCGTGCGTGCGCGGAACCGGCGCCGGCGCCGGTTCGCCCGTTTGGTGCATACGTTGTATGGAAAAAACCGACTAGACGTTGGCAGTACGACAACCGCACCGCTGCGGCGCCGCAGCAGTACGACACGAAACGTCTAAATTGAAAGAGCCCTTAGATAACGTTTCAGTGACGTCATTCGATGATAAATTGCTATGTAGCGGCCACCGCAGTCTTAGGAAATCCTAGATGGAAGCATTAAAAAAATGTCTGGAATTAATAAGACATATCTTAATATGTAAGTCGCTCCAATTACTTCGAAATGAGATTCTGGTAGAAACCGCTTCAAAACGTTTTTGTCTCCCTGTCTTTATTGCATCTAGAAAACCTTACGCCTGCAACTGAAATGTAGTAAAAATAATAATAGGAGGCAATGTGAGAATAACTGTCTAACGTTTATATACACATACCAGTCCAGGTATACAATGTGTACATAATGTATCAGCTAAAAGTGATGTGTTCAAGAATGTCTCGCAAAAACCCCCCCCAGTCCAGACATATATATATAGTGTCCATTCAACTTTAACCGTCACTCTATAATGAACTTTCTAATAATATGGCCAGGGAATAAGCGGAAGCTTAGTCTCATTGTATCAACGCCTTCAAATCCACTGTTCACAAAATTGGACTTCAATTGGCAGATTTTCAACCAATGACTTGGCACTTACTAGCTAACAATTACCTATAAAAGATAAAATCAAGTAATAATATTCCTCAGATAAAGCAGTACCTACATTCATAGAATAGAATATGTATATATTTATTTGCTTTAAAACATTATATAGAAATATGATCTTACATGTTTCGCCATGGACTGGCATACAAATATTTAAACATGTTAAATGTAAGCATTAAAAACATTTACACCACTCATTAATTTGTTAAACTTATTATTCGAACATGTCTAAATCATTTGTCATTCTGGTGAATTCTTAACAATACTAGATAGTACAAAAAGTAATAAAATGAAAACCCAGTAACCATATTGTAACTGTTACTTTTTACTTTTAAGGGCTGATTATACCAAATTCAGATAACTTTTATTCGTGGAATAAAATTGACCTCTGACAGTTATAGTTTGGCAAAACTGTCAAAAATTCAAAATTGATTCTCAGGATAAGACTTAGGTATCTATTATATAAAATTCTCATGTCACAGTGTTAGTTACCATACTCCTCCGAAACGGCTTAACCGAGTTTTATGAAATTTTATATGCATATTCAGTAGGTCTGAGAATCGGCTACTATCTATTTTTTTTTTTTCGCAAAACTACGTTTGCGGGGTCAGCTAGTTCTAGGTATAAAAGTTTGATGAAATTCGCCCTAAGTCACAAAAAATTATTAAGTAAGTCTTTTGCTTCATCTATAATCTACATTAATACATTTTACTCCCCAAATCTTTCTTTTTGCATTTTTGATTCGTCAACTACTTAAGTACTCACATTAATTGTAAGCCAGCCTATCAAGAAAACAAAACACACAATTATTCATCATGATCTTACTTACTCATTATTTTATTTAATTTTATGAAGCACGTAAATTACAATAAAAACCCCGCGAGCTTCCATGATCAAAATAAAAAAAGGAAAAAACAAAGTACGATCAGCCCGCTTACCTCATAGCCTCAAGCGTAGGGTGTGTACACAGGTGCTTCGCTTCCGTTCTCAGTCCTTGATATTTTGCACCCCTGCGCATCCCTGCCTCCCTGGTGCCCCCTGCCACCCCCGCTGTGCTCTGCCTCCCACTGCCGCTGTCTGCCTGCAATAGGCAGGTGTGCCGTCAACCGACATAGGTCGTGGTATTAGCGGTATAAAGACATTTTGAGCATCGGAGGAAAAAAGCTTTGTTTCAGCTGCTTCTATAAGTACAAGTTTGCCTAAGTAGTAATTTTGTTATTTTGATGCAGTTTAAAAATAAGTTTTTCCGATAGCATTTCTGAGTAAAAACATGAGTAATGAACTCAAACTCGAAACAATACTCAAATCGAAACTCATTTATTTGAAAATGCTCTGCGAATCGGCAGTTTCTGAACGCCACGATTGCAATAGATGATTCCCATAAAACCCACCTATTACGCTAAGAAATATGTAGGTACTTACAGAGCAGCAAATTCTTACTTGACCAAAATTCCATAGCCCACATTATTATATAAGTTACCATGATTATTGTAATCCAATTTGCTTGTAGAAAGTTTGTAGATATTATAATCTAATAGAGATTAAGTAACATCTTGAGTTTGGCAAATAGCATAGTCACCACTTAAACGGGCAAGTGTCGCCGGAGGCAGGAACTGGTCATTCGATGTAATGAGTTAATTTAAGTTACAAGTATTATACCATCGAGAATTGGTATACCCTTTAGGCTTCCGCAAAGAGTAAGTCACTTGTTCCCAAACAATGGCCCCGATTCTGTTGTTCACAAACTAAACTAAATTTAAGTTCAGTGCATCTTTTTCTTTCTATTTCACATTAAGAAAAGAACTGAAGATAAATATTAGTTTAGTCCTGTCAAATTAGTCAGCGCCTGACGTAAATTGACGTATTTTTAGTAGCCAATTTTTTAATCACGTCTAAACTTGTCTATGGATTATCTAATTTGACAGGATTAAACTAATATTTATCTACTGTCCTTTTCATAACGAAATAGAAAGAAAAAGATGTACTGAACTTAAATTTCATTTAGTTTGTGAACAAGAGAATCGGGGCCAATGAGTTTTCTGTATAAAATAAATAAGAGATGTTAAAAATAAAGGTGCCTTCTTATTTTTCCTTATAAGATCTAACAATATTTAATTAGAAAAGATATAAATGCTTAAAAGGCCAAAAATCGACAGGCGACAATTCAATAATTTTACAAGTTTCTTTAATACATATTCTACTTCTCCAGTGATTACGACTTGTAAGTCGTGGGTTCGAACCCAGACAGACGGTTTACTTTGTGTAAATTATTTCATGACCACTGCTCTCAAAACGGTGACGGAAAATATCGTGAGGAAACCGGCATATCCTAGAACCAAGCTTTCGACGACATGTGACATTCTACCAACCCGCACTGGGCCCGCGTGGTGGATTACGGCCCACTCCCTCTCACAGAGAGGAGGCCTGTGTCATTATAGGCTGATTATGATTATTCTGCTTAAATAAACAGCACTTGTCGAGAGAATGTTACAATTATGTTTTTATAAATTTCGCATCGCATGTCGTATTTCATCACACTAATATTATAAAGGCGAAAATTTGTAAGTGTGTTTGTATGTTTGTTACTTCTTCACGCACAAACGGCTGGACGGATTTGGATGAAATTTGGCACACAGATAATTTATAACCAGGACTAACACATAGGGTACTGTTATCCCGATATTCTTACAGGATCGACACTTATGTGGGTGAAACCGCGGGGCGCTGCTAGTATTAAATAAAGCCTACACTCATTACAATAATATAGTAAATCGGCTTATCAAAATTACCTATCTATACTATCCATCACACGGTTCGGGGGTGTCGTTACGGTCGTCAGATCCCTGAAAGCCTGACAAACAGTCTTACCAAGGCGTAGATAGACAGCCGCTCCATGTAAAATACTGGTATTCAGCTGCATCCGGTTAGACTGGAAGCTGACTCCAGCATAGTTGGGAAAATAGGCAGATAGACTTAATACGAGACCCTTCTCACATACCACGATCTACCTTCTACATTCAACCTCGTTCCTAAGGACAAAAGATCCATAGGTCACGCAACCGAAGCCAGAGGCAACGACTAGTCGAATATTAATACTAATAACAGTTAAAGTAATTGCGGTCAGAATAACGATTAAATTGGAACTCTTGCGCAAGTTGCACACATAGCTGTGGTGCTAATCATTCAACTTGACGGTGAGCTTCGAGTGAGAGATTTAGTTTCGTAACGTGACAGGTGAATTTAAATGTGGATCTAGTGTGGAAAAGAATTAGCATTAGGGTTCTTAACAATGCTGAACGAAACAGGTTCCGTATTAATTGAAATGCTTTTTAAAGAACCTCCGAAGGGGTTTATGTGGCAGAATTTTGTCGATTCTTGTATATTTTGGTAGTCATCTTCAATGGCAAGACTCCTGAGCTTTACGGAATTGATTTAAAAACGTTATAATGATTAGCGACTGTTTAACCATATAATTTTGTCTTTTAAACGCATTGAGTTGATATATAATTATCATTGTTTAAACGTGTCTTAACTTTAAGCAACGTTACGAGATAAACCCCTACATAAGTTAAATGTACAATTAGTTGATAATTATCATGAAACAGCCATTATTTCGGCTATTCATTGGAGTCCACTTTTTTATAAGTTTCAAATGCTATGCTAGTGGTTTCATTATCATCTTAGCCGTGCATTTGATCTGATTTTGTATTCATTTAATGACACTTCTGGAGGGAAAATAAGAATGAAAAAAGGCCTCATAAACAGTTATCTAACACTTATTATATATTCGTCGTATCTTTGTCACCATTTAATTAGCATTACATACACACATAAATCCAGGCTTCTAAAGAGGCCTCACAAAAACTGATCCATTCATTTCTTCATGTAGTCACAACAATTTTCCACAAATCATTTCTTTGCGCGAACTAGTTTCATTTTGAGCAAAAACTTAACAAACAGACATTACGCTATATACAGGGTGCTCATAAAGTGTTATGTCTCTATTGATTTGGACAGTGGTTCTCAATCTATGGCCGACGTTTTTCCGAGTGGCCCATTTTAGCTATGATGCTTTCTAAAAAATGCCTTCGTGAGAAAAGTTTAACTGTAAGATGCAGAATCCTCATCATTCATTAGCCATTTCAAACTCATTTAATCATCTAAGTGATGTGTTAGCAATTGCTTCTCTACTTGATCGTTAGTGTGTTTATTAGATACATAATAACAAACAAATTATAGACATTGCCCAGTTTACATTATACAGCCAAAGTAAATTGTCACAAGTCAAAGCACCGAAGTCGTATCTTTCTCCTTTTTTCTTTTGTGAGGAAATCCTCATTGCTAACCTCCTTCTGTGGCGAACGTAGGGTTATATCGGATTCCTATCGACTAAAATCCGATGGTTCCTTTTACTATCTGAAGGCCAATTCCCGTAATTAAAAACGTTCAAAATCTAGTCACATTCGCGACAATCAATATCAAAAACTTGTCAAAAATCTAGCTAAATTAGAGGTATTTTTGACAGATTGAGACTGAGATCAGACTGTGAACGTTCTTAAAATTATGATAATTGCACCTCAAAATTCGGGGGTCCGGGAGATTCGCGCCCACCCTCGACTGACGCTTCTGCAAATCTTCTTTCTAGAAAATATCTAACCTTCATAAATCTGACAGCCAAGAAAACTTTGAGCACCACCGCACCGGACCGGTAGGGGCTAGTTAACAAACTCGCACGTTCCAGATAATGTTGTGATTTCTTGCGACTCCTACAAGTACTGTGGCTATGTACAGTTGCCACGACTGAGCCTCTTTGCAGACTGTCCTGGTTTAAATGATGCATGAGGTCGTGCAGAATACCGTGTTGATGTTACTTTATACGACTTGGATGAATTCTAAGTTCATGTTTGTTGATTTTAATGTCAAAAATCTGTATCGATGGATGCCCAACAACTCAAAGCAAAACTTTCAAGAGTAATTGATCAAAAATGTTCATATTACAATACACATTGGCGTTAGCTAAATGTTGCATAGGGTAACACAATTGGTGCGAGAGTCATAATAGTATGATGTTAGATGTGGATTCGAAAGTGTCAAGCCGGTAAGCCAAGTGGTAATCCTTTTCACCTTTGATTCGCAAAAACTCCTTCCTCAGACTGAAAAGGAGCAGTAACTGCAACGCACTTATTTCTATCTACTTACCTATCAGTAAAGATTGCATCTACAACTATACACTTCATGCATCACCAACCAGCGTTTTATAATCTTCTCTCAGACATCACTCTCATGGATTATGATAGGAAGGCATCGTTTTTGTCCTGCATTCTTACGAGCGATGCGCGTCACAAGCAGGGCGATACGCGCGGCCGAGCGTGGCGTGGCATAACGTGTGGAGTAATCACTTGCATGCAAGTGAGCTGAGATTGCCGGCACTTACAGGTTGTGTGGTAAAGGGATGGTCAAGTTTAGCGAAGATGGGCAGTATCCTTTAATCAGTTGTCCTTGTTGGATTTCCTCCTTTTTGTAGTTGGATGGAGAGGTAGAGGAAGGCCAAAGAAAAGATGTATGGATTGTGTGAGGAATGACATGAATGAAAAGGGAGTAAATGATAACTCGACGGTTGTCTTGGGAGAATGGAAGCAGAAAACGTGTTGCTCCAACTCCAAATGGGATAAAAGCATCAATATGATGATGGTCACCTAGAAGGAGGCGGTCTAGATCAGGGATTCCCAAAGTGGTTTCCTAGGGGTCGACATAAACGAAAACTGATTTTGGGGGTCGACGGGGTTGATCTTAAAAGTAGGTAATTTGGCCATGGGGGTCTGAGGTAACAGTTCATTTTGGAAAAGGGGTCACTTGTCCAAAATAGTTTGGGGATCCCTGGTCTAGATCATCGACATTTAGGTAAACCCTCAATGCTTTTGCATTGCCTCCTTACCACATCTTTCTGTGACAGCTTTCTACAAGGTTGTCGTGGTTTAGCGGATTCTCCTGGTCCATTTAATGAATACAGGAAAGATGGATTTGATCGTGCTTGACTTACGCTCAGAGCTCAGCGGTTCCCATTTGGCCCTGTAACGTACGTAAGTTTAGCAAAGTAGTCTTTTGGTTCATGTAGGACGTGTTTTCATTTGAAATCACAAAAACCTAATTGAAAGATTACTGTTCTACAATCGTCTGGTCTTTTTGGCAGGTCAAGTTTTGTTACAAAATTGATTATTCGGTATTACAAAACACGACAGCTGACTGTCGTGTTACTGATACCATTTTTTGGAGCCCTAGGTTCAGGTTTACATTATACAACGCCCAAAAAAGCAACTACACAAGTATTTCAAACAAAACCGCTTGCTAACCACCAGACTAGTATTAAAGATAGACACACATTTTTTTACACGTTTCCAACAACACACACAGAACGCAATGTGCAGCCGACAGTGAATAAACTAGAAATATTGAAGAAACGCTTCGACACATCCCAGTGACGTGAATAATTACAGAAAAAAAACTTTACGTTCACTTGATTGCTGAGATTATATTGGTTGAGTAACTTAGCTCTTGTGTTTATACAATGGACGATGTTGGTCCATTCGTCACTTCCTAGTTAATGAAAGATTTTATGTTTTTGAATAGTCATGCCTCTCATTGTCACTTTTTGAAACGAAATTAATGATGTTTACGATTTTTTAACGTATTGTGAATGGCATCTCATGAAAGTGTTTTATTTCAATTAAAACATGCAAGTAATGTTCTGCGTTTATTTTATTTTTTTTTACTACGTGCATCAACCACAAGTGCAATACATAATCGAATTGGTCTGAGTTTCGTAAAGATAGTTAAAAGAGTTTAAAAAAGAAAGAAAGAATTGAAAATCAATATTATTATGCTTATCGAAACGATCAACAGCACTTGTACTTTTATTTTATTTATTGAAAAATCAAACTATCAGTTTTATTTTTTAAATTGATATTGTTCAACAAATTATTCCAATGCTGTACAGAAGATATTTGACACTAAAACCTCCACATTGAGCAAACTATTATTACAAACGACAAAACTTACAATTCACTCTAGTACCTACATGTATAAGTGAAGTTCCTTTCAAGTGACAATGGCGACCATTATGGTGCAATACCAAATGGTTTACATGCCTATTTGCCAACTGAGAACAGTAAAACATAAGTCACCACTTATCTGAACTAAGTTTATTACTTACCTAATAACTGGTAGGTTATGAAATAGTTCTGTTGTTTCAGCAGTTAGGTTGGAATTGCAGTTTTATCATGAATTTGGCGTAAAATGGTGTATCATAGGTCGTTTTTAAAATACTGGTATTAAGCGGTATCCGGTTAGATTGGAAGCCAACCCCAATATAGTAATATAGTTCCATTGCGAGGATCACCCAGAGGACACGGTGGAGTATACGGTGGAGGTCTGCCCCGCTTGGGCGGAGCACCGCCGTGTCCTCGTAGAGGCGATCGGCAGCGGCGGCGACCTCTCACGCCCGGCCAAGCCAAGCCAAGCCAAGGTCCGAAGCGAGAGGGAGTGGGAGGCAGTCATCTCCTTCTACGAAGCAGTCATGCTAGCAAAGGGGGTGGCGGGATGGTCGAGGGACAGAGCCTCACGTCCCAGCCGCCGCGAGAGACGCTCCAGGAGTCGGGAGCCGCGTGACGACTCCCGGCCACCGTAGGCGCGGGCCTGCGGGCCGAGAGTAATGGGTAACTCTCCGTCCGATCAGGACCAGGTCCGTACTGGACGGCGCGTACGTGTTCCACGCGCGCCTCAAAGAGATGTCAGCAATAGGGAAGGGGCCCGTAAGGACCGAAGCCTGCCAGGGCAGCGGGGTTGTCCGAAAGGGTTACCGCTACCCCGGAACACAAAGGGCTAAAGAAGGAACACGGGTGGGTTTTAGTCAGTAAGAGTCTGACACTCCCTTCTGGTCCACCCAGAGCGGGAGGGGTTATTTGATGATTTCCCACCCTCAAAAAAAAAAATCCAATATAATTGGCAAAAAGCTAGGTAAATTGTGAGATATATTAAAGGCAAGCAAAATTAAAACGTTTATGTGCTTAATATAGCAATACACTACGTAATCAGCCTATAATGTTCTCACTGCCGGCACACAGATCTTCTCTCTGTCAGAGGGAGTGGGCTGTTATACCACGCTGGCCCAGTGCGGGTTGGTAGATGTCACATGTCTTTCAAATTTTTGGTTCTAGGACATGTCGGTTTCCTCACGATGTTTTCCTTCACCGTTTTGAAAGCAGTGGTCATTAAATTACTTACACAAAGTAAATCGCTTGCCTGGGTTCGAACCCAAGACCTTACAAATCGTAAGTCAGGGCCGATACAATAAGCAAATCACTATTAAGTGATAATTTAAACAAAACAGACCAAGTCTAACTGTTCTTTAATTACAACGTAACTACGTAAGTAATTATTATATCACTGACAACAACACAAAATAAAATTCACCTCGAAACAAAAACAGCGCTAAACGCCACCTATTGTTTCGAAACTATCTCGTTACATGTATGTACAGACGCCAGCACATCAAGCTACCCGAAACTGTGAAATCTTCCTATTAACTTTGAACTTTAAGCTATAGCGATAAAGTTGAAAATCCATTAAAGAAATTTGACAGATTGTAGTAGCTTGATATGCTGGCGTCTGTACAAAATGAATGATTTGATTCAAAGATAGTATCACCTCCACCTATTATTACTAACAATTTGCTGGTTGAAAGATTGTATCTTTGCTAAGCTATTAAATAGTACCTTTTCAAGTTATTAAGTAATGATTGATTAACAGCCTTTCAGATACAATAGTCTTCCTTTCAGATATATAGTCAACATTGCTGAAAGCCTGAAAAAGTAACATTACATGAAACCACTGCTGACTCACGATGGGATATACTTACTCGTGTACCTCCTGTTGTCTGCACGTTACAAGAACTGATAAACGCTACTGGATTGTAAGGAACACGGGTGGGTTCTAGTCAGTAAGAGTCTGACACTCCCTTCTGCTCCACCCAGAGCGGGAGGGGTCATTGGATGATTTCCCATCCACAAAAAAAAAAAAAGGCTATTCATAGCCAAATTCTAAGCTGACTCAATTAAGATTGCCATCGACATGCTAAGCAGCACGGTAAGCAACTTAGAATCCTGTGAGAAATTTGGAAAATATTTCTGGTTTTCTGCGTAAAGCTATGGGTGTCTTATGACTGCGGTAGCCGCCACATAGCGTCCGCTATTTACCGTCGAACAACGGCACTGAAACGTTATTTATGAAAATGAGTTGGTGTGTTTCCTTAGAGAGCATTTTTCGTCAACGTAAAGTTAAACCCCGCTATCGTAGGAAACCCAAGCTTTAGAAACCGATTTTTATCTAGCTACTTAGGTACTAAGTCATTTCCTCCTTTCGAAATGGAACTATTAATTATAATCACATACTTAGCCAACCATTTCCCATGCCTTACCATATAATTACCTTAACAACAGACAATTTCCTTACCACCACGAGTTCCCATATAGCACGGTAGGTTCATCAGCCTAAGTTTTTTCCCCTAGCGTCTTGGAGCATGGTCGGCGGTAGACCATAGCACATTAGGTGGTGCAGCCATCTGTGACCCCCGGTAGCGCACCATTGTATGTAGACCAAGTTATTGATTAGACTAGGTAAGGTGGAATATAAAGATTCAACCAGGATAAAAGGAAAAGTATGTTTATTTATTTTGATTTTGAGATCCCAAGCAGGTACATTACTTTTTTTTTTTCATCAAAATGGTGAAGGAAAACATCCTGAGGAAACCGGAAACCGGCATGTTCTAGAACCAAAAAATCGAAGGCATATTGTGACATCTATCAACCAACAATGAGCCTGCGTGCTTGTGTCGATGGCTTATCTCTCTCTCTCTATAGTTCCCACTATAGAGAGAGCTCATTATAGGCTGATCATGTAATTTTCAGAATGATATTTATTTATTTATTTTACCATTTATGTACACACATATATAAACAGACAAGACAAAACAGAACAGAAAAATAGGTACAAAGGTGATGCTTATTTCTTAAGAAATCTCTTCCAGCATACCTGCGATAGGACAATAAATAGAGAGATGTAGACAGCGTGTGAAAGAAAAAAGGAGACAAAAAAATACATAAAATCATAAACAATTCACTTATAAGAACTAAACACATACTATTACATACATACATACAAATAAACATACATACTTCTAAATCTCTTCTTCTGATAATTTCCAAGGAAGAGATTTTTAATTAACTCCCCTTACTTCTATTATAGTTTTGTCTTAAACTGAATTTTCGAATTTAACAGGGGTCACAGCAGCGAACAAGAATTTTAAAAATGCTAAGTAGTTATAATTTTTTTTTTTAAATATTTTTTCCGTCGATAAAATTAAGCTTAGTTTCCCTCATTTCGATATGTGCACATTATGAAGACTCACACTATATATAAGAGCAGTAGTAACTATAGATTCTATATTATAAGTACTTAGAAAAGCATTTAGCTTAATTTATCTCTGGGAGCTGTTTTATCTAATGGCGTGTTATCTGTATCAGTAACAGGAGTTAAAAGATAACGGATAGTTAATTAAAATAATCCCCGGTGGGTGTGGAAAGAGCTGCTTTTAGAACAAGACAGTTGAACCCAAGGACCAATTTAATTGCATGGTAAATGAAATGATATTACAAGTTTAACAGTTTTAATGTTTGTAAAACGTTTTGCGGATTACGTAAAAGCAAAAATTTTATGTTTGACTACGTCTATTACTACTTCTTCTACGTATACACACTTATCAGAGCGGTCTTGGTCCTCATGTAGTTTCTTGTCTAGGGGCTGATGCGGTTCGCCTCACCATTTCTCGCCACCGACTCCAATTTCTGGTAATTTTTGTGCACTCATACAAGGGATCGCCCACTGCGGATTTAATTTAACCTGCTCATTACTAGAGCATTATACATCTATCATCTAGTCTACAATAAGTCGACATTTCGGTATCCTTTGGTAAATGCATTGGTAAATGTCGAAAACCTCAAAAGACTTCGCCTTTCTCGAAACAAATAAGCACCTTATTTTATGAGAAATTGAACTTGATTTATCCAATGAATTATCACCGCCCGCTGTATTACTTTACAGACAGTACCTACTCACTTTAAATTAATAATACCCAACGGGATATCTTCACAGCTAACTAGAATTATGTCAAACTGGTTGTGCGCGTCGCTTTCAATTCATTTTCCAAGATGGCGGAGTGACATAGCGAGATGATTTTCTCGAATCATGCCCGCTTGTGTCACCGGCCAGTAAGAAGTGAAATAAAATAAATTGCTTGTTCATTACGGCTTTCGAATGCCATAATGTAATTTTATTGAATGGAAATATAAGTAGTTATTGGGTAGTATAGAGAGGAGTATAAAGAAATATGTTTTATGAAATTTTGGTCGGTTAATTTAAGGAAAATAAAAGAAAGATCTTGGCTTTTGATAGGCTTAAAAAAAGACTAGGTATGGTAAAGTGACCTACTTACTTGGTATCAAGGTTGGCTCTGTGTTATTCCCACAAAAAAAGTTGACGAAATGTAATTTTGACTATCTCGCAAAGAATGGTGATACCCATCAATCATCTCAGTGACTCAGCCTATCGATGTCGTAGTTCTCTGTTGTCTCTCCCAGGCTGCGCCACAACACTATGGTCCACCTTCCACATCCAGTCTGTCCCAGCCACCTTTTTAAGGTCAACGGTTCATCTATCTGGCATACACATATATACATAAGCTTATACGTATGCAAATAATACAACTTGAGATAAATCACTTTACAAAACAATAAAATACACTACTACTCCACCCACACTAAAACAGCAATAAATTTTTACAAATACCGAATTTTCACTTTACACCATGAATATAAAATTAGCACTTTTAAAAACCTGATAAGCTTTTAAGCTGATGACTATGCTATATTGTGGCCATATCTATTTTTTCTTAAGTCTACAACACTTGAGGCTACGAAAGCGAATCTCGATCCCCCAATGTACGCAAAGGCAACCAACCGCAAGGCGTTCAGTGTAATTTGTGCGCCCGCGCACCTCTGTGCTGTACTGTACCCGCGAACTGATTTTGTTAAAGTTTATTTTTTAAACTTTTTTCGTAAAGTGGGTGTGTGATATGAAGTGAGACAAGGTTTTTGTTGTGACAAAAAATGCGAATTTTGTTTTGAGTCAGTGTTTAATAATTCAGTTTTTTTTTCGTTTCAATTTTATTAATCTTGAAACTTTTCTAAGCGAGCTAGGACGATAATAATATTCAATGATGCGGACGAATACATAAATATAGACAAAACGTTTCACATTCAAAATAGAACTGTCAATAATAAAAAAAACATTTCGAAAACCTGTTTAAAAAAAATACTACAGTTTTAAATTTGGAACTAGTGCAAACGATCAACACCCATTAAAATAAAAGCGCACGAAACGAACCTCTATTCAGAGAACCATTGAGCCTACTAAACTAAAATTGATTTTTCGACCATTTTATTTGTTAGCAAAAAACAGATATTCAAATAAGTAATTAAGTTCCCGCACATGTACTGGATCCCGTTCTCGTGTTCTGTTACTCAGTAGAGCAAACAGACATTGCGTTTTGTTTGGTCTAAGAGTTGCGATAGTTATTGCGTGAGGCTACCAATTGAATATTTTACCGAACGTGTGAATTGCAACGGTCTGTTAATTTGTAACACTACCATAAAATAAGGATATTTTAAAAGATTTATTTTAGTTTCTGTGGTTTTAAGATTCCGGGTGTAGGTAGGCATTAAGTTTAATGAGCGAAAAGTTAATTTACATATTTTTCTTCACGTGTGTACGATTTAATTAGTCAATTATTGTAGTAACTAGTGACATTTCATGAATACAAGGTTTTTGAACAATAAATAATAATAATAACTACCAGCTTACTGACCCACTACAGGCAAAAAGACTTCTTCGTGCAAGCGTGAGCATTGATCACCAAGCTTGCTCAAGATGGGTTGGCGATTTCAGACTAGTGTACAGAAATTAAAAAAAAACTTTCAGAGCTTTAGCTTCATAATCATCAATATAATAGGTCATCAACTAGCTAATGAATATTGCACTGATAACACTAAAAGTATCTGCTCCATCCCTTACAAATTACCATGTGCGCATCTAACATTACTGGCGAATTAAAAAGAGAAAATATGAACTTCATTGATTACGAACTGAACTAGAAATAAACTAAATTCGTAGAAATACATTTCATAACTCCATAACCATTCGTGTTCGTGTACTTTTTCTGCACAATCGCGCTCAGGAAATCAGTTTTTGTGAAGACTATCTTCATTACAGCATAATTTTCATGTAACCACAATAGAAAAATTACAGCTTACTGAGTGAATCACAGCTTCTTTTGATACCGACAATTTGTTTAATGTATAGCAATTTATTTTTATTCGTTTAAAAAGTAGGCTAATCGTCGCATTTGTTTTTATTTAAATATTTCTTAATTGCAATCAATTTAGCGTCAGTAATTTTGTTTTATCACAGATCTACTTTTATGGTAGTGATTTTGAAACTATGTTTTTCAATCGACTTTTGGCTAATTGGTGTTAATGAATTTAATGCATAATTCAATACAACTAGTTTTAACTAATTGTGTCAAGCATGAGATAATTTTCTGTAATACAACCAATGTGCTTAAAACAGATTAACGTTGAGAACAAGATTACCTATTTAATGCCTATAACCATCGGTCCAGCCATTTCGGAGATTAACCAGAACAAACAGACAGACAAAAATTTTATTTTTGTTTATAAGTAGGTATATACTCTCATATGTATATAGTAAAAAGCTGTTATTTTGACATTATAAACAGATACTTCAATTGTATTTATTTAAATAGATATAGCATAGCATATACATCGTGCATGTCTATGAGAAGCCAAACTCACAAACAGAGAAAGCTTCCCAAAACAAAAAGACATCAACACCAATTTACGCCAATACATTTCTAATGTCGTTGATCACACAATAGGTTTGGAGACCGCGAAAGGAACCACAGTCGGATGCCCACTAACAATAGATCAGTTAGAAGAGTTAATTAGTCACCTATACAATAGTGTAGATACCGCGGTACCGTACGGATTAAGTGGCGTGAAGGTAATCTTAGGCAACGTATCAAGGAAACCCTGACCTGACCATCTTACAAAACAAGGTTCGATTGTCTGGAACGACCATTGTCCTGTGGTTTAAGGAAGCTGTCAGTTACTAAGATTAATTACCTCAAACCAAACCAAATCAAACTTTTAGTCTCAAACTATCGCAAAACTGACTTACTGAGGAATTAAGACATGATGGTAGCCAACAGGACCTTCCCATGTCAATTTCGGTTGCTAATCCATCAACTAAGCATGATGGCTATATCAATATCCTCTATAACCACTCATTAAGTGACACACAGTCTGCAGCAGACCATCGGGTTTATAGTGACGATGATGCGCACATAGGCACACGGAACATAGAACTATTTGAAGACCTTTGCACCTACGTAATAGTTCAGTAGTGGTTATAAAATCCACAAAGCTGTGAAATAAATCCTCTTGAGATTGTAGGAGTTCAATCTAAATTGCAAATCCAGTGAATCATAGGAGCCTAAGTTGCTAGATTACAATGCGGTGTTAAAACGAGCAACTGCTTAGCTTGACTAGTTAAAGGATTGCTATTAAGACTTGTCTAGACTTGAGAGGCTTACGGTCAATTTGAATAACGTCTTACGTAGTACCTATACAAATCGAATCCTTCAATTTTATAGTCTTTTTGTAAAGACTTGAAGCCACCTTTCCACTGCTAAACAAAATATTTAATCGCAGCGAAGATCTTAGTCCAAACCATGAAAAATTAACCGCGAAAAAATTAACAGCGAAATATTTAATATTTCGCTTTTTAAAGAAACTTCTATCTTTGACAACCACTACTTCAAAATCGATATATCAGAACTTGTAGTACAATAGAGTACACAAATTGCATAATCTATCTCTCGGGATATGAGGACCCTACTGCCGATCTGTTAAGCCCTACAAATTGGGACATCCTGTATCCATAGAAAAGTTGAAACGACTCCGTACATGTAGATCCGGCAGGTCCATGGCAGGTAGCCAAAGACAAGGTATCCGTTACAATAATATTATAGACGTCGTGGAATCTGGACATCTAAAATGTAATACATTTTGTTGACTCTGGACGTCTGTAGCCACCTTTAATGAGCTCAAGCCTAGTCGTAGGCGTAGATTATTCAATAAAACTGCCAACTATTATGAAGCATATTAACCTTTGATATCTTGTTTATAGTTTA
The DNA here is from genome assembly GCA_949316385.1 of Globia sparganii. NCBI lineage: Eukaryota > Metazoa > Arthropoda > Insecta > Lepidoptera > Noctuidae > Globia > Globia sparganii. The sequence continues at coordinate 22,258,247 of OX438664.1, forward strand.
TACTAAATCCTTCCACATTGAGGTCAACAGATCTCTTAACAATAACAACGCTTAAACCATATAAAAGGAAGCTCTCCAACTGTTTTATAACGGAATATTATTTTATAACTTTTAATAAATACATAGATGATATGTTTATTACATATTCCGATTCCTCAGATTTGTGCTATTAGATATAACTGTGTTAAACGTAATCCTAAACAATAACAAAAAATATATTTTCTGTCAACCACAATTCCCAACTATTGTCTTCACTGACATCCTCCCATCTTACAAGACAGTTGATGGTGAATCAACCATCCCACACTGTACCTTTTAACAACTTGTAGCAGTTGCATAAATATTTTTTGTCAGTTTGAAATCTTGTGACTTGCCCATTGCCTCTTCAACTTGCTACATACATTGCTGTACCTTACATAATAATAAACCTTCAAACAAAAAACATGTACCAATAAAATGACAAGTTTACTTCAGATGTATGGCAGAGAAAGCTGGTATAACCTCATAGTGACTCACAGACAGACATAAAATTGTACCTTTTATACATACAGTTTCTCATATTACTGGTAGACTGCCTGCCTGCATGATTTCAGTCATAGTGACTCATAATTTGTGAATTGTCTTTAAAAAGCGACATATTTGGAATTACTTACGTCACATTCCTGCTTTGTGAATCGTGCAATCAGGCCATGGTGATGATACGCATATTCTTGTGATTTAGTCCCGTTTATTGGACGACAAAAATTCTTTTGGTTATCAGGTGCAAGGATCTCATATCTCCAAAAACTCGTTCAATTCTCAACTGGTGACTTATCTGTCGTCAATCTTCCTTTAACATACTTTCGTAGTCCGACCTCCTTCAGAAATCATAAATTTTCCAAAATAGAGTCTACTTAGCCAAAGCTCAAAAAATCAGCAATATACCATTACTATAATCGACCTTTACAATTTACGAAATGATAAAACGATAATGGATTACATCCATTGTTCTGACACAACAGACAAAGAAACAAGGATCTAGCTTCAGATAAATAATTCAACTAGCATAATTTTGCAGATGATAAAACTTCGAATGAAGTTACGTTAGCATTATTTCTTCTGAACCCATCCACAGGTGGTGTTTAAGTCACTCATGCTCTGCAAACCATTGTTATAAAGTTCAAAGTTACCATAGACGATGATTTGCATATGGTTGACACTATATGCTAATGGGTTATCACTCCGCCTATTGAAATATTAAAACATGAACATGTCTAGTGTCGACGGGCCTGTTTAGAAATGCAAATGGCTACCCTGTGAGAAATGAAAATGCTTATTCATTTTACATTGCAAGACATGACTTTACTTTAACGTGAGGATAAGTACCGACCAGTTGCTTATTTTTAATGAAAATGCTCAAAGCTTACATCAGAATCAACTCGTTTCTGAGATAATCCTGATTTAGAAGGCCGCTTTCAAACAACTTTTTGTCGAATTTGGAAATACATAAAGACTGAGCATATCAATGCAATAATTATTATTACAGGAAAACCTAAATTCAAAACTGTGCAATTTAAAATTGCTTTAGTAACCAGCGATCTACATCTACTTCCCACATCTGACAACACAACACAAGTCTATGGTAAAGTTGACACAATTTACATTCCCATTTAACCACATAAAATAAAGGTGTGAACAATACATAGAGAAACACTACATGGGAAGTGTATTGGAATATTTCCCATCGGTAACTATAACAAAAGGTTATGAAACTTGAAAGTATGCCAGCGTTGAATATGCAAACGCATTTGGCGAACCCGGGTCCTACGCAAGACTATATCAGTTAGTTTAGTTTCTTGTCTTGTCGTAAACAAAATTAGGTGGAGCCGTTTTGGTAGTGGTGCTGCGATACTCAAAGTTACTTTCTTGGATTACAAACAAAGATCGTCTGGAAAAAAATGCAAGTTGCATTTTAAAGTTAAAAATCTAGATGGAAGTCAATAATTTATTCATCTTGATTTAAGTTGGATTTAGTATGAACTGTGTCAGTTTCGAATTTGAAATTCATTTTAAGCACATTACTGAGGTGAGCGCCTTAGATTCTGCAAAGATAATGATGACATCTCTTGCATTCATACACATTGTTGGATATTTTTTTTACTAAGCTACCCACTCATTCTGATGATACAAGATTCTTAAACAAATTACTTGCCTTTCCAAGGGTGATAACTTGAACAAGTTATATAACTCGAGAAGATTATTTTGACTACAATAGGTATGTACGTTTAGAAATTTGACAAATTGAATCTGTAATAGAAAATCCTAACCAAATGGCAGGTTGAGTACCGTTGTTTAGACCAAAGATCTTGTTTAATTTATTGTCAAGTTGGAGTCATGTTACCTCAACGGATCAAATTCTATTCTGCAAATTGAATTTGAGAACCATATCATATAATTTCGTTTTTAGTATGACTTCCGATTACCTAAAAAGATTTGAAATTACGCAGCTTTATATAAGAATCCGATTGTTTAAGTCTCTCAGTAGATGCTTTATCATACTTATCGTGAAAGAAGCAGATTTACGTCTAGGCTACTGCGTTTGTGATAGTTTCTTTTAAATTCCGTTATTACAATTCATTATATTTCGAACAAGCTGTGGCCCGCAACTTCATCTGCGATCCAGGATGAAAAGTACCTATCCTATGTATATGTCCTATGTATATAGTGGTATATGTATACAGGTGCTGAATGTAAGTTTTTTCACTCATATTCGATTACGAGCGCGTTAGAATTTTATAAGGGGAACAAATTATAGCGCCATATGGTGGTCACTAGGAGACACTTAATTACCCATACAAAATTTTAACGAAACGATCGAACGTGAGTCAAAACAACTGACACTTACCACCCAGATCATGGTCTATCTGTGTACCAAATTTCATCCAAATCGGTTCAGCCGTTTCAGCGTGAAAGCGTAACAAACAATCAAACTTACTTTCGCATTTATAATATTAGTTAGGATGCCTTGTCCAAAAGAAATGGCATGAAAGCAGTATCTATTAGTTACTTCCAGATATAGTTTTAATCTTTATAGTTCCTCTATCCTCTTCAGTAAGCTTTTTTTGACATTAACATGATAATTGCTTTTTGTATAACACGTTTTTTTTATAAATTTGAAACATTTTACCTCACAGTAAATCCATGTATGTATTTACAACTATGTTTAAGAAAAAAAAAGCTTCATTTATGTTAAGTTTTCAAAATTATCAACAACGTTCAAAAACGGTATTGAATTCTAATTTATTAACAGAGAAACCCTTAAATGTTCCAATGGACGTAAAGTAATAATTATACACCTCGGAATGTTCTAAAACATCTATTAACACTATAAAGTCTCTTAATTATGAACATTCTTAAATTTATACTTACAATGTTCACTATTCAATAATTTTAATTAAATTAAGTAGGTAATACAATTATAAGCAAGTAAGTGCATCGCAATATCGTGTTAAGTCTTAACTTACTCAATGCAACGTATGCATTTATAAAAACCGATACGTTACAAATTAACAACCAAATAGTAAAATTGGAAGCCTCAGAATAAGTAGTCGACAACAATATTGACGTTAATTTATTTTAAGATCTATTTAAATCTGCTTAAATTATCTCTCAAAACAAAATGTGTGAAAAACCTGTAAAAGCTCAAACAATCACAACTAAGTGTCTAACAATGTAATGGCAAGCAGAATTGTAAAGAAAGTGAAACGCGGCAAAAAGGAATCCAACTCAAAAGAACACATACCGACGATAGTGGTCACTCCACCAGATAATCGAGACATGAAAGTCAAAGCCAAGAGATCAGATAACGCTAAAGATAATGTTCGAGAAATTGTTGAAGCCTCGACCTCGCAAGTAATGACCAACAAAATGGCTGAATTCAACGTCAATCAATTGATAGCCGAGCTGTCGGAAAACTCGAAGGCGTCGAGAACCGAGATAGAAACGATACAGAGGCGACTACTGCAGCAAGCGAACGAAATATTGAAAGTAAACGCTTTTGCTAATCCACCCAGCATAGATAACTCGCAAACGTATACAAACAAACCTGTTTATGGCAGAATACCGATCGCGATACCGAGAAATCCTAATGCAGTAGTAAACGGCGTTGCTAATCAAGTGGATCTGAAGGAATCGCGGGTGACCACGAGCGTGGCGGCTGACAATGAGCGTAGAATTGAGCAAGACGCGCAGCTTGTGCCGGAGAGGTTGCGAGAAATACCAGGAGATAGTGGCGGCGGCGGTGCAGTGATGAATAGTGAACAGGGGAATATGCAAAGGGTCGCAATGATGGCGGCGGAGGCGGGAAGGAGCGCTTTTTTCTACGAAACGGGTTCTGTAGCCGGCCGCCTGCCGGGCTTGGCCGCCAGTGCGCGCGCGCCTCTGACAGGTGAATGTCTTGTTACTACATTCTGTATTCAATTTTAAGCAAAAACCTTCTTATTTATACTCCAAAGTATAAATTCCAAGTGAATCATTTGTTTTGTATCTCATAAGATCTGTTATTGTGTTGTCGTGTGAATTGTTCGCGGTTGAATCGATGCCGTTGACTTGAAGTATTGTGTGTAACCGTTATATTTCATCAAGTGGTTCATTGTGCACTTCGGACGGTCCGGTATGTGTCCTTGCTTTATTCAGTAGTTATAAACGTATGTGAGGAGCTTAATGGTAGGATTGGTGCACGTGTTTTCTGGAAGAAATTATGAGTGACTTTGTTATGGGACCTGAATTTTGTTATACATAAGTAGCACAAAGTAATTCGTTGAGAAATGAGGTTCATAGCCATCGTAAGCGTTCACGAGGTTCACATAACTGTGGTGCTTTGTCTCTCATAGAGCAAAGCTCTACCTGAAAAGTTATGAGGTAAAAAAGCTTCGCTTACTAGAGCTGGGAAACAGGTTATAAGAATACAATTATATTCGACAGGAGAAGTAACATAATTCCTAATGTTTTCGATACCTTAATAATATACGACATGTTAGTAAGGTATTAACGAGTACATACATGGAATTTTCTGTTAGAATTCAACTAAGTAAGCATGATCAAAAGAACCAGACAAAACGCCATTACTTTCAATTTTGACCAATTTAGAATTATTTTTTAACACGCAATATATTAGTATTCATTTATATTTCCAGCACAACTTTCGTGCGAAAACAACTTTGAGATTTTTATGAGAACTTTCATTTAGAGAAATCATTAATTTTAATCATCTTTTCTATAGAGTTAACGGAAAAATAATGAGTATTCACTTACTTTGTATTAATCTTCTGCATGGCTGTCAAACTCATTATAAATTACCTTCATGACCCCAGGATTCTCGATCCCACGAGTTTGACATTCCTTAATATTGTAATAAAGTAAATCAAACAACAGACGATGTATTACTTTCCTTGTTTTCTTCTTTAGCTTTGTATTTCCCTGGTCTTTTTTCAAATGTATCTTTGTTTAAGTTAGCTGCTCTAGAATTTGACAATTCTGGGACTTTTAATCAGTTTATAACTTTCCTCTTCAGCATAATCAGCCAATCTGCTGGAACACAAGCCTTATTTCTGTGAGAGGAAATAGACCATTATCCACCACGCGGGCCCAATGCGTGTTGGTGGATGTTACATGTCTTAGAATTTTTGGTTCTAGGATATGCCCGTTTCCTAATGCCTAATTTCCTCTTGCTTTAGAGAAATTAGTTCCACACTTGACACTGGCAAAATCAACGCCAGACATTCCATGTATCACGGTAGTTTTACTTTTAAGAACTCTCAGTCTTAAGAAAAAATAAGCTTGCCATACCAATTACATAATTTAATTTCAAGTAACAACAATATATAAGCTTCAGTGTAACATAGAGGTTTTATAATTAAAATTCACGTCACGGTCGGTATGCGAACGAATCTATGTCAGCTCCTGCAAGAGCATCCTATTACATTATCTTTTATTGATACGGTTACAGACTTGTTTGAAGATAATGACTTGCAGAAGAAGCCTTTATAGAGGCTACATTATGTATGTCATTAGTCGTAAAGAACAATTTATCACGTCTTGATGAATACTTAAATAGCAGAATAACTTTACTCGTAAACTCAATTGAAAAAGCTGACATTGCAACTGTCTCAGAAACAAACGAAACTAATAAACAACTGACATTTCAAGCTTAAGAAAGAAAACCTAATAAAGGTTCTTAAACCCAATCAGCACTCAATTAAGAACCTTTACATAACCCAAGAAGGAATTAAAGCCGTAAAGATGATTATATCGTTAAAGTCATCCAAAGATCATCAAGCGAAACGGCACGCAAGCATAGTCACGGGAAATGACCATTGCATGCACATGCGAGCTTATTTCGTAATAAAAATACGGTTTTAAAATAACTACATCTTATAATATTGCTAAATACCCAAGTGATCTTTAAATACTTACGTGTAGACACCAGACGGATATAATAAAAACTATCTGGAATAACCATCTAGAAATGAAAAACAGGATTTTATCGACAGGTAATCTTTCCGCTCAAGTTGTGTGTCAATCATCTTTGCAGTGTTGCCTGTGGGTTGATAACCTGTGGCTATTTCCATATGCATAACTGCAACACATCTAAAGGTTTTAAACTAAACTGCGACAGTGTATGAATACAAGACGTCAATAAGAAAAGTCACTACGCCTCGTTGAATTTAAAAATTTAATTAAAAACAAACAAAATTCCAAGTGATTTTAAAACATAAGATCTTAGATTTTTAAAAAAAACGACATAAATTGTTGAATACTAATATTTTTTTCAGCATAAAATAATTTACTGACGGGAAAAATTTTGTAAATTTTGTAATGTAACCTATAATATTTGCATGCTATGATATAAGCAGGACATGATTGTATGCTCTATAATTAATTTTTAAAACAACTTTATTTATAGCATGTTTTATGCAAATCATTATTATTTCTATTTCTATATCATATATACACTGAGTAAGAAAAGTCTCATGGTAAGAAAGTTATTCCATTTCAAAATGTAGATTCTAAAAAAGAGCGATTAAGAAAAATCACGTAGGGAAACTCCAAGCACAAGCTTCGCCACTGTCCTTTGGGTGACTTTCAGCCTTTTAATGCTAGTTTCTTTAAAGTGACTTATTCATAAAGCTGTTTTTAGTAACCTCAAAACTTAATGCTTATTAGAACCTAATAAATATCATGTTAGAATAAATTTGTACAAAATAAGTAGTCACGTCGTGGTTTGACAGCGAAATGAATGTCTCCTTTAACAGTTTTATGTATGAAACTAATTGGAATGATATATGAGGTTATCGCGTTAGCAAACTTAACAGTCTAGAGCATAGGTTCTCAACGTGGGCGATAACGCCCCCTCGAGGGCGTTTGAGACTTTCAGGCGGGTAATAGAAGACCTAGCCAAAATTATACAGGTAATATATCCTATCTTAAGACTGTAAAAGGTGGAGATGACAAACCTTCCTGTCTTGTGCGATGTCTGGCCATGCTGACTCTGAAAACATTATCAGATCGTCACAGCACCTTCGCCGTGGTCTACCTCGCGTCCGGTGAGTGACGATCTTTGCCCATCTCTTCGGGTGCATTCGCGCGACGTGTCCGGTTAGGACAACAAATAGTATAAAAAACAAAACACTGTCACCACAACAAAAATTACTATCAACAAATAATCCTACCACATTTCAATGCAAACTCCTTAGCAAACAGCCTCAATATCATAGAGGTAGATAATTTAGAACAATAGAAAATTATCAATAACAATCGTTAGAACCCGACCTGCTGCACCAAGGTCATCTGTCAGCCTGTCAAGTCTTTCCCCTCAAGGTGTTTGGAACAATGGCGCCTATATTTGACGGTTGACAGGACACCTGACAATGGAATTAGTTCCTACAGAAATTGTTGGGAAACTTGTTCTTTATGCGTTTGTACTAAGAAAAATGAAGGATGTGAAAGAGGTTTTGAAGGAGATGTGTCTGAAACTACATAACAACGGAGGAATATTTTCGTGCTGTTTACGACGTTTTGGACTATAAGGATGTTATGTACGAATTAGTTGTTGGCCCTGCGCTTACACAAAATTTTCGTTTTGACCACACTGTAAAGTCTTACCAACAAGATTCTAGTAGTCTTCATTCTCAGTCTAGTTTTCTTTAATTAACTCAATATAATTTTATATCTTGCACTGTACAATATTATTCATAGTCAGTTGCCCTACTTATGGTTTATATTATATCTTCAGGTTTTAATCATCTAGGCTAGGCATCTTCTAAAGAAATAAAGTAAGAAAATACTTTAATACAGACACATACACCACTTGTTAACACTTGTTCGTTTCGTTTTTAATCCTGCATTTAGTTTTTGTTTTCATTTTATTATGTCATCAACAACTGATACTCGTAGTTGATTATAAGTCTTATTTAGTTTTTTTTTTTTTTTTAATAAGTATACATAACTAGTGTACATAACTTGTAGTTTTTCTATATGAATGCATTACTGATTTATTAAATTATCTAGTTGCTTTAAGAAATACATGTGTGTATTCACCCAATTAACTTCGAACGTAACATATAAAACAGATAGTGATATATTTCAAACATTTACATGAGTTAAAAGCCATTTAATACCAAAAATGGCTGGCTGTAACGAGGTTGTAACTAAATCTGACTATGTAATTAATTCGTGGCTCGCATGCATTCGCCTGATACACCCACTGTGCCATTCAAGTGTCCAAAATGGCATTATGTTGCGAAATTGTATACATTTGGATATAAAACATTGTTCGTTACAATTTCTATATCTCTTTTTAGTCTTATTATCTATCGCTTTTATGTAGCACTAGCTGGTGCCCACGACTTCGCCTGCGTGGACTTCAGAATTGGGTTCAGAGAGAAATTAAAAATGTGTCAGTAATTAAAAAGTTTGATTTTTTCATATCTCTAAGGGACACTACACTTAAGTATTTGATATGAATTTTAGCTTGATACCTCCACGCGTTCCTGAGAAAAAGGGTCTTGACAGACAGACGGACGGACAACAAAGTGATCCTATTCGTAAAGCTATGTCGTTTCTGGGATAAAAAATATCCTGTGTGATAATCCAGCACCCTAATTGAGTAACACACTATCAAACACAATTTGAATAATTTTGAAGCATATTGCTAATCCATTATTTTATTGTTAATGTGTTAATTTAAAACGTAATTAATTTACTGTTAATGTGTTACAAAATTACCACGCAACTAATACATTATCTGTGTGTCAATTACCACGCAACTAATATATTATCTATGTGTCAAATGTCATCCAAATCCGTTCGGCCGTTTTTGCGTGATTGAGTAACAAACATACAAACAAACAAACTTTCATATTTTATTATATTACTAGGATTAAATTTATAAAGACTGGACGGTAAATCATTATTAATATATTTCTTAATGATTCACTAAGTTTTGATTAATATGAAACTATCAAGCTGCCAATAGTATTTTGAATAAATACACCTTAAAATAAGAGATAAGCATCCAAATTTAGATATCACATTTCTCGTAAAGATTAAGGAAAATGAATATTAAAATTGTATTGAAAGTTATGGCTACTAAATATCATTTGACAAGCGGAGCACCAATAAAAACTTTTTCTCTTTTAACCGACTTCAAAAATTAAGAGGTTATCAATTCGACTGTGTGTGTTTTTTTTTTGTATGTTTGTTAAGCGATATCTACGGCGATTGTAAATCAATTTAATTTTTTTTATTTATTTATTTATTATTTATTTTATTTTATTAGGTCTACCAACAATTGTTTACACTAATTTTTTACAAACAGAGATAAAACATGCGTTTAAACTCTACACTCTCTCTTTCTCTCTCTTTTAATGATGAGGGTATGCCGTAAGCCTCAGGGGTGGTCCCATATAACTTTCATTAACTTTGGTCAATGATATTATAAAGGAAAGATATGCTATGTTCATACTGAGCGACGTTTTGTGTTGTTGAGATAGTGGTTTTCAACTACGACTGCGACAGATAATACGGAACTCATGACATAGAAAGAGATAGTTACCTGTAGTGTGTTGCGCTTGAAGTATGTCGACTAAACGAAATTACAACAATTGTCTGAATTTGACTGCAAAAATTTGCGCGCGCTAGTGCCCTATCTACCTCTTTATTGTATATAGGGTGACTGGTAATTAGTGACCGATACCTAAACACGTGATTGTACTCATGATAACAAACAACTTTTACTATGGGATCAAACCTGAATTCGCGAAAAAAAATCTGCTGTTCAGTACCTACATTTTGACCAGTTAGGCGAACATAAATGACTGAACAGCAGATTTTTTTTCACAATTTCAGATTTTGGTCCCATGGTATAAGTTGTTTGTTATCATGAGTACAAGCACGTGTTTAAGTATCGGTCACTAATTATCAGTCACCGTATATAATATCATTGACTTTGGTAGTTTTTGAGTTAGCTTCAATAATACATATTTCTGCCACCTAGTTTGTATTGATATTGTTATAATGACTTCTCATCACTGATATCTACATAGCAGGTAGTTTTAGAATTTGTGTGGGGTAGGTGCAACTTAAAAGTGAAAAATATTTTTTTTTTTTTAGAAAAAAAAAACATCTGACTTCCAAAAAGACACTACAAAATTAAAAATAACTTTAATTTCGGAAGTCGGTGGCAAACAGCGAAAATGAACCCAACGACACCGGCTTCCGAAATTAAAGTAATTTTTCACTTTGTAGTGTCTTTTTTGGAAGTCAGTTGTTATTATTAACGAAGATGTTGTGCTGTCCAAATTTCAATAATTCATACAGAAGGGGCGTTCAGTTTTTACCAAATTTTAAGATTTTTCGAGAACTTTCCCAATTTTTCTAAGAATTACAAACATTTCAAAACCAAAAATAACCAAATCGGTCCAGCCATTCTCAAGTGATGCGCTTACAAATGAACAGCATTTAATATTTTTAACCGATGAAAAAACGGAGGAGGTTCTCAAGTCGATGCCTATTTTTTTTTAAATAGATATACGACCTCATTCCTTCCCTATGTTCACTAGTTCTCATTTTTCGTTTACATCCCAGAGCCATTTATTTTAAATGTATAGGATAACGCTGAAAGCATGCCCTTTTAGAAAACCGTTGGAGTTAAAAACTTCCAAACATACTTAGCAATAACTTAACGGTGAAACAAAACAGATGTGTAGTGAAAAGTCAAGTAAAAGCACCTGCCCATTTAAAACATCCTCGAACATAAGCTAAGCATAAGCTCATCAATATTATACTCTATATTCATTGTTATAATGTCCAAATTAGCAAAGTAGCTAACAACTTTTGTCCGATCCGTTAAATCTACGATCGTGAGATATATTTTTAAAGTAAACTTAAGTAGGTACCTAACTGTTACTTCTTTAAGATGCTTAACGATTTTTTCTCAGAATTTAGATAAAAATCAGGCCATTTTATCTAGCGCTTATCTTTAGATACGAAAAGGATTTTAAGTGATTTATTCCGGTCTGATCCCCTAAGCCCCCCCTCCATCCCCCCCCCCCTTGCATACCCCGCTAGATCTTCTTCTGTTTTTGACTCGTGTCTTATCCACATTATCTAGGTTACTGGTAAGAATTAATGACTACTAATAAAAAGACTTAAATTTCGAATAAAAATCGACATCCAATAAGAAATGATACTTACTAAGAAATTTTATACGACATATAGACAAAACAAGATTCCCACAAAAACGCACTTATTAAAAGTGCAAAATATTGTTAACACCAAAAAAAAAAGATCTGCAGATAAAGCATAATTTTGCAAAAACCTACGAGCGTCTACAACACAATCACATGTCATTTCTTTTGCCGCCAAAACCAACGCCATATTGTTTTTACTACGTTCGGAAACACTGCACAATAATCTTTTTGCTATTGTTTTAAGATTTATATCACTTGCCTAACACTATTTTTAATAATAATAATTATAACGTAATAACTTCCGTTTCTTATCTACTATAAATTATTATTACGAAGGCAGAGATTAATTAAGTAAGAGGTATAATCCGCCATGTTGATGTTTCGTAATCGATTAGAGTTGATTGATTAATTTTTGTACCGGCTGCGTTTTTACATAATATTTTGGTCTACTATGAATGTATCTATGAATGTTTTATGACCGAAAACGAACAACAACAATTAGCAACATTGGTAAATTTTTCGTAAAGCAACATCTTTGTAAAAAGAATTGCATTATTTGAAAGCATGTTAGAATTACAATTTATTTATTTGTAAGAGTGTAGTTTTACATGGTATTGTGTGTTTTGAATATCTTACCAAATACCTCAAGCGTATTCCTAAGAACACACTTAAACATTTACTAATTAACAGTAGGACCAGTACCATGTGTACTGGACACATGGATTTTCCAATCGAGAGCACAAAACACAGTGTCGTCAATGTAAGCCAATACAAACGGTACCGTTCCGGCCGCGGACCGGTTCACAGCTGACTCCGAAACGCCGGTCGTTGGCACTTTCAATGTGTTTGTATGGCTCATCTTAATTTAAAGTCTGTCGCAAAAAATACTGGAGCATCGTTCATTTTGGTCGATCGATATAAAGCTGGTGAGAACCATGATGAAGTTCTAACGGGTAGTAGGTAGTTTTCTGCTTTTTAGCTTCTGCGCCTTAATGCCTATAAGAGTGATAGCTAATAAATGTAAAAGGTTATAAAGCTCTTTTATTTACAGTTACTTTAACTGTAGCACTCTTGATTCTACTTGACTTTTTCGCATTTATACTAATGCTGAAGAGTTTGTTTGTTTTTTTAACCGGCTTCTAAAAAAGGAGGAGGTTCTCAATTCGGATGTCTATATGTTTTTTAATGCGGTAATCTTTGGACCTACCCGTCGGATTTGAAAAACTGTTTTTATATTTGATAGCCTAATTCTTGAGAAATAATAAAGGCTATATAATTAACATCACGCTGTAACCCTTGGGAGCCGAGCAAAAATAAAAATCAAAATAAAAAATCTAATAATCTCTTAATTCCCTATGGCACTCCAAAAGGTTTAATTATAATCTAACACTTTGCTTGACACCTTGACACTAATTCAAAAATTAACGGCTTTATCCGTCAGCGTTAATGTATGATGTAATGACATGTACTTATTGAGGGAAAAACGGACAAAATTTAATTAATTATACTGACCTGCCGTGATACAGTTTGCACTAGTACGGAGGTCAGTGTGAATTAAGCTCAAACAACCGCATATACACAGGTATTTTTTAGATACTAGCGACCCGCCCCGGCTTCGCACGGGTGCAATGCTGATACTAAGTATAGGTATTTCAAGAATGTCAGCACGCGCCGCTGCGGCCGGCCCCCGACCGCGGCCGGTACCGCAGCAACCGCTATGTCCCTGCATTTTAAATCTGTAATATCTTCGAAAATATTAATTTAAATTACATGCTGTAAAGGGCTATATTTTATATATATTAAATGCACAATGTATTTAAGGTACTTAATTGGATAAGGATTAATGCTGTATTGCTTAAAATCGCTTCGTAAATAAGCCATTATTTCTTGTAAAAAGTAAAGGATAAAAAATGATTATTGTGGGTTATCCCTAAGAGATAGACATATATCATCGCGGACTTTTTTGTTATCAATGTTTCTCTAGTATACATGCATGCATGTATTATATATATAAACTTTCCTCTTGAATCACTCAATCTATTAAAAAAAACCGCATCAAAATCCGTTGCGTAGTTTTAAAGATCTAAGCGTACATAGGGACAGAGAAAGCGACTTTGTTTTATACTATGTAGTGATACATACATATTTTGTACTAGTAGACACAAATCACGGGAGTGTTGGGATTTGTGTGAAAGGTTTGTTCTTTTATATTATCAATAAACTTTTTTTTAATTTGTATTTGTCACTTTCTCGCCACATTTATTATATGTTATATAATTCTCATTATAAATTACCAGAAATATTACCAACAGAACGCTTGGAAATGTAAATAAGTTGGTTTCTGACATCAAACATTTCGTAGTAGATAATAACCATGTATCTAGGTTGAAAATAATTTCCCTTCGGAATGTCCAGTTAATCTTTAACCCAGTAACAGTATGTGAAGCATCATGCGCTGGGTAGACTGCAAAATTATTTTTTTTTTACCTTGTTTTTGCAATTTGCATGTCAGTGGCCCCGATTCTGTTGTTCACGAACTAAACTAAATCTAAGTTCAGTGCATCTTTTTCTTTCTATTTCATTAAGAAAAAAAACAGAAGATAAATATTAAACAGTCCTGTCAAATTAGTCCGCGCCTGACGTAAATTGACGTATTTTTAGTAGCCAATTTTTTAATCAAATCTAAACTTGTATAGGGATTATCTAATTTGACAGGACTAAACTAATATTTATCTTCTGTCCTTTTCATAATGAAATAGAAAGAAAAAGATGCACTGAACTTAAATTTAATTTAGTTTGTGAACTACAGAATCGAGTCCAGTGTCAGGTTATATTATGTTGAACAAAATATGATTCGTGACCGTAACAAATAGGTATGTAGTTATGCATACCAGGCATCAGTTCCCACGGGATTAATCCTCACTCAACACTCTGTTTCTAACACCTTTAAGTAGCCATGTCGCCGATTCCACTTAATACACATCTCTTTCAACAATTACTTCTAACAGCTAAGTTAATGCTTATCTGAGCTAGCTTCGTGGGAACTTCCAGAAATATGTCGTCATTGTTTAGGTTATATAAACCAATAGTTCATAAGCCAGGACATTCCGTTTGCATCGCTCAAACTGAGCACATCTCCCAATTATTGTAATAATTGTAATTAAAGTTTATTTTAAACTAAATCACTGCCGTTCATATTTGACTGGCGCAGCCGGGGTCGGATAAAGTTCGCGAAAAGTTTCTTCGTTTAAAGGCACTAACATTGGCCTAGCGAAGTGCTAATTGCCTGGCATTATCCGGGAACCTACACAAACAAATTTGTCATCGAGCGGCAGCACGAAGGAGATCAACACCAGCAGACGAGAATCGGCACGGAATCGAGCAGTAATTTAATGTGAGTAGACCTTTTCGCATTTATTGCCCACTCCCATGTCTATCCCTTCCTTACGTTATTTGGACCAAAAATCGCCAGTTAACGTCATTAGTTAGTTAATCAACGTCTATGGACAAGAATCGCCGTTTGCGTTGTGTATAAGTTTCTTTTCTATCTCTTCCCTACGTTATATTGGACAAGAATCGCCATTTAACGTCATTAGTTAGTTAATCAACGTTTATGGACAAGAATCGCCGTTTGCGTTATGTATAAGTTTCTTTTATTCTATTTTATTTACTAACGTTACATCGGACAAACATCGCCGATATTTCGTTATTTGTTTTCTTTTTAAATCAAATTAAACATTTAATAAATACTTAATTAGAACTTAGAATAGTATCTAATTAATCTGTACATAAAATGAATCAAATCCAGATAATCCCGAGGGAAATCCTGGGAATGATTCCTAAATTTATCAAAGATTTTTCAAAAAACACACAACCGTTGACATATTACTGTCTTAAAGTGAAGAATAAAGTCAATATAACTAAAGAATACATTGACGCTTTCGAAAAATGTAAAGAATTATTGACCAATGCCCCGCTTTTACAATTTCCTGACTTCTCGAAACCGTTTTTACTAACCACAGATGCATCAAACTTTGCCCTTGGCGCAGTCTTATCTCAAGGACCAATCGGTAGCGATAAACCAATTGCGTTCGCTAGTAGGACACTCAACGAAGCTGAAACACGATATAGCGCAATCGAGAAAGAATTGTTAGCAGTAGTATGGGCCTGCAAACACTTTAGACCGTATTTATATGGAAAAAAGTTCATAATTCTTAGCGATCATAGACCACTCGTGTGGTTACACTCAGTTAAGGAACCCGGTAGTAGATTAACAAGATGGAGATTCAGATTATCAGAATATGACTATGAAATCAAATACAAACCAGGAAAACAAAACAGTAATGCCGATGCTCTGTCGCGCATAAGAGTTAACGCATTAGAGGATGACTCATCTATGATAGTTAACTTAGAATGAAAGGAACGACGAAAAAATATTTCTAAAAACTCAACTCCTAGTCCCATTATTATTTCATCTGAAGATGACTACGATAGACCGAGATCCCCATACTCGATACAATCATTGGATAGTGGAACTCTTACGGCCTCTGAAAAACCAGACTCCTTAACTAATATTACTATTCATTCTGAAGAAAACACTGACTCTGCTGACGTACCCATATTAAACGAAGCTATTGATACAAAACCAAATCAAATATTAATTTTCACATGGAATAGACGTGAATTCGTAGTTAAAGATCTTTCTAGAGATAAACAAAAGGTACTCGAAGTGCACATGCCTACGGATAATCCCATACTAGTTAAAAATTTCCTCAAAGAGTACATACGACCTAAAATTAAATATTTCCTTTATTTCGAAGACAAAATGCATAGAAAAATATTTTCCGAAGTAATTACAAACCTTTATAAAAAGGATTCAGTTAGGTTTTACGAATGCACCCTAAGAGTAGTCTATGTTGAAGACGAAGAAGAACAACGTGATATTGTCACAAAGTATCACATAGGTAAAACTTGCCATCGCGGCATTAAAGAAACAATAGCCCATTTAAAACGCCCTTATTTTTGGAATAACTTAGAACAAACAGTAGGCAGCATTATAAACTCTTGCGAAATCTGCAAAAGAATGAAATATGACCGAAAACCTTTTAAGCCTGAATTACAGTTAACACAGACTCAGACTAGACCTTTTCAAGAGCTTTTTATTGATTTATTTTCAATAGAAGGAAAATATTTCTTGACTATTGTTGACGCTTTCAGCAAACTGGGACAAGCATTTGAGGTATCAAATAGATCAACCCCTGAAATAGTAAGAGCTTTATTAAAGTTTTTCTCATTTTATGGTGTGCCTAGAAAAATAAGTTATGATCCAGGTTCTGAATTCAATAATAAACTGTTGAAGGAAATGTTAACCTTCTACAAAATTCAACTTCACATAGGAACGCCACATAATCCTAATTCAATGGGTGTAATAGAAAGGTTTTATTCAACAATAATCGAAATTTACCGAATTGCAAAATATGAAACTAAAATTACAGACGCTGTAACCGTTATGACGTATGCTATAATGTCCTATAATCAATCAATTCACTCTACCACGGGTCTCACTCCCTTTGAAGTGGTATTCGGACATACGGACTCATCTAGTAATTTTGCAGTAGATTTTGATAAAAGTTATACGCAACAATTAGTTACAGAACACGCAAAGAGATCAAAATACTTGTATAATTATTTAACTGACAAAATGGTTAAAATCAAAGAAAACATACGACAAAAGCGTGGTGGAGAAAATAAATTCGATATTAAAATTGGAGATAGCATTTTAATCAAAGGCGTTAACACTCAACGCAGCAAAGATAAACCACGTTACCAAAAAGCTAAAGTAACAAGTAATATTCACCGCAATACAGTCGCGGTACAGACCAATCAGAGACAAACTAAGGTTCCAATTAAAGACATAAGGCGTCCTCCACAGGCTCGTCCTCCTGATAGTGGCTCAGGCAACCCTGACCCAGGGCCTTCATCCACAGTGTATTCTTCCTGTCAAGCAAGGCCAAGCAGGTCTTACCTTATTTGACTGGAATCTAGATTTCGAATTAATAAGTAACAATTTAGATTAGGATATTCTAAAAATACTTTTAAAATAGATTAGTAAGTATATTCTAAAAATACTTATAAAATAGATTAGTATATAAATTAGTAAGTATATGAAAGATAGGTTAGACACATTGAATATTACATTGAATGTTACAATTGAGCGACTTAATTAATTGATTCCTACTACGATAATCAAAAGAGGTTTACTTAAACTTAATCCCCTTGGCTCTATCATTAAAGTAATTACTGGTAATCTGGATGACGACGACGCAATCAAGTTTGACAAATTAATTAGTAATATACAATCAAAACATAAAAGGCAAACAAATAACATTTATTATATAAATTCCAATCATCCAACGGAGTATAGTTTTTATTAGTATCAATTACACCTATTTCCAATGTATAACCCCCGAACAATCCTTACATTCCTAATCATTCCCAAATTTCCTATATCCTTGCGAAAGGGTTGAAAATATGTATTACCGCTCTCCCAGCCATGCAGGGAAATCGACGACGGAAAGTTTATTTGTTACAAGACAGATGTCTTCCCGCTGACAAAAGCACATGCATCGCGGACTTCATGAAATATGCCACTGAGATTTCAACGTGTCTTCCCTAGCCAGTGACATTCTCCAAGGTGAACATCAAATCTACACAGCTGAACACTTGGATCCTATTTTCCGGCGTTCACCCATTATCGATGGAATATTGCAAGAATGACATAAACCAGCACAATATTCTCTGCACCTATATCGTAATTAGACGAAAATTGAAAAAAAAATACATTGAGAAAGCGACGCATATTAGCCGCTCAGGTGGCAGTCCACATCACGACGAACGTGTAATCTACCCAGCATTGCGATGCC
The DNA here is from genome assembly GCA_949316385.1 of Globia sparganii. Classification (NCBI taxonomy): domain Eukaryota; kingdom Metazoa; phylum Arthropoda; class Insecta; order Lepidoptera; family Noctuidae; genus Globia; species Globia sparganii. Next base: position 22,276,899 of record OX438664.1, read on the forward strand.
AACCAGCCTACAAGGAAAACCTCCGAACAACATAGACGAAATAGACTGAAAAGTGAGAAGTGTAGTGTACAGTGATAAAAGCGAAACGCACTTTGTGAATATTCATAGTATTAGTGTAGGAACTCTAATCATTTACATATTAATTTTAATTACCTTCAAATTGTATTTCTTGTTAGATTAAAATTTTATATTTGTAATATAAATCAAAACCATCATTCTCAGATTTCAAATGATGATTTTGAACTTATGGAGGGAGGAGTTATGCATACCAGGCATCAGTTCCCACGGGATTAATCCTCACTCAACACTCTGTTTCTAACACCTTTAAGTAGCCATGTCGCCGATTCCACTTAATACACATCTCTTTCAACAATTACTTCTAACAGCTAAGTTAGTGCTTATCTGAGCTAGCTTCGTGGGAACTTCCAGAAATATGTCGTCATTGTTTAGGTTATATAAACCAATAGTTCATAAGCCAGGACATTCCGTTTGCATCGCTCAAACTGAGCACATCTCCCAATTATTGTAATAATTGTAATTAAAGTTTATTTTAAACTAAATCACTGCCGTTCATATTTGACTATGTATTTTACAAATAATCATTAAAATCACCAATACAATACTCTAAGTTCAATATAATCCCATTGATTGATATTTCATGAAATAGTCATTCAATAGGATTATATTATGAAGTTAGAGGGTTGTGTATTGATGATGTTAATGATTATAATTTTATTCTGTAGTCATATATTAGGCTTGCGAATCATATTTTAATCAACATTCAACATGACTGGCAAATTGCACAAAACTTATGAAAAATTTAATTTTGCGAGCTACCCTTGCACCATAGAGAATATAACGCCTTGCGCCAAGATCGAGTGCTTCCTCCGTTCCGCACTCACACGCACGCATCGATCGGATAGATCACTGCGGTTTACCTTCGATGCTGTTGACCACAAACCACTTTACCATTAAGTTGGTTAGGAGCACTTAAAAGTCATCATTGACATCCTGTCGATGTATATCTCTTATATTATGTACAGTTTTAATAGTTAAGCCACTCAAAGTAAAATAATTTACAATATTTATCTCAACGGAAATGTTTACAATTCCGTAACGTTATCTATAGTTAGATGCACTTTTTAATTTAACTGCAATCAAAAGCCTTATTTAGTACTAGCTTCTGTCCGCGATTTCGTCCGCGTACAATTTTTTTTTTCACCCAACCCACCGCGTCGCATCGCATCGCCCGCCCGCGCTTTTACTTCGTTTTCGCTATGCGTTCTTTCTGACTTTTTAGTTTTGACTCGGCGCCTTAGAGTCGTAGCGTGGTGTTAAATAGCCTATACAGGCTGTCCCTGGAAGTATGGATCAAATCAAATAGAGGCGTGGGCAAAGTCATTTCCAAACTTTTTGATCCTAAGAATGTTGGCGAATTTTTTTACGTTTCAAAAGTTATGACCAACTTTTGTTATTTTCAATCACTTTGCATAGTGCTCAAAGAACAAAACCATAAAAAAAAAACTACCAGGAACTGTCAATTTAAGTTTTTTAGACAGCCCTAATAGTTTTTTAAATGATTTTTTTTCTTTGAGCACTATGCGAAACGATTGAAAAAAATCGGTCACAACTTTTGAACCGTAAAATAATTCTCAATCATTCTCAGGACCAAAAAGTTTGGAAATGACCTTGTCCACGTCCCTATTCGATTTGATCCATACTTCCAGGGACACCCTGGATAACCTTCCTCAAGAATTGAGCTATCAAACGCAAAAAGAGTTTTTTCCAATCCGACTGGTAGTAGTTCCAAAGATTAGGGCGTTCAGACAGAAAAACAAAGTCTTGGGCTTAATTTTTCCCTAAGATGCAGGCGCCACCTAGTTTGGGAACCGCCGTAAGGATCCAAATGATGATCGCTAACAGTTACAGACCGATTTTAAATAAGGTAATAATTGTAACATTGGTTCAATAAATTATAAAAATTATAATTATATTAGTATGATTTATTTATTTTAAAACAAGATATTTACATAATATACAGGTTGGCAACGAGATTGACGTGTAAACTGTAACCAAGAATTCAGCACATGTTTCTAGACTCCTATTTTTTTTTTTTAATAACCAACGATTTTTTTTTTAGATAATGGTTGGTGGTCAAAGGTTTCGCGTCGATGTTTCTGCCACCCTGTGTAATAATAATAATAATAATAAAATATATAATAATAATATTTATTATACGTATTTTTTTGTTGTTAAGTATGTATTTTCTGGTGTACAATAATAAATAAGTAAATATAAATATGTGCAACAGGAGAAGTGCCCAAAAGTTTGACAACATTGCCACGTTGTACTTATAGCAATGCTGATTCTTTGGCCAAAAAATAGGCCAGTTTTAATATAAAAAAATCTGTGACGTAAATCCTGGAGACACCTGAACCATCATTACAAGATCTTAATGATCACATTGAGTTACGGCTACACAATTTGATCCAATCAGGTCCATTCAATTGTCAGTCGGATGCCATCGTCCCATCGAGTCTTGCAGGAAGTTAGCTATCACCCCGACGTGTAGCCTTTGGGGCAAGATATAAACTTGTAGCATGTTTGTTTATCCTACATTATTTTCATCAACTTTTGCAAAGTTTTCCATAGATCCGTTTTCTCTTTTCAAGCTTTTCTCTCTATAATATTTAAATGTAAAACTATTTCCGTCTTATTACAAAACAAAATCTAACTTTAGTCTAGAAACCTTTGGGCCAGTATTTGTATTTCGAACTTTGTTTCGATTTAGACAAAGTTCTTAATACCAAAATGACAACTTAATACCGAACTAAGCTGTCATATTTGAATAATTAACTGCATTTCTATAGCAGTTAGGTTCTTAATTCACTGGCTCAATGGTTTAAACCAGAGGGCCAATTCTCGTAGTTTTAAGATCGTTCACAGTCACACAGTCAAAAAATAGTTCTAAGTAATTTCCCTACATCTTGACATTTGTTTTACGCCGAGATGAGACTGCGACTAGATTTTGAACGTTTTAAATTACGAGAATTCGCCTTCTGATCTAAAGAAAAACCTTGTTTTATTATAAAGGGGATAGATTAGGGGAATGTCTTGAAAAGCGTACCAACTTAGTGTACGCTTTTCAAGATATTTTAAAGGTTTCAAACTCAATTTTTAAACTATTTATTACTTAAAGATCTTCTAACTGCTTCTCTAGGCATCACTTAGCTTAAACTACATAAAATATAATTTTATTATATGTAGTGTCATTCGAAGTGATTCCCTTCATTTTCTTATGACTTGGACCTCAACGAATCATGAGAAAAACTCGCTTAATATCACTGATATTATTGTCATCACATAATGCATTAACTTAATGAGTCCAATCTTCGCATTTTTTTATGGTTTCCTTTGCAAAAGCACTCAGCTGTCGACAACGGCTACATTTTCTCATTATTATGTGCTCATGCTTCTTCATGTTGTAAGTTATGTATGTGATTATCTTTGTACTCTTTATCACACGACAGATGCTTTATACTATACACACCATTTCGAGCTATAGATGGACAAAGACAAACGTTTCGCGGTGGTTTTAGCCGATAAGAGTCTGGCGGCATGCCCCTCTGTCACCCCCACGATGGAGGAAGTGCATGAGGATTTCCACTGCGCACAAAAAAAAAGGTAGCTTCAACAGTAGGACGTGGTGATTGGTGGAAGTTTCTAATTAATGCTAATTGCAAAACAAATAATAACTTTTTTACAAAAAAAAAAAAAAAACAACCGACTTCTAATTAAGACACTACGGGACTGAAAAAAAAATTGGTCATAACTTTTGAACCGTAAAAAAACACCGACATTCTCAGGGTTAAAAAGTTTGGAAATGACCTTGCCCACGCCCAGTTGCCCACGCCCAGCCTGTTCGATTTGATCCATACTTCCAGGGACACTGTGTGGGCAGCGGGATTGTCCGAAAGGGTTACCGCTACCCCGGAACACAAAGGGCTAAGGAAGGAACACGGGTGGATTTTAGTCAGTAAGAGTCTGACACTCCCTTCTGCTCTACCCAGAGCGGGAGGGGTCATTTTATGATTTCCCATCCACAAAAAAAAAAGGGACACTGTGTATACCACAGATATAGATAGACCTAGATAACGCAAGTATCACGATTTTTTGACTACCTACTATGACGTCGCAAGCGCTCTTTCTCACTCACGCTTACCCAGCGAGCAGTACACAGGACTGAGCGCGAAAGTGGCGGCTTAGATTTTTGATCGTAAGTTGGTGCGATTTTTGGCACGCGAAGTAGTTGCTCATAAACTCACGCTTTCTTTCCACTGAGGTAGGCGGAAACTACAGAACGCCACCTGCTACGATCCTTAAACACTCGTTTTGCCTCGTTTACGTTCATATATACGTTAATTGTTCTACTTCTGTAATAATATTTGTTGTTTTACTTCCAGGTACTGTCGAAGGTGGGCCTCCATACAGGATGCCGCCGGCGCCCGAGGCGGCGCTGCCCGGCGCACCCGCACCGTCACTGCCGGCCGCGCTACATACACATTCCAACAAGTTTCCTGTAAGTATTGGATGATATTTCCTTAAACTAGAAGCGCCCCGTGGTTTAACCCGCATAAGTTTCGATTCTGTGGGAATATCGGGATAAAGAGTATGCTATGTGTAAAAAAGATTATAAACTATCTGTGTGCCAAATTTTATCCAAATCCGTTCTGTAGTTTTTGCGTGAATGAGTAACAAACATACAAACACGCTCACAAACTTTCGCCTTTATAATATTAGTATTCGTAGAAAGATTGGAAAGAGTTTCACCAACTTCATTTATAGCAACGTTAACATTATGTGTAACTAGCAGCGCCCCGCGGTTTAACACGTATAAGTTTCGATCCTGGGGGAATATCGGGATAAAAAGTATCGTATATGTTATTCTAATGTATAAACTATATTCCTGTATAGTTTCATCAAAATCCGTTCTGTACTTTTTTGCGTGAAAGAGTAACAAACATCCATCCATCACAAACTTTCGCGTTTTTAATATTAGTAGCATAGTAGATATTATTATGTATAATAATAATATGTTGTGTCTTGAAAAATAAAAAGGATAGCATTCCCCGTCTTCCTTGTCACTACTAAAAAAACTTTTATTCACCGATCCGTTTGCTTACTAATTTATTTTGCCAACACAACAAAACCTTAATAATTTGCAGTGGTATCTAAACGGCCACTATGATCAGGAATGGTTAGTCGCAGGTTAATTCATATACAACGATTAAGCTGACAGAACCGATTTGTGGAGCTTTTATCACTTGCCTTACCTTACCTTTTCTTGTTTAACATCAATTAGGAGATCTCCATGTGAACCCATGCGTTAACGTCCACAACAGCATGCACAGCGACATCTACAGTGCATGCAAACAATTTATCCCCGTCCGACCTTCCGTCATTCACGACTGTCACAGGCGAGTCCGCTAGTTAAGTGGCTGGACTGGCCTGAGTCGAGTCGAGTCGGGTTACTGACATGCAAGTTATGTGTTGTATATTTAGATTGCTCCTATATACGATAAACTGATCGAACGGCAATTACCAGCTAGGTGCCAGAGTTTCTTTAAGAGATTTTTTTTAAGATATTGGTATTCTCATGGTCGCACCACAATTCATCTTCGCCAACATCTCATTTAATAGCCAAAATATACACTTTTTCAGTAAAAACAGTGATATTCATAATTTTAACACTAGAAATAAGGACGTGCTCCCTTTCACCGGCTCCTTAAGGTTCTTAGCTCATTTGTTGGGCTTGGTATAACCTTTTATAACAAGCTACCATCTACTTCTTTGCTAGATTTGCATTTTAATGCGTTTAAAGTTCAAGTAATAACCAATCTTTGTTCAAAGGCATCTGGTATTCCATCAACGACTACTTAAACGATAAGAATAGTTGGTTGCACTGATTAACTCATGATAATGTTTATGTTCCTCCAGAATTAGCTTACTGACAGGTTATATGAGTTCATACTATAATTGTTTGTTTTATTTGAGTGTATAATTCAGTTTAATATTATTTTAATCTATTATTGACATAAATCTACTCATTTCAATGTTTTTTTTAACGAGTTGATTGCAATCCGCGGTTAGCTAGCGACCTCGAAGATTGATCATATTATTCTTGCCTGAGCGACCGGCAACAAGTTCGTCATGCTTCCCTTAGATGTCACTGCTTGCGGTAGCGTCGGGGGTCGGGTTGCCTCCTTCCCTCAAATATGGCGAGGGGGGTAATAGCTCATCTTTGCGTTATGCTCGTGAACGGGTGCTGCTTGTGGTGACTGGTCACCTTACTGACCATGGTTGTTGTGGTTGTTGTTTAAGTATTTATTTTACTTCGGTGGTCCTAGTTTATCATTTGTGAATTCAAGTGACAGCTGTGTGAACAGAACACAGCATTACATAAATATGTAAGCTTTACGCCCTTTATGCCTGGAGGCTTTTATTTAGGTAGAAAGTTCTTATCTACATTTTTAATTTTTATTATTTTTTACTTGAGTACGTATAGTTTTTATTGTATTTGTTGGTATAATGGCGTGGCTAGCTGACATATGGCAAATCCTTTAATTTAATGTTCTGTGTCTTGTAATGGTAATTTCTTTACATAACCTAGTATTGTATACAATCAAGTATTTTCTAATTGAACAGACAACTGTGCTGCTGGGGAGTTTTTTGCGCCACTTCTCCCCAGCGAAAGCTCTAGAAAGTGGTGAAGGGCGGGCGTTTTGGGGGACTGTCTTTTGTAATTTTGACGTTCGAAAAGTGCTGATTCTCAGCCTAATTTGAATACAAAGTTCTCACATTTACAAAATATAAAAAAATCTATCAAAAGGGTAAATATAAAATAATATATATAAACCTATTAAAACTAAGTGATATCATTACAGCCCACTCCCTCTCGAAGGGAGGAGGCCGGTGTACCAGCAGTTGGGATCATTAAAGATTGATTATGATAGACCGTAAAATATATTATAGCTATCAAAGATCACCTTCATTGTTTATACTTTACATAATAACTGTTTTACCATCAACGAAGCCCCGTTTCTTTTTCACGGAGTATAAAATTTACCAGTCGCTCCGTTTACCAACAATAAACAAATCGTGATTGGATCTCAGTATATCCGCGATTTCTCCGATACATGTGAATCCGTAGTTTTTGCCGCATGGAGTCTGACTGAGTGAAAGTGCTTCATTGTTACATCGCTTATTTGCAGACGAGACGTGTGTGATTTAATCGAGATTCTTTAAATGTTGATTAATTAGACTTTGTTAAATTGAGTAAAAGTGTAGTATTGATGCTTTGGATGTTTGTGGCTGAACTTGGAGATTGGTGAGATTTTATTGAACTTACAGCTGATTTTTTTTAAGTTTATCCATATCAAATCTCAAATAGCCCCGACTTACTAGACGTAGGTGGGTTCGAACCCAGGTAGACTTTATGTAAATAATTTCATGACCACTGCTCTCAAAGCGGTGTAAGAAAATATCGTGAGGAAACCGGCATGTCTTATAGAACCAAAAACTCGAAGACATGTGACATCTACCAACCCGCACTGGGCCTGCGTGGTAGATTACGGCCCTCTCTCTCTCATATAGAGGAGGATTGTGTCCCACCAGAGGGAACATTATAGACTGATTACGCTGAAGTCTCAAATTGGTGTTGACCAATCAATAGCAGAGTTTAAAAGAGAATATTTAGTTTTTATTGGTGTTCTACAGAAAGATCAGAAGCGTATTACTTGTAACCGGCGTGCGTGTATGATCAGATGTATGAAAGTAAAAGAAGCAAAAGGAGTATGTAGGGATCTTAGCAAGTGGCGTTTGCAGCGGGATCCGAAAGGGCTACCGCTGCCCCGGAACATAAAGAGCTAAGGAAGGAACACGGGTGGGTTTTAGTCAGTAAGAGTCTGACTCTCCCTTCTGCTCCACCCAGAGCGGGAGGGGTCATTTAATGATTTCCCATCCACAAAAAAAAGCAAAAGCGTTCTGTAGTTTGTGCCTACGGGACAATGAAGTTCTGAATGGAAAGGTGTGAGTTTATCATGTGTGTATAGGTCAAAAATCACCAGGTTTAAAATATACAGGCATTGATATTACAAACTCAAGTCAAATATCTCTTCAAGTTTTCAGTCTCCTACAGCTTTAAGCTAGTCTATCGCCATTTATCGCTAACAGTAACATAACTGTTCCATATATGTTAACACTAAGTAGCCATCATATACATCCTTGGCAAATTGCCAAGGCCTTGTTTAAAGGAAATGGTCGTGAGGTTATTAGCAAGTCCTTATGTATATTCACTTATGGCAAGTTACTGGTCGCTGCGGACACAATTTGTCGAAGTGGGGGATTACTGACCTATCCAACACCCAGTGCAAGAGCGGTGCTTCTTCTCAGACCATGTCTTACTTGCTGGAGTGTCCTAAGCGCCCGTGCACCTCCACCTCGGATGACCTATAGAATGCCACAGTTGTAGCTACTGGGCTCAAACAATATAAAAACAAAAAAGAAGACAACTACAAAACACGAAAAGAAGAATATATTACTGGTATTATAAAGAGCTGCAACCAGCACCCTAATTGCGAAACACACTATCGATCTCAATTTGAATCATATTGAAGCATATTGCTAATCCATTGCGTCATGTGTTCTAAAAATGTGTCTGCTCAACAATATAAAAAACGCAATGAACGTTGTTGATCTGTCAAAATGAAACCCATTGCTACTAATAGTGTGTTACGCAATTACCCCCCAGGATGGTTTTTACTATAGCTCTAACCTTATTCTTTTAATAAAGATCTTCGTATAGTGTAAGGAATTTATGAGCAGATTTAGAAGTTTTATATTATTTATTAGGGACAATAAAAAGCTACAATAAGTGTTGTAAGAGAGAAAAGATAATACAAAATATTAACAATATTGCAGCCTACATTATCCGCATATCAACAAAAAAGAAAATATGATAATGAGTGCTACTAGATAGGTATTAAATAAATAATTTATTTTATTTATTTATTAAAACTTTATGCACAAGTAAAAACTGTACAAAGGCGGACTTAATGCCTTGGGCATTTTCTACCAGTCTACCTTAGGGTGATGCAGAGAAAATACACCGTAGGTGCAATAACAGAAAACAAATTAGAAGAGAAAAAAAATATAACTAAAAAAAATATAGGAATAAATACATAAATACATACATACAACAAAATATTTAAAAAAAAAGTTGTGAGAGATAAACAAGAAAATCTACAACAACTTAAATCTGAGACGAATCTGCAAACTTCTTGTGTATGTGTTCTCGGTTACCGTCCTGATATTCTGAGGGAGCGCATTCCAAAGGAAAACCGCCTGGACAAAGAAAGAAGACTTTATAAAGCCAGAGCGATGAGAAGGACAACGAAGAAGACGATTATTTTCGGACCGAAGATTCTTGGTGTGTACAGAATAATTAATTACATCACATAAATAATTAATTAATTAAATCATGCAAAATAGAAAATCTAATTGATTGCTTAGCAACGAAGTAATAATTAACTAATTAACACTAAAAAACAAACAAAAAATAATAAAAACTAGACTAGCTTACATTCACATAAATTTGGATTTTGAGCATACAAAAATATCAATATTAATATTATTAAGTTTGCATTAGTAGTCAAATACACTTTTAAAAAACCTTGTAGCGAATCTAGAAACACATAATATATTGATTTTTTATTAGTGATGTTGTTGAGAAATGTCAGGTGTGTGGTGCCTACTCGCAACCGGGGTGCGTGTGTGACCAGGGGGGTAATTATGTAACACACTGCAACTACAATGGCTCTCATTTGGGTTTTATTTGACAGTTCAACAACATTCATTGCGTTATTTACGTTGTTTAACAGACACATTTTCGAACTTATGAAGCAATGGATTGGCAATATTCTTCAAAATGATCCAGATTGTGATTGAATGTGAGTTTTTTAAGCAATTAGGGTACAGATGTATGAACGTAAACGAAGCAACAGGAATATGTAAGGATCTTAGCAGGTGGCGTTCTGTAGTTCCCGTCGATCCCCATTGGGAAGAAAGCGTCAGTTTATGTATGTATGTTGTTGCGAATCCGGACCAAAAGTAAGAATGCCACCGTCGGAAATGATTTATTTACCATTTAAGTACACACATATATAAACAGACAAGAAAAAAACAGAACAGAAAAATAGGTACAAAGGTGATGCTTATTTCATAAGAAATCTCTTCCAGCATACCTGCGATAGGACAATAAATAGAGAGATGTAGACAGCGTGTGAAATAATAAAGGAGACAAAAAAATACATAAAATCATAAACAACAAGAAAGAAAGAAAGGACACTTTATTGCCACCTGCAAACCTCACCACAGTTGCTTACCAGAACTAAACAGGAAAGTCTCGTACAAATGTTTGTCTACGAGTAACTTACCAGAACTTTATGATTATGAATACAGCACACAAACTTGTTAATTATGTTTGTGTTTGTCGTTAAATAGCTTCTGAGCGAAGTGCCGCTGCATCTAAATATTTGCTCACTGTATTATGTTGTAACTTCTAAAAATAGCTTATATTTTATAAAAACATTAGATAGATAGTTAAAACGTTTATTCAGTGCAACAAAAGACACAATACAGGTAATAAAAAAATATAAAAAAGGTGAAAAACATAGATTAAAAAGATAAATTGACCCATAGACATTAGACTATTTTATTTCTTCTTATCATATCAATATATCTGACTACACCAGTCTTCGTTGTAAGTTTCCTAATTTTCCTTAGTATCTTCATTGAATAGAAACATATTTTTTTCTTCTTTTCAATTGACATTCTTGCCTCCATGTTCTGCCTCTCAAATTCTAGTTTCCTCTATATAGAACCTAAGCTAATCTTTATTTTTCTATTGTTCCCGGGTCGAAAATAAGACACTAATTAAAAATCACCCCGTCCCTTCATTTCCCTTCATACACTTGGACCGGGGATTATGGGAAATTGTGCGCCTTCCACGAACCCTGGCTGGTGCCGCCAGCGCGGGCTCGCCTTTGCGGGCCACGTTAAGGGCCTATACTACCTTAAATAGCTTAGCATGATCCTCCGTTATGTCGAAGATACTGCAGTATTAATTTTTAAATAAATATGTATATGGTAAAGTTGAGGATTAATGTTAGGTCTTATGTTAGACGAAAACACGATTCCATAAAATTTTCTCGATAGAAAAAATTTCAAAGTTACCTCCAACCCGAACAATAAACCGCTGGTATTCAAAAAATACTTCAAATTAGATTATGAAACTTTGTATACTAACCGAACTAACTATAAAGCAGGTCTCATGTTTTTTTTAATTACCATTATTTTCACCTTAAAAAGCAAATACCTAAACTATTGGCGCTGCCTGCCGCCTAGCAGCACACTCTGTCTCGCTCTCACTCATTCCGCGAGCAGTATCGTGCGAGCGAGATAAAGAGTGAATTTTAGCTGAGGTAGTATAGGCTCTTAAGTCCGCGGGAGTGAGGTGTAAGACTCCCCCTGCAACGGCGGCGCGCGCGGAATAGTACGCGCCACCGCCTCGTGTCCTGCTAGAGATCGGGGGCGGCGGACGTCCGCAAGTCCGCCGACCCTCAGGACCTGAACCTAAACTAACCATTTCACGACTTTACCGAAATATACATTATTTTACTTAGATATCATTTGAATCCTACTTATACAATTTTCTCCCAACAGATAGAGCGTGAAGTGATCCTGTCATCTGGAGACAAGAACTCCAAGGTGCCCATTCTTCAAGAGGCGAGGAAGAGAGGCAGGCTCGGTGCTGTTGCACCTGATACTCCACCCAAAGCGCTGTCAGCTTGGACACATGCTGAGGTAAGTGGTCCACGCGGTATTGTAGACGAATCTTCTTGTAAGTTTTGCTGGAAAGTGTGGTAACTTTGGATTATAGTGCGCTTTTGAAATAGAGTAAGAGGTCGTCTGAAAAAAATAGTTGCTTACTACACCACATTAAAGTGATTTCATTAAGATTTACTGACTTTATACGGTAAGAAGAAATGTTTGTAAAACAATAAAAGGCAAAACAGTAACTTTTAATGATTGAACAGTAATTTTCTGAAAAAAAACGTTAAATTTTACTGTCATGACGGTAACACTTTGCCTGAAGCTTTAGCTGTTTTCGGATCAGTAAAAAATACAGCCGATCGTTTCCGTAAAAATCTCACCGTGATAACATAGGTGAAGTGAGCGTGAAGTGAGCTATCAATAGGGGCAATCCCTAACATCAGGTGGAATGACAGCTCACCTCACCTTAATTTTCACGGTGAGATTTTTACAGAATAGCAATGCTGTTTTGAAGGTTAGGCTCTTATGGAACTGTTTAAAGCAGTTCAGATCAATGTTTTTTTTTTGTTTCATTTTTATTTGCTGCTGGCGGATTTTTTGCGACATTATCATTGACCTATGGCGGTTTACTGCTGGACGTAGGCATCTTTAATTACACAACATTACATTATTGGGTCCAACAATATCATTTTTATTCATAAACGTTACTTAAAATTAAGTAGTGTTACTACAACTGTAAAAATGTATGGTTAATCCGTCGCTATAGTGCTTAGCGACTGATTAACCATACCTTTTGACGTTTAAACGACACTTTTAATCACTATCTTATAAATAAAGCCCATAGTGTTCAAAAAAATCATGTTTAAAAAAAATTTAAAAACATCCGAATTGAAAACCTCCTCCTTTTTTGAAGTCGGTTAAAAATGAGAGTATTCTCTGTTTATAAAAAGACAGGATTCTAGTATTTGATGTTTATTAATGAATTCCAAAGGGTTTGAAATCAATACAATTTATCCTTACGGGCTGGTGTCCGCATCTCCACGTCAATGTGCGTATTTTACGTACTAACACACCTATTATAATTATTATCGTTCAAAATCATGTCAAAGATGGCAACTCTATTAAAACAAACGCAGTACAATTAACCTTCTAACACAGCTTTAATATCCCGGATACCATAATCCACTTTCATATTCCGTCGAGATTACCACGTCGAGCTGATTACAGAGTTTGGAACTCCTAGATATCAAAGCTCATTGATCTAAGTTGTCTAAAGTATAGTGTTGTCTGTAGTACTCTATGGATGCCCCAGGGTCGGCAAGATGGGGAACCAATTGCTAAAATGTTTGATGATAATGTTAAATAGGAACACTTATGGGTGAAACTATTCAGGGAAGCCAACCATGAAATTGTTTTTTATAATATAATTTTACGTCATTCCGTCACGCAAACCTTGCCTAATGGGTTAAGCAGGTGTGACGATATTAGGTATAGTAGTTCCATCTCACGAAGCGACGCGCGCTTTAATTGTGGTTACCCAAGTGCCATAGACGCTGTGAATGTGTGTGTAAGTGCAGGAGCTCTCGGTACCGTCCGACACAATGGCAAAGTCGGAAGTGTGTGTGTGTGAGTTATGTGCTGACAATACTGGTCTTCACGCACACATTCACAACTGGTTTGTACACTTGTTTACCACAAGTAAAGCGCGCATCGCTACGTGAGATAAAAATACTGTAATATGGAAATTAAGTATATATATTATGATATACTGCTTTTTCCTGAGATTGTAACCGAAAAACTTTGGATCCATATTGAAAATATACTGGAATAAAAATTATCCTTAACCTCCTCATTGTCTTAACTTGGTTTCGGCTTGATTCCAAATATGAAAACAAAAACCTCAAATTTTTTGTTTGTTCTGTAGGTACCTATACTTAATTCAATAGGTAATTTACAGGCTCTCACCTTGCCTTCCAAATTCCAATATTGTAACATTTCTCCGAAGAAAAAACAATTATTGCAGACTATAACTCAATGCTGTCTATAATAACCTAACACCCCTATAGAAACCTACTTACATAATGACCGCCTATAACAATATCTATAAACAACGATGGTCTAACGGATTCTATCGATAAATTTCCCCTCACTATTGAGCCGAATAATGGCTTGAACTGTTCTTTACTAACCAATGTAATGGAGGTGGACATAGATTGTTAGTTTCGGCCTCAAAGTTAAGGGGTCATTTAATCAGCTCTAGTATTCAAATAAAAAGTGTTTAATGTTATGCCTGATTATGATTTGTTGGTAACTATTACCCGGTTTTTTGGTAGCCAACACAAAGGTTTGCTTACGGACTGTCAAACTGTCTAACATATCCAGTTGTTTGATTGATGGTTGCCATTTTAGTCAACCATTAACAATTCTAGTCGGTTAGCGAATAAATTGTTATGCTATGTTTTCAGAAAATGCCTTTAATTTTAAGCGTTTACCTAACTGCTCTTTGTATATCCGGTTCTCATTGAACATGTACAATATTTACTGCGTCTGCTGTCTTCGGTGGTGTGCGTCCTATACGTGGCATAGTGCAATTTACACCCGGCAGATAGTTTAAACAAAATACAAAAAGTCAGTAAAAAAAATGAAAAGGAAATATATTTTTGCATTGTGATCATGAAAGCTTCTTCTCTACCTTATACGTTTGTGTAGGTACCTGCAGATATTGATAATATAGGTAATAATTAAGGTTTATTATGTTTTCTTGTCCCTAATCTTACATCATCATCATCAGCCTACAGCAGTCCACTGCTTGCTGCTGCACTGGACATAGGCCTCCCCTATTGCACGCCATTCAACTCGATTTTCGGCAACTCTCATCCAGCTGCTACCAGCCATCCTGCGAAGGTCGTCACTCTACCTAGACTGAGCGCGTCGTACCTTACATTTGCCGATTCGCGGTCTCCATTCAAAAACGCGTCTACCCCAACGGTCATCGGTTCTACGGCTAATATAACTTTACCCATAATACCCTATCCTACCTTAACCATACCGAAACCTTACTTAACCTAAAAATTATACAATACCAGTAATGTGATTCCGTATCAGTATTAATATCTATAGCAGGGATTCCCAAACTATTTTGGACAAGTGATCCCTTTTCCAAAATGAACTGTTACCTCAGACCCCCATGGCCAAATTACCTACTTTTAAGATCAACCCCGTCGACCCCCAAAATCAGTTTTCGTTTATGTCGACCCCTAGGAAACCGATATCGACCCCTTTGGGAATCCCTGATCTATAGCATCTGCCCGCGACTTCAACATAAAATAAATCCTATGACACCAGGCAATATAGCTACCCATTAGTTCCGGAGATTACCCGCTACATACAAATACACAAATTGCCTTTTTGTGATACATATTAAGTGAGATGAGATTCGACTTTTGTGTAGTGAACTTTTTATACAATTGTCCATTACCTTAACACCATCAAAAGACCCCATTAAACCCACGAATACGTAGAGGTTCTGCCTCTTCCTGTAGCTAGCAAGCGTGAAGCGATGCCTTAGAGATAAAGTTCCTTGCTCCCTGAGAACCGTGTGTTTTAATCTTGTATCTTGAGGTAATCTTAAGTGCTTGTGACGTAATTAGCACTTAGATTTGTGATCTAGGTTCAAGACTTACGTGTGCTTTGGCTGAGGAAGATTACATTGCACTGCACCCTAAATTGTGTAACACATTTTCAATTACAATTCGAAGGTCTAAATGCACTTTCTTGAAAAAATAATGTTTGAAAAATTCTATTGCTCGGCAACGTAAAGATTCTATTACCCTTAATTCTCTTAACTTTATCCCCATTTATTTTCTGGTCGGCGCAATATTTCTTTTTCTTCCATACTCCTCTATTACTTAGTCGTGAATCGTGATCTCGTCAGTCGCCTCTCTAGCTATATCATCATTCACATAATTTGATCAGTTTTAATCGTTATCCCATTTGCATTACTGAAATATACCTAACATATTTTTATAATATTTAATCTTAGTTTATCTTGAATCTTGATATCACCCCAACCCCGAACAAACGGAAATAACGAAATGAATGTTGTTGAACTGTGAAAATGAAAGGCATTGCTATAGACTGCCATTTTATATATGTGTTACGTAACTACCCCGCTGAGTATTGAATCTTTTGATACCAGCATTTGTAATGTGGGAACTGTCTCTCCACCAAATGTGGGCGTCGAACCTTGCGAGTTAGTCGTGAACTGACATAACTTGACTCTTATTTATAAGCTGGATAAGTACAAACTTATATTAGTTTGGAATGTGAGTGTACGATAGGTACCAACACCGCAGCCGAACCCTTCGGGGAAATAAGCCTTAATGTTAAGTTCATGTGACTTAGAACTAGGCATTGTGTAATTATTTTATTTCCTATTGTTATATTTATTACATCATAGGTAATAGTAAATACGGGCTAGTGTCCCCAACTCCACGTCAATGCGAGTACTTTGCCTATTATTATTTTACATCATATACTGCACCTGTTCTGCCCTCGTAACAGCAAATGCAGTACTTGCAAAATGGCGGTTTCGAGAAAAACGCGTTTAAGTGTTTTTTTTTTAATCTCTACTGATATAAAACTCATAACCAAAGCATTTTTTGTATGGGCCCACGTATTTTTAATAATCTTCCACCTTTTCTCAGAACTATGACCGATATAAATACATTAAAAAAAAAAAACTACACGACTTATTAATAAGTAAATGTTATTACTCCATAAGAGAATTTCTAAATGATAAAAAATTGAATCATACTATTCTGTGACATGACTAATTTGTAATTTGATATAAATATTGTACTAATTTAATCTTAATGTATTGCATGACAATTTGATGTATTGTATTTTAATCATAAACCTATTAACTTATAATGTGAATTTTGTATGCCTCAGTGGCGGGACATAGCAGACTTACCTGTAACTAACACACCATCTTATGTACCTATGATCTACAATAAATTATTTGAGTTTGAGTTTGAGTTTGATATGTTTTGTTACGAAAAAGGTACAAAGTCTCCCCATGCTTGAAGTCTCCCCATGTCATTTTTGACAAAAACGGAAAATCGTAAAAATGTCGATTACTGCACTTGCTGTTACGAGGGCAGTGTTGACGTCATCACGTCTACGCCGGCTGTCGCTGAAACCTGGCGCTGGGGCAACGTCTAGCCTAAGGTCGTAGGATTCTGCTGTGTGATGGCTGTTTTGTGTTCTTTTTTGTGTTCTTTCATATTTACCGCAAATAAACGTACTTACTTATTTTTTTTCTTTGTTTCTTTCTTTATAATATGTAATTCAACTTTTTCACGTAAGTTATATCATCCTAGGACAATTAAATAGCTTTATATGTCCTTACCTATCATATTTAGTTGTTTACTAGCAGCGCCCCGCGGTTTCACCCGCATAATTATTGATCCAATGGGAATATCGGGATAAAAAATATCCTATGTGTTATTCTGATATTTAAGCTCTGTATAGCTTTATCAAAATCCGTTTAGTAGTTTTTGCGTGAAAGAGGAACAAACATCCATCCATCCATCCATCCTCACAAACTTTCGCGTTCATAATATTAGTAAGATTATACGAGTAGCTATTCTGAACTAAAATAATGTGGCAATAAAGTCGTATTATTTTAGTCCAGAGGACCACAAACAACGTTTATGTCTGATAAGACTGTTTCATCCATCGCTGACAGCCAGTCACCATTAATTTCCATCAATCACCATTCTCCTTATAGCCCACCGCACAGAATTACTTACCTTTTTACCATAATTTCACCACAAGAATGGTCAAGATCTTGTAAGAAAACACGATAAAAATTTATAACCATACCATAATCGATATCATTATATTCTAGACTGTCACAAAATATTTTTTTCTCATCGATATGCGAAAATGCCTCGTCGGTCACTGCCATCGAACTGAGCAAAACAATAATATCTCACTGTCAATCGACAATCAACCTTATTTGTATATACGTAGAGTTGTGATGAGATAAGTGGGGATGCGTCATGCAATTGACCAGCCAAGGTCGGGAGTGAGGTGATGACGTCACAAAACGCGATCAGAATTCATTTTTTTGGATTTAAAATGGCTAGCGAAGCAGGTTAGATGGTGAGGATTCAAGGGGGCAAGCTTCGAGCAACCTAAGAGTCAAAATTATTATGCTGTACCTACGTCTGATACTGTCGATGAAGCTGTTCTGTAGGATATGATCAGTTTTATCTTCGATAGTTTATCAGAATCTGCAGATCAAAGTTCTCTTCATTACTTCTTTGATCCACATCTACAATAAATTTGATCACAACAATTAAAAAAAAAACCAAAAAGAATCTGTCACCCCAACCCCTAAAATGTTATTGACCACACAATCAATCAATCAACTCAGCCTATCGCAGTCCACTGCTGAACATAGGCCTCTCCCAGGCTGCACCACAACACCCTGTCCTCCGCCCTCCGAATCCAATCTGTCCCAGCTACCTTCTCAAGGTCGTTGGTACATCTAGTCCGTCCCACACTACGCTTGCCAATACGCGGTCTCCACTCCAGGACTCGTCTGCTCCACCGGCCATCGGTCCTTAGACAAACATGGCCAGCCAACTGCCACTTCAGCTTGCTCTGCAAGCTATGTCGGTAACTCCGGTTCTTTTCCAGATTGCCCACCCCTATAATCAATAATTACCAAGCATTCAAACAGGTTGATGACGGAATCATGACGTCATCCACACGATACTCGTCGTAATTTTCAGATTAAATGACTCGTTAGCTCAGTAGGTTAGAGCACCGATATAATTTTAAACTTGACCATCGGAGAGCGGAGGTTCAAATCCTTCACGAGTCAGGCTTTTGCAACATAATTATATTTTTTGCACCAAATTAGTGTCATGATAAGGATGAACAAAATGGTATACTCATATATTATATACTCATACGTAGATACACTAAAGGATGTAGCCAATGATATGAGGATTGTCTCCAAAGAGAATGTAAACATTGTCTCCTTCAATAAGCTCGGCTCTTGGATAGTTCAAAATTGAAACGGTAGATGTCGCTATTAGTTCAATCATAGATTAGTCCTAACATAAACATCCTCAGGAATGCCTTTTACCATACCTACAATAATAAGGCATGTATGACTCCTGAAATAGCCAAGCTCGGTTCTTGAATAGTTCGAAGTTGAATCAGAAGATGGCGCTATTAATTCATTCTTCGAATTCCCCTACACCCTGACGATTGGCTTATAAGATACTTCTTCTAGCTAAATTGATAGCAGTCTTTATCCAATAATAAGACAACACTTAACAACAACAAGAGAGGGATGACTTAAAGATTTGGCAAACAGAAAATTCAACCATTGCACAATAATACTTTGAATTTAATAAAAACAAAATAGCAAAAAGCTGACTCGTGAAGGATTTGAACCTCCGCCCTCCGATGGTCAAGATTTGAATTATATCGGTGCTCTAACCTACTGAGCTAACGAGTCCTGTTATACCCACCCCCAATTCTGCGATCAGTATCGGCAATACGACGTCATGATTATTGATTATTCACCCGCTGTATACCAACAAAACAAAACAGAAGTACTGAAAACTTGAACTTGGAAAGACTGCTACAATTAAGGTGATTGCGCAGTGGTTACCGCGAAATTCAAATTTTTTACGTTTTTTGCAATTTGCAGGTCTGTTACAAGTTGTATCTTGATCAAAATTTGATTCGCGACTATAACAGGTACGTATCTAAAGAATTATAATCATTATAATCATTAATACGTCTTCCTAACTTAGATTTGTACCACAAGAAGAAATCTCTCATGGAAAAGTGTTTGTGGTACAAATCTCAGTTAGGAAGATGTATTAATAATTCTAATGATTATAATTCTTTAGATACGTACCTGTCATAGTCGCGAATCAAATTTTGATCAAGATACAACCTGATACTGACCTGCAAATTGCAAAAAACGTAATAAAATTTGCATTTCGCGGTCTACCACTGCGCATTCACCTTAACGCTAAGAAGCGACAATATACTATGACTAAGGACCAGAATACCTAACAAGGCAGATATCATAATGAATTTAATATATTCTGAAACCATAAGTGGTAAATTAGGAATCCTTAAAAGAATACGAACGCGTAAATGCTAAAGCAAACTTCAAGAAGAAACTAAGAGGGTCTACGCTATATCAAAAAAATAACAACGGTCAGTTATTATTAATAAGAATACCTAAATATTTGCATTGTTCAATGTTTATAAGCATATATTATATATTAAGAAAGTTAAAAAAAAAAACAAGTTGCCGACTCGTGAAAGATTTGAGCCTCCGCCCTCCGATGGTCAAGTTTAGAATTATATCGGTGTCCTCACCTACGGAGCTAATGAGTCTTGTCATTCTTAGTCGACAGCTTCAAACCTGTAATCTAGACATGACGTCAGGATTACCTACTCAAGCACTAAAATCAAAAGCCGGAGTAGATTTTTTGGCTCATTACCAAACTTAACGATATGATATGCATATTATACAAAGTGCGTAATACTGGGAATTTTACGTATTCTTAGGAATCTGCTGTTTACATAACACATCCCATGAAAGCTCTTTACAGCTTTTCAGGGTCTGTTTTTGGCATCGGCCGCACTTGGTGACGGGTCCCGCTAGGCATGATGGGCTGATACCAGTCGGGGCTGCGGCGAATGTACATGTATCTCCCGGACCACCGACTTATAGTAGAAACACTGGATTTTTAGTCGTAGGTATGACTTAACCCTCCGTTCTCCCCAGACGAAGGGTATACAAGAGGATTTTCCTACCGAAAAAAATAGAAAGAGCCTGTTTTGGGCACTTCTGTCAAGAATTCAGGAATCTCATTATTTCTCTTGTTTATCAATATACTAATTCACAGTAAAGGTAAACAAGAGCAAATGTTGTATTAATTATTTAATTATTACAATATTTTTTGTATGATCAACATCGACTAGGCGACTGTTTAAAAACTTGTAGATACAGACAGAGGGTGTTAGTTGACTTAATTTAAATGCTTTTGCAACCTGGATGGGTCTTGCCAATCATTATTATCTTGCCCTTATCCGAAAAACTCATGTGGCTTAGTAAAGCGAAAGCGTCAGGGTAGCCCGCAAAATTCAAATTTTCTTACGTTTTTTTAAATTTTATTTGCAGGCCAGTATCAGGAATGCTATTCTGCCCCATCGTGAAAACTTAGGGAAGTGAGCTGTCACTCCACCTGATGTTAGGGATTACTTACCCGTATTGATAGCTCATTTCACGCTCACTTCACTTAAGTTATCACGGTGAGATTTTTACAGAATCGACCGGCTGATGATAATTATTATGTTGATCTAAATGAATATAGGTAATTCTGTTAAGTCATATTTGTTACGGTCGCGAATCATATTTTAATTAGCATACAACCTGACACTGTCCTGAAAATTGCAAAAACTTATGAAAATTTTAATTTCGTGGACTACCTTGGCACATTCAGGGCTTAAGGATTCAGTTAAGGAGGTGTACTGTAAGCCCGCTGCTTGAAATCTACTCTACCTCCCTAGTTCATTAATCTGGACAAAAAAAAAACACTAACAAAAGGACAAAAACATCACTTTAAAATCAACATAAACAATATTAGATCCATGAAAGAAATAAAATCGTTAAAAAAACAAGTTGCAAGAAGACTGACTCGTGAAGGATTTGAACCTCCGCCCTCCGATGGTCAAGTGTTTTATTATATCGGCGCTCTAACCTACTGAGCTAACGAGTCTTGATGTTGCCAGTCCAAATCTGCGACTACTATTGTGAAAATGACGTCAGGATTAATGATGAGTCACTCGCTCTTCACCCACTTATCAGCAACAGAACAGACACGAAGCAAAAGTACCACATCACAATTAGATAGAAAGGCCCTCAACTTGTGCCTTCTAATAAATACTCCGCGTCCAGATTTTGAAGGTCGCAGAAATCAGCTGAATGCGGGAAGCAAAGAACCGGGCGAAGTGGCGGCGCTTGAGGGGGGCTAGGTCCAGCAGTGAACGTCTTTCGGCTGAAATGATGATGATGATGATCCAGATTTTCAGAGATGGCGTTGTAGCTTATCCTAGCTAAAATATCTTCATAAATAACCATCATTCATCACAGAAATAACGTCATCTCGTATTATGGCACGGAAATGCAAGCCTTTTTGAGTTTTCCTTCTTCTCTGGCTTCATGGCCTGAATTCAAATGATAAATGATAAATGATTTTATTTCTGTAAGTAGGTTTGTACAAACACTTTTACACGTCAATCATATTTTTTTTAAAACGAGATGAGGTCGGCGTTTCCTATCTGACTACTCTGAGAAGAAAGGCCGAAACAAACTCAGAGGTCACAGTCTCTTTTAAAGTCCAGACATAATCTTGGTCAGATCATGTGGAGACCATGTAGACTGGTGTCTGAAATGGTCTTTTGAGGAAAGAACCACACAGATTGAGTGGACCCGTCCAGTTAGTGCACGCATTCACTTTTAAAATAGCCAGTAAGCAAGTGGGCTTACATATTTAAGTACTAGCATTTCACATGGAGCGACTGCCTATCTGACTTCTACAACTCAGTTTAATCTAGATATGGATAAAGTTGAAAATTCTCATGTGTCTTTGAAGTTTCTCAGGTGTTTCATCTCAGAGTAGTCGGTAACACCGACCTCATCTAGTTTTTAAAATATTAATGAAGTCTGTCGTCCTAGTGACGTCATTATTGCTCATGCACTTCAAGATAATTAAGATAAATATTATGCAACATATATTTTTACAGCATTGTTGACAATTTTCAATTAGAATTTTAGTTCGCTTAGTTGGTTTTCTATTGGTTCATTTCCGATCTATGGGTTTTTATTGTCCCAAGCTGCTTTTTTCTAACAGGAAAAGATAATTTTACTTTGGATTAAATTCTGAGTGCCTAATACTAGACGATGCCGTTCATCGGATAAAAATCTCAACTCTGGGTTACTTCTGAATATTTAAAACAAACTGGGACTTCATTTATGTGTTTACTGAAATGTGGGGGTGTACACACCACTGCCTACCCCTACGGGAAATACAGACATGCATGATGTTTACATACTGAAATATCAATATCACCTAGTAGACGTAACTGTAGAGAAATCACCATGAAAACAGTTTGGGTGAGTCACGCACCCAAAAACAGTCACGAGATAAAAAAAAACATTCAGAAAACTCACTTGAAACAAACTCGCTATGGTGAGTAATAAATCCATACTTTGATATTATAAATGTGAAAGTAACTCTGTATGTCTGTCTATCTGTTACCTTCTCACGCCAGATAGGTTTTTGACAAATAGGTAACCTGGGATCTGGAAAAACTCATAGACTACTTTCATCCTAGATCGCAGACGAAGTCACGGATAATTATTATTACTTATTCAATACATTTTTTCATGTCGACTTACAGTCGCTTTTGCCTATAACCAAGAGTCCGATATAAATCTTACCTTTGACCACCATCAGACGGTGCGGTCAAAACCCTTGAGGGTAATGATTTTTTTAATTTTGTTACTAGTATTTTAATAGCTGTGCTTCAGGGCCAAATTCAAGACCTCTCGCTCGCCATTTAACGCCATGTATATTGATGCATTCATGCGTTCATTGTAGCGGACTATTTTAAGTGAACTCAACTTATGTGCGTTTTCGATGTAATGAGGGTGTGGAACTTCTTATACTTACTTGTTTGTTCTATTACTGAAATAGCTGCTGAGTAATAATGACGTCATTTTGATGATAGTCGTCGAATTTTTCGACTGGAAACAACAAGACTCGTTAGCTCAGTAGGTTAGAGCGCCGATATAATTCAAATCTTGACCATCGGAGGGCGGAGGTTCAAATCCTTCACGAGTCAGGTTTTTGCGATTTTTTGTAACTTTTCTTTGTTTTTTTTTTTTGGTATAGTAAACCAGGCTTGATTTACAAAAACAATGTTTCAGTCCCCAAGTTTTATCGGTTTGAACGATGAGGCAGAAATAAGACCCATAAGTATCAACTTTATCACTAGGTACTTTTTTTTTTGACGATGGGAAATCATCAAATGACCCCTCCCGCTCTGGGTGGAGCAGAAGGGAGTGTCAGACTCTTACTGACTAAAACCCACCCGTGTTCCTTCCTTAGCCCTTTATGTTCCGGGGTAGCGGTAACCCTTTCGGACAATCCCGCTGATCACTAGGTAGGTACTTACATGACAATTGCAAAAAGAAATGATGCTGGGATTGACATAATAATATGAAACTACTTCTTGCAGTTATAAAAGGCACATTGGAAAATTATAATGTATACCAGTTCCGTTCCTTACAACAAACAACAACAAAATTTGAATGGTTGTGTATTTTTTTATCTAACCAGCTGGTAGAAAATGGTCATCATTCACGTTAATTTTGATATACCAATTGAAAGGACTTGCTTTTTAGAAAGTCGTAATATCTAAAGATATGACTGATGTGTCTGATATACCTAGTCTTATATCTTTTCAATAATCAAATGCGTGGATTTGTGTAAGTCTTATCTTGACACAGGAATTGCAAAACACTCAAACGCCAAATTGAGGAAAGTATGTAATAAAATAATTATAGCGTAATATCGACGATTGTGCTCGCAGTTTTCAGCTATGAGTAACAAGACTCGTTAGCTCAGTAGGTTAGAGCACCGATATAATTATGTTAACTTGACCATCGGGGGGCAGATGTTCAAATGCGTCTTTTGGAAATTGTTCTGGCAAAGTTTTATGTTTTTTTTTCATAGATCTAAAATAGTGCAAATAGTTAAATGCGGTCAATGTTTTTAACATCGACACACAATGCAATTCAAGACACACAGTGCACAATGCACTTCAAGCTTCAAAGGCTTTTAAAGGCTTATGTGAGATATGCTATGTTTCAACGGATAAAAAGTTAATCAGTTAAAGAATCCCAACTTTCCAAATTGAGCCCGCGTAAATAAACGATGGCCCAGCCTTCAAACAGGTCCCCACAAGTTAGCAGAAATGGCACAAACGTGACTAGAATCCAGCCTGGAATTCCAATTAGTCTGACGAGACTAGACTAAAGTGAAGTGCTTACCTGAATGTTATTGGAAAAATTGAATTTAATTAATTTCACGAGTCGTTCTTTTGCCTTTTTTTGTATTATAGTTTTTTTATGGTTAACTTTATCTTTGTTTGACATTTCACGCCATTTGATAAAAATATTGATATTTAAAAGAGTATCCTGACTTTTTGAAAAAGAAAAAAATACAAAAGTTTTCTTTTTCTCTCATTTCTCAGGCTGTTTTCGTCATGAATAGGTATCGTAACTGTCGTACAGACAAAGGAAACTAAGAGAATAGGGTTGCTAATGCCGGATACATAAGTCAAGAAGTTTGTTTGAATTTGTTTGTTGTTTGCATGTAACTGTGTAGAGTGTGTTGGCGATCCAATAAATAAATAATACACACTACAATGAGCATAATTATTGTAGTGATGTATTATGAGCGCATTTTCACAAACTTAAACTCAAAGCATATTTATTTCAATTAGAACAATTACATGCAGGCACTTTAGAATTATCAAGAAGTCCGTCAATCAGATAGATGAAGCTAGTTGCCCTTTGCAAAGCGTAGTAGGTTCCTATGGAGAAGAACGGGCAAGAAACTCCATGGACACCATTTTAAATCAAAATATTGGTTAGGTACTACATCATTCATGTTGAAATTATGCTTATTGGTAAGTGAGAACGATGTAGAAAGACGCACACGTTTGTTGTGTTTATGTAATCATGGATTGTTATAATACCCACTACAACTTATGTCCTAGCTTCCAGGTTTTTCTATAACATTTTCCTTTGTACCCATCTTAAAGGAACCATGCTTAATAGATCATAAGGCTTCGCAGAACTCAAAACTGCGCGATCATGTATTTAGAGTATACATAATTATACTTAATTTCATGACCACCTACCCAGCTGATATAAACTCAGAGACAAAGCATTTATTTCAATTAAACCAATTACAGGCACTTTTAAATTATCAAGGAGTCGGTCAGAAAGATGAAGCTAATTGCCCATTTCAACGCGTAGCAGGTTCCTATCACTGACCTCTAATAAACAAGGTATAATACAGATCAGTGGTACCTATGGTGAAGAACGGGCAAGAAACTCCACGGAGACCATATTATTAATTATTTAAGGGATATTATAAATTGCATATCAAATAAATAATCGGCTATCAATACATACTCATCATTTATATTCTTTTTTACATCAAATAACTTACTTCACTACAAATAAACTAAATGTTTAACAAAACTCAAACTGCAGATAATTCGAAATTATACATCAATATGACATTACTTTTTTCCTCATAATGCAATACAGTTAAATTTATTTTTATACAAAAATACTACATACATAGCATAAATACTGACTGCACAGCAAATTTTCCATATTTTATTTCAAATTTCAATTTAATTCGCATAATACTAAACGACGTCAAGGGCTAAGGAAGGAACACGGGTGGGTTTTAGTCAGTAAGAGTCTGACACTCCCTTCTGCTCCACCCAGAGCGGGAGGGGTCATTGGATGATTTCCCATCCACAAAAAAAAAAAAAAAAAGGGGCACCCCGAAGTTCGGTTTGGTTAGGTTCCTTTAAACCCTGCAGACAGAAATAGGAGCCCCGCACAGCGGGGCTCCGTCAACCTGACGTCGTTAGAAATAAAACGGAACCAAAATCGCTGTACGCTGCGAAAATAAATTGTAGTGTGTTTAGTGATATTTTGAGTTGAATATTTTGCTGTGCAATCAGTAATTTTGATGGAAATTTGGAATCTTATTGTATAGAAAAAGGATATTTTTTTATTTGCGTTTAAATACTACCCATTATTTAAACCATCGTCTCCTTCGAACAGGAAGTATTAGGGTAGAGTCTAACTGCCGCGGTCTGTATTAGAACAGTTCAAATACACCAGCAGTGTTAGTAAATGTTATGAAACCTAATAGGAGACGGTGGTACGAAATAACCCATAAAAATTCATGGAGCGCGCGCGTCGCTGTGAGGTGCGTACGGAGAAACAACGGTTGTGTGCCGAGCAGTACTCGATGCGTGCCGGCTCAATAAGACGAATCTAGATGGACGGATATATCAGCCTATTGTTGTCCTGCTGCAGGGCAAAAGGCGTCTTCTCATACAGAGAGGCACGAGCACTGATCACCACGCTTGCTTAGAACGGGTTGGCGATTTCAAATTAGATGTTTAATCCATTCCAATAAATGATAAATGATTTTATTTCTGTAAGTAGGTTTGAACAAACACTTTTACACGTCAATCATATTTTTTTTTAAAACGAGATGAGGTCGGCGTTTCCTATCTGACTACTCTGAGAAGAAAGGCCGAAACAAACTCAGAGGTCACAGTCTCTTTTAAAGTCCAGACATAATCTTGGTGAGATCATGTGGAGACCATGTAGATTGGTGTCTGAAATGGTCTTTTGAGGAAAGAACCACACAGATTGAGTGGACCCGTCCAGTCAGTGCACGCATTTGTCAGTAATCATGCAGCTCAACTCAAACTTAGGGAGCTCAACGATTCGACGAACAATACCAAAGAAAGGACATTTGGGTAGGTCGCATAAATTACTCAAACTGCCAGACCATGACTAAAACTATCTGAGAAAAAAACAAAGGCAAACTAAAATTAACCCACATAGTCTTCACATTCACAGTCATTAAAAATAACATAATACTTTACAAAGTAAATATTCATGTCACTGTATATGTAAAATTTATCAATGTCAATGTGTATATAAAAATCCAGAAATAGTCTTGGTCAGATCATTTTGAGGACCATGTAGATTGGTGTCTGAAATGGTCTTTTGAGGAAAGAACCACACAGATTGAGGGGACCTGTCCAGTCAGTGCTCCCATTTGTCAAAAAAAATGTGCAGCTCAACTCAGAACTTGAGGAGCTCAACGATTCGACAAACAATACCAAAGAATGGACATTTAGGTAGGCCGCGTAAATTACTCAAACTGCCAGATCATGAATAAAACTAACTAAGAAGGAAAACATAAAAAAAAGATAGAAAAGACCCACATAGTCCTCACTTTCACGACAAATATTATACTTTACAAAGTAAATATTCACGTCTATAAAGAGAGAAAATAAAATAAATAATAAGCAAAAAAAAAAAACCAAACAAGATTCACTGTGTAAATTTATTGGAGCAGCTCAATCCCAAGCATGTTTATCCTCAATATAGTCTTTAACAGAATAAAAGGCTTTCTGGCATAGTTTCCGCTTTATAGAAGATTTGAATTTATTAAGGCTTAGATCTTGAATGTGGCTAGGAAGTTTATTATAAAAACGTATACATTGGCATCTAAACGAGCCACTTATTTTCTTAAGCCTGGTTGTAGGAACAACGAATTTGTGTTTGTTCCTAGTATTTATATTATGGATATCACTGTATTTTTTAAACAGATTAATATTTTTATGTGCGTACAAAAGATTTTCATAAATATACTGAGAAGGCACAGTCATTATATTAATCTCTTTAAATTTGTCTCTGAGGGAGTGTCTGGGACTTAATTTATAAATTGAACGAACTGCCCTTTTTTGTAAGACAAATATTATCTGAATATCGGCGGCATTTCCCCACAGCAGAATACCGTACGACATCACACTATGAAAATAACTAAAGTATACTAAACGGGCTGTCTCTAAATCAGTTAAGTCACGAATTTTTCTAACGGCGTATGCTGCGGAGCTAAGCTTTTTTGATAATTTATCTATATGGGGGCCCCATTGAAGCTTGGCATCTAAAGTTATGCCCAAGAATACGGTGGTATCTTCGGGATTCAACACTTCATCCTTTATAAGCACACTAGTTTTTACTTGTCTAACGTGAGGTATGGTAAACTTAATACATTTAGTTTTTTTCTCGTTAAGAAGTAGGTTATTAACATTAAACCAGTTAACTACTTTATCGAGGGCGCTATTTATATTGTCAGTAACCAGCTGCTGACGTTTGAGTTTAAATAAAAGTGAAGTGTCATCTGCAAACAACACTATATCATGATTATCCTTTATGAGGTAAGGCAAGTCGTTAATATAAATAAGAAACAAAAAAGGACCAAGAATTGACCCCTGGGGGACCCCCATTGTTACAATTGATCCGGGTGATCTTTTCCCGTTAACATCAACTCTCTGAATCCTATTACCTAAGTATGAAGTAAGAAGATCTAAAGCGGCATTCCGGACTCCGTAGTGGTGCAGTTTCCTGATTAATGTTTCATGAAAAACGCAATCGAATGCCTTGGACAAGTCGCAAAAGATGCCCAAAGCATCGCATTTATCCTCCCATGCATTATAAACATGTTCTAAAAGTTCAACACCGGCATCAGTAGTCGAACGACCCCTTGTGAAACCGAACTGTTTGTTATGTAGTAATTTATGTTTATTAAAAAATCTTTGCATTTGATCTAAAATAAGTTTTTCAAAAATTTTGCTAAAGGTAGGTAGCACTGAAATTGGTCTATAATTAGTAGGGTCTGATGTACTACCCGATTTAAACAAAGGTATTATACACCAAAAGACAGTAGACACATCAGTAGTAACCATTTGACATTGACATCGCCTATATGTCGTGTTATGTCGCCAATAAAGACGATCATCATGTAACATACCCAGAAAACTAGTGGCCATATTTAATGACAGTGCTAATTCCTTGGCAAAGAATAAACCAGTCATCTGATCACAAGAATTGTTAACCATAATATCTCAAAGATACTTGAAAATAATTAGACGCAAATCTGTATCCCACGACTCAGGATTTTCAAACCCAAACGTCTGATAAAGATAATGACCATATTTTTACAGACTTCTTATTTTTATATTTCGGACTATAAAGGGCTATTCCTTTATTCATAAGATATAGGGCGTAGAAATAATACAAAACTACCGTAACTTTTAACATCTAAAATTCTAACTTGAATAACTTCACTACAGTCCGGCCGCCGCGCGTCGTGAGAATGCGTTCCTAGTAAAAACCAGGAGAACTGGAGCTGATTGAGAAGTCACCATCAGTTGCACTTCACGATACGCATTGTGTTTAGCAACCACATTAAATTACCTAATCGAATTGCAACCCGTGAAATATTTATTATTGAGTAGTTCCGATGGTCATCTGTGGTCTTCATTATCAGTTCCACTTCACCGGATGGTGCTTTCTGACAGCAAATGCACGAGTTACTATGAAAAGTACCCAAATCGCTATAGGTGTGCCTACAAAATTTGAGGGTTTCCCTAGATTTCCATGGGATCCCCTCATCAGATTCCGATTTGGTGACAATAGGACCACCTCGGGAGCATACCCTTTCAAATAAAAAAAGAATTTTGAAAATCGGTCCACAATTGGTGGAGTATTCGATGAACAAACACACAAAAAAAAAAACGAGTGTGCTTATGACCACACGACTGAAGTGAAACTTCTTTCGCTCCATCTGTATGTATATATATATATATATGTGTGTACAATATATACATGTATACACATATACATATAACTTTAAACGTAGAATATTGAATGTATTGAACAAAATATTAATTCATAAAATTGTTCAAAACGAAATAGAATTACGAAATTTCATTTACTAGCTATAAGAGAAAGAGAGAAAGAAAATGTGCGCGCGCACTGCTCTCTCTTGCTCCTACACTGTGATACAGACAATAAGCCTGCAGTGTGCTTAGATATACGGAACGTATTTGGCTATGAGAGGAAGAGAGAAAGAAAATGTGCGCGCGCACTGCTGTCTCTTGCTTATATCCCCCACTTAACTTCCGTTCGCCTTGCCCGATCACACTTTTCGTAACGCTTACGTCACGCGTTCGCCAGCTTACTCCCCAAGTCAAGCGTGCGTAAAGAAGTTTCACTTCAAAAAAAAAACATACAAACATCCGAACATAGTACCTCTTTCTTTTTGCGAAGTCGGTAAAAAGGGGTGGTTATCGAAACCTTATTTCCAAAAGCTTTTAAACGACCATCAAAAAGAAAATAAAGGGCGGTGCAAGACACCGATGGTACTTTCTGTACCACAAGTGTCTTGGACCATAACATTGATGGCTATAAATGACGGTGTATGCGTCACGGCCATGAATTATTACCCACGAACCAGTATCATGAGCTAGAAATCGTGAAAGTATTAACGGCTATCGATCGAGAAACTAATGTAAGAAGGTGTTATTGAACAAATAGGTGGTGTGCAGACGATGGTATATAAATGTATTATCTATATCTAAGTATACTAATATTATAAAGAGGTAAAATTTGTTTGTTTGTAAGTTTGTATGTAGAGGGGTAATCTCTGGAACTACTGGTCAGATTTTTTTTCATTTCATAGTCCAATTCTTGGGGAAGCCTATTTAACATCACGATATGACAAGACACTGGAGTGTCCAGCGTATCCATGCACTTCTGAGGACTGGTCTGAGTTAAAATAAGCAAGCCTGCATCGGTATACCCATGTATGAAGTATTATTCAAATTTGAAGAAAGTTTAACAATATCATCACGTCTGTGTACATATTTCCAAAAGTCGTCTTTTCTATATTCCCCACAAATATTTGTTTCATACATAAAATCAACAAACTCGGGTAACATCTGCATTTGTCCTCAGATTTTTTGCTTCGGAAGGGCACCAGACATGACTGGAGTCGGTTTTTTTTTTGTTTCCTCGTGCCAAGGTTTATCTAAAAGTTGCTAGCACTATACATGGTTCACATGAATTCGTTTATGACAGCTTGGTTTATCATACTTATAAAACATGCACACATTTTGTGTGTAGAATGGCTTATAGAAATTAGTCAGCATAACTTTGGTCAATAAGTCTTCTGTCAGCTGTCGTAGTTTTCGCAGCGTTTCATCTAACCTAACCTAACCCTCCTTAATTTTGGCGTTGACATAAAGTTAGGGCCAAAAAAGTCCATCAATTAATACCTACAACTAAATAATTGATTACCATCTTAATCTTAATGTAAAATAAGCCATGCAAGACATTACATTTTATAGATACCTTATAAAACACGTAACATACTTGAATACAAATAATAGCCTATCCCAATCACATTGTCAAAAAATTCTCACAAAACCTATCATTGCATTAGCTCCCTCTAGCACATGAAGCAATTCGTCATAGATAGGCCGCACGTCTTGTCGGCAGCACGGTCGGATCCGACCGCACGCGCATCCGGTGTTGCGGCGCACGACATCAGTATTATTTAGAGCTTTAAGAATCAAAGTCGTGTTGTCATGTGAAGTGTGTGTGTATATTAAAAATGGTTGAATTCGCGCTGGAAAATGTTAGTATTGAAAGTTTTTTTTTATTTATTGGTGAGAAATTTGGCATAAATGGTGTGAATTTGAGTTTGAGTAGAGGCTTTGTTGTGTCAGCTGTATCCGGTAGGCTACGAGGGTAGGCTTTAATGTCTACGTTGTCTACGGTTTTGTGATATTTATTCCTTACCGCCGTTAAGGATAAAACTAAGAGTGTTTTTTGTTTAGAAGTAAAGATCCTCATATTAATTTGACTATAAAAATGAAGTATACTCGTATAATGTCTGATGCTATTTATAATTTGACCATTAATTATATTTAATTTCTAAGTTACACGAAAATGCTAGCGTAGAACAATTAATTACAAAACTTTCGATAGCATTCAGACCACTTATTTTCTTAATTTCCACCTTTAATAATGCGCCTTTCACCAAAGTTACCACATTTACAGCTACGCCAAACACGGCTCCTAACAATCCGAGCCCCTAACAACCCATTGTGTGCGCTTCCCATGGCACGACTAACAATAACACACGATACTTAATAGATACTGTTTCTCACGCAGAACCAGCAAGCTGGCACGTCTGGGGACGGCTTCAGGCAGTACCACGAACAGTACGGCTACATGAACCAGAACCAAGGTGCTGTGGCCAGAAACATGCAGAACTACGACTCGCCAAAACCTCCCATACCGGCCAAAACGTACGGCAAAGTGGACACAACACCGAACAACTCACAACTCATAACAGTGACTGTAGAAACCGGGAAGGATAATACAAGAGACGCCCCGAAAAGTGCGAAGTCTGTCAGTAAAACTTACCACACACTCAAAGACATGATCTCAAGCAGGTTTAAGAGTAAGGATGCCAATGATGGTGAGAAAAACAATGAGCAAGAACCTAGTTTGAATAACAGTGAAGAGAGAAAGAGACCAGAGCGGCCAGAGCCTGAACAAGTGACTCCTAGAGAAAGTGGACCGAGGAAGGTGGAGCAAGGGATCTATGGGAGGCCGATGACGCAGACGAGGCCGGAAATGCAGTACAGTCACGGCATCGCGAATAACATGGCGTATCCTAGTCCGTCGCCGCACAGGTAAGCACCAACTCCTTGATTTAATAGGGCTATGTTAATCACACCATTGATGTGTAACGAAATCCCGTTACCTTATGATATAATGTTTAATTTATTTTTAACACTTCCGCTGGATGCATTTTAAATATAGATATAATCGTGTTGCATCGTCGTGTTGACTATTAATAGGACCACCATAAAATTTATTTCGGGTATCGTAAATTCAGATGAAATGTACCGTTTTTCAAGTAAAAATATATTCACCTACTACAAATAACACCCTATCGTGGGTAACGTACTAGTTAGACGCCATAATTGCAAAGGTATTCTGCAACTATTTATGTGGGAACGCAACATTTAGCAAAGCATTTTCAATCTGATATGGAATCAATTAAAACTGAATGAAAAACCATTTATCAATTTCAATCAGTAAATGAATCTCTCATACATTCTAGCCTCACTGTTACTACGCCTTCGACACAAGACAAGCTTACTTTGATTAATGACACAAGACTATCATTAACTCCACATTCCATTTCTCATCAGGCAACTAATGCAGCAGCAAATGGTCCAGTCCCACATGATGATGAGTCCTCAGGCCAGGTCCCAGGAAATGCTCGCCACTACGCCCCACCGACAGCCTCAGGCCCTGGGAGCTGATGCCTTGTACCAGCAGTATGGACCTCCAGGACGGAGGAGTGCGCTATATCAGAGGGATGTGGACGTCAGATCTATGGCAAATTTCACTTCGTTGAAGACTGGGCCGCAGTCACCGGTAAGATTTTTTTTTCCCAATCATACGAGCTACATTTTAGATGATACCAAAATCAATAATCCTGTAGAAGGGGAGGGACTAAGATTTAAATAGGTGTAC
This sequence comes from Globia sparganii, assembly GCA_949316385.1. Taxonomy (NCBI): domain Eukaryota; kingdom Metazoa; phylum Arthropoda; class Insecta; order Lepidoptera; family Noctuidae; genus Globia; species Globia sparganii. The sequence continues at coordinate 22,311,145 of OX438664.1, forward strand.
AAAAGTTTTAACCTAATCTAGATTCCTTAAGTTGTAATTTCATACTGATGATGATGATGATAATTGTAATGTAAGTAAGGAAAGAGTTCGTTAATCTAATGTCCATATTTAAAAAAATATAAAAACCACATTTAAAAATCGAGGATCATCAGCTATTCAATAAGAAACCTACAATTAAGGAGATGCTACACTACTAGATTAAAATGTAGATATGAAAGTGTTTGTATACAGGAGTACTATAAACTCTCATGTGTTGTAACAATAGGCCTTTGAAACGATAAAAACGTCGGTGGACGTTTTTCTGATATAATGGATGTTTGGAAAGCTACTCGTAATATGAATGATTCATTAACAAAGGTTGCAGTGGAAACCAATATAATAGAGTTGAATTATTGATATTAATTAAGCTCTTACAAAACTCTGAAAATAATTGGTAAAGATTAAGAAAATGAACTAGGTACTTATATTTGGAAATAATGGAAGGTTCAGATATGACGTTTGCTCTGTTAACAGACTAAATAGTTAACTAACGTGTGAAATTATTTAATAGTCATCATTTTGTAACCAGTTTCAAAACCCAAATTCGTAATCAAACCACCAATTTCTAAATCTAAACCAACTAACTAACCCAATCAATTCACTTTTCTAACCAATGCCAAAACCCTCCACCAATTGCAATAAAAAAAAGTCGTTCTTATGAATTCCAAATTGAATACATTCATCAAACAGTAAGTCCAACTGTCGTAACACTTGTCTTGCTCCACCTCGTCCCATGTTCGGTTCTCAGTTGAAACAATGGGTCTCAACAATTAACGGCTTGTTCCCACGGAGTACGCAGCAATTATAACCTGTGTATAGGCGCTTGCACCGGCCGACAAGACCCAGCAAAGATTTTAACAAGAAACTAGCTTTATTGGAGCATTGTTCTCTTTGCCATAGTACTTGTATTGGTCCAGTGTTTCTTTAATTACATTGTTAAATTGTGGGACTTGTTGTAAATTTTGCAACATGGAAAGGGTTGGTATCCACTTTGAAGAGTAAGCCTCTTGTTTTTATGAGCAGTGCAGAGCACCCAGTGGTGACAGCCGCGACTTTCGAGTTATAGGCGCTTTAAGAATGATTTCCACCAAACGGCTCGCATCGCATCGGATCGGAAAGGATACTTTCGGCTATGAGCGCGTGTCGCGGAGGACGTCCGCGGTCAAGCTACTATGCTCGGCTTGTAAAGACTTTAAATACTGTGTACAAGATTTAATATCGTTTAAAGATCGTAAAATCCGTTCCGATCCGATGCGATGCGAGCCGTTTGGTGAAAATCATCCTTTACTTTGTGTAAATTTTTTCATCACCACTGCTCTCGAAACGGTAAAGGAAAATATCGTGAGGGAACCGGCATGTCCAAGAACCAAAAATTCGAAGACATCTGACATCTACCAAGCCGTACTTGGCCCGCGTGGTAGATTACGGCCCACTCCCTCTCACTGAAAGGAAGCCTGTGTCCCAGCAGTGGGAACATTATAGGCTGATTATGATGGACAAAATCAATAATCATCAATAATTTTTCTATTATATTGTTACTAGCTGACCCCGCAAACGTCGTTTTGCAAGAGAAAAAAAAAATAGTTAGCCGATTCTCAGACCTACCCGATGTGCACACAAAATTTCATACAAATCGGTCAAGCCGTTTCGGAGGAGTATGGTAACTAACACCGTGACACGAGAATTTTATATATTAGAAAAAGATTAGGTAGACTAACACAACATACATAGAAGTTATTGAGTATAAAGTTGCTATTTATAATAGATTGACTGACAGTTTTTTTTTTTTTTCAAAAACAGGGAGCTATCATCGCATTCATGCAAGGGATGAGTTCATTAACCCACGAGCTAGCGATATAATCAATCTCCAGTACTAATATCTTATAAAATCAAAGCTACCATAATATTTTATAGACATCTTTACATCTGCAACGTTGAGGAAACCAAACAACTTCGCACTTCCTTTAGCGATTATAAAATAACAAGTTTTACAACGCATAATCTATCAGGAACATAATCTCCTTTTATACCCGTTTCCTTTCAAGAAAATAATATATTTATCTTTATTATTATACTTTTATTAGTAATAATAGTCATCGACTATATTACTACTGGTATTTATTCATATAACTTACTTGTTTTATGACTTAGTTGTTAGTTCAACAAAATAAATGTATCGATACTCAAAGGCCCTTATTTTATTTCCAGTTCGACAACTCACATTCAAGACCAGATCTCAGAAGCCCACAGCAATTGGAAAGAGAGATAGTGCGACAAAGAGGCTTTGTTGAAGGGAGAAGAGCTACCTCACATCCTCACCTCCTAGATGAACCCCAGCACAGACCTGAGGTCACAACTCCTCAGATACACGACCCTGGGAGACGGAATTCACATGGAAACCTTCTGGACCATACACCTAATGAGCATTCACGTAATGGTGAGGAACGGGAATCTGATGACGGAGGATTTCGTGCAAGACTAGCAGCTCAAGGCAGGTCCAGTTACGAAGAACGAATTAGGACAAGTGGACGCTCCGTAGAATCTCACAGACAGGAGAGAATGCAAGAAAATGCGTACAGAAGAACCCCGGATAGTCATAAAGAACGAAGAACACCTGACAGCCATAAGGAGAGAAGAACGCCGGACGGCCATAAAGAGCGCAGAACTCCAGACATCCACAAAGAACGACGGACCCCAGACATTCACAAAGAACGTAGAACTCCTGATTCTATAGGACATAAGAAAGACAGAGAGGAGCCATCGACATCACAGGAGAGGAACGATGAGAGTGCCAGTCAGAAGTCGGCTGATAGTGTTTATAACTCGAGTGGGAAGGCTGAGGCTTATAATCCGCAGCCGTCTTCGTCGAGACAAACTCCGAATAGAATAGAAGATCTCAAAGCACATGGGAAGAAGGGAGCGGGATCGGGTGCTAGCTCAGGTATGTGGTCTATGAAATTGTAATACAAAAATTCCCGGCATTTACACTAACTAAATCTGTACAATTTTGTATCCCGTTTCAAATATGGCAAGCAATGCCATGCTGATGTCGACAATTCTGTAACTGTCAAAGTGAATTGAAATAGCAAGCGTATGTTTAAAAGAAAATAAAAAACAAAAAGCTTACTGCAGGGCTTTAAATTAATACAAGTCTTAGATTGATACAGTTGAGCTCAATGTAGATCGAATTTCGTATGTATTTGAAAGACACCATACAATGTGAACAACATGGAACATAAATAACACTTTTTTTATGGCTGTATCATATTACGAACTAAGTATGTTTTTTCCGCTCTCATACTTAATCTCAAAATCTTTGATACCTCGTTAAGAGGAAATGCACGGTTTTTTCTCCATAGAAACGCTCTCGGCTGTTTTCTTTCTGGTTGACGGCCTTAAAGCAATTATTTTTTACAGAATAATAAATATTATCTACTTGTATGTCCCTATGTTTTCCTTATTGATGATACATTATTTTTATAAGCACTAGAACCCTAAAAAAATGCCGATTTAAACCGCTGTCAACAGAGGCCTAGTGTACAAATTTGACAAGTATTAATGAAAAAGAAAAACATAGGGACACAGTATATATCCTTCTTATTCAGTTTATGAAATATCTTTTAAATTGGTCCAATACTGGAGGAGGAAATAGGCGAGATCCATACCTCGAATTTATGACTTTTTACTTAAGCTTTTCAAAAGTCTCTCCGACCGTTTTACCGGTCGTTTCTCCATAGAAACGCTCTCGCCTGTTTGACCGCATTTCCTCTTAAGATTTATGCCTATCATAAATATTTTATAGTGATTCCTAAGTTGACAAAAAAAGAAACAAATTATAGGGTCGTTAAAAACACGTTTGTTTCTTTAATTGACTACAAGGTGGCGCAATAAATCCCGTCTTTTATGGAACTATTGACATCAAAGTATCAATAGACGTTACTTTTATCAAAATGAAAAAGTGGTCCTATGCTTTTGCTTCCGCATTTACATAAAAGATTACTATGATTAAGATAGCTAAGTATAGCTTTAAAGCTAATGATTTTATAGATTCCGTGTCAGACATCTGCTAAAATTGTATCTTTATGGATTAGGTTCATTTCTAATGTTTGCTATTTAGGATTTATTTGAAAGTTGCTCAATCAATCTCCTACACCGTCAATTTCAATACTTAAAGCAATCAGCTTTATAGACAGTTGCTATATTCTCCCATTATGCAACTATCCCTGGTTCCCCACCTTTGAGTCGTCGGCCCACTTTGATACCGAGTGCGCCTGATCAAATGCAGATATTAGAACGGTCTATTATATTAACAATGTTTTCAAAAACATTTCAGACTATGACAAGAATGGCGGTCAGTCCTCCAACGTGGACTCGGGGCGAGGTAGCGTGGCGTACTCGAGTGGCCGGCGACCGGAGCCCCTGCATGATACCTCCGCTGACTCCGACGCGCTGGGGACGAGGCAGCCGCAACCTGGGACCAGCCAGCAGCCTGCGGGACAAAGTAGGATCTTGTTTAGAAATTCCCGATCTGGGGAGCCATTCTCTAAGGACTGACAGCCTTGCGGGCAGCGCTGTCGCAGTGGTGAAACCCGCCGCGACAGCGCTGCCCGCAAGGCTGTATTCTTAGAGAATAGCGTGGCATGTCTGTTTGAAATTAAGCATAGGTTGAAAGTCAGCACTCCGTAATTCCCTACTCAGTTTTGTTATGCCCATGAGATGCTAAAGGGTGACGCTGCAACCCAATCATCTCTGAAACATGCACAGCAAGCTTACGATTCGTTGCCACGCTCCTTAATATAATCAGTAAAGTACCCAGTCTGACTGTAGCAGCTACATACGTATTATATAGGTTCGCTATATAATTGAACTAGCGACCCGCCCCGGCTTCGCGCGGGTGCGATGCTGATACTAAGTATAGGTACTTCAAGAATGCCAGCACGCGCCGCCGCGGCCGGTACCGCAGCAACCGCTATGTCCCTGCATTTTAAATCTGTAATATCTTCGAAAATATTCATTTAAATTACATGCTGTAAATTACATGCTGTTTCCGTGCCCCGGAAAGCACGTTAAGCCGTTGGTCCCGGCTGTCATTCGTAGATCTTTGACAGTCGTTACGGGTAGTCAGAAGCCCAAAACTCTGACAACCAGTCTTACCAAGGGGTATCGTATTACCCAGTAACTGGGTTGTGGAGGGCAGATAGGCAGTCGCTCCATGTAAAATACTGGTATTCAGCTGCATCCGGTTAGACTGGAAGCCGACTCCAACATAGTTGGGAAAAGGCTAGGCAGATGATGATGATGATGCTGTAAAGGGCCATATTTATCTATATTAAATGCACAATGTATTTAAGGTACCTACTTAATTGGATAAGGATTAATGCTGTATTGCTTAAAATCGCTTCGTAAATAAGTTATTATTTCTCGTAAAAAGTAAAGGATAAAAAATGATTATTGTGGGTTATCCCCTTCGATCAATAATAGCACGTTATCCCTAACAGATAGACATATACCATTGCGGACTTTTTTGTAGACCTTTTTAAGGTGTACAATACTGTAGTACATTATTTGACCTATCTCGTAGGGTTCAGCAAGCGTTTGAAAAGTAAGCGCAAAAAAATGTGTTTATTTACGGCATCACATTAGAAACCTATAAGATTATCAGTGTTTCGCTACTATACATGCATGCATGTATTATATATATAAACATTCCTCTTGAATCACTCTATCTATTAAAAAAACCGCATCAAAATCCGTTGCGTAGTTTTAAAGATCTAAGCGTACATAGGGACAGAGAAAGCGACTTTGTTGTATACTATGTAGTGATGAAAGATAGGTATAGTGTTCTACTTCACTAGTAACCAAGGCGCATAGAATGCTATATCTTTAAATAATGACTCTATAGGAATATCCGAATTACAAATGCCCGACTTTAATAAATTCCGTCATCATCTTTCCAGGTGTGGAAAACGACTGGGTGGAATGCGAGCTGCGACACATCTTAGAACCAAAGCTAGCCAGCATGCGCCTGGATTCGTCAGCTACATCAGATACGTCGGTCACACCACCGCTCCCGCCACTGTCACCATCTTCAGACATGCACAAGAGGAACAGGTAAATAGTAAATACTGCGTCTTATAATAGCACCAGATGATCATATAACTACTAAAAAACGCGACCGCCTAAGCGGCTGATTAGTTCCCCAAAAAGTTCTTTATTTTACAGTCAAGAGGACAAGCTTAGGTAAGAAATGGTTTAATGGTAAGACTCATCTGGAAATCATCAAATGTTTGCGATTTTCGAAGACAACATGTGGTTCTGCCGGTCTATTCTGTGGAAATCTCGTCTTGAAAACTTAGGCGAAAGGATCTTGAAGTCAATAGTGTCGATTCCTCAGGTAGAATCACAGCTCAGTTCACCTGAGTGTTCACGGTGAGATTTGAACAGAATAGATCAGCTAGTATACACAATTAAAGTATGTGGTGCAGTAGCATCTTATCTTAGGATTAGATAACCCTGTATGGGACGCGCAACGACGCGTAAACCTTACCATGAATTCAGTACATGATTCTAGACCCAAAAGTGTTGAAATTTTTCGTCGGTTATTAAAATGTCTTTGCGTGTTGATGTCAACCCCTACATATTAGGGTTGTTAAAACTGCGTGTCCAACTGACGGTAATCATTCTCAGCTGTTCAAAGCTTACCTTTCCTTGTCTGATTTCAGTCTACCAGGCCGTTCGTCAGAGTACCCAGAGGAACGTCGTCGAGGTCGCGAGTCCCCGCGGTGGCACTCCCATAAGAAACACTCTTCGAAGCGGGACCACCATTATAAAAAACACTGTAAGTTTCTAAATAATCAACCTTGAGAAGTTCATGTTTAAAATGCACTTTCAGTGATAGCTTTAACCCTTTGACCACCACGGTCGTATATAGACGACAAATGAAAACGTGCCCAATACGCCACCGTCGGCTAATGCCGACAAGAAAACACTATATTTTAAGTATAAACACAGAAAACTGAATTTAGTTTATTTATTTTGTACTTAAAACACGGTGTTTTCTTGTCGGCATTAGCCGACGGTGGCGTTTTGGGCACGTTTTCATTTGTCGTCTATACACGACCGTGGCGGTCAAAGGGTTAAAAAGTGCTGATTTAAGGCGTTGCTGGCCTTCCTTGAGGAGCTGGGGTGGATCGAATAATCGATTTTCCCACCCGTACGCAAAATACGCGCATTGACGTGGAATTGTGGACACCAGCTCGTATTATTATTACCTATTACCTAAAGTGCTGTGGTTGCGGATGTGTTAATACTATGTTAACTAAATTTTGGCGATCTCAAGGTGGTAATTCTAGGTGAGCAAAGTCAGGAGCGACGCGATGCTTCTAAAGTCCGATGCGTAGCCGCTTACTACTTCGAAAATATCTCAAACATTAATTGAATCCTGTGAAGTCTACCACGCTTTTGTAGCGCTTCCGGGATGTTCACCGAGGCCAGAGTTGATGGTTTTCATGCCATTATACGGAAACGGTGTGCTTCTATTCTCGGTAGAATGCGTGCTAGCTCCCACAGCATCCTGAGTGTATTGTGTAATAGGTGGGACAGCCCCATGCTGGCTCACTGGATACGGCTGCACACGTAGGTGTCAGTCGTTTCAATTTTGTGTTTTTACTAACATTAGGTTAAGACTTTTACTAACAATAATTATGGATTTTTTAATCTATATATATAAACTGACTGACTGACTGACTGACTGACTGACATATCAACGCACAGCCGAAACTGCAAGGACTAGGAACGTGAAATTTTGCATACGGCTTCCTTTTATTATGTAGGGGAGCACTAAGAAGGGGTTTTTGGAAATTCGACCTTTAAGGGGATGAAAAGGCGGGATTTTGTTTGTATGAAAAATCTTATTGCTTGAGTTAATTTTGTAAAAAAATTGTGTAACTTGAAATTTGGCACGAATACACGCAGACGAAGTCGCCGGCGAAGTGCTAGTCTGAAATAAATAAAATTATTATTGTCATATCTCACTTTTCAATCACAGAGACAAAAATGTAACCTAAGATCCCATCTTTCCAGTATTCGGCCTGGACACCACCGACATGACGTCGACGACAACCCGCAGCCTGGACCTGTCCTCGCTGCTGGAGGGACGCTCCGACAGCTCGTCGTCGGGCGACGCACGCGCCATCCGCCGCCAGCTGCGCGGCCTCGAGAACATGTACGCCGAGGTGCTGCAGCTGCTGGGCGTCAGGAAGCCGACCAGTCTGGCCAAGCAGCCCACTTGGGAGTCCAGGTGAGTCAATAATAAAAAATGTGTCGGAACATCAGCGCTTTTGAAACGTCTAAATTCACCAAAGAAGTAACGAAAAGCTATCATGCAACACGTTAAGTACAGCAGTGCTATTCTATAAAAATCTCACCGTGAAAATTAAGGTGAAGTGAGCTGTCATTCCACCTGTCTATCGATTCTGTATAAATCTCACCGTGATAACATAGGTGAAGTGAGCGTGAAGTGAACTATCAATGGAGGTAATCCCTAACATCAGTTGGAATGACAGCTCACTTCAACTTAGTTTTCACGGTAAGATTTTTACAGAATAGCACTGCTGATGTTAAGGATTGCCTCCATTGATAGTTCACTTCACGCTCACCTCACCCATGTTATCCCGGTGAGATTTTTACAGAATCGATAGGCTGTCTATTAAGTATTAAGAACTTATGTTTCCACACAATATAAAAAAATAGTACGTATAAACGTTATATTTTATAGAGGTATGTGAGTTTGTATGTTGCGGATAATCTTCGGTAAGTACTACTGATCGGATTTCAAAAATTCTTTCACTAATGGGAAGCTACAGTATTGCCGAATTTTGTGTTAAACCAAGAAATTCCACGCTGTCCAATTCGTGAGCAGAAGCTAAGAACATAAGGCTACAACATGTCTTTATACTACATGTAAAGATATTTCTACAGCCTTATCTTGATATGGTAAAATACAACCGGTGTACGAAATGCAGTTCTTATAATTTCGTCTCCCAGCTTTGTTCTATTTGTCAGCTCTTCTTGCCTTTTCTAAACTTGTTTGACTATTTTTCCAGGTTATCATCGAAGCGTCGGTACGGCAGTATGTCGTCACTTCCGTCCAGTTCCGTGAGCAGTCGGCCGGTGAGAGACAAGAGACGAAGTTCCAACGAACATAGAAAGAAACATGACTTGAAGGTAATAGAAATGATTTCTAGTAGAAGACTGTTTGTTGAGAGCTACGCACGATCCCTTTACTAATTGGGAATAATCTAACAATGACCTTCTGGATTGATGACCCTTTTGAAGTATTCTTACCCTAAACAACTTATTGGATGACCCTGCTGAAGTATTCTTAACCTAAAACATTATATTTTTTGTTGTACATACCTTTGCCCTTGAGGGCAAGAGCAGTGTGGTCTATTGCTAACGACCGAAACCCAGGCAGACACTTAACTTTATATAAATAATTCATTACCACTGCTCTCAAAACGGTGAAAGAAAGCATCTTGAGAAAACCGGCACGACCTAGAACCAAAAATTCGAAGACATGTGACATCTACCAACCCGCACTGTGTCCGCGTGGTAGATTACGGCCCACTCCCTCTCACAGATAGGAGGCCTGGGTCCCAGCAGTAGGAACATTATAGGCTGATTATACTTTCGTTCTTTTGTCAAAACCATCCTTTACTGCTTGTAAATACCCTAAACCATGATTAGTTCTTGATACATGACTTATCATATGAATCCACCTTCTCTTCCAGGGAATAAACAAGCGATTCCAGCGCTTAGAGTCCCACGTGGTGACGCTGGCGCGGTCGGTAGCGCACCTCTCCAGTGAGATGAGGACCCAGCATCTCGTCATGCAGGAGATGGACAACATAAGAGCTGAGATAGCAGCACTAAGGCATATGTACAAGTGAGTATCTTGATTATGGTAGCAGACGAAAACGCGACAAGGGGGATGCGATAAGGAAGCTCGCGAAATTCAAATTTTATTACGTTTTTTGCAATTGAATCATCAATACAACTCACTCGCACGAACACTTTCCAGTGCATGCAACGATACAGGAGTTGTGGGGTATTTAAAGTTAAGTTACAGCAGTTAAAAAAGTTGGAAATTTTACTTTCCACATCTCCGTAACGACTAACCAGAAGGTTTCCAAGTATGGTCTGTTATGGCCCGGTGTTATAAGCTGTAGCAAGTATTTTGATTTGCCTGACTATAGAAATTCACAATCAAAACCTTCCCCTCTTACCTCAACTACTTTACTTGCAGATCCCAGCAGTACATTCGTTCAGGCAGTCACGGGCGCCACCTGGACCCCTACTCCTTCAGCAACCCTGAGCGCGTGAAGCGGCTCACCAAGTTCTTCGGAGACGAGCCCCCCCTCATGAGGCTGTTCCTCAAGAAACTTGGATATGAGGTACGTTGATATACAGGGAGGATTTTTAGTTGTGGCAGTATGGGCAAGTACCTCAGCCGTTGTTACTATACTATGATCATTTGGCATGTGGCCAAAATAGGAACTAATGCCGCCATCTTGAGCAAAGCAGCAGTGAAGGCAGTGGTAACAGCCGCGACTTACGGTTAGGTTCGAACCCAACCAGGCATTTTACTGTGTGTAAATTATTTATTTATTAAAACTTTATGCACAAGTAAAAACTGTACAAAGGCGGACTTAATGCCTTGCGCATTTTCTACCAGTCTACCTTAGGGTGATGCAGAGACAATACACAGTAGGTGCAATAACAAAAAACAAACTAGAAAAAAATTATAACTAAAAAATATAAGATAAGAAGAAATACATAAAAACATACATACAACAAAATATAAAATAAAAAAAGCTATGAGAGATAAACAAGAGAATCTACAACAACTTTATTCTGAGAGGAATCTGCCAACTTCTTGTGTATGTGTTCTCGAGCTTTAACTTTAAATGTGAACCGATTGGTTACCGTCCTGATATAAATATAAATATATAAATTATTTCATCACCACTGCTCTCAAAACGGTGAAGGAAAACACTGTGAGCAAACCTAGGACCAAAAATTCGAAGACATGTGACATCTACCAACCCACACTGGGCCCGCGTCGTGGATTACGGCCCACTGCCTACTGAGAGGAGGCCTGTTTCCCAGCAGTGGGAACATTAAAAGGCTGATTATGTTACCAACAGCGCGTCAGCGCCCCCTGCCAACTTCACTCGAACGCCAAAAGTTTCTTGTAGCAGTGAAGCCAGATTGAATGATCCATTTACCAGCTGACTGCAAGATGCATTGTAGTAAATTGAAATAATTACTGCCTCTTGTTCTAATGATCACAAGCACGACTGCTGACGGTGTGGGGTTCTGGGTTCGATCGCCAGTTAGGGCAAAGTGTTATTGGGTTTTTTCATTACGAATTTCATCATCGCGGTTAGTGATAATATGTATAGGCCTGCCATCTATTACATGGGACTTTAAAATAACTGGTGAAATGTGGATCTTCAGCTTTACATTTATTCTGCCTATCCGTTGAAAGAATACGGCCTTCATGTTATACAGGGTTATTGGAAAAACACCAACAACCTCTTATGAGGTCATTGTACTCATCGTTATGAACAACTTTTACTATGGGACCAAACCTGAAATCTTCTTCTCGTGTTTTTTCTACAATAAAGAAAGTCTTCTTTATTGTAGAAAAAACATGAGAACGGAAAACTATGTATGTATGACTATACAGGCTGAAATTTTAATCACCGTTTCCCTCTTAAGAGGTCATTGTACTCATCATTATGAACAACTTTTACTATGGGACCAAACCTGAAATCGCGAAATAAAAATCAGCTGTTCCCTACATTTATATTCGTCTATCTCGTCAAAATGTAGGGAAAAGCTGATTTTTTTTTTCGCGATTTCAGGTTTGGTCCCATAGTAAAAGTTGTTCATAATGATGAGTACAATGACTTCTTAAGAGGTTGCTGATGTTTTTCCAATAACCCTGTATACTAATTTTTATCTATTTGCTTTACAGAAATACGCAGCCCTTCTAGAAAAAGAGAAAGTCGGTGCAGCCGAGCTGCCGTACGTCGGTGAAGACAAGCTGCGAGCCCTGGGCGTGCCCCTCGGGCCCCGCATGAGGATACTGAAGGAAGCCGGCATCCACCAGGACATGCACCACATGTCCAGAGATGACCAGCATAACACCACCACCACCCTGGCTATCGTTTGAAATTGAACTTTATGTAGTTGTGTTAAGGAATATTTTTGCGTGTTGAGAAGACTGAATTATATGGGAGTAGCTCAATAAGGCATGTACTTAGTTGAAGTATTATTTCGAATGTAAGGATTAAGGTTTGTAACAAAGCCAGTTTCATTCAATAGATTTATAAAAAAAAAAGCAGAAAAAAACAGTTTGTACTTCTTTTGATATAAATGAAACTTTAACTACGGGACTTATTGCAAAATATAAAAAAAAAAAAACATCAATTTCATACTATTTTATTTAAGCTGCCAACGTATGAAACTGATTATTTTTTAAAACCCATTTTTTTTTGTATAAACACGTACATTTTTATCAAGATTGTAGACTTGTTAACTTTCAGCCTCATTATGGTGTTAATGCCAAGATTTTGAAACTGATTAAGTGATATAACATTTCAAACTCCTAATATTATGACATAATCAGCCTATAATGTCCCCACTGCTGGGACACATCCCAGCCTCCTCTCTGTGAGAGGGAGTGGCCCATAATCTACCACGCGGCGGCTGTCCCATTTCAAAAACTAGTAAGGGACATTTTTTTTTAAACTTAGTCTAGATTAGCAAGATTATGCAATAAAACGATTTTTTTTTAAATGTCCCTTACTAGGTTTTGAAATGGGACAGCCGGCGGGCCCAGTGCGGGTTGGTGATGATGGTGCGGGATGAGATGTCTTTGAAATTGTTGTTCTAGGGCATGCCTGCCGATCGATTCTATAAAAATCTCACCGTGAAAAGTTAGGTGAAGTGAGCTTAGAGTAAGCTGTCAAGAGTACCAATCCCTAGCATCAGGATGACACTGACAGCTCACTCCACGCTCACTTCACTTAAATTTTCACGGTGAGATGCTTACAGAATCGCACTGCAGGTTCCTCACGGTGTTTTCCTTCACCGTTTTGAGAGAAGCGGTGATGAAATAAATTACACAAAGTAACGCCAGCCTGTGAGTGTGAATGTGTCCACCAGTGCTCTATACAAGGTGTACCAGAATACACGCAAGTCCTGAAAGTAGTTTGTTCATAATAGACTACTGAATCGATTTCAGTAACTTTTAACATATGTATTTTTTCACACAAACCGCCGATTGGTCCAAATAAAATTAAACCTTAATTCAAGGCAATAAGACTCAATTTTAAATGCATAAAGTAATGCTAGTGTCAACACGATTTTCTTCATTAAATAGCGAGCTTAAAAAAAAGTTTTGGTCATTGTATTATGCTTTTAACTCAATACTCTAATTGGGGTTTATGAGGTCTTGCGTCAATTATGTTACACCTTGTATGTAATACTAATATTATTATTTACGGGTAATTCATTATAAATATTGTGCAAAAGACTAAAATACTCAAAATAACAAAACATGACATTCCAAGAAACAAGATTTTATCTTTTATTGATAGTTTATATTATGAATCATAATTTTCTGGGAAAAACACCCATTTAAAAAAAGTTATTTTAGTATTATTATATCTTCAATCACACAATAAGTTGTAGTTTACTCAAAAAAAAATTTGCATTTTTTATTAAGTATATCTAGAAAAAAAATCAGTTTCAATTTTTTGAGATACCAAATGCCTACTAATCTGTATTTACAGATTATCAGAAATAACGTTAGTTATAGACGAAATTTAAAAAAAAAAATTTACATAAAATACAAGTTGCTCAAAATGATATCCCGAATTATCTCTTGTTGTTATGTAAACTCATGCACGAAAATATCTATTTATAAACATGTTGTAGTTAAAGTATTGTTGATGTGTATTTTACAAAGTTTTTAAATAAGAGGCTCATTATACTTTATCTTGAGGGGAATATATATTGTAACTCCACATTACATTACATTACTGGGTTATCTTGGGAACTCCCGACAGTCGCTCGGATCATTCGCGAATGAATGTTCGTTACGTAAAAAAAGTTCGTGCAATGAATGTTTGCAAAATAAATACGCGAACCGAATGCAAGCTGTTAGTACCGTCTATAAAAACTTTTTTTTACAAAAAAAAAACAACCATTTTCAATTTTTTTTTTTTTTTGAAAAAAAGTTATATATCTGTTTAGCTGTGGTACAGTCAGCAAAGGATATAGGTATGCAGGGTCGTCGAATATAGTTGAAGTTTAGTAAGAAACCGATTGATGTTCTTGAATGAAATTTAATTGGATAAATGAACTGTTTGTTTTCTATTAATTAATTAAAATTTTATTCGAAAACATCAATCGGTTTCTTACTAAACTTCAACTATATTCGACGACCCTGCATACTTATCTCCTTTGCTGACTGTACCTATTTCACACATCCGTATACCACTCTTAATAGGTAAATAACTTAGGTGACTGGAAGTTATTATAAGTTATAACATCATCAACATAGACAATGAACAGAATACGTACTATTGAAGCTAACTCAGAAACTACCTAAGTAAAATTATTTTATATGGGACCACTTCGCGATCTTTTTCTACCAAATAAAAAAAAATAATCCCACAAATCGGCCAAGTAATCCCGGAGAAGTCGATGTACACATTCATGAAAAAACAACTCGTCGTAAGCATTAAATCCTCCTTTTTATCACACACGTAACTCCTTTTTGTCACGCAGTGTAATGTTACGTGTGTAATGTAATTTGTGTACTATAATAGTACACAAATTACATTACACACGTAACATTACACTGCCAGTATATGCTAATGGTTCTTTTGTTGGCCGGAACAGATTTTTTTTTCTAGTCTTATTCACATCCAGCCCCAGAATGCCATGACAGTGTAGGTGCTCCAAGACTATGAATATGACACATCTCTCAACAATTATTTTATAGAAATGATATTGTACCTATAATTAAGTTAAATAATCAATACACTCAGACATGGTATGCCAAAGAGTTTACTCGGCGTATGTAAAAAAATATGTATTAAATTGTATATAAATAGTTTGTTAATAGAAATAATTACTTAATTAAGTTTTGAATAATGCACGAAGACAACGAAATTGAACAACGTACTCAGTTTATTGTATTTTTTATTCCCTTCGCGTATTTGAGGGAGTTTTATGTAAATAAATGTAGAATAAATATTTTTTACTTTACAAACTTTACGAATTTTTTTGATGCCCTATGATTTTTCCCCTTCCTTTTTATACAGAGTTATTTGAAAAACACCAGCAACCTCTTAAGAAGTCATTATAGTTACTCATCATTATGAACAACTTTTACTATGGGACCAAACCTGAAATCGCGAAAAAAAAATCAGCTGTTCCCTACATTTATCTTCGTCTATCTCGTCAAAATGTAGGGAACAGCTGATTTTTTTTTTCGCGATTTCAGGTTTGGTCCCATAGTAAAAGTCCTACTATCCTACTAATATTATAAATGCGAAAGTTTGTGAGGATGGATGGATGGATGTTTGTTACTCTTTCCCGCAAATTCTACTGAACGGATTTCGATGAAACTTAACCCAATGGCACAATTCGACCGGATCGGTTTTTTGCAGGATCCTGCATGCGGGATGCTCGTGTGAACGCTAGCATATAAACACATTCGCCATCAAACGGGATCCTGCAGAAAACGGGATCCTGCAAAAAACTGGACTGCCGTGTGAAAGGGGCGTGACTCGCCTCATCTTCTGAGCCGCCATAAAGTTTTGAAACGGGCTGTACACAGATTGTTTTTTTATCCTTATTTACTGGCAGCCAAAGAAAGACGGTAATATTCTTGACTGTAGAAATAACTACGATGTTGGTGGTTGTGCGAGAGCAAACTGCCTATAGATTTGTAAAAATCTCAAAGTGATAACATAGGTGAATTGAGCGTGAAGTGAACTATCAATGGTTGAAGTGAGCTGTCATTCCACCTAATGTTAGAGGTTACCTCTCTAACATTAGGTGGAATGACAGCTCACTTCACCTTAGTTTTCACGGTGAGATTTTTACAGAATAGCACTGCAGTACCGGGAGGAATCACTTAAACAACAGCCGATCGATTCTGTAAAAATCTCACCGTGAAAAGTTAGGTGAAGTGAGCTTATAGTGAGCTGTCAAGAGTAGTCAATCCCTAGCATCAGGATGACACTGACAGCTCACTCCACGCTCACTTTACCTAAGTTTTCACGGTGAGATGGTTACAGAATCGCACTGCTGTTTGACCTACAAGTTCAATAATAATTATTCCTAGAAATCGTTACATGTGTAATTCATTTTATACATTTTTCTCTTGTCTCTTGGCTTGTAAGCCAAATCTGACGCCTACTGTTTTTTCTCTTATCTATATAAGGTGTTTCAAAATCAACTCAACTTAAAGAGGTGCTTCAGACCATCAAACTGAACAGCTTTTACTATGGGACCAACTCCGAAATCACGAAAAAAATTAGCTGCTTAATACAAAAGTTCAATACCTACTTGGTTCAGCCTATATTGTTCCCACTGCTGGGACACAGGCCTCCCCTCTTCAAGAGGAAGTGGGCTATAATCTACCACGCGGGCCAAAGGTGGGTTGGGTTAATCCACAATTAATTAGACCTAATTATATAGATCTGTCTACCCAAACATAATGCATATTAACTATTAGCAAATTACCTACATTTACCCATCATTACGCACATTAACCGTATCACAAACTTGTCAACACCAGACACAATAAACAATGTCGTTATTTATCGTTTATCTGTGACACGGTCCGGGGTCGCCATGTTAGTGATAATATAAATGTTCGGGAACGCTGCGCAGTGACAGTCGCTAGTCGGTTTCAAGATGGGTCTGGTAAATATTGTGCTGTTCGCTGCATTATTTGCAAGCGGATACGCCGAAATTGTGAGGACTTCGACGTGTGAGGACAGTAAGAAATCTTCTTTTGTTTCTTTGGATTTTATTAGTTGGATTTCTTCTTTGAGGTGGAGGGGAACTAGCAACTAATCGATGATTTTGTTAAAGCAAGCACTCCTTGCGTTCCGATTGAAGTCGAATTGACTTTAATGGAAGTCAATTTGTTGTTTGTCTGTCTTTATTTCACACCTCTAACTGAAAGCAAGCCAAAATCAATATGAACAGCAGTACTTTTAACTTCAGTTTATAGAACTTCAAAATTTCGACCGAGGTAGTCAAAGATTAAGTAGCTTCTTCACGCATGTTATCGTCAATATGTGACTGTAAATTGTCTCTAATGACCATGGGAACTTCATCATTATCTGCCGCGCCATTTCCCTTTCCTAACCAAGTATGCTACGGTTGAAAGCATGGGACCTTATGAACCAGTGAATGAACGAAACAACTTATTTTAAGTTAGGAAACTTGATTACTTATTCTCTGACTGTCATTTTACTTAACTATTCAAAAAAAATTGTTAGCCTATATTTTGTCCCTTTACCATCCAAACTTCCATGTCTTGTGCGATCTCTGGCCATTTTGGCCCTGCAAACGTTATCAGATCGTAACACCACCTTCGCCGTGGTCTTCCTCGAAGGCGACGTCCTCCCTCATGCGTCCAGTTAGTGACGATCTTTGCCCATCTCTCCGGGTGCATTATAGATATAATTATATATTTCTTTGGGTGCATTCGTGAGACGTCTTAAATTGTATACCAAAATGTTTAAATTAAGGTAAATAAAATACTCTTAAAGCTTTTGCAAAAAACAATCCTTAGACGGGTTGAACCCCCGTGTAGTCATGAAGCATTATGTACCGGGCGATCCAATCAGCGCAGTTTTATTAAACTCTAAATTCCAGAATCATGCAGATTTTTCCCGATCTGTTTGGTTTTGTTATCGAGTGTGACGTGAGAATGACGTAAATTAACAGATTGGTGTTAAAGTGAGGGATTTGCCCTACGTATGTCAGTGCATGTGAAAATCACGATCTGGAGGCCAATTCCCGTAAATAAAAACGTTCAAAATCTAGTCACAATTTTAGTGATAATCAAGTAAAATTAGAGATATTTTTGACAGATTGATAATTATAATATAATATCAGACTGTGAACGTTCTTAAAATTACGTGAATTGCCCCTCTAACTTTTAACGACCACTGGGATGCTGCACCTAGTACCTAATTCATAGAATTCTCAACATTTTGTAAGTATGAAGTAAAAATTTCGTCTCTTCTTCTACAACCCGTATGCACCCAATTGTGAGTGGGTGACTGCGAATGCCTTCACCAAACGCCATTGTTTCTGGTCCTGGACCTCCCTACATTAAATTATTACGGGCTACCATGACTCCGCTCGTTTGTCCACCTCATGCTTGGCCTGCTCACGCTTCGGTACGTTCCTCTGGGACTCCATTCTAAGGTTTGCCAATTTCAACTTCTTTCTCGCTAATAATAATACTTATAAGCTTTTATTGATTGTACTTAGAACATTATTTTTATCTTTAATGTACTAAACACACTTACTGGTAAGGGACGAACTTTAATCTCTTTCGTAGGAGGCAAGGTTAAATGTCACGAGAATACTTGCGCAAGATTCGTATTGCTGCGAATACATTTTTTGTTAACTACGTCTACAAATAATACAGATTTTTGTTTGCTTGAGGGCTCTTTTAATTTAAGCGTAAAAATGCCTGGTTGGAATATGGATAAATGATAAATGATAAATGATTTTATTTCTGTAAGTAGGTTTGTACAAACACTTTTACATGTCAATCATATTTTTTAAAACGAGATGAGGTCGGCGTTTCCTAACTGACTACTCTGAGAAGAAAGGCCGAAACAAACTCAGAGGTCACAGTCTCTTTTAAAGTCCAGACATAATCTTGGTCAGATCATGTGGAGACCATGTAGATTAGTGTCTGAAATGGTCTTTTGAGGAAAGAACCACACCGATTGAGTGGACCTGTCCAGTCAGTGCACGCATTTGTCAGTAATCATGCAGCTCAACTCAAACTTAAGGAGCTCAACGATTCGACGAACAATACCAAAGAAAGGACATTTGGGTGGGTCGCATAAATTACTCAAACTGCCAGACCATGACTAAAACTATCTGAGAAAATAAAAAAAAAGAAGAAAAGGCAAAAAAAAAAAAAAATAACCCACATAGTCTTCACATTCAGTCATTAAAATAATATAATACTTTACAAAGTAAATATTCATGTCACTGTATATGTAAAATTTATCAATGTCAATGTGTATATAAAAATCCAGAAATAGTCTTGGTCAGATCATTTTGAGGACCATGTAGATTGGTGTCTGAAATGGTCTTTTGAGGAAAGAACCACACAAATTTGAGTGGACCTGTCCAGTCAGTGCACGCATTTGTCAGTAATCATGCTGCTCAACTCAAACTTAGGGAGCTCAACGATTCGACGAACAATACCAAAGAAAGGACATTTGGGTAGGCCGCATAAATTACTCAAACCGCCAGACCATGATTAAAACGGAAACAATGACCCACATAGTCCTCACATTCACAATAAATAAAATAATATAATACTTTACACAGTAAATAGTAAATGTTCATGTCATTGTTTATGTAAATAGATATTAAGAAAGAAAGAAAAAAAAAAAAGAAGTGTAAAATCGCAAAATAAAATAAAACAACATTCGCAGTCTAAACTTATTGGAGCAGCTCAATCCCAAGCCTTTTTGTCCTCAATAAAGTCATTTACAGTATAATAGGCTTTTTGGCATAGTTTACGCTTTATAGAAGATTTGAATTTATTTAGGCTTAGTTCTTGAATGTGACTAGGAAGTTTATTATAAAAACGTATACATTGGCATCTAAACGAGCCACCTATTTTTTTGAGCCTTGATGAAGGAACAACAAATTTGTGTTTGTTCCTAGTATTTATGTTATGGATATCACTGTATTTTTTAAATAGATTAATATTTTTATAATTATTATATTAGTTATTTAGAATTATTTAATTAGAATATTTAGGATTTTCTGAAACTAGACACCATTTAACGACAATAATAGTTATATCTTCACGCCAAAATTAAAAATACATTTATAGCGCTGTGTTTGTAAAAATGGACTAATTAAGAGGAAATGCGGTCGGAGAGACTTTTGAAAAAGCCGAAGTAAAAAGTCATAATTCGAGGTTTGGCTCTCGCCTAGTTCCTCCTGCAACATTGGACCAATTTAAAAGATATAAATCATAAACTGAATAAGAAGGATTTATACTGTATCCCTGTTTTTCTTTTTTCATTAATAGTTGTCAAATTTGTGCACTAGGCCTCTGTTGACAGCGATTTAAATCGGCATTTTTTGAGGGTTCTAGTGCTTATAAAAATAATGTATCATCAAAAAGGAAAACATACAAGTAGTTCATATTTATTATTCTGTAAAAAATCATTGCTTTATGGTAAATAACCAGAAACAAAACAGGTTAGAGCGCTTCGGTAAAAATCTCACCGTGAAAAGTTAGGTGAAGTGAGTATCAATCCCTAGCCTCAGGATGACACTGACAGCTCACTCCACGCTCAATTCACCTAAATTTCCACGGTGAGATGGTTACAGAATCGCACTGCAGGTTGAAATTGAAATTGAAATTGTTTATTGAAATAATTGATTTACATAAATATTTACAAATTAGGGCCTTAAACTAGAGGTAGGTAACAAATAATTGGATTCTACCTGAACTAGGAATAAACCTGTATCTCAGGTATCTCACTCAAGTGCTTATTACGTAAGTATTATCTAAAATTTCTACAAATAGTAAATATCTAATTTATCTACTTTAATTATGGCTATATTTAAATTGAGCAAAATAGTAAGTATGCTACTTTTTTACATCATCGTCTGACATTCATTTTACAACCATATTCTATGACTTATGATTTTCGCAATGTTACATTTTTAATGGTCGCGTTTAGGTACTTTGTCATACAGAAAAATTTGCCGTGTCAACAAAATGTTAAGATTGCATGTTTAGGTACTTATAATATAAATAGTAAAAACTTAAAACAAACATTAATTTTACGTACTTATTATACTTAACTATTAAAAGACGAAATACGAATAATTATATAACATAAAGTAAAAGTAAAAAAAAAAGGCTTATAGAGAAACATTGGTGGTCTTATGCGACGTCATTATAATCTATAGAATTAATGTATCTTGCCTCAGCTATTTTCTTTGCGGGGCATTCTTGGTCGCCTGTTTTGTGGTCGCTCGGTTTTTTAAAACGCAAGCATGTTGCACAATGTGACGGTTCAGCATGTTTAGTGCACTCATTCACCTGATGACCCTGTTCCCCACAATGTCCACACGTATAGGTAGCCTCCCGACAAGTCTTTGCAGCATGTCCATACTGTTGACATTTAAAGCACCTGGTCACAAGTGTGAAGTCCCTCACTGGGCAGGAAGTCCAATTAATGAACACTCGAGTTTGATTTATAAGCGCCTTTCTTATGTTAGCAGTAACTTCAAGAATGAAGTTGCACGTAGGTCCCTCTTTTTTACCTGACTTGTGACTTAAATTTATAGAGGTCAAAAAAGAGTCACGGGACAAACTAGGCAGCTTCTCGGCTACATTCTGCTCGTAGATACAATCATAAACTTCTTGATCACTTAAAAACGGTCGGTACTCCTATAACCACAATTCTTGGTCTTCTCTTATGGGGCTCTTCCACTTTCAGGCCAGAACTACTTAGCTGGGATGATTTCTTAAGTTTTTCTATGTCGTCTTTGGTCTCCGTGCTGATTATAACGCCTCCGTTTTTTGTTTTGCGCAGTCCTCTAACGTGCAATTTCATTTGTTCAGGGCATATAATTTTTTGGACAAGAGATTTAGTGTCCTCACTAGATTTTAATTTATCCGCTGGATAAATTGCAATAGAACTGACGTTATTGGGGCGCAAGTAATTATTTCTATTGGTTATTACCATGTCAGCGAACGAAACATTTTCTGCCATCGTTGGTTTAGCGCAGTTTTCTTGAATGGATTTCTTGATATTTTCGAGGCAATCTGTGAGGTCACCTTTTTCTCTCAACACTAATTTAGAGTTTTGTATTTCTTGGGCCTTTAACTTCAAATCCTGGTAGTAAACCGCCATTTGTGAAACGCCATGTCCAACCTTGCGCGATAGGGAATTGATCCTCAGCTTTTGCTCGGAGTTCAGCTTTCCTTCCTGAGCAATGGTACAGACTTCATTCAAGCATGATTCAATTGAGATCAACCAGTTACTAATGTCCCTGGTGTCCACTGCTTGAATTTTATCTTCAGCTGCATGGTAAGGTATTTGAGATTTGCTGGCAGGGCTGCCTGGTGGTGGGATCTTCCGAGGGCTGTTTTCACTATTTGACATACTTAAGTCTTAAATGTTTCTCATAATTAAATGTTATTCACTAAAGGTTAGAGCGCGTTTCTATGGAAAAAAGACCACCCGCATTTCCTCGCACACAAAAGCGTGACTTAAGTGCGGGCTTAGGTCACACGAGCCATAAAATAGTATACGAGCAATAATAGACTACTTAAGCAACACGTATCATAATGTACGTATGCACACATAAACCTTCATCATACAAATACCTACTAAATATACTAACACCAATCACCAATAATTGCAACTTTTTCCTTTTCTCTAAATTCTTACCGCACTGATTAGAAAAAGTACACTAACATTAAAATGTAAGCACTACCCAAGGGTTGGAGACCTAGTGACCTGAAATACAGACCTCACGTCTAGTTTAGGCACCAGTCTCCCACAGTATAATTATTGCTGTTAGGTTTTTTTTTTGTAACCTCTCTAATGTATCTACATATTGTGGTGAGAAAATAAATCATTATTATTATTATTCTTCACATTACAGAACGCAACCTGATAAAATTGAAAATTAAAAATGTCTGGTGAAATTTAGTAGATTTTTCAAT
Source organism: Globia sparganii (assembly GCA_949316385.1). Taxonomy (NCBI): domain Eukaryota; kingdom Metazoa; phylum Arthropoda; class Insecta; order Lepidoptera; family Noctuidae; genus Globia; species Globia sparganii. The sequence goes on from OX438664.1 coordinate 22,334,246, forward strand.
GCTGTATGTTTTTTTTTCCAGCAAATGAAGACATCTGCAGCTTCGGTGAGGTGCGCATCGACCCTTGCGCAGGAGGCGCGACATGCATTTTTAAGAGTGGGACGAACGTTTCCCTGTCCTTTGACTTTACACCAAGTAAGATATATATTAAACTAGCTGACCCTGCAAACGTCGTTTTGCAAAAAAAAACAACAGATAGTAGCCGATTCTCAGACCTACCCGATATGCACACAAAATTTCATACAAATCGGTCCAGCGGTTTCGGAGGAGTATGGTAACTAACACTGTGACACGAGAATAAGATTTAAATATTATTATAACAGTGGTCTTCTTTATGTTATAGTCAAAATACACACATTTCAAACCCTAGATTCTTACCCGTTACTTAAAGTCAAGTAACTATCCAGTCAGTTGTCATTATAGTCATATATAGTTGTTATTATAGTTTGTTGTTTAAGCTTTTCTTAACTTAGAGGGGCGGAGGGTTCTTTACGTTTAGGCATAAGTAAAGCCGGTAAATTCATGCTTTTTAATGTGATTGTTTGACCATAATCAAAAAAGTTACGTGTTTGGCAACTGAAGAAACTTTTATTAACAGTTTTATTTAGAACTAGCTTCTGCTCGCGACTTCGTCCGTGTGAAATTCTTGTTCCTAAGGGTCAGTGAGTCGGCTTCGTTTTCGGTCTTAGCGTTCTTTCTTTTTTTTATTTTTCCTCGTTTCCTTAGGGTCCAAGCGTGATGTTAAATAGCCTATAGCCTTCTTCAAGAATTGGGCTATCAAAAGCAAACATATTTTTTTAAATCCGACTGTTATTTAGAGACTTGCGCGTTCAAACAAACAAACATTAGCTTTATTATTAGAATAGATTCAAAAGATTTAGCACCCGTTTACGGTAACCTCTGCCTCTCATTAATATAATTGTTCGTGAACTCCCCAGAATTCGCCACAAGCAACCTGCAGACTTTAGTGTATTGGGCCCAAGGGGGAATGGATGTTCCTTTTACCGGTTTCGGTTCTACTGATGCCTGCACTTACACCTCATGCCCCACGACGCCCGGCCAGTCACAGACCCTGAACTATCAACTCTACTTGGGAACAAAACTGCCAAAGGTAAAAACCTTTACTAATTTTTTCATTATTCATTCATTCTAGATTGTTATTTTTTGCTTTCATTTATATCTTTATTCTGACAGTGTTCATAATAAAGAGCATTCTATTCTATTGTAGAATAGGCCATGTCTTCGACAGTTTTCAGAAGGCCTTAAAGTCTGACAACCAGTCTTGCCAAAGGGTCTTGCGTTACCCAGTCACTGGGCTGTGGAGGTCAGATAGGCAGTCGCTCCATGTAAAATACTAGTATTTAGCTGCATCGGGTTAGACTGGAAGCCGACGCCCGATCCCAATGTAGCCGGGAAAAGGATAGGCATATGACGATGTAGACAAATAGATGAGACAAACGCACTTGAAAAACAGGAGACGGTTCATCATTATCAGCCGAAAGACGTCCATTGCTGGACATAGGCCTCCCCCAAAGACCGCCACTTCGACCGGTTATGTGCTTCTCACATCCAGCGCATTCCTGCGGCTTCACAAGGTCAACGGTTCACTTTGTGGGAGACGGTTCCCCTGGAGGAAAGTGTTAAACGCCACCTATAAGATTCCTGCATTACCTATGGCTGTGACGATTGGAACACAATCATTACCTATCGCTATGATGATTGGAACACAATCATTACCTATGGCTGTGACGATTGGAACACAATCATTACCTATGGCTATGATGATTGGAACACAATCATTACCTATGGCTGTGACGATTGGAACACAATCATTACCTATGGCTATGATGATTGGAACACAATCATTACCTATGGCTGTGACGATTGGAACACAATCATTACCTATGGCTATGATGATTGGAACACAATCATTACCTATGGCTGTGACGATTGGAACACAATCATTACCTATGGCTATGATGATTGGAACACAATCATTACCTATGGCTGTGACGATTGGAACTCAATCATTACCTATGGCTATGATGATTGGAACACAATCATTACCTATGGCTGTGACGATTGGAACACAATCATTACCTATGGCTATGATGATTGGAACACAATCATTACCTATGGCTATGATGATTGGAACACAATCATTACCTATGGCTGTGACGATTGGAACACAATCATTACCTATGGCTGTGACGATTGGAACACAATCATTACCTATGGCTGTGACGATTGGAACACAATCATTACTTAAGGCTGTGACGATTGGAACACAATCATTACCTATGGCTGTGACGATTGGAACACAATCATTACCTATGGCTGTGACGATTGGAACACAATCATTACCTATGGCTGTGACGATTGAAACACAATCATTACCTATGGCTGTGACGATTGGAACACAATCATTACCTATGGCTGTGACGATTGGAACACAATCATTACCTATGGCTGTGACGATTGGAACACAATCATTACCTATGGCTGTGACGATTGGAACACAATCATTTAAACACACGTTTGGCGCACCTAGGAGTCAGGGCAGTCCGATCTGGCACCCTGACTGACTATATTTTTATCTGGCGTGACCTACTAATTATAGTTCGTACCTATTCGTAAGAAGAAGAGAATTATACTCGTAGCAGCCCATTCTAGTCTCTCTGGTTGGCTAACCCAACTTAATTTTCTCTCCATTGGTTATACTGACATATTTTATAAACTTTTCAGGGTAAATACAATTTGAAGTGGAAGGTTTGGAACGAAGACAACAAGGTAGAAACGTGCTGCATCAGGTTCTCCATCCAACTGGTGAAGGAAAAAAAGAAGAAACTTAATTAATAAAGAATAGATACTAATATTGTATTTTATCGTTTTATTGTATTTAAATATGCAATAGATCCTTTTGTTTTTTTCGACAAACGAAAGTTTACACAAGAAAAAAATTGCCAGTGTGCAAACTGTGAGCATGAACTCAGTGTATGATTGGTATGATTCTAGACCCCTTAGAGTAGATTTGTTCCGTCGGTTATCAAAAAATTAATCAGCTGTTTCATATGTATGGAACAACTGATATTCTTTTTAACCGACTTCAAAAAGGAGATTTTTTTTATGTTTGTTACCTCAGTACGCCGTCATTTATGAATCGATTTGTAATTTTTTTTTTTATTTGAAAGGATATGCTTCCAGATTGGTCCCATTTTTGTCAAAATCCAGTTCTGATGATGGGATCCATGAGGAATTGAGGGAACTCCTCAAATATTATAGGCATACATATAGCAATTTTGGTATTTTCATCAACATGTCAAGCATTTGCATTCAAAAAGTATAAATTGGGGAAGTGGAACTGATGAAGGAGACCACAGATAGCCACAGGAACTCTTCAATGATAATAAGTATTTCACGGGTGGCGATAAGATATCTCGATTAAGATAGTTAAGCGACTATGACGAAGCAAATTTAAATAAATGGTTCTGACGAAAATGGTACCATCAAACCGATCTGATGATGAAGCTGGAAGGTAGGTACCGGAACTTCGTAATAAAACCATGTATTCTAGCCGTATTTGGGCTTATTGGAATTGTCATGAGATGCACTCTGACTATAAAAAGTAAAAAATAAAAACTTTTTAACAAAAAAAACAACCGACTTCAAAAAAAAAAACACTACAAAGTGTAAAATAACTTTAATTTTAATTTTGGAAGTCGGTGGCAAAAACGTAAATACAAAAACAAAGACACCGACTTCCAAAATTAAAATTAAAGTTATTTTACACTTTGTAGTGTTTTTTTTTTTTTGAAGTCGGTTGTTTTTTTTGTTAAAAAGTTTTTGATAACCGACGAAACATTTGTGGCGCAGCCATGGAGAGGCATATGTCCAGCAGTGGACTGAGATAGACTGAGTTGATTGATTGGTGGCATAAATAAAGGCAGACATGACTTGATAAAAGGATAGAACGGTAGAGGTACAGCATCCAAAACCATCCGACAGGCTGACACATCGAAAATGATACATTTTGATAACCTGCCTATCGATTCTATAAAAATCTCACCGTGATAACATAGGTGAAGTGAGCGTGAAGTGAACTATCAATGGATGCAATCCCTAAGATCAGGTGGAATGACAGCTCACTTCACCTTAGTTTTCACGGTGAGATGTTTACAGAATAGCACTGCTGCTGATTTGCCTTGCCACCGACAGCAGACAGCTGTCGGAAGAAACCGCTATTCTTCCGTCTGTTTGATTTAATAAACTGACAAAGTTTTATATAAATGACAACAATGAGGTTCGATACGGTACGGACGCGTAAGTGAATGAGTGGATGTGAAGGCGCCAGACTCGTAGCAAATTCGGGGCCGACTCCGAAGAACATGAAATGTAATAAAAAAAAATCACGACGTTGTGCATCAATCTAATATTTAGTTAAATCTTCTTCATGTCTTCTTCTTAGAGTGTCAATGGCAATCTAAACGGACTCGGCCCAGAATTTGGCTATGTGTTTGGTGCCATCACCAGCGTCCACCAGTTCCTGTAACGTGCAGCTGACAGGACACGTAAGACATGATATTAATTGTCCCATCATATGTGGAACAGCACCACATTTACACTCCAAGACGTAGTCTTCTATGAATCTCCTCCTGAACTGGTTTTCCCTGCTTCGGCCAACCTTGGTCCGGCGTCTGTTTAAAGATTTCCAGGTTACCCAAGGCAACTCATGTCCAGGTGGGAGATCTTCAGCGGGTAGATCGAATGGCTTAGGTGAGGAAGCACTGTCTCGCCACAGCTTCAGTTATTACGAGTATGTTGATCGTTCGCCAGTGAGTGGATCGTTCGCCATGTCTTACTGCCTACAATTTTATCAAACAACTTTTTTATTAAAGAATGGTCTGAACTAATATCAGAAGCAGCAGCTATTAGGTATATAATAAGAATGTTTTATGCAAATTATCTTGGATGCCAATGTCAAAGTTCAATGCTTTAGGCAATTGATAAGTTCTCGAGTCAATGTGCTCGATCAAGAAGCTAAGGAATATTATCAAAGACAAAGACTAATATATTTATTCGTCCGATATGGTAGGTACAAAGTCAGTTAGTTCAGACATTTCCGCCGCTAAATGTGGTAGACAAATATTTACTATATTACACGTGGGTATAAAACCCAACTTAAATACTACTTATACTCTAATAAACAATACAAAGACTATAGACATAAAGATAAGATAAGATTAGATTTTTTGATTTTTTGAGATAAGATTTACTCTAATATACAATCATCATCTGCCTAGCCTTTTCCCAACTATGTTGGGGTCGGCTTCCAGTCTAACCGGATACAGCTGAATACTAGTGTTTTACATGGAGCGACTGCCTATCTGACCTCCACAACCCAGTTACTGGGTAATACGATACCCCTTGGTAAGACTGGTTGTCAGACTTTCGGGCTTCTGACTACCCGTAACGACTGTCAAAGATTCACAAATGACAGCCGGTACCAACGGCTTAACGTGCTTTCTGAGGCACGGAGGGATCTCGATATGTAATGATGGTCACCCATCCACAGACCAACTGCGACAAGCGTAGCTTAACCTGATCGATCGACATGTGCGGCTGTTATTATTTAGCCACACTCTAATATACAATATAAAATAAAATCACAACAAAAACAACATTCGTATTATACAACTAAATAAATCTAATATCCCCATAAAAATCCCTAATAAACCCTTATAAATATAATCAAAAAATATTACTCCATTTTATTTTATTTTACCTATTGAATGAATGATACTAATAATTTACTTATGTACTAGAACTAAATAAAAAATATTTTGGAGAAGCCATGTTTATAGGTTTTAACAACTCATAATTTCAGGAACCTAACAACACTACCAGCCGTCGTTGACCCCCAAATATATCCACCAAGTCTTTTTTATTTTTTATTTTATCCGTCTGCAGAGTTTCGCTAGCTAATTTAATTTGACATTGTATTTACCTTCATCTCAATAGTTTTCCTTTCCAACTCACACAGTCCTTCCATAGTTTCTTTGGTCTTCTCCTACTCATAAAGCCGTCTACATTCATTAATTCTCCCTCTCAACATGTTCCTCATCCCTCCGCGTCACAACCCGTACCATAGGTAGATATGAACTATAAATATTATTATAATAGTTGACCTCAGTAGCTACCTCCTCGCAGTCTGCCTCCCCGCCTAGATCCAGAGGCGAACCTTCTCTGGATTCTTCTTTTCTTTCTTAATCTGCTTGCTTGACTTAGCAAGCGTTAACTCTGAGAATAAATGGTAGACGAAGCAAAACTATTAATTCAAAACGAAGCATAGGCTAATAAAATATTGTTGTCGTTTTTCTGTAAGGGAGCAATGTGACGTACGAGTTGTTGATCGTAGGTTCGAACCCAGTCAGACGCTTTATTTTGTGTAAATTATTTAATCACCACTGCTTTCAAAATTGGGAAGAAAAACATCGTGTGGAAACCGGCAGGTCCTAGAACCAAAAAAATGGAAAACATGCAACATCCATCAACCCGCACGGGGATTACGGCGCACTCCCTCTCACAGCGGGGCCTGTGTCCCAGCAGTAGGAACATTATAGCCTGAGATTTTAATCTCTTCCATTTTATTTTCATTCTACAAAATGTTTTGTAATTGTAGTCATTACAATCAGATAAGATAGGGTCCAAATTCAGCATGGGAATATAAACAAGAGCAGCGTTGCGACCATTGTTATATTAAGACTTTATAGGGCACTTTTACCGAAGACCTTTGTCAGAGGCAGTCGTCAGTCGATTCATATTTTAAATATCCTTTGTCACACACAGTAAAATAACTGTGTGAAAATATTATATGGTTAAACTATAAAGTTGTTTCAGTTAATAGTTAGTGATCTAAGCACATATATAGTTTACCTCTTATTACCTACATCGCAAAACCACTCAGATCGGACACTTGTACTCACAACGCACATACGTAGTAATGAGCAAACAGAACATTGAACACAAAAGAGCACATTCCCATTTGTTATCAATTATTGGCATTAGTAGCCAATACACATTGATAGGAAAATACAGAATGCCAACAACTGAAAAGGCCTCATTAATATAAATAATAATAAAATCAATTCTTTACTCTCACAAACTGGGTTACAAGAAAAAACATCGGTTGTCTGTTAAGTCGGTTTACTGACGATAGTTGAACGTGACAACGTCAACGGAGCGACTGCCTACCTGCCCGATCTATGGAACAAAGATAATAAAATATATTAAGTATTTAAAGTTAAGTTTATTAGAAAAAAATAAACAATATTAAAATCAAGTTTACAAAAACAAATGGGTAGAATAAGATCATTAGCACCAGTCTGAATCTAAATTATGCAGAACAGGGAGGACCGAATTCCGTTCCCCGGAAAGCACGTTATAACCCGTGGCGTCGCAGTCGGTCCTGGGCGGTTGTCATTCGTTGATCGTTGAGAGTTGATAGTCTTTATGGGTGGTTGTCAGGAATCTGAAAGACTGAACACTCTCATAACCCTTGATGAGAAGAGCGAAGTCTCTTCGTATCTATAACCATGAGCTATCGTAAAAAAGGTTGGACAAGGTAAATGCACAAGTTGAATTAAGCTCCATTCATCGATTTCCGGCCCCAAGCCGTTGCTTGTTCGTCAGTTCTTCCATTCTTCAACATTTTTCTTTCTGGAATGTTCTGGATGACGCGCGCGATAAACTGAGACCTAGAGCACAATGAGGACGTGACCTAAATAGGCTATATATAAGAAAAAAGACTGTATAAACCGTCAACAAGCAAGTAAATAAGCATCTATAGTTCACAGTTTAAAGCCACTTAGGCACCGGTTCGTTAAAAAACGTAGTAAATTAAAACGTTGTAGACAAAAAACTGAGCATCTCAAACAACCTAAGGCAATATTTCTATCTCTCACAGCCTCTATATGGGTTAACGACGTGAGATCGTAACAGCGCAGTGTATCGAGTTGTCCTTCTACTCCAATCTATTTTGCGGTCAATAGGACCATTATATTATCACAATAATAAGTTAGTGTACGTCGAGAGATAGCTCGGAGACGTTGCGAACATGAGAGGTCTAGTACTGGCATTCGTTTTTGGCTTGGTGGCTGCTGAGTCCGAGTATGTGACGAGAAAACTTTGTAAGGGTGGTGAGTTAACTTTTTTATTCATTAACCTAACTATTATAAGACTTTATGTGAGTAAGAAAGTGTTTCTAGAACAACAAGCGCAAATTAATAGAAACTTATAGAAGTTTCAAATGCTTACAATTTTATTGGGACAACCTTGGGACTGTCTTATGAGCTTTTTACGTGTTTTGGACACCGTCTAAAGTCCTGAAAATATGTTTATAAAACTATTAAATCTTTTGCTAAAGGGCCACTCCGGGTTTTGTGGTGGCTTGAACTGAACTATTAAATATTGGACTGCTATTAATTTTCCAGTGGATGCCACCCAATGCAGTATCCACAGTGTGATAGTGGACCCGTGTCCTCAAGGTCCAGCGTTCTGCACCCTGAAGAGAAGCAAGGGATATGGCGTCACTTTGGACATGACACCACGTAAGTTTTGAACCACGGTCATCATTATAATCTAGGCTCAGTTGTCTGCTTCAACGCTTAAATTGGTTAAGGAACTCAACATGCTAACTTTGGATGAAAATTCTTCTTCTTATAAAATATCTAACTCATTAGGAATCCCAACAAAATTGTTGTAGGTACTTGTTTGTAATCGTAGCAGTTAGTAACAATAGATTACAAGGTAATTAGTAACTATGCACTCAGTATATAATACTCTAACCTAACTAAATCTATTATCAAATTAAAATATGGCGTCAAAATATTCCTCCGCATCGCTATCGACTGGTAATGTACCCAAGAGACTGATAGCATTGCCACGTTGTTCGGCAATGCTTATCCTCTGGCCAAGGTAAAAGCCAGCCCTTGGATCACGGGAAGTGTCAACCAGCGTTTGGAGATTTCATGTCATTCAGTTTGTTAGTTTATTTAGAAGTTAGTCCATTTAATAATTAAAAATTTTGATTTAAAGATTTTTGATCAATGATTAAAGATCAATTTTCCATGTTCACTTTTCAGACTTCGCTGCAGAGTCTCTGAGGCTTTCCATCACCAGTGATGTGGACAACAGTGGAAACTTCTCGACTGTCATCAAGGCTCCTGGTGACGCTTGTAGAATGCTCTCCTGTCCACTTGAAGCTGACCAGAGGAGGATCTTCGATGTGGAACTGATGGTGGACAAGAGGGCTTCCGTAAGTATTGTCAATACCAGCCAGGAACTGTATTACTGCAGGGTTTTCTCTATTCTGGAATATTTGAGAAAAGAGAAAACGTGATGAGTTTTGCACATACATAGATCACTCTCTGCTTGTTGGATCCTTCCATAGAAATATTTCTTCTTTCTTTCTTATATCTATGGAACCTTCCTTCGCCGTAATTTTGAGATTTATTTAAAAAGTAATCGTCTTTGGAACAGTCATACTCGTAACAATAATGCTCAAATACCAGTTTGTACGCTTAACTTGGAGAAAAAATCTTTTCTCGTTAACATATTGTGACATTTGTAAGTGGTTTGTTATTTATTAGTTGGCTGATGTTTTCATCTGATTCGCTAAAATGTCAAGTAAAAACTCGTAAAAGTCATGACCGTAGATGTTTACACAAGTACTGCTGGAAAGTAATAATCTTCATCAAATGACCGCTCGCGCTCAGGGTGGAGCAGAAGGGAGTGTCAGACTCTTACTGACTAAAACCCGTGTTCCTTCCTTAGCCATTTATGTTCCGGGGCAGCGGTAACCCTTTCGGACAATCCCTCTCCCCCGGCAGGCTACGGCTCTAACGGGCCCCTTCCTTATTGCTGACATCTCTTTGAAGCGCGCGTGGAATACGTACGCGCCGTCCAGCACGGGCCTGGTCCTGATCGGACGGAGAGTTAGCCATTACTCTCCGCCCGCAGGCCCGCGCCTACGGTGGCCGGCAGTCGTAACGCTCTCGCCTGATTTCTTATATATTCTTTCTTTCTTCTTTTCTTTTCTTCTCTCTTTTCTGTATCCGATTTATCGATAACTAATGGTAAAGCATCATAACAAGACTAACATACATAATTATACATAACAAATCACGCCTTGTACCCCTGCACCTTATTTCACCAGTTATATGTAAGTTCCATGTAATAAAAGAGGGCAGTTTTATGGCACAAATCCAGACTCCAGGCAAGTACTGAGAAATCTCAGATGGACAAACACAATAACACTGTGCCTCGTAAAAAGTAACACTCTAAAAAAGTAACACACTAAAAAGTAACACACTAAAAATAGGAGCATTCGTTATTTCTTCTTCATATTCGTATGGTTTATCCTATTCGTTACTACCTTACTGAAAAAATTTTTTTTTTTAGTTTCATATTACTTTTATTAGCCTCCACTGTCCCACTCTTGAGCAAGCCCTCCCTCCGCTCCTTCCGTCTATCGCGAGCCAGCGAGTCCTCCTTCCAGTTTTGACAGAATCTATCCAGCTTGCCCCGCCATTTCCTAAGTGGTCTGCAGCGACCCCGTCCTACTGTCTCATATTAATTATAGAATTTATTTTATTCCAGGGCAAATTCCCAGTCAAAATAAAGATGTGGAATGAAGAGAAGGATTCCGAAGCGTGTTGTGTCACCTTCACTGTAAAAGTTAAATAGATTAGAATCATCATCTGCGTAGTCTTTTCCCAACAATTTTTTGGGGTCAGCTTCCATTCTAACTGGATGCAGTGGAATACCAGTATTTTACATGGAGCGACTGCAAATATTAATAAGCTTTAAAATTCATTGTCTCGATGTTCATGTTCTAACATTATAATTTTGGTTAGATAATAGGCAATAAATGGAATCTTGTCTTTTGCTTATTTTTCCAACCAGAGTTTAGGGTTGTTTTGCTTCAAGAAATTTGACAGGCCCTAATAATTATGAATACTACCTATCGAATACTACCTATCTATACTAATAATAAAGCTGAAGAGTTTGTTTGAACGCGTTTATCTCTGGAGACACCATTTTAAAAATTATTTCTGTATTTGATAAAGGAATGCTTCCTTAATCCTTGAAGCAGTGTATAGGCTATTTAATATCACGCTAAGAGCCAAGCAAAAAGAAAAATAACCGGTCAAGTGCTAGTCCAACTCCCACACCGAGGGTTCCGTGCAAATTTGTTGGTATGTAAATAGTTTATCACGGGTTTTTTTTCAATGTAACAACTAACTTACAATTTTCGGATATTTTTCTTTACTTGTGCAACATGACATTGCTTCTTGCAAAATTCTAGGTCAACAGAAAGTACCCTATAGGTTTTGATTCCCTTGCGAGTGTCAAAATATGCGATATAAACGGAACACAAACGCCTGTATCGTTTGATTGCGTTGACTTAAAAGTTTGATTTTTCACTGCTTCAAGGGATCGCAGCCCTGAGTATTGATATTAATTTCAACTTGATAACTCCACGCGTTCCTGAGATAAAAAGGGTCTTGACAGACGGACAGATAGATCTTTTCAATGTAACAAACAACTGATCACATAAGATGGGACACGGTTGCAGAGAAAGTTTGCGAAAAACTATTAGATACCATCCATTCTTCTAAACAGATTTCATGCTTCCCGCTGATGTTGATCACATTGCAAAAGGTTTGATCTTGGTACAAGCAGCATGCTCCCACGACCATACTTTGGCTGGCGCATTGTAGCTAAAGGTATATTGCTGATTGATCAGTTAAACTGTAAACTTTGAAAACTATGAACTCCGAATTTTGAATCAGCGCACCTTTTTAGGGTTCACTTTTCTAAAACCTACGCTCAGCGGGGTCAAACCTGCCTCAAACGTCAATCCTGGATCTGTCATTGATTATACTTGCTTTAAAGTGGGCTAAACATACTGTAGTGCTATTCAGTAAAAATCTCAGCGTGTTAACTCGGGTGAAGTGAGCTTAAAGTGTGTCAATCCCTAGCATTTAATGGAATTAGAGCTCACTTCACCTAACTTCTCACGGTGAGATTCTAACAGAATCGACTGGCTGATCTCACAGTAATAGTGGCATAAAATGACCCCCGATTCTCCCTAGAGCTGACTAGAGTAGTAATTTCTTCCATTCCAAGCGCCGAAAAAAAGTTTTTTCTTTCCAACTTTTTTGTTGTACATAATATAATATCAGTACTTTCGAATACCAGCACTGCACACGAGCTTAAAGATAACAGAAAGGCGTGCGGTCACAGTTTTACTTTCTCAGAGGTCACGATATCGGCACCCGAGCACCGAGGTGAACGCACCTAACAATAAGGTTCATTCTTATTAGTTGTGCCAGCCACCGGGAACCGTGAGATTCTTAGTAAAGTGTCGAACGTTTTAGAATTTTCTAAATAAATCTGCGGTGATCGTTTGAAGGAGTATCGAAGTAGAGTCTATTCCAAAACTGTCTGATGAATGTGTAAACTAACCAAGTATATTGTGTCACCCTTTGTAAAATTTCTTCATTTAAATCTGTAATTTTTATGGTGTACCTGTACACAATAAAGAATATTCTATTTGACATATTATCTATCCATCCTCGGTTTTAACCTTATAATACTTATCTCACCAGTTTTTGTACAATAATTATGTTTATTAAACAACATTAATGGTAATTTAAAAATCATCGACGATAATTTTATTGAAGTTATAAAATTAACCTCAATTATTATTATCAAATGAAAAACATCTTTAAAATGATTTAAAATTATCAAATTAAAAAAAGCACTTCTTTTTTAAGTGGACTGCAAATTGGCATCTGCAAGTACGGTTTAGATCAATTTGTTTATATTAAATAGTCATTAGTTACTTTTAGAACAGAGATGCGTCCGCCAAAATACATAAAGGTGTTGAATCGGATGAACTTGCACGCTTTTACTCTTCGAATTACAATAGCGGTTTCCTTTTTTCGGAAATTATTGTATTTTTACTATTGGCTTCAAAAATACCTATAGCGATGGCGGTATGAAATGGCTGTGTAGGAAGAGAAGATAATATTGATATTTAACGCCCTTTAAAGTTAACCTTGAAGACTCATTAAAATATTAACAAAATCCTTCTTTAATACATTACAAGATGTGCACACACAGTAACAACTGTGCATATATTGCTGTATGTATATTAGATACTTTGTAGTGGACCATAGGAATTTTGGACGCTCATATTTTGTTTGGTGTACATGTGTTTTGTTTGAGTGGAGACCGGGAATCGGCATACGTTGTTAGGTAGGATGCCCACAGGATAGGTGGAGGGACGATCTTAGCAGGGTGGCTGGTTGCAGCTGGATGAGAGTTGCCAAGAATCGAGCTGAATATGAGCAATTGAAGAGGCATATGTCTAGTATTAGACTGTTATAAGCTGATTATGATAACAAAAGAAAGAATGAAAATATGTTTATTTGCGATAAACATGACACAGAGAAATAACACAAAAAGGAATAAGTTGAAAGAAAATATGCGTCAAATTCGCGGAAAACGGCTATCGCTCGTTACGATCATATGCAAGACAGAACCCCAGTGCTGATGATGATGAAGATTTGATAACTCAGTCAGTATAGTAACTTAATCCACTTCATTCTTGACGATGATAGTTGACGCCGTGACTTTCGTAAGCTCAAAGCTTGTCAGCTGATTGAGAAGTTGTCACGTCGTAGGTTTGTCTCACATAAGTGAATACAGATAAGTTTCAATCACTCTCGAATTGCCACAACTGTGTGGGTGCCGGAGACCTTTCGCTTATTACTGTGTTCAAATGTTCACAGCTTGATTGAAAAATCATTTGTAAAGCAGCTACTAAATTTCTTACATTTGTCTTTTAGGAAGCCAAAGGATTTTTAACCTCAGACTTTTTAAAAGCATTATGATCCCATTATCTTTATTACGTAGCGAGTGGCGGGTGGCGGTGGGCGGTTAGGTAAAATATATCAGGGCTATATAGAAAAATAACATCTTATCTTTATACCTACAATATAAGCAAATATATTTTTTTCTATTTATTAAAGGTCCGTACAATCAAACCTCCCCTTCTATGTCAAAAACATTAAAAATTTGGCTCCGTTCATGCACAGGTTCTTTAGTAGAAACGTTTCATAAGTTTACCACGATTTACACCTAGCTATGATTACCTTTCAAATCAAACAAGCCCCAGAGAAAGCGGCCCTCTTCATTCAAATATCAGAGAGATAGGAAATCTAATAGTTTTTATGAGAATCTGATATTATTGTCGGACTTTCATTTCTATTTAAGATCTGTAACAATGCCGTGTTCAATACACTATCGTGGCATCAGCTATTATGCTGGAGGCTGTAGGGGTGAGAACACAATATAGGAAGAGAGAATTATTAGCAGACAATGCGAATTGTTAATTCGTTTTTCGTTCGAATTAGATAAAAAATTACAGTTATTATCAGCGGCATATGCGGCGGTCCGGTCAGCCCGCGCACAATGGTCCAATTGAAGGACTAAATGCGGAAACCAAACCCATAACATAGAACATAGAACAGCGGCAAATATTTCGGTAAAAAACAGTGTGAAAAACAATAATGTCGTATAAAGGGACAATGTGATTAACAAACACGAGCATCAACGGATTGTTAGTCGATTCGCGCGAATTGACTGGCCCCATTGGCTCATTTTAAATTAAATGCAATAAAACGGTGTAACTCAACGGGAACAAAGGGAAAAAGGACCCAAACACACAGAAGTGTTATGAGTTAAATATTGTAAAACGTACTTTTTTCGTAACTGCATTGCATAAAATTCAAAATGTGCCGATTCGAGTCGACCAAACAAAAAATAATATTACTTATTTAAAAGTGACGATTCGCACTTTTCGGGCGAGTAGTTTCGTGTGAATCGACTAATAAGCCACATCAACTGCCTCGTTAGTCTAGTGATCGCAAGCGCTACAGCTGAGCATGAGGTCCTGGGTTCGATTCTCGGGTCGGGCAAAGTGTTATTGGTCCTAATAGCAGCCCGGAGTCTGGTTTTGTGCCCGTTTGAAGGCTAGCCCACTATTACATGGGGACTTAAACATGACTGGTGAAATGAAGGAGTTACTATAGGAACACTTCTGCCTAACTTTTCGGAAATGACAGGTAGATTACACGATCATCACTTCCATCACTGCAAAAACCCAATATATATCTGATATAATGTTATCAAAGCTAAAGTAAAAACTTAAACTTAATTCGATAAAATCCCATAAATCTGTCAAAAGATTAATTTAAAAATAGATTACAGAAAAAGTAACAGGCACGTTACAGGCACTATCTTAAGACACCGACGAAATTAACCGGAAATAAGCGAAACCGCATAACCGCAAAACGGAATCGTGTGTCCGTAGCTTAACTTTAGCGAATTAATCAAATTGCTGATCTCAAGGGGCGATAATTAAAACTGTCTTTACAACTAACGATGATCATAAAAGAACACTGACTCTTTATTTATTATCATAATAATTTATTTGTTAGCTAATAGGTATATTAATGATGGGTGTCAGTAGAACTTTTCTCATAAAGATTATTGAGAAATAATAGGTATCACTTCTAATTTTGGTGGTTGAGATCAGTGGATCCATTTAATTTATAGTTTATAGATGTAGTTATGACTATGATCTAAGTGGTTGCTTATTGAATTTGGTTACATGAAACATTTATTTTGACAGCTTTGATGACGATGCTAGCTCACTCGTTTCATGTTTAGAAACCGTACCCAAAGAAGAACAAGGGAGAATGATATGAAAGAGAAGGGTGTGAATGATAGCGTTAGGCCCTTTTCACATGCAAACGGTCACGGCACGACGACCGTGTCGTGACCGTGTGTCACCCGTGCTATAAGCACGGTTTTGACGCGGCAACCGTTTTTTTTTTCTTTTTTTTTGTGGATGGGAAATCATCCAATGACCCCTCCCGCTCTGGGTGGAGCAGAAGGGAGTGTCAGACTCTTACTGACTAAAACCCACCCGTGTTCCTTCCTTAGCTCTTTGTGTTCCGGGGTAGCGGTAACCCTTTCGGACAATCCCGCTGCCCCGGCAGGCTTCGGCCCTTTCGGGCCCCTTCCTTATGCTGACATCTCTTTGAGGCGCCCGTGGAACACGTACGCGCCGTCCGGCACGGGCCTGGTCCTGATCGGACGGAGGGTTACCCATTACTCTCCGCCCGCAGGCCCGCGCCTACGGTGGCCGGGAGACGTCTCGCGGCTCCCGACGCCCGGGGCGTCTCCCGCGGCGGCTGGGACGTGAGGCCCTCTCCCTCAACCGTCCCGCCACCTCCTTCGCTAGCATGACTGCTTCGCAGAAGGAGGTGACGCGGCAACCGTCTTGCAGTCATGTATTGTCTCGTACTTGTATGGACTCGTTCACGGGCGCAAAATGGCACGGCGGCGAGCGCAGGGGGTCATTCGTCCGCTAACATTACAGGAGTCTGGACCTTTGAAACCGTGTACATGTGAAAGAGGCACGGCGTCGCGTCGCCGTGCCGTTTAGACGGCAACCGTGTGCATGTGAAAAGGGCCTGACGGTTGATGGGGATAATGGAAGAAGAAAACGTGTTGCGACCCCAAGTAACATGGTACGAGGACAGAAAGGTGATGATGAACCAAAGAAGAAGACTTCCCTACTAAAAAATCGTGTCGCTAAAACTTCGCGCGACTACAAGATCCGGCCTAGGTATCCACTGTTCTGGGGCGCCTGTCGTGTTCACATTGCATAAACACCAAGTTCTTCTTCACAATGATTGTTGTTTGCTCATGCAATTCACAAGGTAAGGTTTTATTATTAAACAGAGGCAGGTTATATTCTGTTTTTAATGTTCTTTTCAGCAAAGAACATTGTTATCCTTATAACCACTGTAAAAATATGGGGAATAGATCATTATACATATCGTATAACACGAAGTAAAGGAGTAGGTTTGAATTTCTGAAATGGGAATTAGCATAATTATTTTGTAATTGCTGTTTAATAAAGTAATAATCCAATCATGTATAATAGATGTAGGCCACGCACAATGGTCCATTTGAAGGACTAAGTGCGGAAACCAAACCCATAACATTGAACATAGAATAGACGTAGGAAAGATGGCTATCGTCGCGTCGTTGGCTGCCAGGCTCAAATGAAATTGGGCGGGTCACATCAGCCGCATGCTGGATGACCGCTGGGCAAAAGTCCTCATGTAATGGGTGCCTGAAGACAGACGGCGCCGGCGCCGAGGCCGGCCCAGACAGAAATGGCGAGATGACCTGGACGCCTACTGCGAGGGCTGGTTCGAGGTGGCGCGGGAAAAGAGTTCCTGGACATTGAGACAGTAATAGGCTAAATAAAAACAAATAAAAAATGTAAGCAGTACCTACAGATTATATTAAATTAGTATTACTTTCTAAGATGCCAGTAACTTGTAAGTTATGAAGCGGCCAGCGACAGGTGCGGGGCGTGGCGACCGTTGACGCCAACTGCACAAACTGCACACAACAACACTTATCTGTTGACCACGGGCACAGGTATTATAGGTACAACTGTTTCCATTGACTAATTACTTGCGGGGCAATTGCGAAACACATTATCAATCGGAATCGGTTTCATTTTGAACGTTCAACAACATTCATTGCGTTATTTACGTGTTGAGCAGATTTTTTTTTTTCGAACTTACGAAGCAATGGATTAGCAAATTGCTTCAAAATTATTTAGATTCCGATTGATTTTGTTTTTCGCAATTAGGGTGATTCAAGTATTACTTTTATTGTGCATGTAGGTATGGTTTGGTAGGTAGTGGAAGAGCTTTTTGTGAATTTATCTTAAGGCTTACCTATCATCGCGGCCCATTGGTATCGGCACATTCGGCACCGACTTACGAGTGAGTACGTACCTAAGCAGGCACTTTACTTTTTGTATTTCATTTCATCACCACTGCTCTCAAAACGAAGGAAAACCTTAGAACCAAAAATTCGAAGACATATGACATCCACCAAGCCGCACTAGGCCCGCATGGTGGATTCTGATTTTCACCCCTTCTCTTGGAGAGGAGGCTTGAGGGGAGCAGTTGGAACATTATAGTCTGATTATGGTATGCTATGCATTCTATCCATCACCACTGCAGAGTCATCTTCTAACCAAAGAGCGCCAAAGTAGGCATCGGTGAAATTACAAGCAATTTAAGATTTTTGACGGGAGGATCATGAGGTAATACTAATTTCACCATCGTGATTATCGACGATACATGGTCAAGCCTTCTGTGATCTATTTCAGTACCGAATATTCTAGTTTTACATCAGAGGGGCAATTCTCGTAATTTTAAGAACGTTCACTGTCTGATCTCAGTCTCAATCTGTCAAAAAATACTTCTAATTTCCCTAAAATTTGACAATTTGTTTGTCGCCGAGATGAGATTGCGACTAGATTTTGAACGTTTTAAATTACGAGAATTGGCCTTCAGAACTTAAAGGAAACAACAAGTAAGATTTGATCTCAAGCAGATAGGTATCTGCTAATCTCAAAAAGGTAAAAGACCTTCATGGAATGTTGTGGTAACTGCTAAAACATCTCAGTAGTTGCGACACTTGATTGCCAAGTGGACAGGTAAGGTGTCGCATCCGCTTGCTTTTGCTATCTTCAACAACAATCTCGACACTGGTCAAGGCTCTAGTGACGGCTGTATTCTGAACGTTACTATTTCCATTATAACCTCTTTTGGTTTAAATAAGCCTCATATCCTCTTGTAAAGCAATTAATCTGCATTCGCGATTTATTTGCCAAGAATGTAAACAAATATGAGTTTATGGAAAAATAACTTTAAATCCTACGCAATAAAATTCAGTTTACGCTACAACCTCAAACATTTTTATAACTTTTTCAATAGTGCCAGTCACTCTGAAATCTGCTTAATAACCATTCAAATAACGTTGATATTTGTTTAACTTGAAATAATATTAATTTCAAACATAAGTTTGAATAGACTTTATTTTCACAAAGCATCAGGCTTGGCTTGGCATTGGCCGTTATTTTCTGCTCAAGACCAGCATTTAATATCATTAGATTGAGAGACAGAATACTCTTTATTGGATACCATAACATAATATGATAATACCAGTCTATTACTGCCCCATTGGCAAAGGCTTCTTCTCATACAAAGGCACGAACAACTATGTTGAGGTCGGCTTCTAGTCTAACCGAATGCAGCTGAATACCACTTTTTTACAAGGAGAGACTGCCTATCTGACCTCCACAAACCAGTTACTCGTAACACGATACCTTTTGGGAAGACTGGTTACCAGACTGTCAAAGATCTACGAATGACAGCCGGCTTAACGTGATTAGCAGAATGGCAATAATAAAATAGTGATAGCATTTGACGTGGTATATTGGACACATACCGTATCACCGGATGCGGTTACAGGATGAACTTTTTGCGCAGGTAAACATAGCCAGAGCTTTATCAGTGAAAACATTACACCTTAACATGGCCTTAATGAGAAATATAATCATTTTTCTTTAGAAATTTACGTTTTTGCTAACTGATAACATTATATTAAGTTGAAGTGAAATTGATTGCTAAACTTGGATATATTTTCTCTGCAAAATTGACTTGTTCTAATATCTTGCTAAATTTTTTATTGTTGGTGTGTCTGTTATATTATTTAGGTCTAATACGACTATAAACTGTTTCTTCTCTATGTTTTTGATTTTGAAAGGAACGTCACTTAAAATGTGTGATAGCTTCTCTAGCTTATTGGTTTAAATTATTGTTCGTTCAGCGAAAAATTATATCGCCATTTTTCCAGCTAAAACACTAGAGAGAGATGTAAATACGGGCGTTCTGGGGATTGTCTTATAAAATTTTTACGTTCAAAAAGTGCTGATTTCCAGCTTATTTGTCCATTTTTTTGCTCGCCAGATCCTCAATGGCAAAGACACCTCCAACGATTTCGTGATCTTTGTAGCAGTGGGTAATTATGTACTTACCCTGTCTGCCATCCTCAGATCGTTCCGGTACTTGATAGACCGGTCGGATCAAGGACCACACACAGCTTAGCAAGCAATGCACTTAGAAGCAAAATCAAGTGTCAGTCACCGCTGTAATTGATTACTTGTCGCATCCGCCGCCGCGTCGGTTCCAAAGTGCTCTTATGTGATCATATAGTTTCCTTATTGCATTCACATTAGCTATTAGACGTAAGGAAAGAATGTATGTTTGTCCGTTTTAGTTGATCGATTAATCTCACATGGACTCTACGAGACGGTCGACCGAGTCGGTCGGTGGAGTTATTAGCAAAATGGTTCCCTTGCGCGAAAGGTGGAAAGTATGGAGGGAGACCTTTTCCCAGGAATGGGACAGCGTAGGCTAGTAAAAAAAACCTAGGTATTAATGTAGACTAAAAGGAAATGTAAAGCACTATTTTTGGCAAATAAACATTATCTACAAACAAACATTATCTATTTCCCTGTTAAGGTGAGATAAGCAAGGGTAAGGCAAATGACTGGTCCGTGGTAGTCTTAGATTAAGGTCTTTGCCATTAGTCCTACAACGGGATGATAAAGTTGACAATTACAACATGAACAATAAACATGCCTGTGACCTTCAGATCCAAACAAGCCAGGAGACCGAAATCGTGATCAAGACATGCTCCAACTTGTTCTTGCTCCTGCTAATTTAGCAGAAAATTTCATATAACGATATTCCTGGGACGGTTCCAGGGATATCGATATGTAAAATTAGGGACCACTGCCAATATGCGCGCTTACTATCAAACCATTGGAGTCACATTGTGAATATTTCGCGAGAGAAATGTGAAAGCCCTACTGGACGCAGGGCAGCCGCGGTCGTTCGCCTGGCGGGCCGCATTCCGCAAATAACTTGGGCCGGTCTTGGTCCACTCTGCCGGGTTTAGCACCGTACCGAGGGTAGGTTATATTGTGGTTAGCGGATTTTTGTATTAGGACGTTGTGATCTGGAGCGAAAGATCACAGGTAAACGACTTGTAAAGGGATTGCTCGCTTTGGAAACGGCACATAGGTATGGCCATAGGGAATCTGCTGAAAAGGGTGACTCAGCTTTAAATAGAGAAGTTTGCAAAACTACTTTGGGGTTCAGATGATTTTGAATTACAACTTTTGTAGTGAGAAGCTGGATTTTACACATGCCTTTTTCTAAATGGCCTGTCAGCGCTGTTTGCGTTGAATAAAGGTTTTATTTTCGTCCACCAATGGTGAGAAGTGATGGCCCAGTGGTCAAGGCCGCGACGTATGAGTTGTAGGTCGTAGGTTCAAACCCAAGCAGGGACTTTACTTTGTGTAAATTACTTTAGCACGCCTGCTCTCGATGTCGTGAAGGTAAACATCTTGAGGAAGCCCACATGTCCTAGAACCAAAAAATCTAAGACATGTGACATCCGCCAACCCGCAATGGGCCCGCGTGGTGGATTATGGCCCACTCCCTCTCACAGAAAGAGGAGGCCGGTGTCCCAGCAGTGGGAACATCATAGGCTGATTATAAAGAACCACCAAGTGTCCCAAATAACAGCTGGGCATATGCTTAGGTACCTGAAATTTATTAGAGCTGCAGACAAATCGACACCTCCATGCAATAACATCGTAACTCACTTTTTGTGATTTTACAGGAGAGCGATTTTAAAGTTTGAAAAATTATAGCAAACTCAAAACACCCCGTACAATTTTTGAAGCTGGCTCTATTTAATATAGTTTAGGCGGACTATAAATAGATAAGGTTAAGTTGTAAAAGAAAAATTGTTTTTTTTTTGCAATTATATTGTTGACAAAAAATATTTTTTGGATTAGTTACAATACTTTGACGTTGGTTTATTTTTAGAAAAGAAAGGGAACAGAATTACAATGATGGTACAGAAAAAATGCATTTTATTTACATAACAATGCCGTTGTAACTCAATTTTTGGAAAAAAGTGAGTTACGATGTTATTGCATGGAGGTGTCGAAATGATTGCTAGGTACAAAAATATCAACAAACATAGTCAGGCAACAATGCTTGTTTAATATAAACATCTGTCACAAACAACATGCTATTAACTCCTCTACCGACAGTTAACTACAATTTGATCTCTTGTAGTTTGTTTAATTGGCCATAACACAGTTATTCGCGTGTGTCTTGCATATTTGCCTGCTGACTCGCAAATTGCATGTTTTTTCGCATAAATCTTCGTGACTAATGAATGTCATGCATATATAGAAATACCTATATTGTTTTAGTTTCTAACATTATAATTTGATTCCTGCATTATTTGGCAAGGGTATCTTATTCTCAAGGTCAAAGGATTGTGCTAGGGCGCCTTTTTTCTATAACTAGCTTCTGCCCTCGCCTTCGTTTGCGTGGGAGTCGTAATATATACAATATACTAAAATAACAGCCACATTTTTATAAAACTGCCTCGGCCGCCCGCTCTATTACTTCGTTATTGCCGAGCTGCTGAGAGCCCTAGCGTGAAGCTCAGTAGCCTATAGCCTTCCCAAGCTTTTTCATCCATTCCATTTCCATCTTTATTCAATTGGTCATGACTATTCTCCTTCCAAACTCCGCCTACCGCTGGTGTTATGAGCTCACGAATGTGTCCCAGCATAAATGCACATATAAATAGAGACATACCTGCATAAGTATGTATAGTCACGCCATTACCCTTAAACGTTGAGGTCTGCTCAAACTTCTAAATGCCGCTAAGGTTCCGTCGATACTCAACCGACCACAAAGTGTGCATCGTAATTTTCTTTCTCATCGATGCATTTTCCTTAACAAAAGCTTCGGTACTCGCACCAACGCACGAATAGTTCCATGTCCACACGGCTTTCAACTATGTAGTTCTATAAACATTAATGCTGTGTGCCATAATATCGTCTGAAAGATATGGTTCATGGAATACGATACGCGGTCTCCACTCCAGCACTCGCCTACTCCACCAGCCATCGGTCTTTTGACAAGCATTGCCAGCCCACTGCCACTTCAGCTTGCTTACTCTGCAAGCTATGTCGGTAACTCCGGTTCTTTTCCGGATAATTTCAATTCTGATTTTATCCTTCAAAGAAACTCCGAGCATAGCCCGCTCCGCCTCATTGTGTTACCACAGTTAATACCACAAATATTTTGGGACCATAATGATCTGCCTAAATGCTAAAGCGAATGAAATCGCAAGTGATAGTCGGCCATTAACAAAAAGTTCAAGTGCCTCTAAGTTATGAATGCCCTGCAGCACTCTCCCACAGACAGACGGGCATTATTATACGTTGCGGCACTTTCTTTTCTATTAATTGACTTTACACTGTTTTTTGTTCATGCTCAGTGACCACGGTTTTTTTGGGCAAAGAGTATTGTTGATGAGATTTCGGGCTGTTGGTTTTGCATGACGTTGTTTTGTGAGCCCTTCTTATTCTGTGCTGTCTGCAGTTTGGTACTGGGAAGTGACTTAATATGGGACAAGTCACTATCAAACTCAATCTGAATCACTTTAAGGGTAATGCATTACTTCATACGTTTGAAAAAGTTGTCTTCTCAACTTGACGTATTTAACGGAATGAATGTTGTTGAACTGTTAAAATTAAAGCCATTGCTATTGATAGTGTGTTATGCAATTACCCCGCTGGTCCAAGATATCCTTCGCTCTTGCTTATGTTTTGCACCGTCCATCTCAACGCTACTTAACTATAGTAATGACGATGATTATGACTGACTGTGTTGCCCATTGATTTTTGTCTTTGTAACATTTAGTATCTGGCGTCCAATTCACTTATTTTATTAAAATATGTATCTCTAATCTAATTTAATCGGGGGCTCCTTTATATCGTTCACCTAATGGTAGTAATTTGTTATTTATTGTGTTTTCATATTTTACCAAGTTCTTGTTCCAATTTCTTATCCATTTTTCTTGGTTTTTTTTTTTTTTTTTTGAGGATTGGAAATCATCACATGACCCGCTCTGAATCGAGCGGAAGGGAGTGTCAGACTCTTACTGACTAAAACCCACCCGTGTTCCTTCCTTAGCCCTTTATGTTCCGGTGTAGCGGTAAACCTTTCGGACAATCCCGCTGCATTTTCCTTGGATAATCGTTATAATCTGTTACGGCGCTTATCTCTGCTGGTCAAAACACAATTTAGCCTAAACGTCTCGGTGAAATCTCTAAACAATAACCCCACAAACAAAACTACTTCCGCTAATCAAACGTTTGCTAAACTTGCTAATGATGCGCGAAGCAAACACTTCCCACTGGGTACGTATCGTATCTAATCCGAACTCTGTGCAGACAGTTACACGAACCATATCACTTTCACACATGGCTGTTGTTTGTCAGACGATTCTCCGCACTCTCACTGGCTCGAATTACACTTGATCATGTTACACTGACCATGACGTGGGAGTTAGCGGGCATTTCTACCGTATTTTTCCTAGAATTAAATAATTTATTGGCGATAATTATGATAATTAATTAAGGTGATTTAGGGGATTTTGGTGGAAGACGGCTAGTCTATCATGAATCACTTTTTAGACACCAGATTTTTAAACAGCTGTAAGGTTAACGGTGGTTTTCGTTTTCGAAAATGAAAAAGTCCCTCAATGATTCATTACCACATTAATCGTTATGCCGTGGGAACTTAAGAGATGATCTTTAAACCGTTATTGATCGTTTCTGGAACATTGGCAAATGTTCAAATACTTAATGACAAATTAACTAACTACTACTGAACGTAAACGAATGAATATATAAGGATCGTATCAGATGGCATTCTGTAGTTTCTGGCTACGTTTATGGTAAGAAGGCGTGAGTTTTTCTATGACCCATTTCTAAAAACAAACTTCATAAATCAGATCACTGGGTCTCAAATGAACAAATGACGATCTTTCTTCGAGTCGCTGATTGTCCAATCATGCGCCGCTGGTCGTCCAATCAGGCGCATTACCGACGTCAATCAATTCCGTCTATAATGGCCCATCCATAGATTGCTGTGAATGAGTATCAGATTAAGCAATGATTGGACTTTCTAACAGGTGTTTGTATGGAGAGGAACTAAGTGAAGCGATTGGCGAATTGAACTGTAGAAACGTAATTGGGATCAAATGTTTATTGTAACTGTCTCGTCGGTCTAGTGGCTGCAAGCGCTAACGCCGAGCATGATGTGTGGGTTCCATTTCCAGGTCGAGCAAAGTGTTATTAGGTTTTCCATCTGGAATTTCTCATTAGCAGTATGAATGTGTTTCCGGTTGATGGCAATAGGCTCGCCCTCTACCACAAAAATGGCGCTTAAGAGCCTACACTACCTCAGCTAAAATTCATTCTTTAACTCGCTCGCACAATACTGCTTGCGGACCGAGTGAAAGCGAGACAGAGTGCGGTGCTAGGCGGCAGCCAGCGCCAATAGTTTAGGTATTTGCTTTTTACGGTGAAAATAATGGTAATTAAAAAAAAGTATATAAGACCTGCTTTATAGTTAGTTCGGTTAGTATACAAAGTTTCATGATCTAATTCGAAGTATTTTTTGAATACCAGCGGTTTATTGTTCAGTTTAAAGGTAACTTAGGATTTTTTTTCTATCGAGAAAATTTTATGAAATCGTGTTTTCGTCTAACATAAGACCTAACATTAATCCTCAACTTTACCTTATATTTATTTCAAAATTAATGATGCAGTATTTTCGACATAACGGAGGATCATGCTAAGCCATTTGAGGTAGTATAGGCGCTTAAACACCTTTGCCCAACCCATGTTATGTAATGTTTATTGAAACATTTTTTCAATATAATTTCATTACATTTCGAAGCAATGATGGGGTGATGCATCATCATAATATTTGAAGAAATACCTAAGTGACTAAAATTCCAGGATATGATTGGTCATGTCGTTATTGGGTTTCCTGTTCGAATCAAAATATGTATTCATTTTTGACTTCCGCAGAGTCAGCTGTTTTTATTTGTTATTCATCTGCCATGCTATTCTCTAAGGATACAGCCTTGCGGGCAGCGCTGTCTCAGCGGTGAAAACAATAGTTTCAGCACTGCGACAGCGCTGCCCGCAAGGCTTTATCCTTAGAGAATAGCTCCCCTGGTCATAAGTAAATTTAAAGAATGTTAGCAGAGGATGCCTGTACTCAAGCGAAATACCTGAATGTGTCAACCTCCTGGTACACACACGGTATTTCGCTAATTGGTAGCTTTTATGGTAAGCTTAGAGGGACGAAGTGTTAAATGCGTCAAGCCACCGAGCACAAATAATTTCATAATTCAGTGACGTTCATTTTCTTTGTGGCAAAAAATTAAACTTAGGTTAGGGTGACACATTTGGAGCTGCTTCTGCAATACATACAAAATACATTACTTTCCAGATCCCAATAATAATGTTTGCAAACATGTTCAGCGCCATTTCTTTTACAAGTCATCTCGCTCGATTTGCTTCAGATATGAACAGATCAAGATCCGCTTTGTGACTAGTTTAGATCAAAACGTGTTCTTATGAAACAAAAGCGGTGCCAATGAGTCAGGCACACATTCCTCTTTGGGTCAGTGGGTGCATTAAATTCTCTATACAAGGTACACAAAGGCCGTCTACTAAGCTTAGATGGCATTTTTCATTCACTCTGTGGAACTGAATTGTTATGGCAAAGCGAGTTAATTGATTGGCGATAATCGTAAAGTGTGATTTTATTTTATACTTAGATATTTTTAGCGTGGCTGGTTCTGCGAACTCATAAAATATGTCTATAACTTTACTTTTTTTCTAGACATAAACTTGTAATAAATTAGACCAAATTTTAAATGTTTGGCAGTTAAGTTCCGACTCAAACTCAAAGCATTTATTTAAATTAAACCATTTACAGACAGTTTTTAATTGTCAAGAAGTCGGTCAGTCAGAAAATATGAAGCTAGCTAAGCCCATTCTAAAGCTTAGTACGTACCAATGGAGAAGCATGGGCAAGATATATATTTATGTTGTTATAAAAATATTAGTTACATCATTAATGTTGAATTTCTAATTATATGTGAGAACGATGTACAAAAGACGTCCCTACCTACCTTTATGTTGAAAGCGTCCAGAGTTCATCAGATAAAAACAAAAAAAAAAAAAACAATCCAAAAATAAAATAAGCCGTGGTAGCTAAGAGATGGCCAGTTCCAACTTACAGTACCCGTTCACGGACATGACGCATGGATCAGCACCATTCTGCTCAACCATTGACTACATTCTTAAAATACATAATTATATGTGGTATACGGAGACATCTAAGAAAATTGGCACTTAGCTTTCATACTTCTTAAATATTTACCTCAGCCACACCTCGGTAAGAAAAAGCTGTATAAAACTGAGGCTTAAGACAACGAACTTTTTTTAAAGCTCCAATTATTGTTCTGAAGTAGGTCCTAAGCTTGGTTAAATCATCCATAGCAACTCTGCAACAAATCTATACTAATACTAGCTGACCCCGCAAACCTCGTTTTGCAAAAAAGATAGTAGCTGATTCTCAGACCTATCTACCCGATATGCACACAAAATTTCATACAAATCGGTCCAGCCGTTTTGGAGGAGTACGATTATGGAATTAATTATTATTATTATTATGTTACACTGTGACGCGAGAATTTTATATATTATATATTTATATATTAGATTATAAAGAGGAAAGACTTGTATGTATCTTTGTAACGAATTGGCTCAAAAAGTACTGGACCGATTTTAAAAATTCTTTCACCATTTGAATGCTACATTATCACTGATTAATATAGGCTTTTTTTTCTTTTTTTTTCCACCCGTGCGAAGCCGGGACAGGCCGCTAGTCTATTAGAAAATACCTTCTCCCCACGATATAAAAGTACAATTTCACCGACACAACCCACTGCGGTCCAGTTTTGGTCGGCGTGACCTACACGCCAGGGTCGCCAGGGTCGCCAGGGTCGCCATATGGTGCACATGACCATTGTATACTTGCTCTGAAATCTTCTGTTCAAGCGAACTTGTCTCTTTACATTGAGTTTGCTTTCTGGAACGAATCGAATTACCTTTTAGTTTCTTCTAAGTTTATCTTGATAATCAAAGACTTTTTCTCATAACTTAATGCTTCGATCATAGGAAAATGTTACATATGTGATTAAATAATGAGCGAGTGCTTTCTTATAAAAAGAAAAGATTTCTGGAAACCAACCAACCATAACTGGGTGCAACCAGGATCTAACAGGTTGAATCAAGATCTAACTAGTTGAAATCAAGATCTAATAGGTTGACACCAGGATCTAATCGGTTGAAACCAGGATCTAACGGGTTGAAACCAGGATCTAACCGGTTGAAAGCTGGACCTAACTGGTTGAAACCAGGTGAGTCAAATATCAAGCACGGCGCATGTCTTGTTTCCTTCATTCCTTTTGACTTGAAACTTATGCAAGAAACTTAAGTAAAGCACAAGATACCAACAAAACAGTCAAACTATGCATGAAATGTTCTAACTAATGTTTCAAAGCGATAATTTTAAAGTTCATCCAACAAGAACAGTAGATAAAGTTCGTACGAAATTCGCGAATACTTGCAGAGCCTATTCTATAAATAGTGACTTGTAAAATGTCAACGTGACATGTCTAGGGCCAAGGTGAGCTACAGTTGGTAACAGTGATCCGCGATACAGAGGTGTTGGTCTAACTGGAACACAAGGTGAGGTGAAAGATGGTCGTGATTTATTGCAGCTAGTATAATAATTGTTTGGTCAGGAATCGTGCAGAATATGTTTCGAAGGCAGAAATGCAAGCATTTTATCAACTGTGAGACAAGTAGAGATACTAATAAAAGAACAGTAAAGGAAGAACTGTTGGTGAAGGCCGCAGGATGCGAGAAGCACAGTACTACTCGAAGTGGCGGTGCTTAATAATAATAATAATAATCATTTATTTGCTAATAATGTAGGTATACAGATAAGGTGTTATAATTGTTGATTGTCCCAATACATTTTGCCCTACGGCATGCAAAATATTCATAATATAAAGTCAAATAAGGAGAATATTAAAAAAAGTTAAAATAGTAAAAAAATTGCCATCTCATTAACTTAATCGTTCAACTTAAATGATATGGTCATACAAATTCAATACAATGTCATACAAATTCCAATACATGTCATAAAAAAATCTAATATAATGTCAAAAAAAATAATACAATGTCATGCTCGAAATAATACCATGTCATACAAATAATAAAATGTCATACAAATGATAAAATGCCATCAAATAGAATACAATGTCATATGAAGTGAAATAATAAAATTCTAGGCACCAAGTTTACTTGATTGTCTTGTCATACAGAAATTCTTTGATTGAGTAGTTAGTAACACTTATCCAGCAAAAGTTTGGTTAATTGATTTTTAAACATTCGTAAGGGTAATTCCTTTACATTTCTCGGCAGCCTATGTCCACTGTTCTTCGTCTTTATCTGTCTGCTGAATGATGATGAAAGGAAGAACTCGGCAATTAATTTATAGATAAATATGGAAAGAAAACAGATAAAGAGAATGGCCCCGATTCTGTTGTTCACAAACTAAACTAAATTTAAGTTCAGTGCATCTTTTTCTTTCTATTTCATTATGAAAAGGACAGAAGATAAATATTAGTTTAGTCCTATCAAATTAGATAATCCATAGACAATTTTAGACGTGATTAAAAAATTGGCTACTTAAAAGTACGTCAATTTACTTCAGGCGCTGTTTAATTTGACAGGACTGAACTAATATTTATCTTCTGTCCTTTTCTTAATGAAATAGAAAGAAAAAGATGCACTGAACTTAATTATAGTTTAGTTTGTGAACAACAGAATCGGGGCCAATGTCAAGCTTATTTAAAACTAAAGACCTAGAGATTTAGATAACCTAGCCGACTACCTTGGTAAGACTGAATGAAAAAATTGAAAGATCACACGTTGATCAAACTTGAGTTGGGTTGCCGAAAGTTTGTACAGACGTCAGCACATCAAGCTACCCGAAACTGTGATATTTTCCCAATCAACTTTTAACCTTATGCTTTAGCTATAAAGTTGAAAATCTATTAAAGAAATTTGACAGATTGTAGTAGCTTGATGTGGTGGCGTCTGTACCTCCTATTAAATTTTTAACTGTAGCAACCCTAACAAAAGCTACACGTATGATAGTGGCGGGTCAAAGATCACGATGCGTAGTGACAAGTTGCAACAGGTTTCTACAGCCTACAAGCACCATTAACATGTTTCCTCCATTTCACCTTTAAGCTATGGAGACAGGTGACAAGAAACATACTTTTAAGTTAATAACTCTTTTAATTTCAATTCGTTTTTTCATTAAATTTCAAGATTAAGACATCAAAATCAAAAGTAATTTATTCAAACTAGGCTGAGAATCAGCCCTTTTCGAACGTCAAAAGACAGTCCCCAAAACGCTCGCCATTTACCACTTCCTAGTGCTTTCGCTGGGGAGAAGCACTCAGTCTAGGATGGTAGAATGATAGGTCTATTCTAAGTATTAACTATATCTCCGATTTTCTGACTCTTAAATTACTATCTACTTCAACAGCTGTTAAATAAAAACTAAATAAAAAAAAAAAAAATAATAATAATAAAAGTTCATACATACAGGGTTAGTCTTCAAAGACCAGCTAAAGGATACAGACCATCAAACTGAACAACTTTCTCCATGGGACCAACATCGTAATCGCGAATAAAAATTCAGACGTCCCATACATTCAAGTCGAGTAGGTGGTATTGAAGTTTTGTATGGAACAGTTCATAAATTTTTCGTGATTACGATATTGGTCCCATGGAGAAAGTTGTTCAGTTTGATGGTCTGTACCACACCCTTAAATTTGGCTGATCTTTGAAAATAAACCCTATAGTTAACTTGCCCTCAGAGGCGATGGAGGGATTTCGATGTGTAAAGAAAGTTCATTACTATTCATCACTAATTTATGTGGCGCAAATCTACTCAGATTTATGTCTACGTTGCAGTAAATTAATTATTGTGTAGCTCAACTCAGAACTTATGAGTTGAGCTATACAATAATTATTTTACTGTCAAATGCTTGCACTGACTGGACTGGTCCACTCTACTCTGTGTGGTTTTTTTTCTAAAAACCATTTTAAACACTTATCTACACGGTCCTCACTTGATCTAACCAAGATTAATGTCTGGACTTTAAAAAAAACTTTGAAAATTTTGAAATGGCAAAACAAATCCCGGGGGATTTATTCGCCAATTATTTTCAGGGGTAGTCAGATAGGACACGGTGACCCCATCTATATATTTTACTAGCTGACCCCGCAAACGTCTATGTTATTTATTTATTTTTTTTATTCGTTTTATTATTTTTTTATTTCCGTAACTGCCCGTGACACCACAGCGGGCCCTATCAGAATACCAGCGCTGCCATATTTATTTTTAAATATCGCAGCATCATGCTGAGATAGGAGCCTTTTGGCCTCGTATAGGACTTTTTGTTTTATTTTTCTTTTTGTTACTTTTTTAAATTTTTTAGTTTTTATTTTGATATTTTAATTTAGACTGTGTTTAATTTAGTTTGTGATCCTCCTGTACGAGTCGCAATGAATACTTTTTCTTTCTTTCTTTCAAACGTCATTTTGCAAAAAAAAAAAAAGGGGTAAGAAAAATAGATGTTGGCCGATTCTCAGACCTACCCGATATGCACACAAAATTTCATACAAATCGGTCCAGCCGTTACGGAGGAGTTTAACCACAAACACCGCGACACGAGAATTTTATATATTAGATTATGACGTGTAAAAGTGATTTTCGTATCTTATTTACAGGATAAACAATTCCATTTAAATTTTTTTTCACTACCCCGATTCCCCCCTTCTTCCACCTCTTACACAATCTTCTGTTTAAAAATGTTGATTGGTTGAGGCGACTGCTATAAGTACCATCAGTGACAGGTCTACCGATATTCCCGCAAAGTAACAAAACACGATCTCTAGACGTATTTGAATACTTCAACTCTTCAAACATTCACAAACGGTAATTGTGGTAATCATTTGGAAAGTAAGATGGCGAACCTTAGCGCACATCGCAGTATCGGTGGCCAGCCTGAGGCATGGCCGATGTTATTATCTTTTAATTCATAAGCATTTGTGCAAGATAGTGGGAGTCACCCGTCTTGAAATATCGTCATCGACTTAAAATAGTTTGGTTGTGATGTCATGCCAAATTTGCACAAGATAAACTGCAAATGTTTTTAAAACTAAATCAAAATTAATGTATTAAGATTACCTAAATTGAATGGTGGAAGAACAACTTATTTCTGCATTCCTACATTACATACTGCATCATCAAAGCATTTCGTATAAAGAGAGCTTTGATAGGTACTTACGGCATGAGCTTAAAGCTTGTATAATCTAGGTTACCTATTTCGATATTTTTCGGAGAAGATTGCTTTACCAAGCTTTATTGCTTTAATCTAACTTCCAGTATACCATTATTTTACAACATAACATCACACCTAACGCCGAAGAGTTGGGTAGGCAGAAGTGTACAGACGCCAGCTTTAAGCAAGATCAAGCTACTACAATCTGTCAAATTTCTTTAATAAATTTCTACTTTATCGTTAAAGTATATACTTGATGCCCTACGTGATGGCCCACGCCTGTGGTCCCCCCTATCCACTATACAACTCGTATTTTTTCAAAAAAATCGACGAGCTATTTGTAAAGATTGACGCACACCTCTAGAGTGATTTCCGGGTCTTGTAATACGTTGCTGACAAACTACCTTGCCTTTTGTGCTAGAAAATATTTTTGTGCTGTTTATGGTGCCCCCGAGACGTGATGCCCTAAGCAATTGCTTAATTTGCTTATGGGCTAATCCGGAACTGCCCCGGAGACCATCATTTTGATTTATCTAAATATCCGATCAAACACACTACGCTAACTCCTTCACTTGCCTTAGATCATAGCTTTCTATACCCCGGAGTGCCACGGAGCTTTATTTACCCTATTAGCGTCACTTTAAAAACGCTAACTCATATAAATTTATTGTCTGCATGACAGAAAAATGTTATGCAGTCTCTTCCAATTACAGATAAATGACCAATATATCTTGAGACACGGTAGAATAAGGAACTAGAATTAATTAATGTACCTACTGGTTGAAGAGATTGCTTCTTTTCCCTTGGCAAGCAGCGCCACAATGGAATGGCAAGATGTAGGTACCAATAATTACCAAGTAGAATTAAAAATAAATGATAAGAAAGCTCATGTCAACTGAAGTGTGCATTTGATTGATATTCAAAAGTTATTTGCACTAATGTTTTTTTCTTTCTGATAAAATGACACTCGGATTTCATTGTTATATAAATATTTTTTAAATAGGCATTGTGATTGAATTTAAGCTTCTAAACCCTTTCTAATGTGTGCAAGTCTATGAAAACACTCGAATTTAAAATACCTACTCCTTTTTCGACTTCCTGCAGCACAATTTTCTTCACAATTTCATGCAAAACTTGACTACGTCTTTCAGACAATAAATACTTAATTTGAAATGAGTCACTATTAAAGAAACTAGTTTTTAATATTCGCAACAGAGCACGAGTTCACGACACATGACATCACACCTTGCATGCAATGCCAATTCGAAAGAGCAACCATTTCGGTATTTAAGCCACACCTAAAAGTTAAGTCGCAAAATTTTGGCAGCGTCGACGTTGCTATCGTGAAACTAATTATAAAAACTATCGCTGTACCCATAACGTTGTCTCTTTTCTATAGAACAATCAGGTGTACGGCTTTCCTTTGAGTCATAGAAAGTACAATGTGTGATGCTACCATGAGTCCATGAGACGTGGAGACAATGGGATAGTATGCGTGTTGTGAATAGTTACGACTGAATGCACTTCATGGAATGTTTTTTATAAGAATCTGATGGGTATCGTAATGATCGTCATCCGGTATAGGAAAACTATGGTATAACATGTTACCAAACAATATACCACAAGTTGAAAAATATTGCCCGCTTCCACATTTCTACCTGAAAGCGGCCCCTGCCCGCAGGGCTCCTGTTCCAAGCTTTCCAAATATTTTTGGGCATTCTTTCATCACGCCCCATTTACTCAACTATCAAGTTTTCATGCTAAAATTGCTCTTTGAAAAACCCTCAGGGCTCGCCTACCACTGCATTGCTATTCTGTAAAAATCTCACCGTGAAAACTAAGCTGAAGTGAGCTGTCATTCCAACTGATGTTAAGGATTGCCCCTATTGATAGCTCACTTCACGCT
Source organism: Globia sparganii (assembly GCA_949316385.1). NCBI lineage: Eukaryota > Metazoa > Arthropoda > Insecta > Lepidoptera > Noctuidae > Globia > Globia sparganii. The sequence continues at coordinate 22,368,567 of OX438664.1, forward strand.
CACTTCACCTAAGTTATCACGGTGAGATTTTTATAGAATCGATCGGCTGGTCTCCAAGTGCTAAGACACGGGATAGAGGTGAATGGCAGTGGGATATTGAGAACTGAGAATATTTGATATTGCCATGCATGGTGCTGTAACCACATTTCCGGCGTTCATATTTAGGCTTTCATAATAGAAGAAGTCAAAGACTAAAGAAACGATGGATGAGCTGTGAGAGAAAAGGCGACTACTGAAATGACGACTGATAGAGAAGTATGGAAGAAAAATACATGTTGCGGATATTATAATAAATTAGTATAAGGACTGCAGGAGAGTGATGACGAAGATACTATTACCATCGTCATCACTCTGCCGCCCTCATCTCCTCACCTCATTGACTCCTATGAGTCAAGAGGGTATTTTGCCATTTTGTGATATAAGCAACTAAAAATAATAACTCAAAGACAAACTTAATTCTACAATTTACGAGAATGACATGACAACACTTCATAATATTATGGTAATGGTCTATTGGCTACGACTTAGTGATTAAGACTGTGCCGACCGCACAGTGGCGCCCTCATCGTTTGTTTGGTTATTTCATACAATTTAGAATGAAAATGCAGAAAGTAAGCACGTTAAATTGTGCTTCACAAGATTATACGTTAATATTATTAGAAACGGTAGTAAACGGATAACAGTGGCCACTATATTCCGTTTTAAGGATTATAATAAAACTAAACAATATAAAACTACCGCTTCTAATAATATTAACGTATAATCTTGTGAAGCACAATTTAACGTGCTTATTTTCTGCATTTTCATTCTAAATTGCATGAAATAACCAAACAAACGATGAGGGCGCCTCTGTGCGGTCGGCATAGTCTTAACAATACACGGAAATAGTGAAGACTGCCATATGGAAAGCCAGTCCCATGTTAATCCTTAAAACCTTTTGATATATTACAATTAAATGAAAGAAAATTTAAAACTCATATTAACTTTGTAAACAAGGATATTACAAATTAGAAGATTATATTCAAGATAACAATGCTTGGAAACATGCTGGTCCTGGTTCATAGGACAATCTAGAGTCTAGACAAAATCAAACTGGTTGCTAATTTAATTTATACATACACATTTTTTTTAATACATTGTTTTTTACATTCTGTGACAAATGTAACTCACACACTTCTTAAAATTACTAGTAAAATTTTACAATCTTTGTAAATATGTGAGCACCATGTATCAATCACATAATTGATTTACCAGTCTGTTATATTTTTAATTCTTTTTACCATTTGTGGTAGACTAAATTTTATTTTAGGTGCATAGTCTTCACATATAATTATATAATGAATGTATACAAAAACTTGTAAAACATTTTAAAAGAGTAACGGTGGAGTTTCTTGCCCATTCTTCTCCATACGAAAACTACCTTTTGGAAGGGCGACTAGAATTCAATTTTTTAATTTTAATTTTTGACGTCCAAAAGTGCCTTTTAAGTGCCTATTTGAAATAAATGATTTGACTTTGACTTTGAAATCACATTGTTAGGGGAAAATAGAACTAAAAATAAAGACACATCCTTCACATAGCATAAACATTATCAGGATTAACAACTTCCGACCGCCGTTGAACAACGCAACGGTTTCTATTCAGGTACACCCCAACAATTATTTTCATGGTGATTTTATAACAATAAAAGGAAATAGCTTTATGACCTAGGATATCTCGTAATCCCTGTGAATAATCAACAGTTTATGGTTATTAATGATTGTCGAAATAAAGGCTTGCCCGGAAAAACTGAGCTACTGTGTGTTAAATTAGTAATCCTGTTTGGGTAATAAGCTATCATCAAGGGCATAGAATAAGATAACCCAACGATAGACCGTTCCATAACCTTCTAAGCTTTGAAAGGAATTCTAAGCTTTTTGACTGACCGTCTCCTTGAAAATTTCAAAGCCCCTGCAAATATTTAATTTAAACAAATCCTTTGAAGGGGGCTGATTCAAACTCAAACTCAAAGCATTTATTTCAAATAAACCAATCATAGGCACTTTTGAATTGTCAAGGGTCGGTCAGTCAGAAAGATGAAGCTAGTTGCCCATTCCAAAGCGTACCTGTGGAGAAGAACGGGCAAGAAACTCCACGGACACTCTTTTCATCAATCATAAAATTGCTACAAAAATCTTGGTTACATCATTCATGTTGAAATTATACATGTGAGAACGATGCAGAAAAAAGAACAGTTCATAAATGAAAATATAAGCCGTTTTGATTCACGATGAACTAATTCCTTGTTGCAGTACTCTCTGCAACATTATGCAAAATGTCAGTTGGTCAAGCACAACATTTAACGTTTAACTAAACGTTTAACAAAAACACCTATAAGTTCTGCTGGATCTCCAATGGCAATATATTCCTGCGCAAGATAGAGGGAGAGAAACAGATTCTTGTAAGCTCTGAAAAATGCCTCACTAACCTGGATAGCCCAAATCACATCATCTGACTATCACTGAATGTTCCTATTTTCTATATTTTTTTCTTTAGTATTCATTCCTTGCTTATTTTTTATTATTAATTTAAAATTAACTTTTACACCAAACACACGCGATACACACTTACTTACTTTTATGTTATTCACCTTACATACAATAAATCAACGCACACAAACTACATATAAACAAGTCTACATACTAAAAAACAAAATAATTTATCCCATCACCATACACGCTAATGCAAGTACCTATCAAATTAATACCTACCATAAAATATCAGTAGTTCAAACATTTTTGTTCATAAATATCTTTGTCTATAAGTTTGCTACACAGCATGTAATACTAACCTGTTTTTCCCGACTACGGCGAAAGAAAAATGGAGGTTATAATTTTCCATCGTTTTGCCTCCTTCTTCGTTCAACTTTCTGGCATATCCTAATAACAAATGGCTAATCTAGATATTATTAATGATGAAATTGACGCGCTTCGAATTTCTAAATCGTTCAAGTGTAAACCTGAGAATTGCGCGCAGTTTATGAAAGACCCGACAAAAGGTTTAAAAGTATTACATATTAACATACGAAGCATTTCAAAAAATTTTGATGAAGTTTCGGTGCTTATGCGATTATTGGGTTTCCAGAGCGACGTGCTCGTTCTCACCGAGTGTTGGTTAAGCAAACTTTCACACTTGCCGACCTTGGACGGATTCACGTCTTACTGCACTAAAAACACATATAACCAAAATGACGGGTGTGCTATCTATGTTAAATCTTCCCATAATGCTGACGTTAAGGAACTGCATTTTGCTGACGCGAACTGTCTTATTTGTCGCATAGAGGATGTTACTATAGTTGCTATTTATCGCCCTCCTTCTTTTAAAAACATTGACAATTTTGTTGACAGCCTCGATAACGTACTCAAATTAACAACTCTTTCCGTGGTCCTGATTGGTGATATCAACATTGATATTAAGGCTGACAACAATGACAGTCACTCAGATGAGTATTTAACCTGTGCTGCCTCTAACGGACTTCTGCCAGCTCATCAGTATCCGACACGGCTCACAAACTGTTTAGACCACATTTTACTTAAAACAAATAAATCCGCCACGACTTTCGTTATTGAATCATCCATAACAGATCACGAACCGCTACTATTGTTTCTACAAACCAGGAGTGCCAACTCAGATGTGACCCGTATTAGATCTAAAATAAACTACGAAGCCGCTATAGAGAATATCAAAACTCATGACTGGTCTCCAATCCTGTCAATGTCGGATCCTAATGATGCTGCAGATGCGTTAATAGGTAATCTCTCCTCTATTGTCCTAAAGCACACCCGGGAACAAACTGTTCCTAGAAGAGAACGTAATCTGAAGCCCTGGATTACGCCGGGCCTCCTTCGCTGTATACGACACCGTGACTGCATGCATGTCAAACTCAAAAAGTCAGATGATAATTTAATATTAAAAATCACCTACAATCGCTATCGTAATTTTTGTAATTCCTTGCTCAAAAAACTTAAACGCGCGTATGAAAAAGAACAGTTTCGTAATGCAAAAAATAATGTTAAAGCTACTTGGAATGTTATTAAGAAAATCTCAGATCTTCAAACTCAATCTGCTCCCTCTATTGACTTGTTACATTTATTTGATAATCCTAAATCCTCGCTTAATCACGTCAACAATTTTTTTGCTAGTGTAGGCAGTAAATTGGCATCGAAATTTAAATCACCCTCAATAGTGCCCAATTCTGTATCGAATTCAAATACGTATAGCTCAATGGCTCTCTTCGAGGTAACCGAAGACGCTGTTGACTCCATTATTTTAGGTCTTAGGTCTGATTGTGCTACTGGGGTAGACTGTATACCATCTAAAATAATAAAGGCCTCGAGATGCGTATTAGTTCCAGTTATTACACATATCTGTAATTTGTCTATAACGGGAGGTGTCTTTCCAACGGTGTTTAAAAAAGCTGTAGTTCACCCCATTCACAAATCTGGTCGCAGAGATGACGTCAACAACTACCGTCCAATCTCGATTCTAACAGCGATGTCAAAGATTCTAGAACGAATACTGAATAAGAACCTGACCAGTTTTCTCAACGCAAACAACATCTTAGCGAATAACCAATATGGTTTCAGAAATGGTGTTAGCACTGAAGACGCAGTCATGGATTTGACTAGTCTCGTGGCTAGAACGCTTGATAGAAAACGCAAATGCCTGGGAATTTTCCTTGATCTGTCAAAGGCGTTTGACACCGTTTCTGCCCAGTTCTTATTGAGTAAAATGGAAAACATCGGTATACGTGGACACGCTTTGAAAATCTTTGCAGATTATCTAAGCGATCGTACCCAAAGAGTGAAAATCGGCCCATATCAAAGTGACGAGCTTCCAATCACATACGGCGTCCCACAAGGCAGCATTCTGGGGCCTACGCTCTTTCTCATTTATATTAATGAACTCTGCAAACTGCCTCTGGAAAATTGTAAGATATTTGCGTACGCGGATGACACCGCCCTTGTTGTAGATGGTGCTGACTGGCCCCAGACATACCAAAACGCAGAGGCTGCACTATCCGCCGTAATGAAATGTTTGGCCGACAACTTGCTCACCTTAAATGTTGATAAATCGGTATATGTTCCATTTTCCTTTCGGTCCAATCTGTGTCCCTCAAACTCCCTTACCTTAAAAGCGCATGCTTGCGGACCCTTAACACAGTGTACCTGCCACTTCCTTACCAAATCCACTTGCGTGAGGTATCTAGGAGTACTCATCGATCAGCATCTCAACTGGCACCCCCATATAGCAAAGGTCACGTCCCGCATACGGAAGCTAATATATGTTTTCAAGAAGTTACGAAACTCTGCTGATAATGAAACGCTAAAATTAGTATATTTTGCCCTATGCCGATCTGTCCTAACGTACTGCCTGCCCGTCTGGGGTGGTGCCACCCAAAATGTTTTTATCCGCCTTGAGAGAGCCCAGAGAGCTGTCCTTAAGGTAATGCTCTCTCTTCCCCGTAGGTATCCCACTGTGCAGCTCTATTCCGATTGCAAGGTACTCACGGTCAGGCAACTTTATGTGCTCCTGTCGACTCTACGCAAGCACTCTGGCCGCCCTCCAAAGGAACCAACTGGCAGACTTAAGCATAACGTTTTTCCTCGCGAACGCCATAGAACTGCCTTTGCCAAACGCCAGTTCTACGTTAATAGCATAAATATGTACAACCTACTAAATAAAAAGCTTAAAATTTTTTCGTGTCCTAAATATAAATGCAAAAACTTACTTAGAGATTATCTACTAACACTGAGTTGTGATGACACTGAGGATCTTCTGCTGGGTAATTTAAAATGATAAGGTACAATACATATAAATATTAGTCTAAATCTTACCATATACGGATATTTACTGGTTTCACCCTATTCTTTCTCACTACACAGACACACACGCACACACACCCTCACACATACACGCACTCGGACCCTACATTTATTCACCTCACCACACAGTTAAAAGTTATTCATTTTGTGTTTTATTTAACTAAATTATATTCTGTTTTCTTTTAGACCATTTGCTTGTTGCTTTAACGTCCCGATTTATTATATTATGGCTTGTCTAGTCTATTTCGGAGAATCACTGACTCCTAAGACACAGGCACATACACCTAGTTTAGGAGTCAGGGAAATAAAATTTTTGTGATCTAGTTATAAGCCTTATGTCCTCTTAGTTTTTACTCCTTGTACTGTTATGGCTTTTGGAAAAATAAAGAATTATTATTATTATTATTAACTCGAAAACAGTGACCAGGTCCATTTAAGCTAAAGCTAAGCTTCTTTAGGTCACGTTCATCATCCTTTAAAAAGGTTACCTTCAGCAAATTGTAATCCTAGATCAGCCACACAACTTGGCCACCTCACACCATTATTATCCAGTGACAAGTGCGAACAATACTACGTCCATATCGGCAAGGCTGCGCATACGCAACCCGGTCACGATCCGAGTGCCATCGTGTACACTCGGTGTCGGTGATTATTCGTGAGCGTCATTGCTGGCGATTCGTTTCACTTTTGAAACGTGCTGATGGCTTTATTATAATTTTATGAAGTTATGTGTTGTATGTTTAAAATTAACATTTGATAGTCTGGTTAATGGCTGAATAATTTACCATCCGCTATCTCTGCTGTTGCAGAGTCCTGGCACTCGGTAAAGAATCAGTATTCTTAGCTACAAGCTTAAAAACCATGTTGGATGGTTATTGAGACGAAGCGACGGTGAATCAGCGGGGCAATTGACACCCAGAATGACAATTGATCGCAAAGGGTTTCATTTTGATAGTTCACGTTCATTGCGGTAGTTACTTTGTTGAGCAGACGAATTTTTCAAACCTATGAAGCGATGGATTAGAAATATCCTTCAAAACTCTAGGATTGTGATTGAGTGTGTTACGCAATTATGGTGCAGATACCTGTTTATCAACAAACACCTTGCTGTTGCCACCCAGGATCTAAAAAAAAACGAGTGTGCTTATGACCACACGACTGAAGTGAAACTTCTTTCGCTCCATCTGTATGTATATTTCATTTACTAGCTATAAGAGAAAGAGAGAAAGAAAATGTGCGCGCGCACTGCTCTCTCTTGCTCCTACACTGTGATACAGACAATAAGCCTGCAGTGTGCTTAGATATACGGAACGTATTTGGCTATGAGAGGAAGAGAGAAAGAAAATGTGCGCGCGCACTGCTGTCTCTTGCTTATATCCCCCACTTAACTTCCGTTCGCCTTGCCCGATCACACTTTTCGTAACGCTTACGTCACGCGTTCGCCAGCTTACTCCCCAAGTCAAGCGTGCGTAAAGAAGTTTCACTTCAAAAATTGTGAATGAAGATTGCGTTTTTGTTGAAAGCAGGTAACAACACCTGTCAGATCCGAAAGATATACCTCTACCATAACATGTCGAACAAAATAAACGAGAACATACCTCTATTCTTCATACATCGCTGCTCAAATTCACTGTTGGTTGACTCCCATCTGTACTGGTGACGTAATGGAAAGTGTGAATCAAGTAGTTGTCGTTCTATAGTATATTTAAAGCCTGTTTAATGAATTAGCCATATGCCGATCAGCTGTTGCAGACCAGTCCGTTTTTATTATAATCAAGGTTTTAGTAAATGGAATGCCAGCTGCGTGTTTTTTAATTTAAGGGACAAAATTACACACACCACCTGACGTTTCCATTATTTTTGCTAGAGTGCCATCATTCTATGTAGGTACCTTTAAAGAGGTGGATATACGAAATTGCACTAGTTATCATTCCAATAATGTTTTTAACATACATATTTAGGCCAAACGGATGATGACGACATTTCAGAAGAATTGATACAGTATCTTAGCTATAATATTTTACTCTCCATGCAAGAAAAGGGGTGTTATTATAAGTTAGAATTGAAGCGTTTCTGTCTGTTTTAACTTTGCGTTGAGAACTTTCATTAATAGTGATAGGTCCAGGATTTTGTCATTACTAACACAAATAAAATAAAGAAAGAAAAATGAGTTTATTAGCAAAATAAAAAAACACCTTAAAACTATAATTCCAAAAGGACATACTTATATTCAAATACACATTTGACCTAATCCTAAACTAACCAAAAGCAATTTATTGTCTACCGAATATAGCCAAGGTGCAATCTTTGACCAAACATTGTTGTTACCAACATCATTAATTAAATTCATTGGGCTAGAATTATTGCTGCGGAATCCCAACCATGGGCGTGGTTTAGAAGCTACAAAGATGCGCAGCGAGCCCGGCCGGCGATGGCGTCGCGTCGATATGCCCAAAGGGGACAGAGATCCCTCTCCCTCGCACAACGTGTAAGTACGTAGACGAGCTGTGCTCACCCCGCGAGTTACACGCTTGTTCGACGGGCAAAAATAACGCAAATCTGAAAACTTGTTTCAAATAATGAATCCTACTGAGTTATAATAACTTAATAACTGATGCTACGACTTCGTCGCCATTTTTATCGTTTCCCGCCACCGCCATTTTGTAAAAGTGCGCAGTGTTGACTATACTTCGAGATAATGCCTTGTTGTGCTGTTCGAGTCTGTGGAAATAGGAGCAGTGAGGCAAATTTTAAGACTTGTGGTGTGACTTACCATCGGTAAATTATGATCTTAATTTTATTTAGGTACTAGCTTCTGCCCGCGACTTCGTCCGCGTAAATTTTTTTTGTTTCCCCGATCCACCCCGTCGCAACGTGTCGCCGGCCTGCGCTATTACTTCGTTTTCGCTTGGCGAAAACTTCAGACTTTTTTCTTTTTGCTCAACTCCTAAGGGTCCTAGCGTCAAGTCTAATAGAATATAGCCTTCCTCAAGAACTGGGCTATCAAACGCAAAATATTTTTATATATGTGACCAATACTTCCAGAGATTTAGAGCTTTCAAACCGTATTTCAAACAAACTCTTCAGCTTTATTATTAGTATTATTTTAAAACTATGATATCTCCTAAGATATACATTAAAATCAAATGATGTCAGAGGCAATTTTGTTCAAAATTAAATACATGTGATGAATAACGTATTTATTTGGATAAGGATTAATACCATGTTTATAAAAACACCTTTGCAAATAATGCATTATTTTAGAACAAATTTGGTTAGCATAAAAGAGGTTATAGTGAGCTAACCTTAAAAGATAGACATATGCTGTCGCGGACTTTTTTTTTTAACTTTTAAAGGGGAACAATTCTGTCATATATAATTTTTGCGAAACTTTAACCGTTTACGCAGCGCACGCAGCGGAAGCTCTCAATAGGAAAAAAATCCCCCGATTTTGAAACATTCTTCATTGTTGCTCCGCTCCTATTGGTTTTAGCGTGATGATATATAGCCTTCCTCGATGAATGGGCTATCTAACACTGAAAGAGTTTTTCAAATCGGACCAGTAGTTCCTGAGATTAGCGCGTTCAAACAAACAAACAAACAAACAAACAAACAAACTCTTCAGCTTTATAATATTAAGTATAGATTGCCTTGAGCTTATGGCATGTCTTAGAACCATTAATTCGAAGACATGTGACATCTACCGACCCACAGTGGGCCCGCGTGGTGGATTATGGCCCACTCCCTATCACCGAGAGGAGGCCTGTGTCCCAGCAGTGGGAACATTATAGGCTGATTATGATGGTCTTGAGCAAGAGCTGTGATCAACGCCTTCGTGCCTTCCTTGTATTAGAAGAGGCGTTTGCCCTGCACTTGGAAAATTATAAGCTGGTAATAAAATCAAAATTGAAGGTTAAAATATCTTTGTCTTCTTAGTTAGTTTCTTAACTTTACATTTTCTTGACTGCAGCTTCCCAAAAGAGCCTAAACTGAAAGAGAAATGGGTCGATGCTTGCGGCCGGAAGGACGACTGGGAACCTACACAAAATGGCGTCATATGCAGCTCACATTTTGAGGAAAAGTGCTTTCAGCCCATAGCGAAGAGCCGGAGGCTATTCCCTGCAGCTGTACCTACCCTCAAGCTGAGATTGGTTTTTGAAACTGTGAGTTTTTCTCATCATCATTTAACTATCACCAATTAATCACTATTAATAATAAAGCAGTATTTAGGTAACACTAATTAAAATTAAAAAGAAATCAGCATAGCTTTTCACAATCCTTTGATACGCTTCCGTGCCGAATCGAATATCAATCAATGTTATCAAAAGAGTCCTCTAAAGGTTGTTCACAAATCCAAAAAAATCCGTTTTATCGCCATTCTTCCGGCAGCTATTTGCAGTAGGGGTCAAAGCAAATCAGTAATTAAAAAATGTGAAATTTTCGATACGACAACCTGTTGAATGATTGTGAATAACAATGCAAAACTGCTTCACTGAGTTCTTCTGTTCATCACTGTGGTCTTGTGTTAGCTAGTGCGAAATGCGTGAATGCTAAGCACAGGTTCGATGCTCAAGAAGGTACTTAACTATTGAATCTCTCAGTAACAGCCCGGAGTTTGGATTTGTGCCCGTTTTATAGCAAGAGGCAGGTTATGATGTTGACATATGTTACGAGTATGTAAACTAAAAAGAAATTGAAATGTTCCATCACACTAATCTTTTGAAATGATTTTTTTTATTTTTAAAGCTATACCTGTAATACAAATAATGTTTATTGTTATTTAAAAACAATAAATGCGGATTTAATTTTTTGAAACCACGTTCTCCAAATGGTGATCGTCGAGCCTAGCCTAGGACACTCTTCAAGTCTAGCATGTATGTTTTCAAAACCGCGTTTACAGAGCGACTGAGTCGTGTAAAATCTTGAACGACTTGAATTTTATATGGACGGAACATGTTTTTTTTGCATTATAGCCTGTAAGGTCGATTTTGTAATTCCCAATATGGATGCACGTCAAAGAAACCATAACACGTTCAATATTTTCTTTCGTGGCTACGCTGGTACAGGTCCTGGTCTGGGACTGTTTAATGATGACCCTGTAGCTCTAAACTTTGCCACCCAAGACTAAATAACGTTGATCGATGGTCCATCACGTAATCGACGAAAATTGTAACGATTACCGTACTAAATCGACGAATATCGTAACGATTACTAAATCGATGACGGTTTCAGTAAACGAAAGTCCACTTGAAACGTACACGTCGACGGAAAAACTACGGTGTTCTCTACTCCACCGCTCTAGGCACAGCTCTAGGGCTGCTAAAAAATCCACAGAGCTTACGCTTTCAACGACGTACCCCTCCAACGTGTTGCGTTTAGAAATTTCGTTTGTTCAAACTTTGAAATCTGCCACTAGACACCCTGTACATAAATAAAAACTTATAAGTACCTAATTAATCAATAAAATTAAAATATACCTAATATCCTAAGCTAACTAAAACTATTACTATTTAAACTATTACTATTTAACTATTACTATTACTATTTTTTATTGTCGAGTAGACAGCGATGCGGATGAATTTGCGACAGTGTGTGCGTCACTCTCGACTGGTAGTGTATGTACGCACGGCTACACATCAAGTTATACGTAACCAGCATGAGCTGACTTGTCATTGTATGAAAAACCTATACAATGCGAGGTCAGCTTAAACTGGAAATGTATAGCTTGATGTGTAGCCGTGTGTACTTAAGAGACTGCCGGCATTACCACGTTGTAAAGCAATGCTTAGCCCGTGGCCAATCTAATTCACTAATAGTTTCAAACGTATCTTTCTTGCAGCCATCAAAAACCTCAAAACATAAAATAAATACCAAGAAAATTATTATAAAACCTGGAGAAAAAAGGTCGATTGTGGAAAGATATAAGGTACAAATAGAGAAGTACAAGAAAGGGATGCAGCAACATAAGATGCACATAAAAAGACTCCAGACGATGGTCAGAAGGTATCGCAAGAAGGCCGATGTCATGAAGAATATCTTGATTGCATTGAAGAATGAAAATGCTATCGCTGAAGATCATCTGTGGTTGTTAGAAAGTGATGCTATGTAGTTCTAAATAATTGATTACTATAGACACTGTAAGTGCCTACCGACCAAAGAGTACTACGACCAAAGAGTATTACGTCAGCGCTGGCTGTCGCTGAAAACCAGCGCTGGGGCTCTGTCTTGCACAGGGTCGCAGCATAATGCTGAGCGATAGCCGTTTTGCGTGGATGTGGCGCATGTTTCCCCCTACCTTTTATTCATTTTATTTTTGTTCTTTTTGCGTCATGTTCACCGCAAATAAACGTATTTTCTTTTTTTCTTTTCTTTTGCTTTTTATATACTGAAACTACCGACATTCGCGCGACATGGCGGGTAGAACTTGGGATGAGGCTGGCACAGGAGCGCGGGGACTGGCACTTGAAAAGAGAGTTACAGGAAGTACCTACCTAGCCTATTAATAATTACGTTTATTATTCCAATAAAATGATTGTTGTTAAGCATTGCACACTTTATTTCTGACTAACTTCAGCCCGCGGCTTTATCCGCATGAAATTTATTGTTCCCCGATCGCATCATGTCGCATCGCATCGCATCGCTAATACCTCTTCGCTTAGCATTCTGACTTTTTTTTCTTTTTCTTCGGTTCCTCAGGATCTTAGCGTGATGTTATATAATCTTCCTCAGGAATTGGGCAAAAGTATTTTTTTTTTACTCCGATGGAAGTTCCAGAGATTAGCGTGTTCAAACAAAGTCTTCAGCTTTATTATTAGTACCTAATAGATAGGTAGATATTATAGAATGTCGCGGTCCGAAACGTCAAGCACAGAGGCATCTCTAATAGCCTTTCGACTCAAGTTTATTGGCATGTAATTGGAGAGGCCTATATCCAGCATTGAATCGCAGCTGTAGGCTGATGATGATGATGTTGGCCTTGGTGCTTTGCTATAGTGTACTTAGGTAATTTTACACAATAGAATTAACATTCCAGACTCAATGTTCAACATATACCTACAATTTTGTGTAAGTATTAAAAATCCGCGACATTCCTCAATTCCTTGAGGCTATCACATCACATCACATCGTATCACTCGCACGTAGCATCGCCGTCGCCTCGCGTTGTTGTCGCATCAACAACTCAAACTAGTTCCCGCGACGGCCGCCCCGCGAGCCGCGCCAGCGCTAGTAGCAACAGTGTCACCGGCGCGAAAAGACGCGTATCGTGCCTTATCGGTTCAAAACTCTTTACGTAAAAGTATCGATGTTTTTGACTAAATTACACCTCACACGTAATCTGTGATAGTGAAAACTGTGTTCAAGTGCGACTTAACAAGTGTTTCAACAATCAAAAGTGTGAATTGTTCAGTTTTACGTGATTTTCAAACATAAAATCGCGGGTAAAACTTTGTATTAACGGAACTGATTCGTGTCGGATTTTTCTGCTGATAGTATTGGGTTATTCGGTGAGTAGCGTTTTGTTATGGTGTTTAATGTTTCATGGTGAAATAGCGGTAAAACTACGATACGATTGCAACTGAGCAAAAATAGTTCATTGATTTAAAATGCTTTGGCTCTGATTGGGCGCAGATGACAGAAACATCGTTTTGTTTGTCTCTGGCAAGCAGGGCAGTTTATTTGAAATTGGAATTCGGTTGCCGTGACCTTGAATTTATAGGATTTTGTTTCTCTGTATAACACTGGAATGTACCTACGTAACTACTTAATTAAATAGGTATTTTGGTTTTACAAATAGGTACCTACATAATTTAACAATAATATCTAGGTACTTACTCAAAGTTATCCAAAGGTACTTACAAGAAACTAAATAGCTAAGTACTTACCTCATTAATTATCAGTTAAAATGTAATAAATACCTACATAATAACTGGTAAGCGGCATCTTCTAGACACCGACCTACCTAGGCAGGTGACATTCCTGCCATCGATATCAGTATCTAGCATACACTCATTTATCAGGCAGATGTTTAGACTAACCTAGGTAGGTAGGTAGTTACCCAGATAATTACAGCCTGCAATAATTTTGCGACCCAGAACAAGTTTATTAATTAAAAATTATTATTAAATACATCGTAACGTTGTGTGATCGGTAAAGCTGTGCAGTCTCGTTCATCTACCAATCCTTTAAGAACCTTAATTCAACAAAGGAAAAAAAAAAGTATTTTATTGAATGAATTTCTATTCAAAGTGATGATAACGGTACTGATAGTGACTGGCCACAAACAACCATAGACAACTATGCGACCTAAACATTTACATGTAACGAGGTCTAGGACTAAATATGTAGTTCCATTATTCATTACAATAAATGAAGCAGGATCTTTCTAAACTAAGTGGCGAAGGTCAGAAGGCTGTGGAAAGTTCCAAGATAAACTTGATGTGCGGGTCTGCGGGACTGCGGGACTGCGGGGCGTGCGCCCTTACACGATCAGAATAAGAAAAAGCCGGTTTTGTGACCATTGATCACTGACGTCATTTTTCTTTTGAATTCCGTGCTGGTATTAGATGCGATGTGAAGAATTTTGCCCTTGTAGCACGGGCATATTATGTTCTTCGAGGATTAGGTATATGAAACAAATTTAAATATTATCCTTCAAGATTTCAACATTTTTACAAGGTACCCATGCATAATCTTCCCAGTAAGTGGGTTGTGGAGGTCAGATAGGCAGCCGCTCCATGTAAAATACTGGTATTCAGCTGCATCCGGTTAGACTGGAAGCTGACTCCAACATAGTTGGGAAAAGGCTAGGCAGATGATGACCTATGCATAATCTCCCGTTAATCAATAACATCTGAATCATCAATCAAATAATTTTATTGACGCATATTGACATCTGCCTGCGCAAACGCAATTAAAATTTATATTGTTTGTTTCCTACGGTTTCTACGTACGGTACAACAATAGAATGTACCTACTTATGTAGGTCGCCTAGAGATGGGATGGATGGGACCTCACGAAAGTAGCGAATGAGTCACCGTTTCTGACTATCGATAAGAAATCATCAGTACCTACCTAGACCTACCGATTTGGAATAGTTTCATACTTAGCATTGGCACCAACTTGCAACGTCAATTAAATATTGTATGTATTATGTTCCGTGATTCCGTCTTCTCGTTTATCTCCTCTATTAAAGTAATTTTGTAATTAATTGACTGACGTAGGTTACATCAGTAATTGACAATCAATTTTCAAAGGTACCTATATTAATTTGGCATGTTTTATTCATCAAAGTGTACGTAAGTATCAAAATAAGTAGGTAGGTACCTATTTAAACTTCGTATCTTAATTTTGATGTTACTGTTACGTTTAAAAATAGTAGGTACATTACTGCAGCGGCCAGCAAATGAGACATTGATGGACGAACGTGTATGTAATATACGTAAGTCCATCAATGCATAGTTGTGGCCAAGGCTTGTATAGTACTTTTCTCAAATAATGCGCAAAAATTAAAACTAAGTACTACCTAGGCAGACCTTTTTATTTGAAAATACAATTATTTTTCAAAATCAATGACGAACAACAATAATTTTTCCCGCGAGTGTTCATTCATTTGTTTATTTTTTCAATAAACAGCTTTCTATTTGCAAGCCAGATCGCAATTTAAATAAAACCTTTGATAAGTTACCTCCTTGGTTGACATGTTTCGGAGTAAAATATCGTTCCATTTTTAATTACACGACAGTTAAGTGTCTAAGTAATTTATTTGGCCGCTAAACCACGACAGATATGAATTTTCATACACCTTTTGCCGACCGCTGCTCGCATGTATTTGGCCAGTACAGCAATTTCGATTTATCTCGAAGAAGGCTGTAAAAATAATGCTCAAATTCCCAAGTATTTGTTTGAGAAAAATAAATTAAACTGAACACCCATGTGGTGTAGAGCTAGGCCGTTAGAAAAAACAAACTACCAATGACATTAGGAATTGTCCTAGTGTCATTGTATTTGCCTATAGTTTAGATATTTTTAATTTCACGTAGATAAATCAGTATTTACCTACGTGAAATTCTACGTGGATATCTAAAACCTGCTTCTATGGCTCCCCTTGGGTTTATTTATAAACGATGGTTAAAGTTAAGTGACGTTTAAATGTTACACAGTCGCTACTACTTAAATAAAGTTTAAGCAACGTTTATGGGTTTATCGTTGGGAAAATTATACAGTTCCGTTAAGATCAAAAAATATTATTATATTAAATAACTATAAAGGTCTATTTTTTAATCGTTTTAAGTAGATATTCTATTTATTGCGACTCGACTATCATCCGTAATCGGTAACGTCACATCACTAGCCATACCTGCTTCCGGAGGTCACCGGCCGTGCCCGCACCATAGCGCGCAGATAAAAAACGTTAAAACTAAGTAAATTAAGATAACAATGTTTAGCAACCCAGTTATTTGTGAAACTAGGATTTATTAAGGTGTTGTAATTTATAAACAGAAGCACTTAGCTTTTGTTTAAAAATTACAACACCTTATATAGGCTGCTGAAGAGATAAGAAACTAGGTTTATAAGTCGTATTATCTCATCATAATTACTGTTGGTAAACGTTCTCGGGAGGACGTAATAGACCACCACAATTAACGGTCTTTAAAAGATAATTTTCATAATCACCAGTGGGGCAATTGCGTAACACATTATCAATCGGAATTGGTTTCATTTTGACAGTTCAAAAACATTCATTGCGTTATTTACGTGTTGGGCAGACAAATTTTTTGAACTTAAGAAGCAATGGATTAGCAATTTGCTTCAAAATGATTCAGATTCCTAGGCTGCATGCTAGCTACTAAGCAGGCTGATGATCGAATTAATTAAACCTAATCGCAAAAAGGCAGGTGCTGCAAATTTTGCAAGTAGCTCGGTAATCCGATGACTGCATCAATCAATTCAGCCTATCGCAGTCCACAGCTGGACATAGGCCTCTCCCAGGCTGCGCCACAACACCCTGTTCTCCGCCTTCCGCATCCACTCCGTCCCTCCATGCCAACTTGTCCATATAGCTGAGTGTCTGCCCATGCGATGAGCGATGCCTCATAGCAGACAATTATTGACATGACCGGACAAGTACCAGAAACACCTAAGTATTTCACGTAGGTAGTCCTCGCTCACTGCAATCTACCTGCCTATCGATTCTGTAAAAATCTCACCGTGATAACATAGGTGAAGTGAGCGTGATGTGAGCTATCAATAGGGGCAATCCCTAACATTAGGTGGAATGACAGCTCACTTCACCTTAGTTTTCACGGTGAGATTTTCACAGAATAGCACTGCTGGTTACAGAAAATTACGACTCAGCTATTTTTTTTTTGCTACCTTACTTTTTTTGGCTTTTGAGTTGCTTACTGCCTACACCAATGATATTATATACAATAAAGAGGTAGATAGGGCACTAGCGCGCGCAAATTGTTGCAGTCAAATTCAGACAATTGTCGTAATTTCGTTTGGTCGACATACTTCAAGCGCAACACACTACAGATAGCTATCTCTTTCTATGTCATTAGTTCCGTATTATCTGTTGCAGTCGTAGTTGAAAACCACTATCCCAACAACACTAAACGTCGCTCAGTATGAACGTAGCATATCTTTCCTTTAATATCATTGGCCTACACTACAAAAAGTTCATATAGGATAGTGATAGTTCCCGTTGTTTTATTCGACGTTATAGGTACCTAGTACCTATCCTACCTACAATTACTAAACCGTCATCTATGCTCTGTTTTGTAGCAGAGTTAGTAGCCACTAGCTAGCTGGCTTGGCAGCAGGAATGTTTGTCGGAAATCTGCGATCGCTATGAAAACCTGTTGGTTGTGGACTTGCGGTGAAGGTTTTCACTTATTACTGAATGCGGACCAAGTGTTCTTCGTTTTCTAAGCAGCCTGGAATGTTTTCAATCAATAAATCACTCATTCGCTCTCAATCAATTCAATATATGAAATGTTACATTGAACTTTGCTGCAAAAGTTACTTTTTTACAGCTGTACAAAAAGTACCATCATTATCATATCAGCCGAAAGACGTCCACTGTTGGACATAGACCTCCCTGAAGCATCACCACATCAACCGGTCATGTGCTACAAACCTAAATCAAATCAAACAAAATCATATTCAAAAACCCTTCACCCAAAATCCGATCCGAACAAAAACAAATTAAAACATTCTCTTTTTAGTGATAGCAAGCTATCGACAATTCACAAGCTCGTTACTTTGTATGCGCAAACGCAGACGTGCGAATAGGACCGAGGTTGCTGACCGCTCTCCTTTACGCGTTCATATTGTAACCTGAAATTATTGAAAGGACAGCCTGCAGATTGTGAATGCTTAGAATTCCTGCTTGTACCGTTATGCAATAGATAGTTTGAAGATTGTAATTCCAAAGGCATGAGCATGCCTTTGGAATGACAATAGGTTTGGTTATTATTCCTTGCATAACTGCAGGCATAGGATGCATTTTATAAACAGTCGATAATTATTATTGAATTTGAAATTAAATTATCAGCCTCACTGTAGGTCTAGGATCTGTAGTAGGATCTCTTCATCTGATAGAAGTTCATGAATTACAATTTTTGATTATGAACTAATTTTACAGTTTTACTTCATATAATGATTTTTTATTGAATCCTATTAATTCCTATTCCTACTAATATTTTAAATGCGAAAGTTTGTGAGGATGGATGGATGGATGTTTGTTACTCTTTCACGCAAAAACTACTGAACGGATTTGGATGAAACTTTACAGTGATATAGCTTATACGTCAGAATAACACATAGGATACTTTTTATCCCGATATTCCCACGGGATCGACACTTAGTTAGGGCGCAGCTAGTATTAACATAAATATCATTGCTTTAAATGAATTTATATAAACCGAAGATGATCCTTAAAGTTTCGCAAGCAATACTTTTATTTATTGGGATCTCCTCAGCCACCCAATTACCTAACACACCATCTTGAACAATCCGAGAACTTTGAAGAAATTATTGCTTCATTTGTCTGCTCGACAACGTAAATAACGCAACGAATGTTGTCGAATTGACAAAATGAATGTCGTTACAATTCGGAAGTCACTCAATTACCCCTGGCCTATAAAAAATCTACAAAAATTCTAGGTATTATATCTAGCATTTTTATTGCCATTGAAAATTCTTATTGACTTAATTTAATATTCGCACTCGTTATCACAGTGATAAAAGCATTTATTTTTAACTAGGAAGTGAAGCAAATCAACAACTTGCGATATCAGTGCCAAAGTGATCTTATCGTAAGTGCCGATAAGTATTCCGCCACGACAAATCATATCGTGTGAAGTATACTAATCAAATAAATATAGACGAAGCAATCCGTTAGTATTAGTAATACCCAGACAGTTAGGCTGTGGAGTTGAAATGGCAGTCCATAGAGGCCAATTCTCGTATTTCCAAACGTTCAATTCAAGTCAATCTCATATCAGCGATAATCTATGTCAAAAACTTGTCAATATGTAAGGAAATTAGACGTATTTTTGACAGATGCGACTAAGATCAGAAGACCAATTCTCGTAATTTAAAACATTCATAATCTAGTCGCAGTCTCATCTCAGCGTTAAGGGTCCCTATCAATTTCACGGTATAAAAACAGAAAATTCAAGTTTTTTCAGCGCAAATTTCTCAATAACCTTAGGTTAACTAGTTTTTTTTTAAATACACAGTTATTTATCAACTATTTATCTAGTAAGTGTACAATTTTAAATTTTGATAACTAGTTAATATCAATTACAAAAAATAAAAATCTAACACATGTTTTTACGTAAGCACGAAACACCATGTTTTTCAATTACTTTCATAACTTACTGGCAGCAAATAACAATCTAAAAAAAATTATAAATACTAGGCATATATTATATTAGTAAGTGTACAATTTTGTTTTTTAAAGTTTAATGATTTAGTACTTGTAAAAAAATGTTAATCACGCTGAAAAAAGTCAATAAAATCATGTGCAAAACCCTTGTCTATGCGTAAGAATTTATTGAAAATAATAATAAGTGTTAAATATTTTAAAATTTAAGGTATTTATCTACCAAAATCAATGTTCATATTTTTATTTTGACTACTTATTTAATTGTAGTAAAATATCTAAATGATGCCTTATAAACTTAAATTCGATCGTTCGTTTACTAAAATTGAAATTCTTAGACTTACTACACACATCAAAAGTGTCTAGGGATCAAGCATTTTTATGCGGATTTCTTGAGATTGAGATGTGGCTTTGTAATAAATTTATGATTTTATAAATTTATATGGATCCTTTTTGGTGCATTTCATAATTTGAATCAGGAACTGTGAATCAAATTCGAGTAAAAGATGAAAATCAGCTGTCAATATTTTCCCTATAAAAACATACAACGCATTGAAGACATTATTAGTGCTACTGTTTCCCTACTACTGATTAAAACCAACGTTATTATGGAGCGGCGACGTCATTTAAGCAGGGAAGAAATGCTCAGAGCCGTGGGAATGATAGAAGCTGGTTCCCGGCAACGTACTGTGGCTTTAGCTCTGAATACAAGTCAGAGTGTTATCAGTCGACTTTGGACACGTTACCGAAGCACTGGTACCGTGGCTGAGCGCCATGGAGGACGGTATCGCTGCACCATACGGAGACAAGACCGATACATTCAAATCTTAACTCGAAGAGCTCCAACAATAACCGCCATGATGTTAGCCGTGAGGCTTCATCACTCTTCAGGGAACTTAATTAGCGACCAAACAGTCAGAAACCGCTTGCATGAAGTGAACCTTCATTCCCGAAGACCGCTACGGGTACCACCTATAGCAATGCACAATCGTAGGATTCGATATCAATGGGCTCTTGAACACAGAAATTGGGCAGAAGAACAATGGCGTTTCGTGTGCTTTTCTGATGAGTCTCGTTTTGGTATGAGACCGGATACAAGACGTATACGACACTGGAGAACCCCTGGACGCCAACAGCGATTAAAATCCTGCCAGGAAGTCCATCCTTATAGTGGTGGAACCATCATGGTATGGGCGGGTATTTGGATCGGCGGAAGAACTGAGTTGATTTGGATCAGAGGCAACCTCAACGCTCAAATTTATGCTGAGACGATTGTATCAGACGTCATCGTTCCTCTACAAGTGCAAATCGGTCCCTTATTTCAGTTAATGCATGATAATGCACGACCGCACACCGCAAGAGTTGTAAGACAGACTCTCGCCGCAGCTAACATCAATGTCCTGCCCTGGCCTGCTCAGTCGCCAGACTTGAACCCGATTGAGCATGCATGGGATATGCTACAGAGAAGAGCTCTGCCGAATATGGAGGGTATCCAGTCGCAAGAAGACCTTTTTTTGTTGTTGCAACGAACATGGGCGGCCATTCCACAGCGTGATTTGGATGAACTCATTTTGAGTATGCCAAACCGATGTTCTTGTGTTGTTAGTGTTCGCGGTAGAAACACGGATTATTAATTGTTTAAGTTACCCAATAAAATTTTAGAGAAAACTGCTATTTCAGTCTTTTTTTCGAACTTTTGTGTTAGTGGTTCAAATGTCAAAAATCCCTTTATTAGGAAAATGGCAAATTTCTTTATTAATGCAAAGGTGACTTGGTTTATCGTTACTGTGACAAACGAAAACACTTTATTTGATGAATCCTTAAAGAAAATTTTAATTAATATCAATCAGGAGAAAAGTTATTGCAAAAATATATGTTGATCCCTAGACACTTTTGATGTGTGTAGATAAATAGGTGATAAATAACTGTGTATTTAAAAAAAGAATGTAGATAACTTAAGGTTGTTGAGAAAATTGTGCTACAAAAAGACTGATTTTCTGTTTTCACCCCGCGAAATTGATAGGGACTCTTAAACAAATGTCAAAAACTTGTCAAAATGTAGGGAAATTAGAGGTATTTTTGACAGATTGAGACTGAGATCAGACTGTGAAAGTTCTTAAAATTACAAGAATTACCCCCTCAGACTGTGAACGTTCTTAAAATTACGAGAACTACCCCTCAGACTGTG
This sequence comes from Globia sparganii, assembly GCA_949316385.1. Lineage (NCBI taxonomy): Eukaryota > Metazoa > Arthropoda > Insecta > Lepidoptera > Noctuidae > Globia > Globia sparganii. Next base: position 22,390,510 of record OX438664.1, read on the forward strand.
AACGTTCTTATAATTACGGGAATTGCCCCTCTGATTGCAATCAACCCAACCTATCACAGTCCTCAGCTACCTATAGCCTTCTCCAAAGTTGAGTCACAGAACCTGAGGGCCTAGACAAAGTGACATTCTATCAGCGACAACGTTGATGGAACATGGAAAGGTAGTAAATGTATGTGACTGACATCATCATCATTCTCTTGCCCTTATCCCAGAGTATATGGGACTGACATACGCGAAAAGCAATGTCAATCCAATCTTGTTGAAAGCCTTTGTAGAATTACGAAACTCCTTAAATACAGCGACTCCTATTGTCTAGAACCACTTCATAGGAAAAAAAATGGTAGTATTCAGTCCTAAAAGAAGAATATGGCGGGACGAGCTGGAGAAAACGACCAGTGGCTTACTTGAGACTTTAGCTCTAGATCGAGAGCTGGAAGTCATGGGACCAGAAGGTCAATTCTCGTAATTTAAAACGTTCAAAATCTAGTCGCAGTCCATCTCGGCGATAAACAAATGTCAAAAACTTGTCAAAATGTAAGGAAATTAGAAGTATTTTTTGACAGATTGAGACTGAGATCAGACTGTAAACGTTCTTAAAATTACGAGAATTGCCCCGCTGGCCTTGGCCCAATAGTGGGCTGATGCAAGCTAACAGTCCCATTTGAGTAGTCTAAAATCCAACCACAACGTGATGTAGAAAACGCTAGATTTTTACGAAGAAATCAAAACAATTCCAAACCAGCAAAGTGAAGCCGATCTTACGATCTTTCTTCTCTCATTCGATTCCTTAATCCTAAATACTTGATTAAACACAGTGTGTGTATAACTTAAGAAGAAATGGCATGCTTACCGGCTAAAAATAGCCTTAAAGCAAAAACTTGGTTTACTTGAAGGTCCCGACGGCAGCCGTTTGTATGAAATAATTATGATGGATGAAGAAGGGCTTGGAGCGGCTAGCTCTTTGTAGTATTATAAGTTAATGGAAGTACATATTATAAGTTAATGGATGATACGTTTTGCTGTTCAAATAAGCCGAGCCCATGGAAAATACCTGCTTAAGTAACATTAACTCGAAATAGCTCCTAATCACTGTATCCAAATTCTTGATGTTTTTTGCGTCAAAATTCGATACACCTTGTTTAGTCGAAAGCCTCTCTTAAATATATTCCAAACTGCTTGAAATTCTTTTGTTAGCCGGGTCTTCACAAAAAATAGAATCCTTCCGTTGCAGGTAGTCTTTTAAGGACTGCCTGTTCGACGAGTAATCTAAATGGGTAATGTCAAGCTGCACCTAGCATTGGGCGTAGGCAGGCATGACGCCTTGTTTGGCATCCTCGTCTTGGCAAAAACGTCCTTTATTAAGTGATTAGCTTCTGCCTCGAATTCGTCCGTGTGAAATTTCTTGTTCTTCCGACCCACCCCGTCGCATCGTGTCGCCTACCCGCGCTATTACATCGTTTTCGCTTACTTTATTTCTAATTTTTGTTTTTGCTTGGCTTCTAGGGGCCCCCTAGCGCGATGTTAATTGTGCCTTCCTCAAATTGGGCTATCAAATGCCAAAAGATTTTTTTAATTTGACTGGTAGTTTCAGAGGTTAACGCGTTCTAACAAACAAACTTTTAAGCTTTATTATTTAGTATATCTAGTGTCGTTGAAAAGACATGATCGTACTGTAAAAAAGCAATGGTTTTTTTTTTGGTTAACGGTGCTAGGACATGGCTTGAACTTATTTCAATAATACATACACAAAAAACTTTTTTATATTCGAAATTTTCAATTGATTTCCTCTGAATTGGATGACCTAATCTTATTCAATTTTACTAAATCGGTTCAAACTTTTTGTAATACTTTCTTACTTACTGCAGATTGAAGATTTCAATCTTTAATTCAGCGCGTTTTTCCTGCTTACAGTAAAATGCAAGTTAAACTTCAGTTAACTATGTTTACAGAACCCCAATCGTCTGGATGTCATTTCCGGAATCGATCAAAAACTTGTTTCAATACTCGATATCAACAGGTGCAACTGAAGGTCATACTGCAAATTCGCATAATACTAAACGACGTCAGGGGCACCCCGAGGTTCGGTTTGGTTAGGTTCCTTTAAACCCTGCAGACAGAAATAGGAGCCCCCCGCCCAGCGGGGCTCCGTCGACCTGACGTAAAAATCCCTGTACGCTGCGAAAATAAATTGTAGTGTGTTTAGTGATATTTTGAGTTGAATATTTTGCTGTGCAATCAGTAATTTTGATGGGAATTCGGAATTTTATTGCATAGAAAAAGGATATTTTTTGATTTGCGTTTAAATACTACCCAAAGAATAACACTTTTCAAAGTCACAGATTCAAAAAATCATGATAAATCCATACTCTATCAGATGTCAATAAAGATTCTCTCCTTCAAACAGTATTTTTAAAGTATGGTACAGATGATAAAATTGATAATGTTCCGGAGTTGAGTAAGAGCCGTTCACTTACAAGGTCGCCACGCAATGCATCTGGCTGCGTTTATCGGCGAAAAAACCGGTCAGCTACCGACAGTTTACAGTATCCTTTTACGTACCGCCAGGCTGTAACCTAGGTTTAATGCCAGGCAGCTGAGCTAGGCTGTACATATTAATAATGTAGATCCCAGAACAAAGAACAGAAGGCCATTTCTCGTAATCTAAAACGTTCAAAATCTAGTCGCAGTCTCATCTCGGCGACAAACAAATGTCAAAAACTTGTCAAAATGTAGGGAAATTGGAGGTATTTTTGACAGATTGAGACTGAGATCAAACTGTGAACGTCTTAAAATTACGAGAATTGCCCCTCAGATGTTGTTAAAGACGATTAAACTAGGAATGTAGTAAGAGCTATCTTTCTATGCGCTAAAATATTACTGCGACAATTCGATTTCAAATCAAATTCTGTTGTCCTGAAGCATAAGCATAACATAATCAGCCTTCAATGTTACCAGTGCTGGGACACAGTCCTCCTCTCTCTTCGACAGGCAGTCGGCTGTCATCCACCACGCAGGCTCAATATGGATTGGTAGATGTCACATGTCTTCGAATTTTTGTCTCATAAAGGCCATACCGATTTTCTCATGAGAGCAGTGGTAATGAATTTATTTACACGAAGTAAGGTGCCTGACTGGGTTCGAACCCACGAACTACAAGTCGTATGTCGGGGTTGTTGCTACTGGGCCCCCAAAAGTGCCCTTAATCACTCTTAAGGAAAACAGAATTTGGATGATGCAAACAGAACATTTTGTATATTTCGAGTATTTTTTTTTATAGCTTCTGATGCGATTGGATTTGCTTGAATTCTTTTTAATTATTTTTTTTTTCGTTCTCTTCCTAGGTTCACTGCGAGCGAAACTGGTCAAATTATATAACTAAATGAACTGCAACTGCACCTGTCCTTTTGAAATGATTTGCAATTCGCTGTCTGGTGCTAAATGTCGATGCTCTGGGTGTTATGTCAGTCTAATGAAACTGTAGGTCAGTCGGTCAAAGGAGGTTGGATGTGAACGGTCTAGAACGGCTGTTAATTAACGAAAAAAACCTGTCTGTGGCATCGCTTATGCAGCTGATTACAAGGCTTTGGCTTGCAAAGGTAAGCTTAGAAGCTTTTTGTATTTAATTCCGTTTCAGTTGTGCCTAGCTCCTGTGCTGGATAGCTATCTACTTAAGCCACAAAATGAGAGCACGAATAACAAAATTGTTAGAAATTATCTTTTCTTTTGCATAGGACCAAAAATTTGGTAACTGTCGTAGAGGACGAATACATAGGCAGTCGCTCCATGTAAAATACTGGTAAGCCTAAGCCGACACCAACATAGTTGGGAAAATGCTAGGCAGATTCGATTATCCTAATCTATTCAGTGAAACTGCACTTCATCATTTCATCTCTGCCAAGGATGATAAAACAAATAATGACAACAACACCCCCAAACATCTCACCTGAGCGCAACGTGCAGTTAAAGTGACCAAAGTTCAATTAGCCATGAAAAGAAGCATATTGGAAAAAAATAATATGGTCTTTGTTAAACATTGCGTAGGATTGTGTACAAAGAATTAGCTTCCTCCTTATTCTAACAAAGGATCAGCATAGGCGGCTGTGTAGGTTTAATGGTCCAGTCTTTTGGCAATACCAAGGAGGTCAGACTTCGCAACAATTGCTACGATAAGTGATTAACAAACCTAAAAATGGTACGAGGAAGGAAACTTACACCATAGCAACATTGTTATCTTACGGTATATTTCCTAAAACACTTGAAATCGGCAGAATGAATTGGAATACAATCTACGGATATTACGAATCCGGCCACAGTTTTTGAAAAGGATATTATGTTCTTACACAAGTTCTCGTAAGCCAAGGTCCTGAGAAATATTTAGGTTAATGATAAATCTAGTATTTCTATTAAAATTACTGATTTGAAAGGGATTCTCTGTAGCAGAAGCACTTGCTTGCTAGGACATCAGCAGATATTCCAGAGCTGTTTCAAAAAAGTATTTAGAAGAACAAGGCTACTATGCTAGCGTTCACCATCGTCACCTGTTGGGATCAGAGCGGTCAAAATAGTGACTAAAAAAAGACGTAATATAGCATCACGTCTATAGGGTCCCGAAGCACACATTTCGCCAGTTATGCTTAAGTCCCATAATAGACGAGCCTGTTGCTATGAACTGGACACGAACCTAGACTCAGGAATTTTGGAAAATTCCTGTTGACAAAACCCAAAAAAAATACACTATGCCCAACCTCGAAATCAAAATAGGCATGCGACCAGTAAACCACCGTAAAAAAAAAATCCAAAGAAAGTAGTACCAGTAGCAATCAATGGCTTTAATTTTGACAATTTCAACAACACTCATTGCGTTATTTAGGTACGTTGTTGAGCAGACAAATTCTTCGAACATATAAAAAGCAATGGATTAAAAGTTTTCTTCAAAACAATTGAACAATTTGTGGGTATAATACATTAGGCAACAGCTTACAGTATACTGTTACATAAACATTAGCGACTATGTTTCGTGTGTCAACTTATACTTTCGTTTCACTTTCAACATCACTTAGTTAATTATATAAAGATTGATTGCTTTGTTTGTAGACGAAACGGCTAGAAGTTATGTGTAACAATCACTTGATATACTGACCTATAGGACTTTTAAGTTGGTGTTATGTAAGGTGGAAAAGTTGACAAATTTTTTATCGTTACTCGTGACTAAAACTAAATGGTCTGGTTTGGTAGCTAATCTCTGTCGCAGCCCTTTCATTTATGTCATCACCTGCCTAGCCTTTTCCCAACTATGTTGGGGTCGGCTTCCAGTCTAACCGGATGCAGCTGAATACCAGTATTTTACATAGAGCGACTGCCTATATGACCACCACAACCCAGTTACTGGGTAATACGATACCCTTGGTAAGACTGGTTGTCAGACTTTCGGGCTTCTGACTACCCGTAACGACTATCAAAGATCCACGAATAACAGCCGGGACCAACGGCTTAAACGTGCTTTCCGAGGCACGGAGGGGTCTCGGTATTTAAAGATGGTCATCCATCCACAGACCAACCACGGCAAGCGTAGCTTAAGACTGTGCCGACCGCACAGTGGCGCCCTCATCGTTTGTTTGGTTATTTCATACAATTTATAATGAAAATGCAGAAAACAAGCACGTTAAGTTGTGCTTCACAAGATTATACGTTAATATTATTAGAAGCGGTAGTTTTATATTGTTTAGTTTTATAATAATCCTTAAAACGGAATATAGTGCCCACTTTTATCCGTTTTAAGGATTATAATTAAACTAAATAATATAAAACTACCGTTTCTAATAATATTAACGTATAATCTTGTGAAGCACAACTTAACGTGCTTATTTTCTGCATTTTCATTCTAAATTGTATGAAATAACCAAACAAACGATGAGGGCGCCACTGTACGGTCGGCACAGTCTTAACCTGATCAATCGATCTGGAGCCCAAGTCTGCTATTTTAAATTCGTCATTCCAACACGATCCCATTGCCATTTCGCTAAAAGTTCGTAATCTGTTAAATTCATAATGGGTCGATCATTGGTCGGTCAATGGTCTGAGAAAACTACTACTAAATTTCATGCTAGATTTCATTTAATATATATTTTTACATATTACGTATTGGTGTTTGCAATCTGAAGTAGTAAGAAGTTCGTAAATAGCAATAAACATTACATTTCATTTGTCATTATGTACGAGATTACTATTTTATGCCATTTTTTTCAATGGAGTGTCAGTGGTTGGCCATTGGAAAGTCATAATGACGCCATTGTATTAGTAGATTACCAAACTTGTCAAAATCAACAATTATGAAATCAATGATAGACCATTCTGACACTATTGTAATAGCAGACTTGAGGCCCAGTGCGGCTGTTATTATTTAGCCACGGACCTCTCGGTATTACATTATATTATATTAGGTATATAAATAGATCAAAAATATTAATCAGTCGGAAAAGTGGTAATTCGCTAGGTTGTGCTAGCTTAGTAGGTATCACTCGTGAAGTCGTGAAGCAACATTTGCATGCATCCAAATTCCGATCATGTAGGACATACATCCTTTCAAAAGTGGCCCGTAGTTACGCAACAAGTGGTCTATTGAACTGGAACACTTTCGGTATGCCTTACCAATACCAAATTGGTTGAAAATCCAGTTTAAAAAAATCCACTTGCTGTGCTTCCTCGTAACGTACCAAAATTCGCAGTCGACACATGTTTTATGCAAACCATTTTCATATTTCGTATGCAAGCATGGTCGTTTGTTACCACACAGTGCACCAAAACGAAAGGCTTGCCGGTTCGATTCCCGCGCCGGCACGCCGAGGGGATCTACTTTCGCCATCTGTCACATCTGCATACAATGAGCGACTATATTTTCGGTGGGGCCATGAAAATCGCGATTCGAACAGCCTGTGTTCTATACTATTTCAATAGACTAGAAATAACATCACGAATCAATTAGTTGTTTGAGTGTTTTCTTAATAGCATAATTGCCTACTTACTGTAATGACACTTACAAAGGTACCTGTTTGTTAAGTGTCTGTTTTACCATTGTTTGTTTATGTTGCTTCATGATAATTATACAAGAAGTGTGACAACGAAACACAAATGATTAAATAGTAACAAGGTTGTTCAGTGGTACCTTTTGAAGATGGCCTTGGCGATTGCAGTAGCTTGTTTTACTAAAGTCATCCTTAAGTATGATAGTTTTTTTTACGCTGCCTCGGAATATAAAGGGCTAAGGAAGGAACACGGGTGGGTTTTAGTCAGTAAGAGTCTGACACTCACTTCTGCTCCACCCACAGCGGGTGGGGTCATTTGAAGATTTCCCATTCTCAAAAAAAAAAAGTATGATAGTTTTATGACTATATCTCTACTAGATACGCGGCACTTGCAGAAAGACAAATTAAATACTGCCTCGTGGTTGCAAGCGCTACTGCTAAGCTTCAGGTCCTGGGGTCGTTTCCCAGTTTTGTAACAATTTTATGATTTAAAAGAGTGTCTGTGGAATTCTTACCCATAGGTACTAACTACGCTTTGGCCTGGTCTTCTAACTAGGTTCATCTTTCTGACTGACCAATCTCTTGACTATTCTAAAGAGCTTGTAACTGGTTTATTTGAAACTAGCTGACCCGCCGAACTTTGTACCGCCTCAGAATCAATAAGAACGAATCTATGAGAAAAAAAATAATAATTATTAATCTTAATTTTATTTTTTTCGTGAATTTTTCTCATGTTTTAATAGTTATTCAGCAGAATAACTATTAAGAGGAGATTATTATTCAGGGAAGAGACAAATCCAAAAAATAAAAGTTCATAAATTCGGATCACTCGTTCCTGAGTTATAAACGGTGTAACTAACCTGACTTTGTTTTATTTTATTTGAAATAAATGCTTTGAGTTTGAGCTGTAAGGTTTTTCCATTAAATATTTCTCAGTGGCAGCTTGGAGCCTGGATTTGTGTCCGGCTGACGGCAGTAGACTCGCCCCCTCTATATGGAACTTAAACACAGCTGCTGAAATGTGGGTATAGGATAGGTACACGCCAGCACATCAAGCTACAACAATCTTTCAAATTTCTTCTTCAACTTCGATTTTCAACTTAACCTTACTCCATATTGATAGCCTTATATTCATTGTTATTGCCACAATTATGTAATTAGGTTCTCTAACATAACACACACAGAAAGGTTTTTTGGAGCATTCGAAGTAACAGTAGAACGTCACAGACAGGTTTCCCCTAGTTTAGGAGGCAGGGTTTCCATTATTTAAGCTACCTTTACTATCTAAACTTGTAACCTAATCTCTAAGTATTTAAGTATTTTTGTAAAGGTTATCTGTTTCAATAAAGTTATTATTATTATTAACTTTACTGCTAAAGTATTAGGTTTAAGGTTGATTGGGTAAATCTGCCAATTTCGGGTAGCTTGATGTGCTGGCGTCTGTATTATAGTTACACCTCTGCCTAACACTTCGGGTATTACAGCCGTGATCTTATTTTATGAAATTGAATTAATTTAGGCAACAGCGTTTTCAAATCGCTCCCGTCACGGCACCTCTTTTCTCATTGCCCCAATCTCACATAGCAGAGAAACTGTGTCGCCGGTAGATGTAACAACCATTCACACAGCAGGTTGTGGATGGAGATCACTGGATTGATTAATTGTAGCCAATTGGAGCCATCTGATAACCGAGACGGACGGCTTACGATCGATTTGTATGTCTTTTAGATTGCTCCATTGGCAATGTTGGTTACATCTGTCAGGGTTTTGTTTTACTGTGGTTGGAATGTGAATTAACCTGAGCTGGTAACAGCGATTCCGCTAACTTTGCCACCCCGATTTTTATCCGCAAAGAATGAGAGGTGTTGAAAAATTTCACATTTTTCCCACCCGAGTTTTTGGTGCACCTCTACACCCTTGTCCATTTCAAAAGTGTTTCAACTTTATTTAGTGATACTTACTAATAATAAAGCTGAAGCTTTGTTATTTGTTTGAACGCGTTAATTTCTGGAACTTGCTAAGCGGAACCGAAGGAACAGCACGGGCGGGCGATGCGATGCAACACGGTTGGCTTAGACATAATCACGCGGACAAAGGCGCGGGTAGAAGCTAGTTTAGTGATATAGGCTGTGTGAGTTGACTGTCAGTTAGTCTTTCAACCAAGGAACTGATATAAATGTAGGTTTCAATTATCGTCGTTGTCAAACCAAAATCTGCTATGTGCCGTTTTTTGAGATTTCAAGATTTTGACCACAGCTTATAGGTCACTGCCTTATTTCTCATATAAAAGAACTGCTATGTGCTTATGACCACTAGTTGTGGAACTATGGCCTCAAAATAAAATGTGCTATGTGCAGCAGTTAAAACTTTGTCAAATAAAAACTGCTATGTAACTTATTATTTTAAAGTAGAAGTGGAGCAAATCATTTTAGAAAAGGGACACACTATGATGGAGGTCGATAGTGTCCATTCTGCAATCGAGAATTACATAAAACCTCCTATTTATGCACCTCAGGATTACGTCACAAAAATGCGACAAGCACGGCCCAATCCACCTTATGATATTAGAGTTCTTCACTATGATTTTTTCAAAGATTATGAAAATCTATTGACAAGTTACCAGTCTATTAGACCAGGTAAAAGGAAGGGTGATCCTACAGTAAATGACATCAGATCCTTTAAATACACGCCGTCTGGCGATGTGTATTTCAGACTCCGTCATACAGAAGATTATACAATTCTTCTGCAATGAAGGCAGGTTCCCCAAGAGTACCCTGAACCTGCGCCATTGTATGATGGTCCATTGGAAATCCAATTGGTCCATTTATAGATCGTGACTACCATCCATTTTATGATTGCCTTAAATATATAAGACTAATTAATACAGCCTTTTTTATGTGTCAACATTAAATATTTACGTAATTTCAATATTATTTTTATTAAAACCTGTTATGTGCCCAAAATTTGAGTACTTAAAATCTGCTATGTGCTTTTTTTTCTCATTAATCTAATAAATAAATAAATTACTAGTTCTATGTGTTTATCATACAAACGAATTTAAGTATAATAATGATAACTTTGAAATAAAATACTTAAAAAAATTAACTCTCATGTAAAATTTTTCAGGAAAACTTCTTTTGTCAATATCTCAAAAGTATACTTTTTGCACATAGCAGGTTTTGGTTTGGCAACGACGTTATGGTCTTTGATGTCTTGACCGTAATTAAACAACAGTTTATTTATGTCTACAAAATGACAAAACCCCAATCATTGTGTGGGATTTGAATAGCAATTAGTACCTACGAAGTAAGTACCTACAGTGATAAAATGTTTGACTATCACCCACGGGCAGTTTATGTAGATATTACAAAATGCAGGGCAATTACAAACTGATGTAATCCCTTCTGGGTTATCACGTGTTTCCGTGATCCGTTGGCGGGAGATAAGCGGTACAAACACGGCTGTAGCTTCTAAAAATATGATTTCTTGAATTTCTTTGGTCTTATTTGGTCCTGGAGAAATTATTTGGTCCTCCAAGTGACCACAGCAATGAACATACCATCTATAATTACCAAACATTTTAGACAGCTACTCACGATTGCAGGGTTTTGTATCCGCTTGCAGAAATATGTTACTGCAATTCAGTAAACCTTAAAAAACGACGAAACTCAAGAGCTCCTCAAACAACAATCAAGCACGGCACGGTTGGCGCAGTGGATAAGCGATTGTCTGCTGCGCTGCGTGTCGCGGGTTCGATTCCCGCACGGAACAAATATTTGTTTGAACTACAAGTAGTTTTTCCGGGTCTGGCTGTTTGTCTATGTGTCCTAGTGCGGGGCAACGTTTTTTTTTTTTAAAAAAAAAGCTCAGGCGACATTGTGCCATTGCATTAGGGTTCGATTCCCAAGTCGGAAAAAGTGTTATGTTATTGGGTTTTTGGTTGGGTTGTGGAGGTCAGATAGGCAGTCGCTCCATGTAAAATACTGGTATTCAGCTGCATCCGTTAGACTGGAAGCCGACCCCAACATAGTTGGGAAAAGGCTAGGCAGATGATGACATCAGGAATTTGTAAGTAGCAGCCCGGAGATTGGATTTGTGGTCGGTTGATGGTAATAGGCTCGCCCCGTTACATGGGACTTACACATAACTGGCGAAATGTGGGTGTATGTTTACGTACAGACGCCAGCACATCAAGCTATCCGAAACTGTCAAATTTTCCCAATCAACTTTGAACCCTATGCTTTAGCCATAAAGTTGAAAATCTATTAAGGAAATTTGAATTAATTTCATCAAATTCGTTTAACTTGCAATACAAAAAAGTAGTGAAAAAAAATAGTAGTGCTGACACTTGTCCAACTGGACAAGGTCAGCACTACTATTTTTTTTTTACCTACTTTCATTTAAGTACTTATCAATGGTGTTATCATTTTATCGTCCTGTCGATAATGTGCGACCTTTAGATTTTAAAATTATCATAATGTCCTTTATAACGGCGTAAGCACATCTCCATGATTGCCACATTCTTTTATTTTTAGTTTTAATTGTTTGAATGGCTGAAGAGATTAGATTGCCAATTGCAAGTCGTGAAGATTATATTAATAAATGGTTATTGCATAAGTCTGTCTGGCAGACAAGTTGGAGTCGTTAAATAAATAAAATATGAGGCATTTACTTTACTAGGAAGTTCTTTCAAAAATTTCAATTTAAGTAATGAATGAAAGTAAACTTGGAAAAGTGGACAATGATTGAATTTGAAATGGTGCTTGGAAAGTTAACGATCATTTAAATACAAAAGAGCGTCCTGAAACATAATAAAATATTTTGTATTTCAAATAAAAACAGTTCTGTTAAGTACTACATAGTTTCCTAAACTAATATAAATTATAATATAAAGAGAAGATTTGACTTTTTGTATATTTGTTTGTTGCGCTTTCACGCTAAAACGGCTGAACAGATTTGGTTAAAATTTGGCGCATGGGTAGACCATGACCTTGTATAGGACAGAGGATACTTTTTATCCCAACATGTGCACGGGATCGAGACTTATGCGGGTGAAATCGCGGGGTGCTGCTAGAATTACATACATACACTTCACACTTGTCTTGTTTATCTAGATTTGCCTACGAAACACAGCAACATATTTTGTATAACAATAATACTTCTATTAATAACTTTGATTAAATAAAATTCTCTTGATTGCGTTGATGTTTATGGATTAACATAAGACTTGTATTTATCAACCTACATGTGTGTCATACTTTATTATTAGAATTAGATGGAAAATTCTACACTCCAATCTATCATTCACTACATAATTATGTACACCTTCCTACCATAACAGGCAAAAACACAGTCCATTTTCCAAGTCCCCTTACAAAATACTTACACAACGCAAGTCATCGCTCTATAGGGCTTCCTGTTTGGTTTCTAAGCTCCCTAGTGCGAGCTTATCAATAAGGACATTAAGGAGCTAGGAATAGGAACAAAACATTCAACACGGTTGCGTCACGACCGCCCCCGATGCCCCGAATGCGTGCGCCTGCGTCGCGTTGACGCTTGACGAGAGTTAGGGCTGGCACTCAAGCAGTTTAAATGACATTTCTTATATTAGTAGAATTTGTATGAAATTGTACGAGGCAGACGGAACCCTTCAATGCTTCCGCAGACAGGCGCGTCTTGACAACGCGATTTATATTTGTATGTCCGCGATTTTCTCAAAAACTAATGAACCGATTTCGATGTTTCTTTCACTAAAATCATCTACATACTTTCAGGGAGGTTTTATTATATGATACATTAGGTAATTATTCTTATGTACGAAGTTATTACATAAATGTACTGCATCTCTGGTAATTCTTTTCCATTTAGTTTATATTGATGATGTTTTAACTGATATAAATACATAGCAAGTAATGTTAATTGAATTTGTGTGGGATAAGTACAACTAAAAAGTGAAAAATAAGTAATAACTTTCACAAAAAAACAACCAACTTCAAAAAAACACTACAAAGTGAAAAATAACTTTAATTAATTTCGGAAGTCGGTTGCAAAAACGAAAATGCGGCACCAACGACACCGACTTCCGAAATTAAAGTTAATTTTCACTTTGTTAGTGTTTTATTTAAGTCGGTTGTTTTTCTTTTTGGAAAAAAAGTTTTATAGAAATTGTCCTACCTACTAGAGTCGCGTCGCGCCAGTTTGCGGAAACCTTAACTTGACAAATGCCCAACTTGCATTTAGTCAAGAAAAAGGTTTACTTATACTTAGTTGAATTTTATTTTGAAATCTATTATTAGAAGTGAGTAGGTAAGTAAGTAATATCGCGGCACTACGCACGCGCTCTGATAAGCCAACATCATATCGCACGTGTGATGACGTATTGTTTTTAAGGATTCCGATTTCATTAGCGGGTCATATTGTTAAATGTTTATAGACACGATATTAGTGGATAAAAATATATATATATCATTAAGTAGTGTAAATTACTGATAATATTCTGAATGATTTCCCGAAAAAGCCATATTACTTATGGCATATCAAGAGATTGATATAAAAATAGTCGCAGATATGATTATAGTTTTATTTAAATATTGATTTTTCATGTTATCGTTTTTGATAATTTTTAAAATTTTATCTTTACAAATTCCACACTTTTAACCATTAGTTAGTCATTCAGTTCCTGTTCTAATCATTTTGTAAAAAAACAGGAAGTAAAATGAAAAATAACTTAATTTTAACCAAATAAACCCAGTTTGAAGCAGAGGTGTACACACGGCTACACATCAAGCTATACATAACCAGTATAAGCTGACTTCTGATTTTATGAAAAACCTATATAATGCGAGATCAGTTAAAACTGGAAATGCTTTATGTGTAGCCGTGTGTACCCTACGTATAAGTAATAAAAAGTCAGGAAGCATAATATGAACAAAACCAACGAGAAATTCGGCTCCAAACTTCACTACATTGACAAAATACCTCGAGTATTCGAACGAAAGAACACACATGCAAGCCAATCAGCTGAGCTCGCGTAAAGCGTTGAATTCCAGCAAGCGCTATGATTGGTTCTGGTGCGCGGTGGCCTTTTCGGCAACGCCCACCGCGGTAAACATTTGCGTGGTTGCCATTTTTGAGCCTGTTACATTTCTTGTCTTTTATTATTCGTAGGGTGTACCCTATAGTTGGTACACCCACATTTCACCAGTGTTGGTGGTGTGTTACACCTCGTCCAAACTCTTCGGGGGAACAAGGTGTTATGTTAAGTGAGTATGTTATGTTTACAGCCAGTTTTATAGTTCACTAGCTGCGCCCCGCGGTTTCACCCGCGTAAGTTTCGATCCCGTGGGAATATCGGGATAAAAAGTATCCTATGTGTTATTCTGATGTATAAGCTATATTACTGTACAGTTTCATCAAAATCCGTTCAGTAGTTTTTGCGTGAAAGAGTAACAAACATCCATCCATCCATCCTCACAAACTTTCGCATTTATAATATTAGTTTATAATATTAGTAGGATTAGTAGGATAGGATAGTAGGAATTCTTTTTAAACCCCCACTTAAAATTATGTATTCGTATTTAGTACGAATCGTCACATTATTTGTAAATAAACAGAAATTGAGGAAGTAAAAATGCCTAAGAATATAAGAATTTCATATTCATTGGTTTCGATCGCAAGGACGTGTGATATCGCGAGCTGCAAAATGGCTGCTTATCAAAACATTGACATTGGACACGATTTGTTTATCAATAGTGTACGATTGATTGCGTTTATTATGTCATACCTACGTAGGTACATGCTATTTAAAATGTATTTGCCATTTTCTACTATCATCATCATTCTCCTACAAATATACCAATTTATTTGGCGTTGGAGTAACATGTCTTTTTCTTCCATTTCTCTATCTCGGTAGTCACCTCCATTCTAACCAGATTATAATTTTTCACTCAGTCCATTCATCGTTCCTTCGGACTTCAGACAATTCAGCGGCAGTTCACTACTGGACATAGGCCTCTCCCAGGCTGCTCCACAACACCCCGTTCTCCGCCTTCCGCATCCAGTCTGTCCCAGCCACTTTCTTAAGGTCGTCGGTCCATCTAGCTGGGGGGCGTCCCACACTACGCTTGCCGTTACGCGGTCTCCACTCCAGAACTCATCGACTCCAACAGCCATCGGTCCTTTGACAATATTTGGTCTTCCTTTACGCTTATAGCCATCCACACATTTTTCATGTATAATAAATAATGAAAAGATTAATAAAAAGTTCATTTTGGAACAATAACACAAGACTTAATTAAAAACAAGTAAAACGATGATAGCTGCAAAAGTATAAACTGTAGCGCGGCCCGGCTAACAACGCCCTTCTCCAAATAATATTCATTGGCCTTTTCGACAATATTAACTCATAATATTGTGGAGCCAAGCCAATCTATTCCTTGGCTTACCTATGCCGTTAGAAGACTATACAAGATTGAATTATGTATTAAAATGCAATTTGACTCTGTCATACGTCTCTTGGCCCGTTAGCAATACTTTATCAAATTAACTGTGAAGTGCCGTTATTCGTATAGATTTAATTCTCATATCATGTAACATGTTGCATCGTATCGAACGAGACAATGGCTGACTGTCAATTTATTTATATCGATAAACTGCAAATGTTACTGCGAACTTTTGAGTATGAATGTGGATGGCTTATAAGAGTAAAGGAAGACCAAAGAAACGGTGGGTGGGCTGTGTGAAAGATGATATGCGGGGTAATTGCGTAACACACTATTAGTAGCAATGGGTTTCATTTTGACAGATCAACAACGTTCATTGCGTTTTTTACATTGTTGAGCAGACACATTTTTCTAACATATGAAGCAATGGATTAGCAATATGCTTCAAAATTATTCAAATTGAGATCGATAATGTGTTTCGCAATTAGGGTGATGGTTACAAAGGGGTTGACTACGGAGATGATTAATAGGGAAGTATGGAAGATATGTTGCACCAACCACAAACAAATTGTGAAAAGGGCAAGATAATGATGACGATGACACTGCAAAGCGGGTTGCAGACTAAGTTAGTCTAACTTAGCTCGCATAGCTAATGTAATTTTTCATACGTTTGTGTACAGACCGCAAACTATGAACAGTAGTATGAAAATTTACCTCAGCTATGCGAGCAAAGCTGGACTAACGTAGCTTAGCTCTTGGTCTGCAACTCGCTCATATGTTAGCTTTAAGATACTGTTTTTGTTTTCATATAAACGACGCTGAATTAAATATAAATACTCCGTATCTTGTGTAGGTATTTGAAAAATTCTAGGCAGCCTTCGATAGAAATCCTAAACATTGGATCGTAACTTGACAGTTTTCAATGAACATATCAAGCTTGCTATATTTTTCCTTATGCCAGCCCTACTGCCTGCACAGGTAGACGTAGGCGTGCGTTGGCGCAGTGCACTGCGCCGGGAATTAGAAAAAAGCAAACAATGATGGCGCCATGTTTTTTGTTACGCGCCATATTTGTACGCACACAAAAAATTATATTGATTGCATCATTTAATTCGCGAAATGATGGGTCCGGGGATAATATGATGGGTAATTTTATTTAATCATTTTTAGGCAGGTTTAAATAGATGATCGTTGTCAGAAGATTTATGGTATTTTGTCGATTTTGACGGTCGTATGCTGAATTGCTGATGTGAATGTAATCTACGAATCTACCTGATAACTTTGTCTTAGCGTTCTGCGAAGCATTTTATTCTTATTATTGTCAAAAACCTTCTCAATTGATTTCCACAAAAACTTGTTCTAGGCTTCTTGCATTCATTTAGGCCTCTATAATTGACTAAATTCATAGAAAAACCTGACTGACCAGTTTAGCTGTTTACGTTCTTCTTCAACAGTAAATTCACGGTCACGATCCAAGTCTACGTGGGTTACTGTTGTGTAATATTGACACTGGTTAGTTCAGATAGACGTGCTTCCTAAATATGGTACAAAAACATAGACTGTTCTAGGTATTAGTGTAGCTTCCCCGCTGTGAAGCTACTTTTCACAGTTTTCGGCAATTTCAGTTTCAGGCTTACTTACGATGTGAGAGTACCTACCTACTTTAAAATATAAACTATGACAATACGAATAGTACTTACGCCAGAGTCCATGAGATGAAAAAACTTTTTTACAAAAATAAAACCACCGACATACATAAAAAAGCACTACAAAATAACTTTCATTACGGAAGTCGGTGGCAAAAATCGAAATATACAAACCTAAACATTTTTATTTTTCAGTTTTAGGTGTCGTACCTACCCTACACGAATTCTTATACTATTTACCTAGTATATTATAAGTTTTAAGTAAGTATACTATAAGTTATCAATAACATCATCAACGTACACAAACTGGACTAAATGCGTAGTACTGAAGCTAACTCAAAAAACTACCAAAGCAAAATAAAATTTATAGGGACCACCGCGCGTGCTTCCCCTACTTACCAAACAAAAATATATCACAATTAATGAAAATACATACGAACATGAAACCTCTACTTACCTTTTTAGAAGTCTGTTAAAAATATCAAAATCACTAAAGATAAATTACTCTAAAATGTGAATGATGTAACTCATGTTACCGACCAAATCGGTGTAATAAACTCTAGACCTTTCTTTATTACTAGGAAGCTCACTTCCAACTCCTATTTTTCAATTGCTGAAGGAAGCATCACAATATCCTTTGACCGGCATTTGCCCAATTACGTCCGGCTAATCATTGTTCTTCATTGTCAAGGTTACGCTCAAACCATATTTAACCCAGAATTAAGTCAATTGAAAACCAAAGTAAACCAAATTGACTGGACATGAGACGTATTTACTAGAAATGGTATGCGAACCAGGTATTTTCCTGGATTAGGCCACATCTATTACGAGGCGTTTTAAGAGCGTTTACGACGTAGGTACCGCATTTTATACAAACTTTCAAGCCCTTGTTTTTCGAAGCGAATGAACCGATTTAAATTAAACTTTATACGCATAAGCACGATGCAAAGGTCTAAAAAGTTAGTTAATAACATTTTCGAAAAATAATGTTAAGTACTACGACCGACTTTAAATTTTCCACAGAAACAGAGATTTCCAGTTATCTTTTTTTAAATAAGACATCTCGAAAATATTCTTTACCAAATTTTTAGACCTTTGTAACCTGCTTATGCGTATGAAGTTTCATTAAAATTGGTTCATTCATTTCGAAAAACAAGGGCTTGAAAGTTTGTATGAAATGCCGTACGTCGAAAACGCTCATGAAGTCCTCCAGACCGAATTTCACCCATGGCGACCAATCTCAGCGGAGACCGGCCTTCGGCGCTAGAGATTTTAAGTGCACAAGTGTGTGCGCAGACACAGGTGCGCTCTCTCTTTCCTCACGGGAACGGGAATAGGACGGCAATCTGACACGACTGGAGGGATATCAAGCGCAGGGTCAACGGCTTGAATGTGATTTCCGAGGCACGGGGGTATCACACCGCCAACTTTCAAACTCTGGACTGTTACTAAATTTCCAATGGAAAAACCCGATAACACTTCGCCCGCCCCGGAATCGAACCCAGGAACCCCCACGCTCAGCAATCGCGCTTGCGACCAAAACCAAGACCAAACGAGACAAAAGTACATCGAGTATGTTCAATCAAAGCGAGAATTAGTAAATCTAGTATGGCACAACTCTAAATTGAACCTAGAATTAAATCAATTAGACATTTTTGTACATCTACGTCTCCAAAGACAATGTTCCAAACTTTTTCACATTAATTTCACAAAATACCGCATATTCTAAGTACCTACCTACCTCTCGTAAAAAAACCAGGTTGATTTCATCTCGGCACAATGCTCCAATTACCGTCCGTAATAAGAGCACCTACCGCAGAAATGGTCATTTTAATTTAATCTATCAAAAACAGTAAGTATTGTTTTGACCGATTTCATTATTGTATCTAGGCTGACGCTGATTGCGAATGTAAAAGTGGGTAAAAAAAACGTTTTATCGATGCGGGTCGACCGGGTTTTTTTTTTAACTTTCTTGTATGATTAATATTTTGATGAAAAATGCTTAATCTGGCATCTTAATCATAAATTATATGAAAGCCATTTCGTTATTTTAATATTTTATAATGACATACTATTGTGCTACTTAACTTTTTAATTTACTAACTAAATATTTTCTGTTAATTAATTAATTACTTAAAAGCCTCACGCAAAACGCGATGCTAAGCTAGAACATGATCTAAATAAATATAACTATTTTGAATAATCAGCTAATTTACTCACGCTTTCGTCTAGTTTTTAGACTTATCAAAATTAAAATGAATGTATGTAGGCCTCATTAACCAGTAGTTTAGCCACAATTCATGCAGTTTATTTTTTTTATTTTTATTAAATGCCGCGTTGAAATGTGATTTCTTTTGCAGTTTAACTTTTTTGTGGTTTTTTTTTTCTTTACCATTCTTTTAATTATTTTTAGACTAAAAGTGTAAAAATATAATTCGTCAATATTTTAATAGGTAATAAATATAAGCATTTCAATAATTTTAATAACTAATCTCCTGGCAATTACCACCTTTATTCATAAACATTTTTTTAATGTTTAGAAGTGATTAGCGACTGTTTAACCATACATTTTGACGCTTAAAGTATAAACGTCAATTAATTTAAATCGTCGCTTTTAAATAAACCCCAACATGTTTGAGCATAATAACTAAAAAGAAATTTGAAAAATTAAAACCTATCACACAAATAGTTCACATTTTAGTCCAAAACAGCCACTAAAGTGATAGTATGAGTAAAACCAAAACCATAAATCCAAGTCATTGAATTACTTTAAAAGCAAACAATAAAAGAACAATCACATCAATTGAATTGCCCAATTACAGTCGGTCAACAACCTGAATTAGGCAACCAGCGTTTTTTGCAACCCACTCTTACAAAACTTAGACGTTTGGAAATTATTTACAAATCCTTATCAATGTGGGTGTGGCAGCTAATTGAATCACCGCACTTGAGGATTGTGTTGTACGAGTATTCTCATCAGATTATTTGCTCAGAAGTGCGAAGTGACTGAGCAGCTATTGACATTTTAATTTCTGCTGTTTTTACGATACAACATTGCTATCGCCTATACCTACATATTTGGATTCAACAAGGCGATGCAAAAAGCGCGTGTTTGAAGAGCCATCTATTCATGTAGCCTTGACATACAAACTGTATGCTGTTTAGAAATTGTTGACACTGTTATGTGTAGTCTAGTTTCAGCTTACCCAAAATTTGACACTGTGACGCTCGGGCAAGCAGTGCTATTCTGTAAAAATCTCACCGTGAAAACTAAGGTGAAGTGAGCTGTCATTCCACCTGATGTTAGGGATTGCCTCCATTGATAGTTCACTTCACGCTCACTTCACCTTTGTTATCACGGTGAGATTTTTATAGAATCGACAGGCTGCCCTCATTTCGCTGCTCTCTACCTGCAGTTCTGTTGTTCTACTGTATTGCTTACCCCAATGCCAATAATCCCAATCTTACCTTTATATGGCCTGAGACCTACAACATCAAGACCTTGATTAGATCCAGTTCCTGTATTTTTTTTTTTGGGAATACTATCACTACATAGTATAAAACAAAATCGCTTTCTCTGTCCCTTTGAATGCTTAAATCTTTAAAACTACGCAACGGATTTTGATGCGGTTTTTTTTTTATAGATAGAGTGATTGAAGAGGAAGGTTTATATGTATAATGTAGTGTATTTAGTATCAGCATTGCACCCGTGCGAAGCCGGGGCGGGTCGCTAGTTACCTATAATGTACTGAAACCGGAGCCTAACCTAAGCTACCTATAGAATTTACCGACCTGCACTCTTAATTGCGTAACACACTAATCCATTGCTTCTTATGTTCGAAAAGTTCATCTGCTCAACAACGCAAATAACGCAATGAATGTTGTTGAAGTGTCAAAATGAAAGCGAATGCTACTTTTACCGTGTTTCGCAACAACTGCGCAGAATCTTATGAAATATGATAAACTAGAGTCCGCGCGGAACTAGTTGGCCGTGCCTTAGGTATGAGCGGTGGGACGGAGGGTCGGTACGGGCGTTGCGAACCGCCACCTCACCCCTTTCCCCACCTCAGCGGCCAACTAGTTCCGCGCGGACTTTAGCTGACCCGACAGACGCTGTCCCGTGATCCTGCCCAAACATTAGATCATAGAAAAATCTTTCAGTTTTTCATTCCCTAAAAACCTTATTAAACAGCCACACCGGTCCAGCCATTCCTAAGTGATGCGCTTACCAGCGAACAGCATTTAATTTTTATTTATATGTATAGACTAGCTATGCCCCGTGGTTTCACCCGCGTAAATGTCGATCCCGGGGGAATATCGGGATAAAAAGTAGCCTATTAGTTAATCCAGGGTGTCAGCTACCTCCATACAAAATTTAATTAAAATTGGTCCAACCGTTTGAGCGTGAAGAAGTAACAAACATAAACACACACACAAACTTTCGGCTTTATACGAGTAATATTAGTGTGATTAGTGTGATGTAAAACAAAGACGACTCCGATGTCTGCCATGACATCTCAAATCTAATCTTCAATCTCCTTGTTCCAGCATAGTCGCTATGTCGTGGTGATCCCGGCGTGATGATGAGGCTGGACGCGAACGAGAAGCAGCACAGATACCACAATCTGTTGCACGACGACCATGCCAGTGAGTACCATCCACTTTTGTTTTTTTTTTTTTTAATTTTATTCATGCACGAGGTGGGTATAAAAGTTTTCACACGGAACACTGAAGAAGTAGTCCGTCATTTCGTCTAGTAGTTTTAATTTCTTTATATTTTCTAGTTGGAGAATCATATTACTGTTTAGATTGTTATGTTTTGAGTCTAAATAACAGTGAAAAATACATATTATGCCCATCCCATTCACAATTTAAAAAACTGCCAGCCTGCCAACTGTTATATTCTGTAAAATTCTCACCGTGAAACGTGAAATCTAAGGGGCCGTCCCCACGAGCGAGAGAATCGCGGCGATATTATCGTCGTGCCATTAAAGTCAATGGAAACTCTATGAATCAATTTCCACTGAGACGAGCTTTTTACTGAATAGACCGGCTGTTCTTCTGAAAATCTGGCTCACTCTAACTTAACCGCTGGTATTCCTGGTAGAAAGAACAAGTCAACCCTCTTAAACTGTTAAGAGCCTATACTACCTCAGCTAAAATTCACTCTTTATCTCGCTCGCACGATACTGCTCGCGGACTGAGTGAGAGCGAGACAGAGTGCGGTGCTAGGCGGCAGGCAGCGCCAATAGTTTAGGTATTTGCTTTTTAAGGTGAAAATAATGGTAATTAAAAAAAAAATAAAAAACATAAGACCTACTTTATAGTTCGTTCGGTTAGTATACAAAGTTTTATGATCTAATTTGAAGTATTTTTTGAATACCAGCGGTTTATTGTTCGGTTTGGAGGTAACTTTGGAATTTTTTTCAATAGAGAAAATTTTATGAAATCGTGTTTTCGTCTAACATAAGACCTAACATTAATCCCCAACTTTACCATATATTTAGTTCAAAATTAATGCTGCAGTATTTTCGACATAACGGAGGATCATGCTAAGCCATTTGAGGTAGTACAGGCCCTTAAGTCAAAGGAAGCAAAAGGCATTATCAAGTTGATTGACCAATATCAAACTTCTTTCTGCTAAAAACATCAAATGCGATGCGATACCTAATCCTTCTGTGCTCGCACCGCTGCTGCGGCTGCTGAGACCCGATATTTACATACTCCTTTCGCCTCGTTTACGTTCATACATCTGGTCATACACGCACGCCGGTTGCAAGTACTACGTATCTGACCTTCTCGAAGAACATCACCAATAAAGTCAATATAATTATTTTGTCCTTCTAGAGCGTCCCTTCGCGGCTTCACATCTGCCTTCTAGATTACCTTTTGTAAGTCTCCACTTATTCATCCTCTCAAAAAAAAACTGTTGGCATAATTATTACAAAGCGTGGACAATCTCATAACCTTAGTTATTATAACCACTACTTACCGTTATTACGTTTAACAAGCAAAACGCAAAGGTCTCGTATTGTCATGAAGTGAAGACATAAAAATCATATTTAATTGTTCTCTTTTCCCATGGCTGTTTTTTGTAATTAGCTTTGCATGCAACTTTGTACTGTCCGTAACAAAACTAATTACTTCAGGCTTATGAATGAACCAGCTGTTGTCTGGGACTTTGTTCGTATTGAAACTTCAACCAGTCGTTTGTCCAGCCTGTTTAGATTGTATAGCTAAAGGGTTTACTTGATATAAAATCCTTCTCTAGTTCTAACATAATATATCTGAAAACCACAACATATCTAATTTTCTTTTACACACGAAACGATTAGACATAGAGAAAAATACATCTTTTTTTATTTTCCATTTACAATGACTAAAACAAGAAAATGATATCTTCCCAATCTGGGCTCCAATTCTGTAATAATCCCCGCGAAATTTTACCTCGTGCAAACCACGTCATTATCGTGTATTGTTTACGGCAAGGAATAGAAATGTCAACCATACGGACAACATTTATTTTGACAGTTCAGATCACGCCATTGTGTCATAGAGAACACGTTAGTAGCAGATGTCGTGCTATGTTAGGTTAAGTTGTCATAGTGAATTAGGGATGTGAATTCAGTGCGTTGTCTGTCAGTCGCCGTGTCTAATAATACGAATTTACTTCGAAAAATTTAATCCCGGAAAACAAAAACTGTATCCACAGACCACAACCGCGAGGTATTCATTAAGAAAATATTTTTTGGACTAACAATAGCACCAATTTAAGATTAAGCCAGATAAACGTGAACTTGACAAGTAGCCATTCATTTTTTGTTCTTATCATACGTTAATTACATCTCATTACTACTACATTAAATGCGATAATTCCGTAATTACACCTTGTATACGTAATTATAGCAGTTTGTATTTGTCACTTATAGTGTATTTAAATAGAGGTTTTATTTACATACTTACACAGTTGAATACATTTTATTGTGGCCTTCTTCTTTGAAAAACGTCCACTTACCTCTAATTTACAGTTTGGTTACTTTCGATTTTCCGCAGTTTTCTTTCCTCAACATTGATACTCTTAATTTAATTAATTGTGTTTTCATTTCACTGTTACGCATACCTGTAGCCATACTCAGTGCAATGGATAAAACATTAACCTGCTGATTTTTCCAACGCCAGACAAGTTTATCAGAGGAATCATTTTGAATTTTTGACAGTTATTCCGTACAATAACTTTCAGATGTCAATTTTATTCCACGAATAAAAATTATCTGTGGATTGAAAAATCAGCCCAAGAAATATTAGATAAATAAACCCAGGGCGATAAATCTACAAATGTCTATAAACCGTCTTTTGAATGTTCAACTTCTCATTACCGATTCTGTAGCAGAGGTTATGGATGTGGAGCTGTGTCGTAAACTATGTTCCGCCTCCTATGCTGCCCTTTGTGCACCAAAAAATGCAGTCAAATCTAACACTATAATATACGTAGGTATTATGTACAAGTGTATAAGAGAAGAGCTCATTGGGCATCAAAAAATTCGTCCGCATCGCTATTAGTGAGACAAGTGCCTAAGCGTTGCCACGCTGGATGGCAATGCTGATACTTTGAACTAAAAATAGGCCAGCCCTGTGGTCATGTTAAAGAGTACCAACTGCATAAATCGATGTTCCGAAATAGTCGATAAGCACTCGGATCACACAGCCCTAGTGTTTAAACCCCAAATCGCTCAAACATATACCAATAAGATTGTTAACTTTGCGCCGTTTGAGATTTTCTGGCAGCCGACCCAGCACAGCCCGCCGTGCTAGGATGATTAGAAATATTTAATAATGAAAGCTTGTATTATCGACTGTACATAAACTTAATACAATGTCATAGGGCGAGGGAACCTGCAGCAGAATGCGTGTTCGTGGGAATATCGTCATACAATCTTATGCTGATTATGCGAAATTTGAATATGGGAAGAAATGTGAAACTTTATACAGACTGACTGGAATGGAAGAACACAGTGAATATGCATAGGGTCGGTAGGACCTCGCGAGAAAACAATTTGTTCTTCTTTTTGAGTTCATTTTGTTCATACAGGTTGAAATTTTAATCACCGTTTTCCTTTTAAGGGGTCATTGTACTCATCATTATGAACTATGGGTCCAAACATGAAATCACGAAAAAAAAATCAGCAGCATTGCGATTCTGTAACCATCTCACCGTGAAAACTTAGGTGAAGTGAGCGTGGAGTGAGCTGTCTGTGTCATCCTGATGCTAGGGATTGATACTCTTGACAGCTCACTCTAAGCTCACTTCACCTAACTTTTCACGGTGAGATTTTTACAGAATCGATCGGCTGTTCCCTACATTTTGACGAGTTATGCGAACATAAATGTAGGGAACAGCTGATTTTTTTCTTCAAGATTTCAGGTTTGGTCCCATAGTAAAAGTTGTTCATAATGATGAGTAAATTGAGTACTAGTCAATACATATTAGATTACTTGGACCCCACTAGTTGGCCACGTTAATAGCAGCATCAGTAATAGTAAGTAGTCGCGAGACCTATTTAGGTCTTGAAAGGTGTTGGTGTATAGACCACATAACATACTTAATATTCTGTTAAAAAGTAGACAACGAAATGACAGTAGAGGCACCGAATAACTATAATACTTAGTAGTAAAGGGCTTAAGTCTTATTTCTTTTACATCTTGATAAAGGCTGTCATGATAGAACTCCTTCCCTTCTTTAAGTGAATGGTGCATCTGTTTGTTTAATTCTTCAATCACTTCTCTCGTTAATTCTATTCTTCTCCTTTTCTTGTACATGTTGAAGAAGGCAACTCTCATCGTCTTCTGTTTGCCTAGCGTTTTGTTTTGTGGCCCTGTTTTGCTCACGTCCATCCACCTAGTATCGGTGTTCCCTAGACCACTTTCAATAAAAGAAGTCACGTCCAGTTTATTTACAACACATAAAGTGACTTCCTTAATGACGCTATCTCCATTTAATGCAAATAATATATTACGCACGAGTGGAGAATTTTCACCAAGTTTTCCATGCAATATGTTTATAAATACTTGCGAGGTATGTATAGTTGTATACACGTGAGAAAATGCATTAGCATTTGTTTAGTTCTCAACACGCGTAGAGGACTGCACGAAGCCTCATCTTACGTTATAACAACATACCACCACGCCTGTACTTTCTAAAAGAGTAGGCAGAAGTCTAGTTAGACCCATATCTTACTGGTGAAGTGGTGACGCCATCCACCGACCCGCACTGAGACCGCATAGACCACTCCTCACAGAGAAGCGAGTTGTGTCCCAGGAGTGAGAACATTCTTGAGGCAGATTATGTTATGGCCGGTTCCTATAATTTTCGGACCGTTATTGGTTTATTATTAAGACTCAGTGGTGAAGGTACCATACAACTCGATTCCCGCCGGCTTCCCTTCTAAAATTCAGAACACAACCACTCTATAGTCAATTCATCATTGAAATATAATGAAACGTTTTATTGCCTTTTTTTTTTTTGCTCTGGCTTACCTCTGTCATAAATTCACCCTTCGCCACTGTAGGATTCTTGTATCTTTACCAAAAATGATACAAAGACCTCATAGCTTTGCATAGTAGACACTCCCATATCGAAGTAGCTATCACAGGTAAAATTAGATTACGAATCTATTTATATGCCCAGTTTGGCAAAAAATGCTACCTTTGGTAAGCAAAACGATTCGTTTTTGTTTATAGGATCCGAGCATTAGTGATTTACTTCAAATCTTTGCCATTGTTGAAAACTATTGTCATATTATCACTTGAAGACTTACTTACTTAGACTTGAGGACTTAGTTAATATTTTTTAATCTTGTTCTCTTAGCCCACATAAAAGTAGACTCGTATTTATAGTCAAGCGAATAGCATGATGAACGCAAACCCATTAGGTCAGACAATAACCCCGCATGCGCGCCGCACCTGACATCCGGTGGCGGTTTCCTGCGTTTTGTTGCGCAGGAAGCGAACCTGTGACGTTCCGCGTGGTTGCTTGCAGCCACTCGGCTAATGAGGCTTGCCCGTGGAGCGTTTATTTTTCCTTTTTTGAGGGGGATCGATTGCTGTTATTTTAACGTGGGATGGGGTGGTTGGACCCTCTATATCAAGCAGTGAAAAAATATTTGAATCATTTATCATCTTTCCTACTGTTAAATTGATCTAGATAAAGTATCAATATAAATTAATAGGTAGAAAGGTTTCTGTTTGATAACATTCTGAACTCTGATTTGAACTAGTCCTTTACAACGCAATACGGAAGACTTCAAAGTCTACTACAAAACGAATCAGTGATATACACATGACTCATTATAAGCAGGCCTTCCAATCCGATTTGCAAAGTAACCCCACTGAGATAAATTGCAGTCCATAAATAAGGTAAAGGCAATATCCCAAAAAGGTCACAATCCTGCATTCATTTCGCCGGACAAACGGGTTGTTGACCGCATACTGTCCTTTGAATGCAACCATCTAATCCAGTGCCCATTGACCTTTCAACTGCATCCAATCACGTGCAGGTTAGCGCAGGTTGTTGCCCCATATCTATAGTCCAGATTCTAGAACTGAACACAGTATCAGTAGCACAATTTAAAAGCACCAACAATTGAATTAACAACTCATTGTGATTGTGCAACCAGTTGTCATCGGATACCGCTGTCGTGTGTAATTATGATTGTCGACCCTGGCCCGGTAGCCATGTTGCCAATATGGCCGCCCACGTGACGCGTGCGCCTTTGATCCGCACATAGATTCTAGACCAGATATGGCAATTCATTGGTTGAAATACAAAATTTGTCTAATGACATTGCCAGTCTGTATCCAAAAATGCAATTAAATATATCCAATAGTTTAGTCACTATAGGTAGGTAGTCAAAGATTGGCAAAACCCATAGTCGGCCCATCACTGCTATTTATTTCTATTTTCTTTAATTTCGATGTTAGGATTTATTCGAGTTTCAAAATAATCCTATTCATTAGTATTGCCAGTGTTTTCACTTGTTGTCGTATTGTCATCTCCACATTGTATATATCTGCCTGTAGAACAAGAATCCATTAAACGTATTGACTTAGAGAGATAAGTTGGAGTAAAGCCTACACTTGATATAAGTACAATTATCATCCCAATCTTCTGCAAACCCTTATAAATCCTGCAAATCATTTCTTCAGCGTTTATCACTCGAAGTGCTTCAAGAGACGGTACTGCTCACTTGTAATCAAATATTAAAATGTATAAACAAGGAAACTGAAAACTTCCAACCGGAAAGAAGCACTTACAAAAACGCATGTCAATAAAAATATATGAGCAATCAGCTGTAATGATTTCCTCAAGTCTCAAGTTGCTTATGCAAGATATAATCAACAGTAAACGCCTCGGAATGGATGTCAACAAGTAACCATGGTAACAATGTAAGATTTCTCGATGACGCAACAGTAACTGCACCTTCTGCTAAACTGTTTCTTATACCGCACTTTGAACTCTGCATAATCGAGGTGCGAATTTCCGCGACATTGAACACCATTAGTCTTGGAAACGAGTAGACAGTACCATTAAGTACATTCAGTAGATGGTGTAAGAGATGACTGAGGAGAGATAGGTAGCAACGTCCTTTTAAAAACAATGATGATGGGGCGTCTTGGTCCAAGTGTAAAAACGGCATGTCCTAGAACCAAACATTTAAAAGACCTGTGACATTCACCAACCTCCACTGGGCCTGCGTGGTGGAAAATGGCCCACTCCCTCTCACAGAGAGGAGGCCTGCAGTGGGGAAATTAGAGACTGATTATGTTCAGCCAAGAATTAGGGATCTTATCCAAGTTCCCAAAATTATGGATCTAGAAGCCTAGAAGACCGAAGACAGCTTCAGATAACGGTTCTTTCTAATAAATATTCAAGAGATAAGTAGAAAATGATGCTGTCTCTAGGGCTGAAAAGGCCGAAGCTCTTTGTCGTTTACCGACTGTTCCCGAGAACTCGCAAGGTGTTTATTGAAGCGCCACGGAGCGTGCGTGCGTGACTGATCGTCTCATTACTTATTCATCGCTGATCTATGGCCGACGCAAACGCCGGCGTTAACCCACCATAGCATTGTTTACTATGCTAATTTAATTATTGCCTACACTTTATTATCTACCTTTACTTTAATTGCACCACCAAATTGTTGGTCCGATACTCAATTTTGAATCGTAATTCGCAGACTAGAGGGTTCAATTAGAAATAATAGCAGTACGATTGATAAAATTGCTTATTATTACGTGGGATGACCATGTAGATCATTGACTTTACGAGACATTGAATGATAATAATGGTATTTAAATATTAGAGGTCGTATAGCAACCAGCATACTAATAACACACTAAATATTTTTTAAGGATATTTCTAATCATTGATTCATAGTTATGTTTGAAAAATTTGTCTACTCAACAACGTAAATAACGCAATGAATGTTGTTGAACTGTAAAAATGAAAGCAATTCCTACTGTTAGTATGTTACACAAATACCCCGTAGGTGCATCTGAGGGTTACCGCTGCCCCGGAACATAAAGGGCTAAGGAAGGAACACGGGTGGGTTTTAGTCAGTAAGAGTCTGACACTCCTTCTGCTCCTCCCAGAGAGGGAGGGGTCATTTGATGATTTAACATCAACAAAAAAAAAGGTGCTGATCTGATCATTATTCTATTCCTAGAATCAATTGTACAGGAGTAGGTAGGAATCCAATTGTGCCAATTAGTCGAATCTAGGTTGGTAAATTGTAAGTTATTCATTCTTAATGATAACTTGATCATTACTTAATTGAACGAGTGCCAAGAGCGATAAATGAGGTATTTAATAAAGACAACGTTCAATCAGAAGGCAAAGATAAATTCAAAAGACAATATTATACAGAACTATTGTTCAACCAGTTGCCATCATATTAAGTAATCCATAACACCTATAAAATTCACGCGATAAAATTGCATCGATTCTGGTATAAGCCTTTAATACTATGGGAATTAAATACAGATGCTGCTGCTGATAAAATTGATAATAAATTCCAATCAATATTATAACTGAGCAACTCTTAACAACGAAAGAAATGAAAAAATCTTTGCAGATGCTTTCCACGAACAACTGCCATTAAGCCCGCCTCTGTACATGTGTGTGCTTGAAGTATTAAATAAATAATAAACTGGAAAGCTCTTTAGCTGAACTGAAAACCCTAAAAAAGGTAACGAGGACAAGCTGGATGGGGAAGGCGAAGAACAGAACCACAATCCAAGGGTTTTGAAGGAAATTCCTAATCCTTTACTTCATAGGTTAGAAAAATTCGTAAGCTCAACAACGTAAATAACGCAATGAACGAGGGTTATCATTTTATATGCTACGCAATTACCCCACAGGTATTCTAGTGCAACTTGGAAGATACCTATCGAACTGTAGAATGCGAATTGTGATAAGCTGTGTTGATTCCAGTGAAAAAGCTATTAGCAAATAGATCACTGCGTAAAACAAACTTTTCAGTTACGTCAGCCTTCGGTCAAGGCCGAGTGGATCTGATTATACTTCAATTAGCGCTATCTGATTAGTTTACTGACTGCAATCGCTGCAAAAAGCGAATAATCGTGCCTTAATTGCTTTGCAGCGAAAAAGTGCTTGATAAGTTTGTGCACATTTGGGTTTATTGATTTTCGAAACTAAATATCACGTTGCATGTGAAATCGTTATTAAATGGATGTTATAATTGTCTTTTTATACTCTTTTTCCTCTGCTTATTCGATAAAGATCTACACATGAATCAGAAAAGCGATCGGTCCCCAAATTAAGTAACCAGCACCCCACTTGCTTATTTTTTAATCACAATCGGAAAAAAATTGAAGGAAATTGCTAATCAATTTCTACACATGTTTTTAAAGTTCGTCTGCTCTACAACGTTGATAACGCTATGAATGTTGTTGAAATTTCAAAATGAACGGTATTGCTATTGTTACGCAACTATCCCACTGGAAAACTTTCGCCTTTCATTGACAGAAGTATCGCCAATCGTAAGTAACGACATACAAGTTTACAATGTAACATTACTCCAGCTCCGGTGTGTACAATGTCAATCAATCACGGATGTGCTAAGAATGCGCAACACGAACTAAATGCGTAATGTTGCTTATTATGCGGTTTTCTTCCTAAGAACTTAATAGTCTAGGTCTCTCGGAAAGAACTATGTACTAGAATGCCGGACGCTGTTCTATAAACCTTGATTACTTTTACGAATAAGAGAAATGGAGTCGTAAAGGAATTTGTTATTGTACTATACATTATTTAATAGACTGTGATTGGTCTAGAAATAAAAAAGATCATAACACACTAAGAGCATTAATTGCTTTCATTTTGAAAGTTCAACAACATTCATTGCGTTATTTACTTTGTTGACCAGAGACAAATATTTCGAACATATGAAGCAATGTATTAGCAATATCCGTCAAAATGTGACTGATAGTTTGTTACGCAATTAGGGTGCGATAATAATAATTATTATTAATTATTAATTTGCAGATTCGAATCAATGTAGCAGATTAATTTGCTGCTACCAGTATCGGTGGTTGGGTGGTAGATGGGTCTGTTATAGAAATTCATGCTTTTGTGAATACATTTTCTTTTCTGCTCCGGGATAAATACACACATCAAAAGTGTCTAGGGATCAACATATATTTTTGCAATAACTTTTCTCCTGATTGATATTAATTAAAATTTTCTTTAAGGATTCATCAAATAAAGTGTTTTCGTTTGTCACAGTAACGATAAACCAAGTCACCTTTGCATTAATAAAGAAATTTGCCATTTTCCTAATAAAGGGATTTTTGACATTTGAACCACTAACACAAAAGTTCGAAAAAAAGACTGAAATAACAGTTTTCTCTAAAATTTTATTGGGTAACTTAAACAATTAATAATCCGTGTTTCTACCGCGAACACTAACAACACAAGAACATCGGTTTGGCATACTCAAAATGAGTTCATCCAAATCACGCTGTGGAATGGCCGCCCATGTTCGTTGCAACAACAAAAAAAGGTCTTCTTGCGACTGGATACCCTCCATATTCGGCAGAGCTCTTCTCTGTAGCATATCCCATGCATGCTCAATCGGGTTCAAGTCTGGCGACTGAGCAGGCCAGGGCAGGACATTGATGTTAGCTGCGGCGAGAGTCTGTCTTACAACTCTTGCGGTGTGCGGTCGTGCATTATCATGCATTAACTGAAATAAGGGACCGATTTGCACTTGTAGAGGAACGATGACGTCTGATACAATCGTCTCAGCATAAATTTGAGCGTTGAGGTTGCCTCTGATCCAAATCAACTCAGTTCTTCCGCCGATCCAAATACCCGCCCATACCATGATGGTTCCACCACTATAAGGATGGACTTCCTGGCAGGATTTTAATCGCTGTTGGCGTCCAGGGGTTCTCCAGTGTCGTATACGTCTTGTATCCGGTCTCATACCAAAACGAGACTCATCAGAAAAGCACACGAAACGCCATTGTTCTTCTGCCCAATTTCTGTGTTCAAGAGCCCATTGATATCGAATCCTACGATTGTGCATTGCTATAGGTGGTACCCGTAGCGGTCTTCGGGAATGAAGGTTCACTTCATGCAAGCGGTTTCTGACTGTTTGGTCGCTAATTAAGTTCCCTGAAGAGTGATGAAGCCTCACGGCTAACATCATGGCGGTTATTGTTGGAGCTCTTCGAGTTAAGATTTGAATGTATCGGTCTGGTCTCCGTGTGGTGCAGCGATACCGTCCTCCATGGCGCTCAGCCACGGTACCAGTGCTTAGGTAACGTGTCCAAAGTCGACTGATAACACTCTGACTTGTATTCAGAGCTAAAGCCACAGTACGTTGCCGGGAACCAGCTTCTATCATTCCCACGGCTCTGAGCATTTCTTCCCTGCTTAAATGACGTCGCCGCTCCATAATAACGTTGGTTTTAATCAGTAGTAGGGAAACAGTAGCACTAATAATGTCTTCAATGCGTTGTATGTTTTTATAGGGAAAATATTGACAGCTGATTTTCATCTTTTACTCGAATTTGATTCACAGTTCCTGATTCAAATTATGAAATGCACCAAAAAGGATCCATATAAATTTATAAAATCATAAATTTATTACAAAGCCACATCTAAATCTCAAGAAATCCGCATAAAAATGCTTGATCCCTAGACACTTTTGATGTGTGTATTTGCACGTGCTGAAGATATTTGTTTTGTGTCTGCCTGTTCGTGATCCGAGTCTGTAATGCCAGTTAAAGGGAATATTTACCCAGGAGATATTGCTTTTGTGAAGCTTATTCCAACGCAAGTCTTAAATCACTCCATTCAACGTTATAATGTTGTTTCATTACGCATGCAGAAAATACCTTATAAGGTATATTCTAATTCGATGCTTAAGGTAGTAAACAGACAAATGCATGGGCTATTTGCATGCCAATATGGAAAATAATGTTTTAAAATACTGTCACGCATACAGATGGTAATCGATTAGTGCAAGACTGAAATTTTCTTGATAATAGTCATTCAAACCTTTAGTTTTTTTCTCTAAATATGGGATAATAGTACCCTGATTAATGATTGATTTTTTAACCAAACATGGAGTATCTTGCTAGTCATCATTGTTGGAGACTTGCTGCGCCCCGCAGTTTTACCCGCACAAGCCTCAATCCCGTGAGAATATCTAGATAACTAGTATCCTGTGACCTAACCCAGCTCATTGTCTACCTATGTGTAAAATTTCATCCAAATTCGTTCAGCTGTTTTAGCGTGAAAGCGTAACAAACAAATATACAAAAAGTCAAATCTTTTCGGTTTATAATATTAGTTTTGATAGACGGGTCATAAGAATTTGTTGATATATATTACCCAACCATATGTGAAACTTAATCTTATACATATTAATTAACATCATGGGAAAACATAGGGTGGTCTAATCTAAACTGAGATCTCACGCAGTAGCTATAAAATTATAGAAGCGTGTCCCTCATGGGTGGCTCAATAGGAGACGTCATAACAACAAACAGTAGTTTCCCTGTACCATTCTCAGAATCCTTGATAACTATCTAGAAAGTGGTACAGCAGATAACGTTATTAACATAATAAATATTCGCCTACGTAGATAATTTCAAAGAGTTCACTGTCGTAAAATGATACAGAGATAACATAAAGATGGTACATAATGTAATGAATGGAATATTGTCAAATGTGTCTGTGACAATGGATTGACGTTTGTATGACAAGTATGGTGGTCATAAAAAGAGCATTGAAAAGCTGTTTGGGACATTGAATTTTGATTGGCAGTGTTTTGAT
This sequence comes from Globia sparganii, assembly GCA_949316385.1. Lineage (NCBI taxonomy): Eukaryota > Metazoa > Arthropoda > Insecta > Lepidoptera > Noctuidae > Globia > Globia sparganii. The sequence continues at coordinate 22,424,981 of OX438664.1, forward strand.
GACTTCAGACAAAACATGGGTGCAATGAACGATGGTGAATGATCGAAACAAACAAAAAGTGTCAAAGAAAAGGTTTTTAAAATCGATATCCATAAAGCCTAAATGATGCTTGAAATAAAACAAAATACGTAAGATAAGATTTTTTCCATTTTAAGTGACGAGGACGAAGTGGCTATGGATGGCTTGAAAGTAGCCAAGATAAGACATGAAAAGGTAAAGGTAAAAATGTTATAAAAAAATCGAAAGTAGTGTCAAAATTGCTTCGCTCTAAAGACAAAAGCCACTGCCTGTTCTTAAAATTTTTTGTCAATATACACAGCTTGATTTCTTTTGAGTAAATATGTCCTCAGCAAGAATGTAATTAAAATTCTTCTGTAGCTTATGGAATTCCCCACTAATTATGCGTAACCTTAGAAACGTGTGCTTGTAAAGTGTACGAAAAACTTGATGTTTACGTTGAACTATTAGATTAGCAAAATGTTTTTAGGCAGCAAATTCAGTTAATGCTTTAACTAATTTCAATTTTGCTGCGCATTCAATATGAGGGTTTTTTGGGCAAAAAATCTTCATAGTGCATGCGATGGATTAGCAATATGATTCAGATTGTGATTCAAAGTCTGTGTGTTACGCAGAGACGTCCAAAAGAGCATTGGGCATACGATTTTGCCAAAGTTGCGGGAAACACTTGGACGGGGTCGCACTGAACCTTCAAGTATAGCAGAAAGGAAAGCTGGTCCATACGTACCCAGCAATGGGTGATTCCAGGCTAAAATAATAATGCTGATGATTTAATACCTATAAACTACGAAGCAAAATCAGTACGATTTACGAACAATGTCGGTGTAAATGTTAAAAGATTCATCATTCTCTCGACAGGTTATATTGAGTTAAGCCAGACAATAAAATCATTACTTATAGGAGCAGCTAATCAATGTGAAATCGAAGGTCACATTAAAATAGTAGGTACATGTGCCATCCTTTGAATTGAATGGTACATGATGTCAATATTACGTCATCGGCAACCTTGTTGACTGATGAGAATACTGGTTTCAGGTATTACCTATTCACATGCTTAGCTGTTCAATCGATTACCTTTTAATGATAAAAAAGCGATTGATAAAAAGGAGGATAACTACCTTCTACTGTGAAACAAATCAGCTTGTTCGGGAAGTTAGAAAGGATTGATTTGTTTGCGAGTATCAAAATATGTCGCATAAATAGCCGTATTTTTTATTGCTTTGTAGTTCGATTTTTTAGAGCTTCATGGGACCGTAGAACTACGTATTTATTAGATATTAATGTCAACTTGATCCTTCCACGCGTTCCTGAAAAAAAGGATCTTGACTGACAGACGGACAACGAAATGACCGCATAAGGGTTCCGTGTTTTCCTTGAGGTACGGTCCCCAAAAAATCTAAGTAAAATAGGGTAAAAAAACCAAAAGTTTTGTGTTTAGAAAAATAAACAAACCTTAGATTACATCGGTCTCCTGGGTCTTTTATATTAGGATGAATCCAAAGCAAGTCTACCCTTGACAATCCTGCGATATTGGTTTAACTTCCGTAGTCAAATCATCTGACCTTTCCAAGCCCTTCGCAATCTGTTCTATTTGTTTCGTATCATTTTTCCTTTTCTTAGGTTTAAAATCACTTCGAAAACTTTAGCCAAGGTTATTTCTATGAACCGGATCCTTACAATTCCAAGGAATTTTCCATTTCATGAATTTTTTTCCCTGTCTCTAAATTGTTCTCCACTCGCTTATGACTTCTAAGTAAATCTACCACGTATTATGTACACAACTGTCTTACATTTCCTTGGTTACTGTTTGTAAATCATCAAACAAAATATTTCAAATATTTACTACTCTACAACAGCTACACGCACGCGCGTCATGCCACCTTCTCAACTATCCACCTTTCCACTTCCTAATAAGACTTAAATTCGAATACCCCAGTACTTTTCGATGGTCCATTGTGATAGCATACGCATGCGCGTCGACCTACCCCACTTACAACGACAGGGTTCCTAGCATTTCCATTTCCACCACTGTCTACTTTTCCTCTATGAGAATAAGGTTCTATTTCAGATCTGGCTTCATTTAGAACCATTTCATCTTGTGTTTAATCAGCTGTGTGTCCCCAATTGATAATTCAGTTAGTGCTGAGGCTGCCGGCTCAAAACCTGGGCCACGTTTTGTTACAAAAAATAAGCAAAAATTAAAGAGTGAAGTGTGAAATTGGTGCTATTGTCTGTGATTGAGAGTTTTAAAAATAGAGCTGCGAAATTGAGGTTGTGATAAAAACTTAGGTTATCTTTCGTTGCCCGAGCAACGTAATTTGGGAGTGTGAAATTTTTTGTCTGCATTTGTTTTGCTAAACGATACAGCATGTTTTGAATAGAGTGGATTGGTTCTATCAAAGAAGCCATTTTTTGCGTGTGCCAATCACTAATCCAATTTGTGTGCGCTCTTTGACCGGTCAATATGGATAAGATAATAAGGGAACGGCTTTTATTTATGATGAAATGATCGAATCGGAAATGGGGCCAATTGTGTGCTTTTATACATGTGTAGGAACTAGGAAATATCGATCATTCCGCACAATGTTCTGCGCTTGAATCAAAATAATTTAGAAAAATAAATATTACTATAATAACAATCTTCATGTTTGAAATTATCTAACATTTTCTTATTTATCTAAAGAAGTATTTCCCCAGTTCCTCCATAATATTCTATACTATTCAGCATTCAGCTACATTTAAACTTCTCATAAAATAATTATCAGATGTCTGCTAAACGATTCGTCATATCGGTTCACAATTCTCGTCTAAATATAATAACGTGGCCTCGATTTACCTGATGTGAGGTTTGGCTTGGTTTTGGCTATATTCTCTAATGTCCACCTTAATTATTCCATGGACCTTGGGTTTGCAGCTTTATGGGTTTTCCTCATACACATCGCTTTGGTCAAGGTTTCTTCTATTTCTGGAAACAGTTACGTTTCGATAAGTTTTGGCGTAATAAATCTATTCTCGACTAAAAATTATACAAGAAGGATTTCAAACAATAAGCCTTTGACGTTTTTCTTTCCATTATTTTAGTAATATTTGCAATAAGCTAAATAGTTTGCAGCTAAAAAAAGTAGAAAGATTTTACTTAAATAAAAAATCTGGTAAAAACCTTTGGGTAAGACCCATGACGATTGCTTCCAATTAAAATGACTGACACAAGGAAGGAAGTGGGGTTCTGGGAAAGTTGACATATGCACAGCCACATTATGAAGGAACCGATGACAAAATATTCCAAAGTTTCCATATGATAACAAAACAACCCATTCAGATAATGTTGTTGAAGATGAAAATACAGCGCAGTTTATAATAACAGTTGCAGAATCAAGTAGTAGAATCCCAAGTTATTGTTAACTATTAAGACTACTGCGAGGTTGTTTAACATACTTGCAAACATTTAAATCAAATATTGTGACTACCAGACCTGCGTGACGTCATAACTGTATAAACATGATGGCCGATGTGTTAGATTAGAATAATGTTTGTACATACGTGTCTGTAGTTCACGTTTTTACAGTCTGAGGTAAGATGATATCCTGTTTCTTATGACTTTTTGCTTTAGTTTATGTCTTTGGTTTAAGTATCATTAAGTACTTCCTCAGACTAGGCTGAAAGTTAAATATCTTGGCTGGTACTTTTAAAATATATCCCAAGGACAAGACCATGCATAGGTTTCTGCAATATTGGCTACTGATGTCATGACTTCAGAAATTGTTAAGGAAAACTAAACAAGTATGCTTTGATGCAAGTACTACTATATGTATGTATAGGAAAAAGTAAAAAGGAAAAGTGTAGAGCAATGTTTTAATAATCTTATTATGCGTAGCGTTATCCAGAACATTGAGTATTGTCTACCTATGTTTCAGTTTGACTATCGACCAGGAATTGCTCTATAACTTTGTCTTATTCATGTGTCAGTTTAGTCTTGTTTCACAATTCTCAAAATAGATAATTTATTTATTCAGATTAATGACTATTTGATCTCCATTAGGTAGGTATTTGGTTATTTAAATCATGTTTGCTCAATCAATATTAAAAAAGTCAATCATGTATGCTCTCCAAATTATAGATGATCTAAACTTTAATTGCATGATTGGCACTTACATTTGACCACATTTCTATTTTAAATCACCGAGTCGTGTTTACAAGTTATAAGACGTGTTTGGATATGACTGCAAAGCAAAAAATCCACCTCTATTTTGGTCGTGATGCAGACATATACATGCAGGTTATGAAACTATTACACAGTTTTGTGCTTGCAAACGTGACAGCAATTAAAGTTAGGATGTAGTAAAAATGGTTAAAGAAGATAAACTATAAGAACTTCCTGCGGATAACACGATTAGAGTGCATAATGTTGAAATTAATATAGAAACTGTTTCTGAAGTATTTCCAATGTGCGATGGGAAAGGGGAATATTGATCGAGTCGTCCGTTTTCCGTAGAATTCCGTAACTTATTAGTCCCAATGCATTTCTAAGTGGAGCAGACAGGCGGGCTTCCAACAATTTTATGGAACATCTTTTGAAAAACGGAAGGGGAGTCGTGTCCTATTTCCTCGTCTCTGGCAACGTTCATAGTTTTTTAATACAAGCATTTGGATTATTCCTTCAATATGAGTATTCTTTTAATATTATTATGCAGAGGTCAAAACCATTCCCTGTCCAAGCTTGATTACCGTAGATTTCAACCACAACATATTTCTAAAGTGGCTTGTATGATTCAGAATGATGATATAATATTATGTTTGCACATCCTCTACCTGATCTTCCTCTATCATTCGTATACAACCGCGGTCATCTCTGTGTACAAAGTCAATCTTTATAGCAAAAACTACTGTTTACAATTTAGTATTTACATTCCCACTGGTTTATCTAAGATCAAAGTCAACATTTTCCGAAGTGTCACGTTCGAATGGAGCCGTCCCGCTGTCCACATCTCATTGACAAGCATCGTTTTCAATACCAGCGGAGCGAGACGTTGTGTCGCGATGTCGGCTGAGTACTATTCGTACCTCGCATTCATCATCTACTGGTTAACTGTCATGTATTACAAGTAGACGTACTACTTGTAATACATGATGTCTTGTTGGATTTATCATGGTTGGCTGTTCAGAAAGGTGGAGGAATAGTTAAACATTTTATATTACATTTAAAATCTTTAACGGTGTTGAATTTGGAAAAAAAAAATAAATAAATACAAATTAATATAACATTATTTTCTTGATTCGACACCGTTAAGTTGGTTAAGTTAAGTGGTGGTCTACGTAGTTTTCCATTAATTTTCTTTAGGATTTCTTCTCAATTCATTCACAAGTAATTTCCCATTTGTTTTTCTTGAATGTCGTAAATAAACCCTCAATTTATTTCTCCAAAATATGCTCGAACGTTACAAAGTCGTCAGAAGCGCGACAGGCTGACAGAATTACGGCGAAGCTCGTCATTTACATCATTTTGTTCCGTATTAAAATTCATGGCGTGTTTAGCATGCATGTAGCGGTCGCACGCGCAGCATTACAATGAGATATTAGGAAGTGTTCTCACAACGAAACCTCCTGGACGTTTTCTAGATTTAAAAGATATATGATGAACGTTGTATAACCTAACTTAATATCAATTAACACAAGTTGACAATCCGCTGCTGGATCTGATTCAGGACTTTTATAAGCAAAGCTGATATGTTAACATCTACTCTTTTAAGGCAATATTTAATCCAATATTCTTTGGCCTGTCGGCTGTCAATGAATGCCAGACCTATCTGTCTCCTTCATCGATTCTTCGACCAAGTTTGCTGATTCTATCAGCTATACGGTTACTTCAGTTTTCGAAGGCGTAAAGTGTAAGTGAGTAATTGCGTAGCTTACACGTTTACCTTCACCAATATGTCGTAACCCTTAGGAATGGAAACGATGGCTAGTTGCCGTCATATCCGGTTGTTTGCCGTCAACCATGGGATTACTAGTCTATCATGCCGTGATTTGATTGGCAATGCTGGTCCTACTTTGACGGATGTACGATCACCCTAAGTGAGTACTTAGTCTGGATTTTCCATTACAAAGTGAGGGGAATACTAAGCTGTTGGAACAAATGATACTTTAGTATGATTAAGAGGCATGTGTAGCCATAAAATATTAGATTTACAAGCCAATCGGAGGAGTTTATTTGCCGATTGCGACAGTAATGGCAAAATTTCATGTTGCTTTTAGAACACAAACTTTGTTTCTTTACTACCTGTTGTCATTCGATTCCCACGGGCCTCCTGGCGTATAATAATTTGTTCGTTTTACTACTTGATATGGGTGCCTAGGCACTGAATACTGTTCCTTTCTCTAATTTATTTTGTTCATCAACATCTACAGTATTTTGCTCCACTTTCGCCATCTCTTGCTGTCTTGAGTTCGTTTTATCCCGGTCTTTCCGAGTTTAGGTAATCATGTCGTCGACCCACCTTGCTATAAGTCTTCCGATGCTCCTCGTGACTGCTCCCAGCCTCCAATCGGTAATTATTTGATTTCAACCTCTCGTCTGTCCCTCTTCTTCATTAGTTCCTCTATCGTGTTTTGTCTTGTTATTTCCTTGTTCCATCGATTGAAGACAATCACATTAAAACTTAGTTTCCTCACTCAAACGAGACGTGGTAAACATCAACATTTCCGGACACAGCTCGCAGGCGCCACGAGATTCGTGCCAAGCAATAAAATGATAAAATGGAACGTTAGATCTAGACTCAGCGTCGCCGGCAAACGAGATAACATTGATATAAATCAGATTAAAATTAAATACTCAATAAACAACGGGAATATTCCCGTTACATTTGACGTGGATTTTAAATTCAATTTCATGCCTTATGCAGGTAACACTTTTTGGTCAACATAGAAGTTAAACGCGTGACCTCAGTTGAGTAAATATATTAGAAGATGTTAATTTATTTAATTACGCTTGATATTAAATTATTTATTGATGAATTTAATACAGATTTAAGTATTCATAGCTTTCTGAGAAGGTCGGCATGAGGTCTACATGGGTGCTTTACATGAGCTACAGAAAACAAAGTATGAATATTATGTTAACGTATACGTTTTACAGGCATAAGCCTTGACTTCTCCAGACTCCATAATAAATTTTTTTATTGCTAAATGAACCTGCTCTTGACCTCGATCACGATGATGAAAAGCGATGGATGTGGTCTATGATGGAACGAGCGTGCCCAGAAGATCCTTCAAGATTTGGAGGAAAATTCCTAGTATTGTTAGAGATTTTTGTTTACTATGTGGAAACCTGGAAGGTCTATGGATCTTGTTCTTATTTACCCTCGGGAACTGTTGAAATAGACTATTCAAGTCTTAGTTGCGTTATCGATAAATTACAAGAAATTACAACAGTCAATTTCCACTATCTTCGAGGCTGTAAGGAAGCCTATAATTTCATAATGGTATAGTTTTAGAAGCCACTAAAACCATTCTCCACTTCCTAGTACATAATTATTTACAACAACAATCATTTATTAATTTTGTATTACCTACAACATTTACAACTATATACTTCACACAGGAAATTGTAAGTTACTTGAGTAGAATTTCTGTTTTTTTGTGGGATATTGGCCCCGATTCTGTTGTTCACAAACTAAACTAAATTTAAGTTCAGTGCATCTTTTTCTTTCTATTTCGCTAGGAAAAGCACAGAATGAATGAATGAATGAATTGCACCGATCCCAGCGTGGTTAAACCAGACTCGATTAATCGAATGAACCCCAAGATTCGCACTAGCTTCTGTAGCCTCATGATCATGGTGCTACAGCGGCCATTGCATATCAAGGAATAGACCGGGGGGCGCGGTAATTGGTAAGGAGGACGTGCCCGTAGGATAGGGAAGGATTTAAGAGCCTACCGGATATGCATCCTAGAGCAAGCATTGGACTAGTGGAGAGATGAGTAATTATTATCTATGGATGGGCATCTTCTAACGACCTTGCCGCCAGGCTGGTTCAGGTCGAGCTTCATCGGCGAGTCTTTTGGCGGAGTGTTACTGCTTTCTCGGTTCTTTTGTATGTCATTGTTCTGTTGTATTGTGTTAGATGTTGCTGTTATCGATGTCATCTTCGGAAGTTTCGCTACTATCCGTTTCCGGTTTATTGTAAATCTCACTAGCAGCGATCTTGATCTTACTTTTGTCTTCCGCTGTATCCATCCAGAAATTGATTCCCTTGTCGAAGTACTTCATGTCCTGATTTAAATTGTCGTTCCATGTGTAAATAGGTCGGCCGACCTTCTTGGATTTGGCTTTGTATTGCATTGCTGCATGTAGCAGGTGTGGTTTGCGACGCCTGTAGACATGTGCGTGGTAGCACATCCTATGGTTCTTGATGCGTTTGGTTACTGTTTTTCCGTCTAATATTTCATGCATTTTCTTTTGTCTTGGTTTATTTCTAGAGTGGTTAATCAAGTCCCTCATGATAACTCGCTCATATTTTCTGAGTCTTGATCTGTTAGCTTTAGTAAGTGCCGAAACTTTCAAACCGTGTATCATGCACGGTACGATCACCATTCGATACATGAGTCTGGCTAATTTCCAGTCCATATTTGAATTATTTATGAATGGTAGTAACGATTTGGCGTTTTTCATGGCCTGTTCGCAACGTTTTTTTATAGTGCTTTTTCTACTTAATGTAGATGTTATGTATGTACCTAGGTATTTAACTTCTTCACATGTTGGTATACTTATTCCATTAAGGGTCACGTGGGTCGTTATCTGTGTAGCTTTGGGGTCCCTAATTAGTATTTTTGTTTTTGTTTCGTTTATTTGGAGGCCTACACTGTTTAGTAGGGGTTTAATATGGTATATGATACCTTCTAATCCTTCTAGGTCATCTGTAATAAAGATAAGGTCATCCGCAAATGATAATACTAGAGGGAGTGAGATTTCGCGATCCTGGTCAAGTTTTATTAATTGTGTTTCTTCGTCGAGGGTTCTAAGGACTTCGTCGATGACCAGTGTAAACAGGCGAGGGGACAGAGGGCAACCTTGTTTGACTCCCTTTCCTTTAATAATCCAACTGCTTTGCTGGCCACACCATTTGATGCATGTTCGTTCATTCATGCATACCTTGATTATCCTGTTGGTTAGCGATTTGTTTGTTCGTTGTAATAAGATATCTCTTAGTGCATTGAGGTCGACGTTGTCAAATGCCTTTTCAATGTCGAGGGCGAGTACATAAATTCTTTTACCTGCACGCCATTCTTCGTCTAAGACCCTTTTAAGCGTGAATATATGGTCGTCTGTTGATCTATTGTTTAAAAAGGCCGCTTGGTAGTTGCCCAACTCCGTTATTATCTCATCTAGTTTTTTTAATACGTAGGAGGCGTAAATTCTGTAACCCGTATTGCAAACCGATATGCGGCGATATTCATTCTCATTTTTAGGGCTATTGTTTTTTGGAATTGGTACCTGTACGGTCTCCAACCATGTGTCAGGTGCTTCGTTCAGTGTCCAGGCTTTGTTCATGTGTTTGGTGACGGCTTCTTGTAATATTTGGGGCATTGCTTTGTATAATTCGATTACCACTTGGTCCGTTCCGGGGGCTGTCCCGTTCCGCATTTTATTAATGATTGCCATTACGTCGTCCGTAATAGGTCCCTCACCCTGTACTTCGGTTATCGGCTTTTTTATATGAACTGTTGGTATAAGATGGCCCTCGGATTTTTTTAAAATTTGCTCCCATTTGGTCATTGGTATATAAGTAGATCTTTTTCGACGTTTTGTTTGAAGTTTGTTCCTGCTGTAAAAAAAGTATAGCATCTGCATGCGTTTTGCAGGGTGTTTTTTCCCCAATCCATTGAGGCAGGCCCTGCATGCTTTTTGCTCTTCCTGATATTTAACCTTTTGAAGTGTTGCCTGACATTCTTTTACTCGGTTGTGCCTATTTGGATTATCTGGTTGCCTGCTTTGTAGGAATTTAGCCTTTTGTAGGTTAGCAAGAGCTAGTCGATGATCTCTGGAGAGAACTGGCTGAAAAATAAGAGTTTCCTGAGCAGCCGATTTTAATACTTCCGTTATGGTATTCCAGGGTATTTCGATGAGTTTGTCCGTTGAGTTGATCCCTTTATCTTTTAGTTTTTTTGTTATGCAATCTTGGTATTTTGTTTTTGTGAATTTACTATTGAGAGCGGCATAATAGCATTGTTTATAGTTAAAATCCTTGGCCGCAATTGTTGTTTCCTTCGCGGCTTGCTGTTGTCTTTGTGTAATAATGTGTTTGGTGCTTTCTTTCTTGTTTGAAATTCGATTTGTTCTTATTAGACCCCAGATTATTTTATGGTCGGATGTGCCCCTAGCGGCCCATTCGCCTTTAATAAAATCAAAAAGTTTTTCTGATGCATGTGGCGTTATAATGTGATCCAGTTGGGATTTCTGAATGCCCTTTGACCACGTTATCCTGCACGATGATCTCGCTTTTGTCGTTTCTATTTGCAGTTTTTCCCTGTTGGCTATATCCATTAACATTTCCCCGTTGTAGTTAGATAAGTCATGGTGTAGGTTTTGTTGGATCAGCCCTTTGCGTTGGAAACTTTGTGTATCATGTCGACCAATATGTGCGTTAAAGTCGCCAAGAATTATTAAAGTACATTTCCTTGGTTTTTGTCTGATCAAGTTTAATAAGCCTGTGAAGGATCTGTTTGCTATAGATGTACAACAGTTTATGTGAGAATTGATTATATACAGACTAGCTGCGCCCCGCGGTTTCACCCGCGTAAGTTTTGATCCCGTGGGAATATCGGGATAAAAAGTATCCTATGTGTTATTCTGATGTATAAGCTATATTACTGTAAAGTTTCATCAAAATCCGTTCAGTAGTTTTCGCGTGAAAGAGTAACAAACATCCATACATCCATACATACAAACTTTCGCATTTATAATATTAGTAGGATAGTAGGATGAGCAGGCTTGTCATTTTCCCTGTTAACTTGAAGAGTAGCTGACATCGCGTCTGTATCCTTTTTTCTGTTAACTAATTCAATTTGAGCATCTTTTCTGATTAGAATTGCAAGTCCCCGATGTGTTTTACCTGAGGTTCCATAGAGGTGCCATTCGTAGTGTGTAGAGTTGTATGCTCCTGAGTTCATACCTGTTTCTTGTAAGCAGGCTACATGAATGCCCCTAATTGAAAGTTCAGCGTCAATTTTATCTTTTTTGGTCGGTTTTGAGGCCCCGCGGACGTTCCAAGTTGCAATACGCAAGTCTAGGCAAGTGTACTTTATTGAGGTAGACGGTTGGTTTCTAAGTATTGTGAACCCAGTGACATCTGCGACTACTTCTGATAACGGTGTACACATTGGTGCTTGTTGTTCATATTGTGTTAATGAGCTAGCTAATTGAGGGCTGTTCGTTTGAGACTGGGATTTCGTGAGTTGACCTTTCTCTTCACGTGTGTTGTACTGGTTAATTAAAGGCTTATTATATAGTGTTGTTGTGACATTGTTCGATTTTTTCATTATATCTATCGGGTTGCTGTTATAGTGTTTGTCGTCGGTCATGACCCAGCTATCGTAGTGCTGGTCCTTGTAGAGGATGTGTATGTTGCCGGGTACTGGTTCGCCGGTAGGTGAATACACTAGGTTGTGTCTTGTATCCGTGTGCACGTGCAAATTTACAAGATAGAACTCGGCTGCGGCGATTAAGATATCCTCTCCTCCCCAGAACGTCTTGTTAAACTGCTGTGTTATGTATTTTGTTATTCTTTGTTCCTGGGAGAGAATGCTGTTAGGAAGAATTTCTTGTACATTATTTAGAAGGGCTAAGCGAATTCTTTCGTCATCTCGATGCTCTAAAACATATGAAGCAAGATCCTGACGGACAGACACGTGGTCGAAAGTTAAACCCATTACATTATTTATTTGATGTGCTATGGCCCTGAATAGGCAGTTTCCGTCTTTTGTCATACGCACAATTGTGCCCATTTTAAAAGAAAAAAACTTTTTGTTTTTATGGTATTACAAGACCTGCTCTGCACACATGTGTTGTGTAGCTTTGGGTTTGTGAACCACTATAGCTGACAGGGGAGCTTAACGCTTGAAATTTATGAGCTTCGCTATTTTTTGTTACTTAACCTTTTTTTTTACCCTTTCGGTCCAATTTTGCGCGCGGTTTACAAATTTTACAAGCTAGGAAATAGGTAGCTTGTTCAAGGCAGTTTTGATAATTTAGTAGGTACAATGTTAAATTAAGAAAAGCGTGAAGTACTAATTCTAGAGCGATACCGTATTTCAGGTTAAAATAATAGAGTGTATTATTTTGTCCTTCGCTCCTAAATATAATATGAAGACATTTCCTTAAAGCCTATTTATAGCTTACAATGATGTTAAATTCACGCGTGGCGTCAAAAGTCCAAATTAACAACGCAAAACGCAGTTTTATACAGCCTCCAAGCCTCTATCGGAGGTCCCTGAAATATATAATGGAAAGATCTCACCAAATCCACGTCGTCGATATTCTCGGCCGGAAGGCCTAGACCTCAGGCTTGTATATCAGGTACACACGTATGCCACTTTACCACCGTTTTAAGGTGTTTTAATTTGCACCCACAAAAACACAGCAAGCGAAACCCCGTTCGAGTTTCAAGCTCAGAGTCAGCCACGTGTTGTGCACATTGCATCAAGTAAAAACAAAGGCGGGTCAAGACACGACACGTCTGTCCCCTTCGGCGGCCACTATCCGAATCTATTTCGCTAGGAAAAGCACAGAAGATAAATATTAGTTTAGTCTTGTCAAATTAGATAATCCATAGACAAGCTTAGACGTGATTAAAAAATGGCTACTAAAAATACGTCAATTTACGTCAGGCGCTGACTAATTTGACAGGACTAAACTAATATTTATCTTCTGTCCTTTTCTTAATGAAATTGAAAGAAAAAGATGCACTGAACTTAAATTTAGTTTAGTTTGTGAACAACAGAATCGGGGCCATTATCTCACGAAATGGAAGATGCATAGGTACTTTAGGCACCTCGTCATCATTCTCTGGGCCAATTTATTTGGGGTGGGGGCAACATGTCTTTGTTTCCATACTTCTCTAGATGATGACTAACGCCATCTCGGTAGACACCCTCTTTCTAGCCAAATCATCATCTAATCATATCCTACTTCCTACTAATCCTACCAATATTATAAATGCGAAAGTTTGTGAGGATGGATGGATGGATGTTTGTTACTCTTTCACGCAAAAACTACTGAACGGATTTTAATGAAACTTTACAGTAATATAGCTTATAGATCAGAATAACACATAGGATACTTTTTATCCCGATATTCCCACGAGATCGAATCTTACGCGGGTGAAACCGCGGGGCGCAGCTGGTATTACATAATCATCAGTCGATCCATCGTTTCTTTCGTCTTTCTATTCTTATTTCCTACTAGCTGTGCCCGCGACTTCGTTCGCGTGGTTGTCGAGAACAAAACAACGTCGTTTAGATAAGAGTATATCACCTTTTTGATGATTTAGATAAGAGTCCTGACTTTGGTATAGTTGATTACGTTAATGCTTCTCTATATACTATGTTAGCGGTGGAATTACCCGGAGCATATACAAAAAGGTTGTTTGGGTTGCTAACACGTGATAGAGAAACATAGAGTTGGCCGTGTGAAAAACAATCAAAAGTAAGGTCTACACCCGCAACGGATAACGTCTGGCCTTGGGCTTTATTAATAGTCATAGCGTAACAGAGGCTTACAGGAAATTGCACACGTTTGAAAGTAAACGGAAAATTATTGGGGATAATGGGTATCCTGGGAATGAAAACAACATCACCGGAGCCGCAACCTGTTAAGATTTCGGCTTCGATGACATTTCGTTGGAGATTTGTTACTCTCAACCGAGTTCCATTGCATAGTTTTGGTGGGCTTAAATTTCTGAGTAGAATGATTGGTACTCCGACTTTTAAATAAATTTTGTGTGCTGGAAGACCTGGTGTATTTAGAGAGTCTAAAAACTCTACTGGATAGTGGGTGGCATCTCCTTCTTCTAAAACCGTGTTAATAGATAAATATTCCCTACTTTCTCCAGAAACATGTACCAATATTTGAGAATTTATTGCTGCTGCTTGGTCGTTGCGAGGTGCCAAAATAGCTCGTTGGCATAGCCAAGCAGCGTCATGGTTCGAGATCTCTGATGGATCTCCGTATACAGAGGAAATGAGTTCCTGCTGTGAGGCAACAGAAGAACACAGGCTTTCGACTAAAGTTACTTTACCTCCTTCTTGAGTCGGGTATGTGCCGTTACCAATTTGAAGTAGTAAATTTGAGAAAACCTGCGCGTTTGCGTCACCTCCCAAATATGCTCGCATATTAAAGCTCAAATTAGTTAATATGACACTACGCCATAAAATAGAGCTCTTTAAACAGGCACCTATTTCATCGGCCCTCGTTCCTCTGGGTATTATAGGGAGTGTCTGCCTGAAGTCTCCACAGAATAGCACCGTTAAGCCTCCCATCGGTCGGTCATTTTGTCTTATATCTCGCAACGTTCTATCTACAGCTTCCACAGCTTTACGATTTGCCATCGTACACTCGTCCCAAACGATAAGGGCGCAATCGCGTAAAACCCTTGCTTTATCACTATTGCGAGACACGTTGCAAACAGGGTTTTCTGTGCGGTCCAAGTCGATTGGTATTTTAAATGTTGTATGTGCAGTTTTTCCTCCTGGTAATAAAGTGGCAGCTATTCCTGAGGAAGCGACGGCAAGGGCAATTTTGTTTTGGCTCCTTATTTGAGCCAAGATAACTTTAGTGAGGAAAGTTTTACCTGTTCCACCAGGTGCATCTAAAAACAGCATTTCTCCTAATGAATGTTCTACACTACAGCATACTCTATCAAAGATTTGACGTTGTTCTGACGTCAAATTTGAACAGCCATTTCGCAATATTTCTGCTAACTCTTCGGGGTTGTAATTTATTTCAGATGTATACTCCCTATTAATTCGTTCCCCACCAACTGTCGGTGTCGGCAAGCCGTATTGACTGAGGGGGTTCCCTCCTATACTTGTAACTATATCTTGTATAGCCAGCAAAGCCCTATTATGGCAGCTTTCACGTACTTGGTCAGAAGTTTCACTATTTATATTTTGCTGTCTCAAAAAATCTTCGGCAAACGCGTCTTTATATTTTTGCCACAACTGCCCAGCGTCCGATAGGCCACAAAATGTCAACAAAATGGCAAATAAATGGCGCAAACGATGTGGACTATCACTGACGCATGCTTCGGCTAAAGCATCATCCCAATGCTGATCGCCATCTAATAAATGCCGTGCGCGGCAAGCAGCTTGAAATGTGGGATATTCTATATCGTCCACTTTGCGGAGCTCAGCAAAAGAAGTAGGTCCTCGCACTGTGTGAAGAAGAAGGCGTAAATAATAACACTCTGCATTATTTGGGTGCACCGTGTATACTCTTCCAATCACGTGTTCTTTAAAAATGCCGGACTCGCCTTCTACAGCAGTTCCACGTCTCCTGCGATTAAAAACACCTTGCTGCTTGTTATAAGTATAATAATGTGGCACTTCATTGTACAACAGAGACTTAGCGAAATTGTCTCTTTCGCAAAGGCGAAAGAATGCGAGCAAGGTGGTTTGTCTTGGGTTGTTCATTCTTTCTGCCACATTTTCTGGCTGAAAGTAAACTCGCTGCCCGCCTTCCAGGTGCACGTCAAGATGGATGACTGGCGGATACCTTTCATGAATAGGGAAACTCAAAATGCGCCAAACTGCCTCCGAAGAGCTTATGTATCGGCTAGATTGATACCTTGTCACTTCATCAAATTGGTTGTTATTTCTTAGTGCTATCATGGCTTGATCACTACCTTTATTAACATATTTACATATATATTTTATAGATTCGACGCTATTACAAATTTCAACATTAATGTGTGCTTGAAAAGCGTTTGACAAAACTGGAGAATACGGTACCACCCAACTATTATTTAGAATTATTTCTTGTCCACGGAATCTGACAGTAGCTGTGAAACCACCTTGTGACGGTGATCTTCGCCGGTATTGCGGATACCCATTTTCCCCAGCCATAGTTAGTTCTTTCAGTGCTCTGGGGTATTTTTTTGAGCATTGACCATCTTTCATGCACGGTGATTCCCTGTTTAAGAGGCCACATGGCCCGTGAACCATATGTGTTTTTACTATGTCATGCAAAATCGGATCTGCATTATAGTCCGGAAATTCTGCACTTATGACACTGTCTATAGCATCGGGACGAATTTTTTCTTCCAGCCACAGAAGAATGTGCGCGTGGGGTAAACCACGCTTTTGCCACTCGACGCTATACATAAAACAAAGAGTTGAACCGAAAACTTTCTCCTTTGTAAGTAGATTAATCAAGACTTTGAGTTTTAAATGAAAAATCCTAGCAATAATGTCATGTCTGTCGTATGACGCCTGTCCTGTGAGAAGTGCCTGGCAAATCTCCGTCCACTTTGGATTTGTTGTAAATGTTATAAAAAGGTCCGGCCGGCCGTATTTACGGACGTAACAAAAAGCATCTTGCGTTCGTTCGTGCATATACCGCGGACCGCCTGTGAAACTGGATGGCAAAATAACCAATCGACCCAAGTTTTCGACGTTATTATCTGATTGCATGGCGTCCCGCAAGTGCACGTATTCTTCAGCGCGTAACCGTCGCTGGTTAGTGCGAATATACACTAAACGTTCAGTTTCTATTTTTGCGTACATGTCCACAATAAATTGGCTGAACAAACCACGAAATCGTTGCAAATATACGAAACTGTTTTGCCTTATTTGTAAAAGGTAGGAATAGTATTGTTGAGCAGATATTTTTTTTTGATAATTAGTGACTCTCGTAGTAGGGTTCACTTGGTACAGCCCAAAATTGTACCCATCTTCACCATGACAATAAATTAGTGGATATTGCAGGGCGTCGTAAGCTCGGTGGGTTTCCAAAATGCGTTGAAGGCGATCGTCGCGTGTACGCAACACGATATCACGTCTCTCACACTCCTGGTCGACTAAAACAACTGCAACTTCATCTGCGACGGGTGCATTGTGTCTTCCACGGTGTTCACCCACAGGACGTCTATCGGCACTTATAACAATTTTGAAATCATTGCTGCCTTGTGGAATTGACTCCAATGCAGCTTTGAATTCACGAACGTACTGGTTAACGTGATGCAGCAATTCTTGAAGTTGACCCAAAAGCTCAGCATTGAGCTGGGGAAAATTGTGATTTCTAACATTGAGCTGTTGCGTGTAATCGGATACAAAATAAATTTGGAGAAATTTGGGTTCATTTTCTGGCAGCAAAGATCCAATAAGGTGATAAACTTGACCTTGTACTTTGAAGGTTGGCATGAACGGTCCTTCCGTTATTTGTTTTGCCCCAAAGGAAGTCATTTGGAAAGCACTGTTATATAAACGAATATTATCCAAAAAACGGTTCGACTGGGGATGATCGCCATTCAGGAGACTTTTAAGTAAGTGTGGTGGATCTTGGAAATTTGGAAGAACAATTTTTCCATTTGAGCAGCACATTCCATCTGTCTCTTTCCTCCATTTCAAAGCATGACAAAAATTACAAATTTCTCTCATGTCACCCACGAAAGTAAAGCCAGCATAATTAATTCTAGACGAATATGTGAACCCTGATTTTTCCCTATTGTCCCAAGGTAATAAAATATTTGCATCGTCATTTTCCATGGACTCATCAGCTCCGCTATTTGTTTCTCTATTCATATGGTATCGAGCTCGTTCTATTTCTAGGCGAGATTGACGTTGTTCTGCTGTTTCTGCTCGTCTTAGTTCATCTATTCTTTCCCTTTCAGATGCAAGATAACTTTCATTGTTTCTTTGTACACCTACATAGTTATGTCTAGCTATTTGTAATCGTTCTTCTCTTTGGGAGAGAGATTCAGACTCGCGCGAGAGAGCGTGTCGCTCTCGGTCAGATGACAGACGTGCTTGGCGTTCCTCGATACTCTCTTGAGAACGCAAAGTCGCGGTCCGAGTTCTTTGCGAACTTAAGCGCGACTCCCTTTCTGTGAAAGTCTCTGACTCGCGTGAGAGAGACTGGCGCTCCCGATCAGCAGACAGCCGAACTTCGCGTTCCTGGATATTCTCTTGAGAACGCAAAGTCGCGGTCCGAGTTCTTTGCGAACTTAAGCGCGACTCCCTTTCTGTGAAAGTCTCTGACTCGCGTGAGAGAGACTGGCGCTCCCGATCAGCAGACAGCCGAACTTCGCGTTCCTGGATATTCTCTTGAGAACGCAAAGTCGCGGTCCGAGTTCTTTGCGAACTTAAGCGCGACTCCCTTTCTGTGAATGTCTCTGACTCACGTGAGAGAGAGTGGCGCTCCCGATCAGCAGACAGCCGGTCTTCGCGTTCCTGGATACTCTCTTGAGACCGCAAAGTCGCGGTCCGTGTTCTTTGTGAACTTAAACGTGACTCCCTTTCGGTGAACGTTTCCGATTCACGTGAAAGAGCGATGTGCTCTCGGTTAGCAGATAACCGTGCTTCACGATCTTCTTCCGATTCCTGAGACCTACAAAGTCTCATCCTTTTCGCATTTCGGCTACGCAGCGAAAGGTTAGTTTTTTTTCTTTGAGGCATTTTCAAGGAAAATTAAAGCAATAAACAAAACTAACAACACTTATGACTGAATAGCCTACAAACTTAAAAGAACGGTGCGTCGAACAGTCTAGTGTGACAACGTATCGTCTGTTCGTGGTCGTGACTCAACGAATTGGCAACACTAACTTACTGTATAACGATTGGCACTATTGGATTCAAACTACGAAGTAAATCAAATACAATCTTTACTTCGTACTTCAAACCAATGACCAAAGTTGACCAAACGAAACCAATAAGATAAGCAAATACTTTTTTTTCGACCAATTTAGAAAATCGATAAACCAAGCAACCAAAGAACTTTTACGACACACGCAAGAACTTTTAAGACACCTAACGAAACCCAATTTGCCTAGTAAACACGGTGGACGTCATCCTCGCGCGGAAAATCTTAACACCGCGATTCAGAAAATGACGTCATTTGCACAACGCCATCTATCGGATTTAGATTTCAACTATCAACATTAGTTCTATTTTTAGTCTTAAGATGTCGTTGCAAGTACTATACTTAATTGCGTAACGTAATATTTTACTTCTTGAACTCACTAAATTAATCATATCTTTTGATAGAGTGAACCGATTTCGATGAAACAAAAACTAAGTTAAACCTCAAGTTGCGTATAATTTTTGTATATAAACATTGTCAGCATTGAATTCGTAGATTTTACGTGATGTGCGCACAAACAAACAGACAAACAGACAAAAATTTCAAAAATGATGGAAATGGGTTCTGTTACTTATCTTTTCACACGCTGGCTATTTTTTGTTTCAATTTCTTCAATGTACAAAAATGACTTTTCTACAGA
This sequence comes from Globia sparganii, assembly GCA_949316385.1. Classification (NCBI taxonomy): domain Eukaryota; kingdom Metazoa; phylum Arthropoda; class Insecta; order Lepidoptera; family Noctuidae; genus Globia; species Globia sparganii. The sequence goes on from OX438664.1 coordinate 22,444,489, forward strand.
TTTATTATATGTATAGATTCATACTCAAAACTTTTCTAACGACAATTTCCTCATTCTCCTACTACTATAAAATAAATACCAATGATAAACGATACGAAACTCTATGATTATTTCAAAGATTAAAACCTAATAACAACCCAATTGTTTAAACAATCTAAGCGCCATTAGAAATGATACAGTACTCATTCTACCGTCCACTTATCTATGATAGAGCAATTTAAATCTATGTCCGAGCAGCGACCTTATTTCTGAGCCGTTAAAGATCGTAATGAGCTATCAAAACATTGCGTTTACTTTTGTTTTTTGTTCGGATCTTCTCACGTAACTTTCTCGGTCGTGGGAAAAATCAACACTTTGTTATTGTGCGAATATCTTAGTGTTGTCTGAAGTAATCCATAGTCAATTATTGATCATAATTGCCTTTGAAGCTGCAATTACAAAATTCAAAGTCCTGACTGACTGATATATCAACGCACAGCCTAAACCGCTAGTCCTAGAGACATGAAATTTAGAGAGTATGTTCTTTGTGAAGAGTAGGTATCCACTTCGAAGGGTTTTTCAAAATTCCACCCCTAAGAGGGTGAAATTTCACGTAGACGAAGTCGCGGGCAGAAGCTAGTTGTTTAAATTTACTTCAACTGACTTCAAGTCCGCTCGGCTGGTTTCATAAGCTCGTGTATTGTGACACCAACTCGCTTCATTCCATGGTGATTGTCGTCCAATAAACGGTGACTTCCTGTTTTCGTGATCTACCATCCTCTTACATAAAGTGTGTGCTCAGTACGTTGCTCTCTAACTAATAGTCTTGCAGACGCCATCACATCAAACTACTACAATCTGTCAAACTTTCATACATTTTAAACTTTATCGCTAAAGCATAAAAGTTAGCATAAAAGCAAGTTTAAAATCTGTGTGTATGGAAAAGTGAGCTGGAAAATTCCTCGCAACACTTCACTCACTACACTCACACACTCACCCTCACACTTCACTTTCACTTACACTTCACTTTAGACATTGGCAGAATAGTCGACATCGGCTTTGATGTGCCATTTATTAAAAACTAGCGGTACGTCCCGGCTTCGCTCGGGTGGAAAAAAAAGAAAAAAAAATAGCTTATAATAATCAGTGATAATGTAGCATTCAAATTGTGAAAGAATTTTTAAAATCGGTCGAGTACTTTTTGAGCCAATCCGTTACAAACATACATACAAATCTTTCCTCTTTATAATATTAGTATAGATAGAATAATAGAAGTTGGAGGAAAATTTGACAGTTTCGGGTAGCTTGATGTGCTAGCGTCTGTACCTAACTAGTTTACAAGAAGTTTGCATATTATAGGTAAGTACAGTCATCATTACGAAAACGTTGTACACTTTTTAACTGTGTTACATTAAACTCGTTAGTTGACAAGACAGTTAGTGTAATAGGTATATCTTTTGACATCGCCACTAGCATCATAGGTACAATATGATTAACCTAGTTTAAAGGTTTTGTAAATCGAAAGATTCCGTAATATAACTATCTAATTTAGTTATTACTAAGTTAGATAGTTTTATTACAGAATCGTGGGAATTGATACCGATCGAGTATTTCGAAAGGCAGAATTGGTGTTATTCATGTGCCGTTCAAAAATATATATAATTATATATTATAATTTTGAGTTGTCTTCTTCGGTTGCAAATTGTTTTCCTTCGGATAGAAATATCACACCATTATCTAAACTGTTTTAATACATAACTAAACTACCACTTTTCACGCCTAAACCACTGAACGGAATTCGATAAAATTTTTAGCAAGGAGATAAATGACATCCTGGGGAAGGATGGCTTTTGTCCCGGTAGGACGTTCCCGAACTTCGCCCGCGTGGTTGTTGGAAATTTTATTTTTATTTTATTTTATTAGGAAAGGAGTAATTATCCATTTCCAACATCCACGCAGGCGAAGCCTTGGGCAGAAGCTAGTTGGAAATAAGATAACGAAAGAAAGAAGCAAGAAAATATTTTAAAATCTCATCTAACCAAGTAACGATAATAACGGGTCACCACAAAGATTGTAAACAAAAAGGTCAACGCGGCCGACAGTCGAGAGCTCGAGATGAGTCGAGGTACAGTTACCAATAGAATGCACATGTTTATGCAAACGGCCACACCTGTACATTCACCGTTAATCCGAATTCCTCAATATGTGGGAAAGTGACTTTTCAACATGAGTGTACCGTCATTGTTTCACGCATTTTTGCAATTATTCGGTGACAGTTCACTTACATACTCGAGATGATAATTCAAACATTATAATTGAAGACATATGACATGGCTAAATGATAACAGCCACACAGGTCGATCGATCAGGTTAAGCTACGCTTGCCGCGGTTGGTCCGTGGATGGGTGACCATCTTTACATACCGAGATCCCTTCGTGCCTCGGAAAGCACGTTAAGCCGTTGGTCCCGGCTGTTAAACGTGGATCTTTGACAGTCGTTACGGGTAGTCAGAAGCCCGAAAGTCTGACAACCAGTCTTACCAAGGGGTATCTGACTTCCACAACCCAGTTACTGGGTAATACCCAGTAACTGGGTTGTGGAAGTCAGATAGGCAGTCGCTCTTGGAGTAAAACACTGGTATTCAGCTGTATCCGGTTAGACTGGAAGCCGACCCCAACATAGTTGGGGAAAGGCTAGGCAGATGATGATTGGAAGACATATGACATCTACCAACCCGAACAGGTTCCGCGGATAGATTATAGCTTACCACCTCCAGAAGAGAGGAAGCCTATGTCCCAGCAGTAGGAATATCTTAGGCTGATTATGCTAAGTATGAGAGTAAGCATATTTGAATCAAACACTGCGAAGGTTTAGGTATGGTGTAAATTTTGATGCCTCTAAAAATAATCTATACAAATATCGTATAATTATTGCGCTGTTTGAGTTGCAAATGACAACTAAGTATTTAACATCTACAGCTGTAAAGATTGACCAATAAAGCGATCTAATCTATTTCACTTTTCAAACTCAACTTCCTTAACATTGCAACAAAACTATTACATTCGAAAAGTTGCAAAACTAAACCGCTTTAGCAAAACAAATGCAGACCGACAAATACTGTTTATACACAAATTCACATTTTTACAAAAATAGAAGTTAAGGGAACCAAAAAGTATGAACTGAACGTGAACTGTATAGTACTTAATAATTATATGCCAAATGGTCCACTAAGTGCCACTGAAGATGGACAGCCATGGGGACCGTGACTCCAGGAGTTCGAGGGCCAGTGACTCGCCTGGAGACACCATGAACGATGTCTATGCAGCCTGGCGTGAGTCCTATGGATTAAACCTACTTTTGGCACCTTTGTGGTTGTTTAAAGCACTGATTTGTGGAGTTGTCCTCTCTGTTTTGATTTCTGTTGCATCTTGCCTTGGGGTGTGTAATGTTTGACATAATAACAAAAGCTCTAATGATCATATGACCTAATTTCATTTAATATACTTTTGTTTAATATAACGATGAAATGATATAATGAATTATTGATATAATTTCGTTTTACATAATTTTGTATGGTATAATGGTCAATTTCTATAATGCACATTTGAACTAATATTAATTTAGTATAATATTCAGTTACTATAATATTCAAAATCTATAAGTAACGTTTAATATAATTTAGAAACGTCTACTTTATATCTTTTCATTTTATCTTTTTTTTTCCTTTTCTTTTTTTATCCGCTGCTTGTGCGGCGTCGATGGATGAGACACATGAGATGCAGAAGGGGAAGGCGCCGGCTTCTAATACCAATAAAATGGACTAGGACGGCTTTACTCTGGTTACGGGCAAGAAATATCGATCGCGTCGCAACCGCAACGGTATCACTCCTGCAAGCGAGCTGCAGTGTTCACCGTCCTTCTGTATATTTGTTGGACCCATATACATCGAGGGAAAAGGATGCAAGGCCAAATCAGTACCGAGGAAGGACGTTGCTGAAGCTGTCGCGGATGAAGTCGAGCAGTACTACATCCTAGAGGCGAATCTGGTATTTTGAGATCGAGCTCTGCAAAAGGTTGTCGTGCCTAGCCCAGAATTTGCCCGGCGGGTTTTTCGTGTGAGGTGTGAGGGAAGCATCGCCAGACCCAAGTATGGTGTGGTAATAATTATGTAATTGTGGTTTGTGGTTTTTGTGGTGTGGTTTATTTATGTAAGTTAGTCTGTGATATATTCATGTAAAGGGTCTTTTGTCACCTAAACTATGATAATACCTGTTATTATTGTATTAAAACAGGGCCCATCAACTTAATGGAGACTATCTAAAGCATTTCAAACAATAAATATTTCAAATATGTTTTAATTTTTTTCAATATAAGTACAACTTATAATAACAAACAAAAATACTGTGCATAATACAAAATTACTAGTTTAGGTATATGATTAGTAGGCGTCAAGTGTGGCGAGCTGTTCAGTAGCTAGCTCAAGAATCGCTGGATCATTACACCTCTTGCCCAAAGTCTTCATGAATTTTGCCAGACGTTCGTCCAACACATTCACTACAAACACGTTGAAATTCGTGTAGTGTTGAGATTCCTACTGTCTGGTCCTCAGGGAGGAAATTTAGTTTTCAAAAGGATTAAGAATCTTTTCAGACTTTGTAATGCAGCCGAAACACGTAAGGTACAATTGCATGAGTTGCGTCGGTGGAACGCAGCAGCCATTCTAAGAGCCCGTGATTCGGTTCCGTCTTTACTACAATCACGATATTAAGCCACCATCCATCCTCCATCTTGATAAGCCTTGATTTTATTTCGATATTCATCAGTTCACCTAAATAATTATCAAGCAGACATTCTGCTTTTATTTTAAAACATTTTGGTAACCAATGTAAACAAATAATAAAATATGACTTTAATTTGACGTGACAGAAAATGTTGACATTGACATATCAGAACCAGCCATGCATTCTGTTGTGGCACATACAAAGGAGGACTTATTTAAATATTACCTAATGATAAAATAAAAATTGAGTTATGGAATCAATAACGCATTATTTTTTTATAAATGTTTATGATATGCTTAGAAGTCATTTTTAATGTTTGTTGACTTCTAAACCAGTCTACAGGAGGGTTTTGCTCTAGTTGAGGACAAGAAGTGTCGATCGCGACGCAATTGCAACTATGGCGGTACCGCTCCTGGAAGCGAGGATTTTCGAGCTGTACTGCCCACTTTGCTCCCGTACATTTCCCGGTTGCATTATAGATATCGGGAGAGAAGGAGTCAAGCTCTTATCATTGCCGAAGGAAGGTCGATGATATACGATCGACTTGTAGTGAGAATACATTATTCGGATAATCTCACCATTTTATAAGCGACTTAAAGAGACGATCGACAGTGACGAATGCGTCATGAACGATTACACTCTTTCATGACGCGTTCGTCACTTCGTCGCGTGAGAATTGGGCTCCAGCATTACGGGAGCCGAAAGAGAGGGCGTTAGCCGCCCTCCGCCGAAGCCCGGTGCGTCTGCTGCGAGCCGGGTGAGTGGACGAGATCTCCTTCTCCATTTACGCAGCTTCCTTCTGCTAGACCACAGTTTCGTAGAAGGAAACCACCGCGTCCCAGGACTCTTCGCTGCCAACTATCGCGGCTGGCAGCGACAGGTCACTGCCTACTTCTGAGCTGAGGGCAAGGCGTGGCTCCTCCCAAGCGGCACACTGGCGAATTATGCCACGCCGTGTCCTCCCGGCAGTCGACGCAGTGGTGACACCGGGCGTCCGGCTCCCTGTTTATGCGACAAAGGTACTTCCCGAAGCAACCATGCCCCGGGAGCACCTGTGTCACCCGAAACGACAGGGAGCCTCCTCCCGAGTCAGCGCTCGAGTACCGGCCAGACTGTTGGGCTGGTCAGCTAAGTGATGACCAGCCCAACTGATGGCGCCCGTTCACGAACCTGGATCATGGATCAGCATGAGCATGGATCAGATATTTACTTATTCATTAAGTACCTAAAGAATTTTAGTTGAAAATGAAAATTAGGTCATATGGAAATTAGGTCAACTAAACGTTATACAGGGTGGAATCGAAGTCATGGGCATTATTTTAACCTAAGGCACTACTCACGATACTGATTGCATTAGGGCTATTAATACGCAAATCAAAAATATTATTAATGCAAGTAAGGAAAACCTTAAAAATGTAGTAAGTCAAATTGCACAAGGCTTATTATTGCAAATAAACACTTAAAGTAATTAAAACAAAATACTTCGTTAACGCCAATAATTGTTGAAATATCAAAATCTTAAAGCGCAGTACAGCGCAAAGCGAAATGTAAACAAACATCACCTGCGCGCGCGCGGGTTTTTCCTTACAAGTAATAATAACAATGGGCTACAAGACATTCCGTCCGGCGGGATTCCCTGAACTCTCTCCGTCCCACTCCCTCACTCGCAAAAATACGAATATCACCCCCGCGCGGGGTATGCTTCCCGCCGCAACACGAAGTCACGAACCCGGAACCAGTGTCATAACGACTGCGCAGGTGCATTGACGCGTAATTGATTTATTGATCCCGTGACGTAATCGCCGTACTCGCCGCTCGCGTCATACGGTGCTTGGATTGCAGTGTATTAAGTGTTAGTGTAGTAGTTGTGTGTTGTGTGTGTGTTTGTGTACACGATGCCTCGACCGCGTAATGTGCAGGCTAGGTACACCAACCAACAATACCCACAAATGGTTGTAATTTACGATCGCACAAGAAATTTAGTATGAACTCGTGAAATGTCCATCGGCGCTACCCGAACGACCCTACTCCTTCACGGGGTCTCATTCCACCAGAACCACTCAGAACCTGTTGGATTTTTCGTCTTTTCACGTGCCAGCACATGCACAAGCTCGTGGAAGAGCACCCGTTTACCCTCTGTCACTTTACCGACAAATAAGGTTTTTTCAAAACAATCCACAAGCTAGGTACGTAAATGTTTTTTTTAATGTATGTTAGTTGACGTAGTTTTGACCGTCCTAAGCCGGCAAAGTACGAAGGGAAAATTGGAATTTATTATGAATCAATTCATTGGCAACTTACGAATGTCACGTGAGTCGGGCGGGGTCAAAGAATTCACGCCCAATGACGCGCGTACGGCGTAGTGTACCTACGCATTTGCTTTCGAGAAGCGCAACTAATTTGATACTTTGTATGACTTACTACATTTTAAGGTTTTCCATACTTGCATTAATAATATTTTTGATTTGCGTAATAGTAGCCCTAATGCAATTAGTATCATAAGTAGTACCTTAGGTTAAAATAATGCCCATGATTTCAATTGCACCCTGTATAAAAAGAGCATTATACAAATTGTAAATTATATGTAATGAACGTTATACTAAATGTTATTAGAGCAAAAGAAGGTTATATGAAATATAACATTCGATCACATGAAATTATGTTATACGTTTTTATAGCATATGAAAATTATATCATTCAACAACGTTATTTCAAGTGATATTATACTATCTGTTATTATGCCATATATTACACACCCCTTGCCTTGTGCCTTTTATATCCTGGGTTTGTACTTGTTTTAGCCTGCAATAAGACACTATCTGGCGCTTTAATTCTAAAAACAAAACGTATATTATATACTTTCAGTCTAGGAATTCCTAAATCAGATATCTGAAACAGAAATGTTCTGATAGGGGCATATGTGTAGTCAGAAGCCCGAAAGTCTGACAACCAATCTTACCAAGAGGTATCGTATTACCTAGTAACTGGGTTGTGGAGGTCAAATAGGCAGTCGCTCCCTGTAAAATACTGGCATTCAGCTGCATCTGGTTAGATTGGAAGCCGACCCCAACATAGTTGGGAAAGGTTAGGCAGATGATAAGGGGCATATGAGAGTTGAGACAATAGTCAGCTATTGTCTCGGCTACCAGTCTTACCAAGGTGTATCGTATTACTCAGTAACTATGTTGTGGAGGTCAGATAGGCAGTCGCATTCAGCTGCATCCGGTCAGAGCAGAAACCGACCCCAACATAGTTGGAAAAAGGTTAGGTAGGTGATGATGGTATACTGGAAGAGATTTCTTTAGAAGTAAGCATTGCCTTTGTACGTATTTTTCCGTTCCTTTCTTGTCTGTTTATACTCGTATATGTGTGTGTTGTGTACATAAATAGTTATATAATGATGATGATGAGCTGACTATTGTATCAAATATACATATGTATAGCAAAGCATGGAAGTCAAAATAAATCCGGTATTAATATAATTTTCGTGATGTTTAAGGATCACCACTACCTATTCAAATGTTGTAACTGTTACACTTGCATATTGCTCAAAGAAGATAAAACAATATAGGTAATACAATAACAGAACTCCGATAGACCTGACTTCGTCCTAGCATCGACCTAGACCGACATTTGATACAAATTATGTAATGTCCTACAAAGAACACTTGCAATACTAGTGAACACATTGAAAACAAAACAGCTATAAATATAAATAAAGTAAACACAACGAATCCTTCAACAAGCAACTGCCGATAGCTCTCTACCGTAACACATCACGACAATAATAACTCCGCTCCAATTAATCTTTCTGCCTAAGACCTAAAGTCCAAATTCCTTTACACCTGATTATGCAATTTTTTTTTTCTTGCACAGTCGTTTATACTATTGTTTGGTACACAATAGTGTGTCAAGTAAGGAGCTGAATTTGCAAACCAATTCTGTTGTACGACAGCTAACTGCGACATTGCTACATAATGTGGTGACTGGTGACTGGTCAGCGTTGCCAAATAATCGGGAGTAATGATAAAGTCATCAAGACTTAACGCCTTGTATTTGCGTAAGCAGATTTTGCTGCAATCTTTACTTTGTGTATCTGTCACATTCTCACCTTCAGTTTCCATTTCCGACTCTACAGAGTGACAGACGCCAGCACATCAAGCTACTATACAATATGTAAACTTTCTTTAATAGATTTTCAACTTCATGTCTAAAGCATATGGTTCAAAGTTGATTGGGCAAATTCGACAGTTTCGGGTAGCTTCATGTGCTGGCGTCTGTAGGTACATCGACGTGCAACCTGTTACCCTGGATTCAGTACATTATTCTACAGCTCCCCTGTGTTGAAATGATTCACCGGTTATTTAAAAAAATTGCTGTTCCATACATTTTGACCGCATAGATAATTAGGTATCGCAGTTTTCTATGAAGCAGCAGATTTTTTTTGTTACCTATGATAAATTTCTATGCGATGTCTAGAATCATGTGCTGAATTCATGGTTATAGTTTGCGCGCCGATGTCCCAGCCACCCTGCATAGCTGTAAAAAGAAACATCTTTCATGTTTGTATTACTTCCTTTCGGTTCTCTGGATTAGATTCATCAATCGAGTCCTTAATAACATCTTATTCAATATCAATACTTCCTATTGACGTAAGATCATTTTTAACATTATTAAGCCTTGCCTTAGCATCATCGCAATCATTATTATGTAACTCCTCAAATCCATCACGAATATCATGAGTTACGGCAATGTGTTAATTGCCGATAGCATTCTATTAATGAAATTACCATTAACGGTTTAAATAATATTTCATCACGTAAGAAATAATTAATTTCCGTGATTCGTCAATATAGTTGAAAGACATAAAAATAACTAATATTTATACCTGCAATAAGATGTTCCAATCTAGAGACACAGCTTTCGATCAGAAATATTAAGATTATTGTCGTGTGGAATCCCTCATCGTGAACAGATGGGTCTGTCAAACTCTTACTTACTAATACCACTCTGTGTTTTTCCAAATACAAGTTACTGTGGAGGCTAACCCTGTGTGGGTTAGCCTCCACAGTAACTTACCTCCGGCAGGCCATTAGCTGGTCACACATTAAGGCCAACACCTAACACCTCACTAAGACCTTTTGGCCGACCTTTTACTGCCAGTTACCCCTAAGATTAATTACCAAAACCCTGGACATTGTTAACTCATCTAACATTATCTTTCTGAATTTCAGATGAAATGCTAGAAGGCGAGGGTGCGGGGCTGGCGGCCCGCGTGGCCGAGCTCGAGGTGCGATGCGCTCGCCAGGCGGAGGAGTTGCTGTGTCTCCGGTCCACCCTCGCCGATGCCCTGCGGAGACTGAACGCGCTGGAGGGCAGAGCGCCCACAGCCCCCAGCACGGGACAAAGAAATGGTGCTTATACTGGTGAATATTATGTTTATTAGCGCTGTGACATTTGTTTTCAAATGTCGCATCATCATGCTGAGATAGGAGTATTTTGACCTCGTACAGGACTTTTAAAAATGGTCTTTTTTTTTTCTTGTAATGTTTTTATGATTCTGTCATTCTATTTAGTCCAAGATCGTTCTTGACGAGTCCAAATACTTGTCCTTTCTTTTTTGTAATAAAATAGGACTTCTAGAACTCCCTAATCTTTATTATCTCTTGTTAATACTCTGACAAAGTCTACCTGTCTTTCAAATTTTAATATTTTTCTGCTAAGATTTAATTTGTTGAAGAGCAGGGCTTCCATCAGACAAAGAAGTGGTATTTGTAGTGGCAGTATTGTCTATGATTGATTTAGTATAATATAGAACTCTGAGTGCAAAAAACAATAACTAAAAAAATTATTAACGTGGTGGTAATAGCGGGATATTCGAAGGAGAGAAGCAATGCTTCGTATGTAGCGATATCTGTAGGAAAGAGAGAAACACTGCTATATACGTTATTCGTAGTAAAATCCGTAATTAATTTAAAATAAATAACGCCTATTTATCTGAAATTACAGATACAATAGCACTGAAAAAATATAATCATTTTACGATATACATTATTATTTGTTTTAGAAACTTTCAGTATATTAGTCTTATTGTTAATATGGTTATTAAATAAACTGCAAAATCCTAGTTTTATGGCATATATCATCGTACTTTCACTACTAAATAAAAGTTAAATTTTTCTCGGCGTAGAGGTTTTGCAAACATATTACTTCCACGCATAGCGGGTCCAGTTTATCTTGTCGAACTGCCATTTGCATGCATTTACGGCGAGATGGGTAGACGATACTGTTGCCATCGCGGGCAAAACTTGGATGAAGCTTTCACAGGAACGTGGGGATTGGCATAAGAAAAGAGAGTCATATGCCCCGCAGTGGGTGAAGTCCGTCCGGCTGTGGATGATGATGATGAAAGAAAACAAAAGAACGAAAATATTTTTATTTGCGGCAAACATGACGCTGAGAAAAAACAAAAAGAAGAAGTTGGGGTAAAATATAGGTCATATCCACGCAAAACGATCATCGCTCAGCATAATGCTATGCGAGACAGCCCCAGCGCTGATGATCACGATGACCATGATGATGTGTTGATCATGATGGCAGTATAGTCGACCGCACGTGCGCGGTAACACTTTGCCCTTGAGCTGGTCTAGCGTAGTACGGAGTTTCAATAGAATAATAGGCCAGATTATACTGGTTCACTGATGTCCTGCCTACGTATGTACGTATTCGAAAATGTCTTATCTACTACGGTGCAACTAAAAATCAACCAAAAGGTGCTTAAGGTTTTCATTCCTCGACTGTAGGTATTTCACGGTTATAAATCTTAAATCACTATGCTACTTAAAGTTCCGCAATATATTTATTACGGCAACAACATATAAATCAATATTTACGAAACCATGTCCTTTCACTGTTCGGTATAGTTTTTATATTAAAACTAGCTACCGCACGCGGCTTCGCCCGCGTGTTATATCGATAAAAAGTATGTCCTTTCCCAGGGTTCAAAGTATGCCTAAACCAAATTTCATTCAAATCGATCCAGATTTCGGAGATTATCTGGAACAAACAAATAGACATACAGACATTTTTAAAATTGCTTTTTTTTTTATAAGTACCACATGTACGTGTACGGTCACCAAAGGAGTTAAGTAACCAGGGTTGTCGGTATGGTTGAAGTTTAGCAAGAAACCGATGGATGGTTTCGAATGACATTTAATTAATAGAAAACAAACAGTTCATTCATCAAATTAAATTTCATTCGAAAATATCCATTGGTTTCTTACTAAACTTCAACTATATTGACGACCCTGGTTACTTATCTCTTTTGGTGACTGTACTTTCACATGCATTTAGTAAAAAGCCGTTATTTTGACATTACAAACAGACACTTTAATTTTATTTATTTGTTTATAGATGTAATAAATTAATACCTACGTACATGAATAAGCACGGCCGGTGGCCCAGTTTATATTAGCCTTTCATATATCATTCGGTTGACATGACATGTTCTCATAAAGTTATGTATTAAAAGGTTCAGAGCATTGTACGTTGGTCTTGCAAATGAATTAAGTAGGCCTTTCCAACGACAATATAATAGTGCCTTCAGAATGTGGTTGGGGCCTCCACGTTACTGCAGTGCATCAGGAATGTTTGCCGAAGCAGATACTGATGGTTTCAACACCATCTTGCGAAAAAAGATTGCGTTCAATATGCACAGAGTGCGTGGGGGCGTCTACGGCATTCTGAAGGTCATCTGTGATAAGCCTGTGAGTGAGAAATACGACACATGGCTCCTCAGTCCATATAGGGACACAATGAGCTTTCGCCCCAATTTACTATTCTTAATACTTTCGCTCCATGTAAAATACTGGTATTCAGCTGCATCCATTATTCTGGAAGCGGACCTCAAGATAGTTGCGAAATGCTGGGCATCATTCCATACCATAATCAACATATACGGTGACTGATAATTAGTGACCGATACTTAGACACGTGCTTGTACTCATGATAACAAACAACTTTTACTATGGGACCAAACCTGAAATTGTGAAAAAAAAATCTGCTATTCAGTCATTTATGTTCGCCTACTGGTCAAGATGTAGGTACTGAACAGATTTTTTTTTGCGAATTCAGGTTTGGTCCCATAGTAAAAGTTGTTTGTTATCATGAGTACAATCACGTGTTTAGGTATCGGTCACTAATTACCAGTCACCCTATATAATATTCCCACGGCTGGGACACAAGCCTCAGTGCATAATTCTAGACTTTAGTGTACATAAACAAACGTACCTTCCTAATTTATTGACAAATATCTTTCAAGTTGGGCGCCATATCGAGAGAATGCCCTTTACTGCACTATCCCACGGAAGCTATCAATCTCAATGATTTGTACATCCAATAAGTTAGTTACCCATGAGAAATATGAAATTATGTAGACGTTAATTTCCTCTGGTGTCTGTGTTATGGCACTTATGGTAGATATGATCGTGCGAAGATTTCTTAGCGAAAATACGTACGATATCCAAGTATAATAATAATAATAATCGTTTATAATAATAATAATCGTTTCGAGTATGTACCGGGGCAGCGGGATTGTCCGAAAGGGTTACCGCTACCCCGGAGGCCGGAACGCAAAGGGCTAGGGAAGGAACACGAGTGGGTTTTAGTCAGTAAGAGTCTGACACTCCCTTCTGCTCCACCCAGAGCGGGAGGGGTCATTGGATGATTTCACATCCACAAAAAAAAAAACCATGTATGTAGCAAGTAAATGCACATAATGTTCTATAGAAAGGATGGTAGGTAGGTGCAAGAAGAAGTACCTAATACGACTTGTCTAAACTAATATTATAAACAGTAAAGATTTCATTTTTGTTTGTTACGCTTTCACGCTAAAACGGCTGAACGGATTTGGATGAAATTTGGCACATATCCCGATATTCCCATGGGATCGAAACTTATGCAGATGAAACCGCGGCGCGCAGCTAGTACCGAACCAATATAACGGAAAACTAAGTTTTATGACCTTTTTGTTATAAAAACGGATAGATTTAATTTTTATTTCCTTTATAGTTTTTTTTTTCATCTAGCAGTTCTCGTTTATTTGAAACTGTTTCTTAAAAAACTTCTCCGTTGCTTCCAGGATCTACGGGTACTCCGACGAGGGAGCTACGACTGAGGCAGCCGTCCTACCGGGAGACTGCCAAAAGGACCTCCAGCTACGGCTCCAGTACCTCCTCATTACCACAAAGGTGATTATAATACTGCACTGTCGCATGAATACGAAGGACATTTTGTATTGTACTTCATGCAAGCAGTAGGTAGAACAACGTACGAACGAACGTAAATCAGTGGTGACTCAGTGGTAACGGACCCTACTTACGAGTTATATAGGTCTTGGGTTCGAACCCAGGTAGGCGCTTTACTTTGTATCAATAATTCTATCACCACTGCTCTCAAAACGTTGAAGGAAAACATCGTGAGGAAACCTAGAACTCAAAAAGTTTGAAGACATGTGACATCTACCAACCCGCACTGGGCCCGCGTGCTAGATTACAGCCCACTCCCTCCCGAATAGAGGAGGACTGTGTTCCAGCAGTGGGAACATTATAGGCTGATTATACAAGGTTATTGGAAAAACATTAACAACCTCTTAAGAGGTCATTGTACTCATCATTATGAACAACTTTTACTATGGGACCAAACCTGAAATCGCGAAAAAAAATCAGCTGTCCCCTACATTTATGTAGCTGATTTTTTTTTCGCGACCTCTTAAGAGATTGTTAATGTTTTTCCAATAACCCTGTATTATGGTTGGTAGAAATAGTTGACATGCTCATATGGCTTGCCAGCGCAAAATGAACCTTCTGCCTACTAGCTTATGCAGTGATCAAACTTGACCAAACCAGCTAATAACGATCCCACCTACAAGGCAGACGCCTCATCTCGTACAGAGAAAAAACAGAATTCAGACCTTCGTGATATCCAAAATTACATCATGAAAGTAAATTATTATGTTGCCAGTTGCCAGGATGGGACATGAAACCACGAGTTCAATTTGTTCGCGCGAAGGGCTTAGTAGACATTGGACTTATTCGCGAAATTTCCTGTAGTCGTTTATGGACTTATTCTTGATATGCCTCATTCTGAAAATGCCCTATTCGTGAAATAACCTATTCTACTTTGGACTCATACGCAAAAAGACTTATTCTTAAAAAGACCTATTCTCGATATGCCCTATTTTTTCCAAGTGTTCGTTAGTGAAACCATGAATATACTTTGTTAATTAAACCTGTAATTCAGAGTATTTCACAAAGGTAAAATAATTCATATTTAAATGAAGTAAAAAAAAATAATGAAGTCTGTTAAAAATGAATAAAAAAAGAATAATGAAGTCTGTTAAAAATTAATCCTTTTAAGAATAGGTCATTACACGAATAAGGTAATATACGAATGAGTCTTTTGCAGATTGAGGTATTATGAGAACAAGTCCTTTGAAGAATAAGCCATTCCGAGAACAGGTCCTTTTTTTCGCCCTAAGCCATTTTACGAATAGGTCCTATATCTACTAAACCGAAGGGGGTTTCACCTTGTTCTCAGTCAGCAGTGCTATTCTGTAAAAATCTCACCGTGAAAACTAAGGTGAAGTGAGCTGTCATTCCACCTGATGTTAGGGATGGCCTCCATTGATAGTTCACTTCACCTATGTTATCACGTTGAGATTTTTACAGAATCGATAGGCTGTTCTACCGCCTTCGACCTTGCTCTGTAAACTAACGCACAACTAACCTTTATTCCTTCCAGACGCGGCCCTCAGCACCAGTCCACAGGCTCGCTGCAGTCGGACTCACCGGCGTCCTCGTCGTCGCTGTCGCCCGCGCCCTCCCCCTCCCCGCGCGCCACGCCAGCCCCGCCCCCGCCGCAACCCTACAGGTACAGCTAGCGTGCTGGTACTGCTGTGCACCCACTGAACGAATGAAGTCTGTGACTGGACCGGCGGCTCTAGTGAAAAGGTTATGCGAAGTCGTAAAATCGGATCAGTTTTCTCCAACAAATCTCTCTCCACGATCATTTAAAGCAAGTATTTACATAAACAGGACTACCATTCCTTTCCTCCATAGACAGAATCGTTGCTATCTTTTTCTCTGAACAAAATAAGTGGAATTACCTAAATTATAAACTGAAAAGCGGTCAAAAAGCTTTATCTAAAATCTTCACACAAGATAAAATTCTCCAGATAAACATGAAAACTAGTTTGGTTTCTTTCTAGCTTTCATTGTTAGTAGGAGATAGCAACACTTTAGTTTAGTTGGTGTGCAGCAGAACTAACAGCAGAGTTTGATGATAGTAAGGAATGAACTAGTTTGGTGAGGTAACATTTTGACGATACGTTCGGATGAAAACCTCTTAAGGGTCGTTCAAACGCGCTTTTCAAGAGTTTTTCATCTAAAAGGGTCTAATCACATAGTTGCCTCCGAAGTGCGAAGCCGAAGCTTTGCATAAAACATAACTGACGAGTGCGCTTACTTCGTTTATGTATTACTGAACTATACTGCTACAGATTACTTGTACGGCACTCGCGCTGCGGTCGCAACTACATTACCTTAGCCCCGTGGTGACTATTAGCAACGATATAAATGCACTTAATTGTGTGCTTTAACATAATGTAAGCATGTCGTCCCAATTTTTTTTCTTCACAATCTCACTATCAATATCTACTATCAATATCTCAAAACACGATTTTTCGACTTCATGACTTTCCGCTCTAGGGCATAGAGCAACACGGGCCACCGGCAGCGGACCGGTCCGCCGGTGGCCCGTGTTGCTCTATACTCTAGGGGGACGATATTACGTTACAAGGAAATACATTGTCATGAGGATATCACGTTGAGGTAGGTTACCAGTGAGGTTCATTGTACAAAAAGGAACGAAACGAAATGTCCTACAAAAAGTGAGGATCCTGATGGAGGTACATACATGATAGTGTTTTAAGATTTGAGTAAAACTATTTAGAATCTGTCGAACTAAAAACTGTTCCGTCGAAGAGAAAAAAAGTCGTGTGAATTACAATAATTGTGGTGTTAATAAACGTGCTCCATCCAAATAGCCTCTTGATTTGAAAAAGAACTAATAAACCTCCTAAAAAAGTAAGAAATAAAAAAGAAAAACATCCTCACTTTTTGTAGGCAGAGCGACTCGTCTCGTTCCTACCAAGTAATAACAATAGACCAATATATTGTATTATTAATAAAGATTACAGAATTAGCAGTTCTAAGCATATCGGCTTTCAGCAAAGCATGTATCTTGTTGCTAATAGTCACCTTAAGATAAGTTCTGTGGTGCGGTGTTGCACCGATATTTTTAAGGTGACTGACGAGCCTTCACAAGGCTTTAAAGTAGATAAGTTGGATAGGTATATAAGTTAAGTAGAAGTTCACATGGTGGTGGATAGAGAAAAAAAAGCTGCAGAATATTTTGCTCCGTTGTGCGTATGTTAGCGCCTGCATAACCACGTATCGCTTCTCCGAATTCTACCAATCCTCAATGGATAAATGCAAAATATAGGTACCTCCATTCCCGTCACTGTCAAAAAAAAAGGATGTGCAGCAGAATTTTCTTGTGTACCTACTATTAACAACAATGCAATCCCACCTGACCGACCATTATACACTTAAAACTATAGAGGCTACGAACGTATAGAGATATGCAGGTTACATTGTGGCGATGCTTGGGGTAGACCTATGTCCAGCAGTGAACATCTTTCTGCTGAATGATGATGTCGAAGACAATAACAATCATAATCAAAACGCCCTGTCTGCCTTTTAGGGCAATATTATGTTCCCAAAGCTAGTTAGAACCTTACTTTGCCGCTTGCTTAACCCAAAAGCATTAGCTTCATAGTCTAGTAGCTAAGCGCCAGTATCGTAGTGATATCGTATACATCTAGATCACGAAACAACTCTACGTCCAGCAACCTGAGCGTCTCGCCCGGGGTCAACAACCTCACCAAGCGCTGGAACTCCACGGGTGACTTCAACGCGCAAGGACTGCTGCCTAATAGCAGGTATGTGGAGAACGTATCATAATACGCCTAAGAGTTAGCGGTGAATAAAAAATAAGAAAAGAGTAAAAAGGTCTGTAGCGACATCTATCGATCAAAATGAGAACTGTTTAAATAGAAACAGATGGCGCCACTAAGGTCACAGAATCTTAGATCGCGCAAGCAAAGTTTTCCAAGAGTACAATTTAACTTAAAAATATACCCACAAAATACAAATGCTTTAAGTATACAATCACAGAATCTTAGATCGCGCAAGCAAAGTTTTCCAAGAGTACAATTTAACTTAAAAATATACCCAAAAAATACAAATGCTTTAAGTATACAGTTGGGCTTCGGCTTAGCAGGCAAGACAAATACCTGGTCGAGGGAATTACAGTTTTTGCAGCAATCTATCGATTCCCTCAATAGAATACCTACTGTGGATGTGACCAACACAGAGATAATTTATCAAAATTATCTAGTCTTTTTATATACAGTTAATTCAATAATTATGAATCACAGTCAATGACCTATCACTGTTAAGAGTTACGCAGCGTTATAATTTGATCTTCAGATTTTCTGTAACTTTGCTAGATATAAGCCAAAAATTAAGAAAAAAATATCTAGGTTTCATTGTAGTTCTAAAATATTAAAAATATATGCGTCGGCTTGAGAACCTCCTATTTTTTTCGTCGATTGAAAAAACATGATCACCGCTGACTTCGAGGCTTAAATACACAAACACCAAAAGCTTTTATCATTTCAGTTTTACTTTACTTTGCACACACAAGCGCTAGCTTCTTGATCTTTGCCACAGTTCGTTATTTTCTCGTTGCTTCGTATTTCTCTATGAATTTCCTGTAATGTATAATTGTTTATTTGTGCTCTCTTTAGATTTACAACCACAAAGTCGTTGCTAAACTTATATTCTAAGCAGCCGACACAAAATGGACCGATTATAAAACATGGGTAAGTTCGTATAAATGTTTGTACAAATGTTGGCGTTGGTTGGTGACGGGAAAATAATTTAGGACTAATATTGAATGCGTTTCAAATTGAGTTTATTAATCTATTTTAAGGTTTTGTAGGTAATTCACAATGGCGGTGGTAGTACTAAATATAAGTTTAATATCCGATAACATCAGCACTAACCAAGTACTATGTAATTTAATTTATTTATCATTTACCTAACTATGACGTCCTCTTTCACGAACTATCTACTTTTGGACATTAAGGCTTCCGCAGACAGGTCGTACGACGCGACTCCGGTAGAAAAATTTCCATGAAGTTTTCATAGAAATTGTTCCACCAGCGTCGTATCGCACCTGTCTGCGGAAGCCTTTATTCTGCAAAACTTGTACCAGTATTAGGATTTCTACAGCAATAAGCATTAATGTAAACTGCTGTGATTGTGAAAGCTTGACAAAGCGTACGAACACCACCACAGAAGAGTCACCAAGACATCACGAAATATAACGAAATTACAATAGGTAATATAATTGGTTTGTAAACTAAACCAATTAAATAAACATAAAAGAAACCACAAATCATTAAGCTGTTATAAAAAACTGACAATTACAGGTAATTTAGAGTTGACGCAAGACAGTAGTCTTGAAGATGCTCGTCAAGTACAGATAAATGATGTTGTGTGACCTTCACCACAATTGGCTTAACGATATACGTGTGGAGATGTGTGGTGAATAGAATTGTCAGGTTTAAATTGTACAAATATCACCTAGATTGTAGTTAGAATAGATCCGCCTCAATGAATTTGTTGGAGTATTTTTTGCTTTCTCTGTAAATATTAACAGCCTTTTGTATTCTTTTAATTTTGTATGACCAGGTGGGGGGGGGGGGCTTGATCCGTTCAGACAGGTAGGTATTAGGAGCTATATACAGTCAAGGATCTTGAATATTGGGCAGATTGATGAATTATGTGAATAAGTGTTTTTGTTTATAACCAGTTCATATGGATGTCAGTTGTCTTTTGAAAAGTCCAGTTTAGTTGATCACTACATAGTATAAAACAAAGTCGCTTTCTCTGTCCCTTTGAATGCTTAAATCTTTAAAATTACGCAACGGATTTTGATGCGGTTTTTTTTTATAGATAGAGTGATTGAAGAGGAAGGTTTATATGTATAATGTAGTGTATTTAGTATCAGCATTGCACCCGTGCGAAGCCGGGGCGTGTCGCTAGTACCTAATAAATATGCTCCTCTATCAAATTGCCATGAATTTACATGAAATAAAGTTTGTTTCGTAAAATGAAGATTAATCTTCAAGTCTTAAAATCTAGAAATAATGGCTTTTTATAGCAAGTATGAGTCATATTGTTTAGTAATAAAGATTTTTTTAAAATAGGTACCTACGTAAGAACAGCAAACTATAAACATGTATTGAACGCATGATTCTATAGCCCCTGCATTGAAATTTTTAGTCTGCAATTAAAAAAAAAAAATGCTGGTTCTTAGAAAAATGCAATACCTATGCGATCAAAATGGATGGCAGAGCAAATTTTTTTTTAATCGCCAACGAAATATTTCAACTTATGTACTGAATCTATCAGGTTGTCGTCGATGTCCCTGCACCCTGTATATTGCAAAAACCAAGTAGGCACTTACGGTAGAAAGTTATCTTGTCTAATATTTGCACAAACTATACAATACATTTATTTATAAAAAGTAAACCGTGCATACTTTGTAAATATACACTACTCTCTACAAAAACAAACCCCATTTACAAAATAATTTCAATCATCATTTAATTTTTTAATAATAATTAATAGCTCGTTATTTTTAAACTTGTTTGATCTCCACCATCCACATATTTGCATTCATTGACCGTCGTTTAGGTACGCCTGGCAATTTGTTCACTGTTCAGTCGGTAGAGGACAAAAACCGTGTATTGTGTAACTTTGCCCACGCTCTAGCGCATCTGATTACACTAATGGCCGTCGGCCGTCACACCGCAATATTAGTGATGGGGCGTAGATTCGGCCTCGGTGATACTTTCGGCTTCTGTTAAAAATGGTAAGAAAAGATGTGGATATTAATGTTTCATTTTACTGATGACCTGACTTACAGGTTTTGTAAAAAACTTAGTTTAGGCACCAGTCTTCCACAAATTAAATAGGTACAAAATTGTATCAGTAGACTAATTTCACTTTAAACTGTAATTTGTGGTAAGAAAAATATAATCAATTCTATTCTATTTATGCTGAAGCATAGATTTGAATATGCAGGGACGACCGACCACATGAAGAAAGATTTAGATAATATTACAGACCAAGATCCATTTTTTGGACTATAGTCTGTACTTATCTACCTACCACACTCACAACAAGGGAGAGGGGATCTGCCTAATTAAGTTCCTGTTTTCAAATCGAGAACCTAACAAAACTTCACGCCTGTATCCCCCGAAGGGTTAGGCAGAGGTGTATTTACAGTAGGTACCAGTAGGCACCCATTTTGTTTAAGCCCCATGTGATAGGAAGCGAGCCTATTGCTACCAACCGACCACAAAACCATCCGAGCTGCTACTGAGAAATTCCAGACGGAAAACCCCAATAACACTACCCGACCCCCGAATCGAAGCTAGGACCTCATGCTCACCAGTAACGCTTGCGACCACTAGATTAGCGAGGCAGTCTAATTGATTGTTCTTCAAATCTTGTGGATTTAATTTTTTTAAAGCGTCGTTTCAATAGGGGTTTGGTCATCTATTTTGCCTCATTCGGCTGAAGCAGGCATTAGGCCGAACTGATTTCGGCTTAAAACCTGTTGGTCCAACACTAGTCGTTTAACTAGAAGAATGTATTGAATAGAACTTATACAATAATAGTGGCACTTACTTGTCAGGCGTGGGTGGATCAAATATATCATTTTGTCGCAGGAAACCGTCAGATCGTGAGAAATTGATGCACATTTATCTTAAAAACAATCCTAGCTATTGACTGATCTTTCGATAGGTTTTTACCTACTGAATTGTTTGGCCACAATAAGGTACTCGTAGGCACCTAGGGGCTTGTGGCTAAATAATAACTGCAGAACGAGTCGATCGTACGTTAAGCTCTGCTTGCCGGAGTCGGTTCGTGGATGGGTGACCAACTGACCATCCATTACATATCGAGAGAACTTTGACAGTCGTTACGGGAAGTCAGAAGCCCGAAAGTAGCAACCAGTCTTACCAAAGGGCATAGTGTTATCCAGGAACTGGGTTGTGGAGGTCAGGCAGTCGCTCATCTGCATTCGGTTAGAAGAGAAGCCGACCCCAACATATATAGTTGGGAAAAGACTAAGTAGATGCTGATTTAGCGATGGCTTCAGTTGACATGGTGACTTAATTCTAGGTGCTGTTTTCATTTAAAAAATAAAATGTAAATAAATAGTATAACATAATAGGTATTTAAATGTAGGTACTTATCCGTTGTGCTATTTTCCTTATTTCGTTTTCTTATTTAAACAAGGAATAATAGGATAGGAAAAAAATACTCTTACCTATTAATTTGCAAATATAAATTTAAATACTTAGATTGAAAATCCGATGTTTGAACAGTCAGTTGACACAAATAAAAATCTTAAAATCTTCTAATGACATTAAAAATCATGTGAAGGATGTATCTGAAATTGAAAAAAAAAACGGGTATATTTGATTATAACGGGTATATTCTAATCTGTGATCATCTTTGACCTTGATCTGGCCTCGGATGCATTATCTAGTCAACAACAATACAGGTAAAATGGTAATTTCCTTAAATCCTAGTAGACGTCATCGTGCATTGAAATCATGAGAATGACTCACTAAACTTGCTATAGCAGCATTCGCGAAACTGGCACAACGATGCTTGAATCATACAGATGAATACTCATTATTTGAACTACATTGCTTGTTTTCCTTTACAACACAAAATAGTGGTTTATAAAACTCAGCAATGGAAACCGAACGAATCGCGTTCTAAACTTGAAAATAATTATGTTCATGGTCCGTTTATTCCTCACCGCACGCAGTCTGGCAAAGATATTCTCGGCAGCCGGCTGCATGATTCGCGCCCGTGCCTCGAATACCGGTTTTTAAAAAGTTCGCGTTCGAATCTCGGTAACTTTGCCTTATTTGGAAGAATAAAAAAAAGTTTTGGTAATCTTTTGGCGCCATGGAGGAAGGGTAAAAAAACTGTTCCATTTATTCATCTGCAATTAATTCTTTAGTAAAATTTATGTTGTAGATAGATTCACCCAACACTTTCGTAATACACAATAATTAAAACAGTCGTGAAATGAATTACGATAAATTGGAATCCATTACCTACACATTGAATCGCTGATACAATTTAATAGTTATCATAACTATTTAAGTTGTTTGTAAATATTGTACATTTAGTTCAGTATATTTAATTAACGTTTAATCAATGCCTATTGTACAAACGTAGATGTTATCAGTGACGATTATTTGTATAAAACTGTAACATATTATGTACCTATATTTTTATTTTAGATTAATTTGTATCGCCTAGTCGGACAAACGGTGGCTTACTGCGCGGGTGGCTATTTTTTTTATAGTGGGCAGATTCTAAACGCATCTTGGCAGTAACAAAACAATGTCATTCACCTCGATGTAAGTTGCTTGGGCATTTTTGCGAATGCAGACTTTTGGATGTATGTTGCGGTGTCTTGGTCTTTGCTTTTTTTTGGAAATGCTTGAAATTTTGACTTTTTTTTTTTACTTGTGGGCTCTTGTGGAGGGTTTTCTTTTCTGTCATCATTATTCTTCAGTCTTCAGTAAGATTGGCTTCTAGCCGTCTGTGTAGGTATAATATGAACTTATCACTTTCGTCTCGTTTGTTTCTACTTACTTTTACGAGTAAAGCAATGAAGGTCATTATGTACTAAAGTCTAAGTAATTATGTAATTAGGTAAACTACCTATGACCTCATAACAAATAATTAGGTGGACAGGTGACATGGGAGTAATAAAATATGAAAAGTGTCTGTTCATCAAATTAGAAATAAATTACGTAAGTAATTAAAAACAAAATGCAGAATAATAGTGTCACAGTAATTAAAATATTGGCTTAATTAAAAATAAAAACCTAAGTACCTACTTACCAATTTTTATTTAGGTAGGTACTTACTTACTCATTTCTTTTTTTTTTGCGGAACAGACATTTCTAATAAATTTAACCAGCTCTGATTATGGTAGCTAAGCTGTGTGACGTCATCTAACTATGCATTTAATGTACTGCAGGTGCATCTTTACATACTAACTAACATTAGGTACTTACATAATTAACATGCTGTGGGTACTATTGCATTTGATTCACTAACCACTATTGACTAACATAATGAAGTAACTGTTTGTATACGGCTTAGTTTTAAGAAACACGATTCATTTGTTTTGCGGTAATAATAAGTTATATTTTCATGTCTTTTCCTCAAAAATTGCCGTCACTTGAGTCTTTCTGGAAAAAGTGATAATTCCGAAAAATAAACAATGTTGTTTATCAGAATGTTTATCTTGAAAAAACTGTTATCACATCTACAAACACTGTGGTCGGATTACTTGCCTAACAAGCCAGGTGAGGCCGATGCAGAAATCTTATTCTTTTTAAAACATTATTCTTGCTCAAAAAAGTAGATCTTACAGAAATTCCTTGTAAGCCTTCCACAAACAGGCGTGACACAATTTCTAAGAAAACTTTTAAAAAATCCCGGAGAAAACTATCCTAAGCTAAATAATCTAACACGACTTCCCTTACAGCACCCACACATGCCAATACAACGAAGAAGATGGCTCCATGCGGATGTACCTGCGAGGTAGACCGGTGGTGCTGTACGCCCCCAGTGAGCACGAGGGTCTGGACCCTGCGAAGGTGGCTCCCCCGCCGCAGAGTAAGCTGAAGCTGGAGTGGGCGTATGGTTACAGGTAAGTTTCTTTTATGAAGATTATTAGAGCTTCTAGTAGTAGACGTCTAAAAGATCTTGAACGGGACAATAGAGGGTCGCATGGACATCGGCGCGCAAACTGTATCTATGAATTCAGCAATAATTCGTTCGATTCGTTGTGTTTATATGGTGTACATAATCAAGAGTATTCTAATCTATAATTCTAGAACCCCTAGCGTAGACAGTTTAGTCGGTTATCAAAATAATAATCTGCTGTTTCATTATACTACATTTACATTCAACCCCTGCCGCTGCCGGCTATAATATCCTAAATACTGCCGCAGCAGGATCGAGAGAAGTGTGTTTACAATTACATACTGCCTTCGCTCGAGTTTCGGCAATGGTCGAGGCGCTCAGCGAGAACTGAGTGACAGAGCAGAATGTAAATACGCACTGCCGTTCGCGCTGCCGGTCCTTTGACTTCCGCACAAAAAACCGCTCTTTTGGGAAGCGCCGGGCAGCGCGAGTGCAATGGCAGTGAGAAGTATCGTGTTTACACACTCGTCCTGCCCACTTCCCTGCTCACTTCGGCTGAATGTAAATGTAGCATTAGAAGAGTACCATATTTACTACCATACCTATTTCTGCCACCAATAAGGGTTGCTGAATTTTGGTTTATTAGGAAAGGATCGGTGTAATTGCAGGCACAAGAGACATTTTAGCGTTGTGTTTGGGATAGCAACGCACTGCGATACCTGTGGTATAGCAGATATCCATATGCAGTCGTGATAACTTACCACGTGACCTCCATTAGTGCTATTCTGTAAAAACCCAACGTGAAAACTTGGGTTGAGCGTGAATTGAGCTGTCAATCCACCTGATGCTAGGGATCAACACTATTGATACCTCACTTCTAGAGGTCACTTCACCTATTTTTTCAATTGGTCGGCAGTACTAAAACTTCGTACCCGGACTATACACACCAGCTAAGTACAGAAATCGCGTCAGAAAAAAAATTGAAAGAGACAGCTAGGTAAAACTCAAAAGTCAGAACCCGTTCAACAACATTCATTACATTATTTACATCGTTGAGCCGACAATTTTTTCGAAAATATGAAGCAATGGATTGGCTATATTCTTAAAAATGATGCAGATTGTAATTGATAGTGTGTTACGCAATCAGGGTGCTGTTATATAGTCCTATATTTCGTGCAGTGGACGAAAAAACTAAAGCTAGATAGGATAGAATTTTTCCGCCTGACCTTGTTAAATAAGTATTCTTTTCCAAGGTCGTTAGTACTATATAGTAAATAATTCCATAATGTATCTAGTGTGCTTGTCTGCTGGCATTGTCGCGACCATCAGACACCACACCATGAGACCATCAGACAGAATGGACCTACATTGTTAGCAGTACTCCTACGAATATACTAGGATTCTAGATGTACCGTGATATGTCAAGTGAACATAGTAATGTACTTACCTAAGTATATAATACTTACATAAATGTACTTACCTACTTATACAAAGTGGAGATGACAATACTACAATAAATTAAACTTCGTATACTTTACGACGTTCCCAGTCTGAATACAAAAATTCAATCAAATATATCCAATAGTTTAGTCACGACATTATTTTTCATTTTTTTAATTTTCTACATGATATATCTGTTAACAAGTCAGCACCGACAGGTTAAAGACATCTGCAGTTAAACGCACCATGTTGCTAGCTCACTAGCTCAATAACCTTCGCCAAATTTGTTCTTACGTTTTATTTCCCGATATGAACTAATGCAAATTATACCTTATGCTCGAGACATTAAGAGTCATGCATGCGGGAGTTATTACTTACTACAAATGTTACATTTTTAACAAACCTGAAAAAAGGGGTGCCCGGCATACTGACCTATACAATTTTTTCAGGTTTCGGCCATATGTTTATTGGGTCAATAACACCGCGTTGTTGCCGCAATATTTAAAGTGTGTTCTCTTTTACACGACTACCCAAAAAAAGAAGTGTTAATTTTTGTAAACATACCAAGAAAAAATCACCTTTTTAAGTTCAACGTTAGATTTATTGATTTATTTCATGATTCCTAGTTCTTTTCATGGTATTAGTATTGTTAGTGTTTTCATTTATTGTTATATTGTCATGTCCACATTGTAAAAAAAAATGTATACTTATAGCTTAAAATTTTCATATTCTTGCACGATTAAAAAATGGCCATTTTTTAAACCGTGTGTAGCATAATCAGCCTATTATGTTCCCACTGCTGGGACACAGGCCTCCTCTTTCTGTGATAGGGTCTGGGCCATAATCCGCCAGGCGGGAACAGTGCGTGGGCCAAGTGTTCACGTCTTCGAATTTTTAGTTTTAGGACATGCTGGTGTCCTTCATTGTTTTGAGAGCAGTGCTGATGAAATAATTTACTCAAAGTAAAGTGTCTGCTTGGGTTAGAACTCACTACCAACAACCCGTTTCCATGCCCCAAACATGGGACACACCCATGGGTGCGTTACACCCTCCAAACATGTCACTCCCGTTATCTCTACATAATAATCTGTATCGGAAAAAATATTCCCCGAACCGTAAAAGTTTTCCTGTTGAATAATAAACGAAATATCGAGCGGTCTGGCTACCAAGGTCACAGATATGGCGATAACCACTCCATTATTTATTTATACTAATTAAGTTATGTTCGTAACTTCGTAGTGGACAGGATAACACACCCTGTGGTCAAGGTAGATAGTCTAGACAAATAAATTGTCCAAATATTCAATATTTGACTTTAATTTTCATGCTTTTAGAAATATAAATATGGGTTAAGTTACACTTACCGCGGTCGATTCGTGGATGGGTGGCATATCCATACCCCTCCAAGTCTTGGAAAGTACGTTAAAAGCAGTTGGTCCCAGGTCCCAGCTGTCATTCATAGATATTTGCCAGTCGTTCTTGGTAGTCAGAAGCCCAAAAGTTAACAACCAGTCTTACCAAAGGGGTGTTACCCAGTATCTAGATTGTGGAGGTCAGGTAGGCAGTCGCTCCATGTAAAACAACTGATATTCAGCTGCATACAGTTAGACTGGAAACCTACCCCAACATGGAAAAGGCTAGGCAGATTAATTTACATAGGTAGGTGTTATTAATAGGTAGGTAGAAAAGCACAAATTGATCACTAATGATATTATAGGAAAACACAGATGTTATTCAAACTCTATCGATATCAACATGACATGTTAGGTCTGGATAACATTGTAACTCTGATTATTACAGGAGTTTACTTTTGCTTCGGTTGACGGAAAAATTCCCTTCATGCCTGTATTTCTCAAAAGGACAGTGCTGTTTTAAGTTTCCATGTAATATGGAGTGAGACTATACATAGTCCTGTCCTGTAGTCTGGTTTTGTACCCAACCCGAGAATATAAGTCAGGATCTCATACCACACTCAGAAGTTCTACAGTTGCGCTGACGAACACAAGATCGACGAAGCAGTCTGAAATAGAGATGTGAAAAAATAATCGATTATACAAAAAATCGATTTTAATAGCAAAAAAATCGATTTTTATGCTATAAACATCGATTTTTATGGGAAAAAGTAGTTTTTTTGTATATTTAATCTATTATTTTTTCACACCCCTAGTCTGAAAGTCTCCATCCCACCCTTATTTCTCTCTAACCTAACTCAACCCTTATTTCTATCTTGCTAAAATAAAACAATAATCTTTACTTTACTAGTGTCCTACCTTCTGATACGGAATCTAAATATTCTCGGTTGGGTAGCCAAGCCAAACGAGCCCATTATGGAAATATGAATCTTTGAAAATATAGGAAGAGGAAAGCGATCAATATCACTAAACTCAATACAGAATACTTAGATAGGTACTAATAAAGATTAAAATCTTCTCGATACTTAGTAATATTTTCTTTCAACTACGTAGTAATGTTATCATTAATCACTACAAAACCGATCACAAAGACGTATTTTTTGCTTAGAACCAAAACAGTGCAGAAATGTTATATGAAATCTCATGGTTGCAGAGTTTTTCATTAATGCACTGTTTTTTATTTAGATATTTTACCACAGAGGTTTAATGTCTCCCAAAATGTATGCATTAGATCTAAAAGATACTGGCTGAAAATAAAAATCGGCTAAATAAAAGCGACTTGGTGAAAAAAAAAAACAAGTGGCGCGCATTTTGTACCATTGTAAATTTTTAAAATATGGAAATAGACGGCGAAGCGATATGAATTCAACTCCAGAAAGTATAAAAACAGCTGTAAATGAAATTGTTAACAACCTTTTGCTGAAAAAGTCGCGGGATAATTTGTTTTCATTACCTTGAGTTTTTATTTTGAGTAGGTTTTTTTTTTTCACGGTAGGTAGATTGGTAGTTGAAAGAAAAGTAGATTACGCACCTTGCTAAAGTGAGTTATTAATGCACGAGTGTTATGCACTCGTGTTAACTAAATTAACACGAGTGCATTAATTACTCACACTTTGCGCTCGATGCACAATCTACTATGACTTGATTATTTTGTACCAAATTTCCATAATATGTATAACACAAAAGGAACGTTATGTCATTTATTCATGAAGACTAAAATAAAGGGTTACTTACTTTAGGGAATTAAACATGCCATCGCTGGTTTGTTGTTATTTTGATGTATCTATGTAACGCAGAAATTGTGTTATTAATCTTCTGTAGACATTTCATTACTTAGGTTTAAATTATCTTCGTTACAAGTGTGCCTTCACAATTACAAAAAGGCATACCTACTTCCATACAAAAAATACATATAGGATGACAGAACTCGTTTCATATGGCAGATTCGGCCATGTTCCCCAAAAATGGGCAACTTGTACTGTTCAGCTTGAGTACCAGATGGTACAATAATCGTTCAGAATAAATATTAAAGGTAACCTGTTGCAATACAGATGTTTATCTACAACATTTTATGATGCCTACTTATAATACCAACTACTGAAACTATTACTGCTTATCAAACCGACGTGGTTAATAAATTTCTGCTAACTTTGTTTTCCTGCCAGACTCTAATCGTCTTCGCCAGTAGCCATAAGCTCTATATTGAGTGAAATTCATTGGTCAATTTACCAATTGTTCTCCATACAGACAGTAGTAAATTTACGCCCACACGCGAAACAAACTCGGAATTATTCCAAAACGCGACACAGTTTCCGTAATCATCCCTGTTAATGTCAGTAATTATGTGAATGTCGCACGATTTAACGTACGAACGTTTATCCAATTTGTTTTAATAGACAGGCTATTAAGGAATGCTTTAGAAGTCTAAATAAAACAGTTTTTGTGATATGTTAAGTGTGCCGGTGCGATTATTCATGCCCGCATATCAACACCGTGATGTATGGCGACAAAATACATGGAAAGCGAAAACAGTACTTTCTAAAATATTTATCTGTATGATTTTCTAAACATGGAAATTTTAAAGTCATGAAAAAAGATCAATAATAACCGTAAAATGTACTAACGTATAACAAACAATGGCCCCGATTCTGTTGTTCACAAACTAAACTAAATTTAAGTTCAGTGCATCTTTTTCTTTCTAAGTATATCATTACGAAAAGGACAGAAGATAAAATATTAGTTTAGTCCTGTCAAATTAGATAATCCATAGACAATTCCATTAAAAAATTGGTTAAGTACTAAAAATACGTCAATTTACGTTAGGCGCTGACTAATTTGACAGGACTAAACTAATATTTATCTTCTGTCCTTTTCATAATGAAATAGAATGAAAAAGATGCACTGAACTTAAATTTAGTTTAGTTTGTGAACAAACAATGTGAAAGAAACGGTGACTAACCTACCAAACCTCAAAAGAGTCTAGTATGCCTTGACCAAAAAAATTATGTGTCAACCTTGTAGCGATACTAGCCAATCCCCGGGCAAACACAACTTACTACTTGTTCCACAATTACCTGGCTCTGTCAGCATAAAATTGCGCCTTTGTCTTAACAATACTACAATCTTTAGCACTGATCCAAGGTTGCTAACGCTTGGTCACCCAAGCTTTTCGAGCAGTTAGGTAATAGCTTTGTCACCACAGCTTGCTAGACGGTTACCATTTATTTCTTCACTACTGCTCTAAAACCATGAGGAAACCAGCATGTCGTTGCACCAAACAATTTAAAGGCACGTGGCGTCCATCTATCTATCACTGGGCCTGCGTGGTGAATTACGGACCCGATTCTTCACACAGTAGAGGGGTAAGAAACACAGCACCAGCTTTATAGGATGTTTTTTTGGTTAACATTGGCTCGTTAATTCTTCATAATACTTCGATAACCTCGATAAAATTACCTTGCTTGTATAGGACAGTTAAAGATAGTTTTGTAGTCCATTGATGATAGATAGGCGTCCCCCAATTGCAGTCTTCCGTATTAATTAACATTTACAAAATTGCTTTGATCCAAAAAGGCCTAGAATTTTATTGGTGTATGTAAATGATTGCCTAGACGTTAACACTCCGGTAACATTTAGGCTTTTAGATCAATACTATAAAGCAAACGCTAACAAGAGCTTATCAGTCTATGAAAATAATCCTTACACCAGTCGTTTACGTTTATATAAAACAAGCAGTAAGTATATTGAACTAGTTATAAAACACGCAACTCAAAAGTAGGACATTCTGTATTATACACACGAAATAAATACCTGTTCCAGTTTTGGTACAAGCCGCCTTTACCGCAAACCGCAGTCCGCACATGAGATTTAAAACGAAATAAACGATCCGATATCGACGAGATGATTCAATGCAATACCAACTTCTTAGTCCGTTTACTAGCCCTCTCATCTTCTAGTATTTATTTTCGTACTTACCTACACCCATATTTCCTCGATAACTTCATAATTACCGGTAATATACATTGGTCCTCATTAGCCTTGAACCGAAATACTCATGTATGGTTAAGATGGTAAGGGGCTTATGCTCCGACTAGGTAATATCTATGTAGAAAGTATCGGATTCGTCAAAATTAAAATAGTTTATTTCACATAAACCTACATGGGCACTTGTGAAACGTCAGAAGCTTGGTGCTCGGTTTCAATCGGTCGCCTCCTATGGAGAAGAGCCTGCAAGAAATACATGAAGATTCCGTCGTTCCCAAATTTTTACTACAACATGCTATATGAGATGTAAGAAGATGCTACAGAAAGTATGTCAGCTTTAGTAAACCAGTAGTTTTACTCGAAACACGTCCCGTTCCGCCAGAGTGACCAGCAGCCGGTTCCATTCAAGGCCACGAACTCAACAATCACGGCTCGGCTTGAAACAAAAACAGACATTACATTTACAATGATGTTTATTGTTGTAATTATAACAGAGTCATTAGTTTTTTATTAACTGATGCTGATACATGATCAGTGTTTATGTTCTGAGCAGTTTTTTTTTCTGACCATATCATGGTAAAACGTACTACTATGTATGCAGAAGCTGGGTAGTGGCGTTAGTACTATTATATGTGGTAGTGGGTTTTTGTTTCGGGATTTACCTAATGTATGATCTTTTCGATTCATGTATGATTGAGGGTAGGCAGAACGCCTTTTTTTTGTGGATGGGAAATCATCAAATGACCCCTCCCGCTCTGGGTGGAGCAGAAGGGAGTGTCAGACTCTTACTGACTAAAACCCACCCGTGTTACTTCCTTAGCCCTGTATGTTCCGGGGCCGCGGTAACCCTTTCGGACAATCCAGCTGCCCAGGCAGAACGCCTAGGCCATCTGCTATGATTCTTACCTTTCATTATCTCTCTACTCGTATTGATTCGTCCACGTACCTTCTTTTGGTCATACACAGTCGCTTCTGGATCCAGGATTTAAATATTTTATCCAAAAACATTTCTTAGATCTTGTCCTTTCAATCATTTTATTTCCTTAGACAGTCACCAATCGATTGTCCTTCAACAAATGTCAACACTGTCTTCTGAAACATTGATCAGTCTTACTTTCAGCATTGACCGGTGACTTCCACGTATTCAATCGATTGCTTGTGACTCATCCGTCGTTACTGTTGATCACTCAAGCGAGACCACGACCTTGGGTTAAAGCTAACTGGGAATTTTAGAATGCACTTTCTTAAGACTAAGATTTAAGTCAGTGATGCAATTTTGCTTTGTTCCTTCCAGTACATTAAATAGTAGCTGCGCCCCGAGGTTTTACCTGCCTATGTCTCGATCCCGTGGAAATGTCGGGATAACACGTATCCTATATCCTAAATGCCTAATCCAGGTCAGCCATAGCGTGAGAGCGTCACAAACAAATCTCTTCTCTTTATCATATTAGTTACAACTACATAGCTTCTGCCCTTGTGTTGCCCGTCCGTATGTGTCGAAGTCAACTATACCACAAAACATATCCAATATGCAAGATTTTTTTAAATCGTACAAGTACTTCCAGAGATAACCTCTTACAGGCAAACAATATTTTACCTACCTCTTTATAATATTATAAGTTAAATGTCACAGGATGAAAATTCATATCTCCTATTACAAATATTGACTAAAACATAATTTGAAGGGTACCGTTATTGAATGTGTTACCTAGCAAAATTGCTGGAAGCACAGTATGGGTTTTTCGTCTCGTAATTGAGACAATTGAAACCGACAAAGTGACGGTTGTTTCGTCTAATCAAATTCGTTGAGCAAACATGCTTAAAGTTCACTAATGGAAAGTGGTTATATGTAGTACGTCAGTACACAGCAGTACCAAGAGTTTCCCCAGACTACGAAGCTGAAATTCTTCATAAACTTAGTATATTAGATGCTTTTGCAATAACACGATTTCGGGGACTTTCTTACCAAGGGGTATAGTGTTACCTAGGAATTGGGTTGTGGAGGTCAGATAGGCAGCCGCTCTATATAAAATACTGGTATTCAGCCGCATCCGGTTAGACGGGAAGCCGACCCCAACAAATTTGGGAAAAGGCTAGGCAGATGATGACTTCAAGACGTTGGAAATATCTTTAAAATTACTTTAACTTTTCCACCAACCCGCACCGGGTCCGCGTGGTGGATTATGGCCCACTTCCTCTCACAAAGAGGAAGCCTGTGCCCGAGCAATGGGAACACTACCTATATGCTGAATGCTGATTATTATAATACTTTAACTTGACCTTTTCCCTACTTGTTCCAGGGGCAAGGACTGTCGCAGCAATCTATACCTCCTCCCAACCGGAGAGATAGTGTACTTCGTAGCGGCTGTAGTCGTGCTGTTCAACGTCGAGGAGCAGTGCCAGCGGCACTACACCGGCCACACGGATGACGTCAAGTGCCTGGCCATACATCCCAACAAGCTGGTGATAGCGAGCGGCCAGTGCGCGGGCCATGACCGGCTTGATGCTAGGGTGAGTGATTAGTTTCTGTCTGGAGCCTCCTTCTCTAGTATCAAGTCTTCCAGACTGTATTTCGGCCACGGCGGCCAATCTCAACAGAGACTAGTCTTCGGCGCGGGAGATATTGGCCCCGATTCTGTTGTTCACAAACTAAACTAAATTTAAGTTCAGTGCATCTTTTTCTTTCTATTTCATTATGAAAAGAACAGAAGATAAATATTAGTTTAGTCCTGTCAAATTAGATAATACATAGACAAGATTAGACGTGATTAAAAAATTGGCTACTAAAAATACGTCAATTTACGTCAGGCGCTGACTAATTTGACAGGACTAAGCTAATATTTATCTTCTGTCCTTTTTTTAATGAAATAGAAAGAAAAAGATGCACTGAACTTAAATTTAGTTTAGTTTGTGAATAACAGAATCGGGGCCATTATAGTACACAAGTGTGCGCGCAGACACAGGTGCACTCCCTCTTCCCTCACTCTCATAGTCCGATGGGACGGCAATCCGACACGACCGGAGAGAGATCAGGCGCAGGACTAACGGCTTAACGTGCTTTCTGAGGTACGGGGGTATCACACCGCCAACGGGCTGTTACTAAGAAATTCCTAATGGAAAAACTCAATATATATACAAAAGTAACAACACTAACTAGTATTTGAATAACTTCATCCCTAGTTAAAATATTACCCTGCTAGCAAGACGGTATGTGGTCAAATCTGACTGCCCAGGATGCAATGGAAGCATACATATATCGCCAGTCTCCTGTTAACAGTAAGGTAATTTTATACTGGAACAGGGTATTTTGGTTGAGCATCAACAAAAACCTTGTTTTTGTTGTTGGTGATTCTTGATGGACAAAGAGTTTTTTTTAGCTAATATATGGTAAAATTTATAATCTGCAGAAATTTAGCGAATGGTGGTATTTTTAGTTGAAGCCAAAAATATAACTTCTTTTAAATAATAAAAAAGGTTGTCTTTAAAAGATCGCTTTTGGCGATAAGACCGCCCTTTGCAATTTCTATATTTATGTCTTTAATTTATATAGTGTATATAATAAATAGTATTCTATTCTATCCTATTCTAATACAAACAAGGATGAAACCCGTTTTCCCCTGAAACCCAAGCATATAACTGAGCATTACTTGGCAGCCCCACATCCGCGTGTGGAACTCGGTGTCGCTGGCCACGCTGGCCGTGCTGGGCGCGGGCCACGTGGAGCGCGCGGTGTCGTGCGTGACGTTCTCGCGCGCTGACGGCGGCGCGCTGCTGGCGGCCGTGGACGACGGGCCCGACCACACCATCTCCGTGTGGGAGTGGCAGCGCCCGGACAAGGGACATTGTCTAGCTGAGACTAAGGTACAGGGCCAAAGACTACTGCGGTCTAACAACAATAATAATAAATGACATACATTGTAGTAAGTATGAGATTATAATATGAAAATGATAATTTATTTATTTTATTTAATTTTATAAGAATGACATAATGTACCTATAATAATAATTAATAATTTTTAAATTAATCTATATCAACAAATTATATGAATAATGATAGCATGTTGAATTAATTAAAACCTATCGCCTATACATTGCTGTGCCCTAGAAGGGTTCATTGTTTGGAACTATCATAATGTAACAACCTGTAAACAACATGAAATGCAATAAATGAATGATTATGATTTATACAAGCCAAATTCTTAAAGCTAATTTTTTTTGCATAAATCTTAAAAAAAAAAAGGATACAAGAATAGACATCCAATAGTGTACACACGACGACATAAATATCAAGCTATAGATTTCGAGGTTTACTATTATAAACTACTGAAATAAAAACGCGCTGGTTCGGTGGAAAACAAAAGTATATAATAAGTCACTCAAAAGAAAAACCAAAAAGTAGCAAAAGCATAAACAAAAGGTATAAAAAGGTAAAACTATTAAAAAGAAGAAAAGACTTGCACATTCTCCCCTTTTTTTATAAAATGGGCAGCTTAATCAGCTTTTTGAGGGGCCTCCTGAATGTGCCGGCCACAGTGGTAACATCGGCCACCCGAAC
Organism: Globia sparganii; assembly: GCA_949316385.1. Lineage (NCBI taxonomy): Eukaryota > Metazoa > Arthropoda > Insecta > Lepidoptera > Noctuidae > Globia > Globia sparganii. The sequence continues at coordinate 22,480,589 of OX438664.1, forward strand.
TATGCCGTCTGCGCCTGGGAATAATCTCGTGACCCGGCCTTTGGGCCATGAACCACGCGGCAAATTTGAATCGCATATCACGACCACATCTCCTTCTGCAATTGAGGGCAGGGTACCTCCACCCCTTCTGGGTGACAACGAAGGCAGGTATTCTCGAACCCACCGTTGCCAGAAATGATCGGCGAGCCTGAGCGCCCTCCGCCAATGACTTCTGCTCGAGAGGTCTGATTCCTGAAGCGTGGCTGGGATGGGACGCCCTGGTGATCCGTTAAGGAGAAAGTGAGCTGGCGTTAGTGCTTCTTCAGCATTAGCATCGAGTGAGATCATCGTTAGTGGTCGCGAATTTACCAAGGCTTCAGCTTCAGCCAGCAGGGTTCTGAGTACCTCATCAGAGGAAGACCGCTCATGGAGTGAGACTTTTAGCGCTCCCTTGACACTTCGTATAAGGCGCTCCCAAGCTCCACCCATAAATGGAGCCGAGGGGGGTATGAAACGCCAGTTTATAAACTCGCTGGCAGCGTAGTCTTCTACCGCATCTCCGTACAACTCTCGCAGTTCTCGGCTGGCGCCAACAAAAGCAGTGCCGTTGTCGGACCAAATCTCCAATGGGGTTCCTCGGAGCGACACGAAGCGGCGTAGGCACATGATCGCCGAGTCAGTCGATAAACTGTGCATAATCCGCAAAAAATCTTCTTTGAAGGAATCGAGCTGAGATTGCCGTAAGATGTGGGTTTCGGCCAGGCGTAAATCATTTGCTGTTATTCTTGCTAATACATGGAGATTATTGAGAACATTAGGAGAGGATGTGCAAGAGGGAATAAATGTACATAAACTTCCTTCAAGACGAGTTAAATTGGCGTTAGCACCTCGTCTTTGCAGACTACGCATACGCAATAAAGAAATGAATTGATGCGCTTTTGCTGTTGCTCGCACCATTCTCAACCATGAGCTGAAACGCAGCGGATCCGCGGAGATTGGTGCGGGCAGGTCAGTATCAGTAATGAGATGAACATGATGTTTGAATTCTTCGCGGCCTAGTCCACTGACATCGATCACGGGTTCAGTGGGCCAGTCCGAGGAGAGCAAGAAGGTAGGACCTGAGATCCAGCGAGATTCTGGAGTTAACTCAAAACGTTTGACCCGAGTCGCATCATCTGCGACATTTAAATCACTCGGGATCCAACGCCACTCACCGACGTCTGTGAGCTCCAGAATCTCACCTACTCTATGAGACACGAATGGCTTAAGAGTGCGAGCGTCGCTGCGAAGCCAACCTAAGGTCGTCATTGAGTCACACCAGAAAACACGTCTCGTCGGTTTGAGTCGGTGGGCTTCGCAAATAGACGTAGCAAGACGTGCAGCTATCAGAGCCCCTTGGAGCTCCAAGCGGGGAATTGAGATAGGCTTAAGGGGTGACACGCGAGCTTTGCTGGAGATAAGGGAGAGTCTAACGTCACCGTTAGCGTACAGAAACCGCCAATAAGCGACAGCGGCAAAGGCAGACTCACTGGCGTCCGAAAACACATGTAGTTCGCAGCCTGCTAACATGAGGTCATTCAAGTTATAGCGACGTGGAATTCGTAAACAAGAAACCGAGGATAAATCCTGAAACCACGACTTCCACGCGGCGCTGTCACCTTGAGAGAGCTCCTCATCCCATTCCAAACCCTTACGCCAAGCATTTTGAAACATGATGCGGCCTCGAACAACGACTGGCGCAATGATTCCAAGAGGATCATAGACTCGCATCACGTGAGCTAATACCTCTCGCTTGGTAAACTTCTGTGGCAACACACCCTTATGGACTCCCGTGTTAAAACCAATCACGTCACAGGCGGGTTGCCAGATAAGGCCAAGCGTGCGGACATGCGTAGCCAGGTGACCTAGATCTATATCCTTCACATCGGGCGCCTCTAGCAAGGATTTTTTGGGTAGCAACGAGAGCGCCATGAGATTGTTTGACGTCCAGCCTCGCATCTCAAAGCCGGCATGAGAATGTACGTTATAAATGTCCGCAGCCAATTTGGCCGCTTCATGAACATTGTCTAAACTAGTGATGCAGTCATCCATGTAATGATCCTGTATAATTACTCGAGCTGCATCAGGGTATGTTTCCTGCCATTCTAATGCATTTTTGTTTTTAATGTGGATAGCAGTAAAGGGGCTGGACGCAGCGCCGAAAATCATGGATGACATGCGGTATGTGCGTATAGGCTCATTCGGATTGTCGCGCCACAGAAATCTTTGGGCATCCCTATCTTTATCAATTACTTTAATTTGAGGGAACATTTCACGAATATCAGCTATCAGAGCGACTTTACCCTCACGGAAACGCATCAGAATACCTAGCAGGGGTTGCAAAAGGTCTGGACCTGTTAATAACATCGAGTTTAATGACACACCGTGGGACTTAGCAGCTGCGTCGTGTACTGTTCTCAACTTGTTAGGCTTATTTACGTTAACTACGCCAAAGTGAGGAAGATACCACAACGGAGACCCCAAGATAGGAGCAGCTGAACACGGTTCAGCGTATCCCTTTGATAGCATATCATGGATGTTCCGGCGGTAGCGTTCAGCATAGTCAGAGTCTTTCACCATTTTTTTTTCTAAACTAAGGAACCTAGACAAAGCTAATTTGTAGCTGTCAGGGATATCCAGTTTATCAGCCTTCCACAACAAACCTACTTCAAAACGACCACTGGGCAGACGGCGTGCGGTGCGCTCGAGAACTTGCACGGCGCGTTCGTCATCGGCATTACGAGCTACCTGTTTAGAGATGCCGATTGAATCAATTTTAAACTGCTCCCTAACAAGACCTTCCAGAATCGACCGATCGTTCGCTATATCAGGTTCGCCAACAGTGGCGTGGTTGACAACGTCGACTAATTTAGTTCTGCTGCAACCGAAACCATACAAAACCCAGCCTAAAGCAGTTAAAATAGCTACGGGTTGTGTCTTAGTTCCTTTGCGCGTAGCCTTAGCAAGAGATAAGTGCCAGTTGTCGATGCCTATAATCAACATGGGCTTAACGTCTTCATAGCAAAACTCATTAGCAATGTCAGCCAGGTATGGATACTTACGCACGCTCTCAAGATGCGCAGACTGTCGCGCAGCGCTCAAACCGCTCATCGACCTGGCTCGCTTAACGCAGTGAATTTCGTTTGAATGACGGCCTTTTATATTGAAATCGACGTACCGAATATTGACGTCCATTCCTAGACCACCTACACAGTCTAAACGAATACGTTTCTCTTGGCCCTTGCAACCAATTTGAGCCGCCAACTTAGAATCTATAAATGTGCCTGTGGAACCGTCGTCCAGCAAAGCGTACGTATCAACACTATTAGAAGGTCCGGACACGGTCACGCCAACTATTTTCAACAACGGCCGAACAGAAAGTTCCGCGGCTGACAAGGAGGATGCATGAGCCAAGACTTCGTGATCCGAGTCATCAGACGATGGCTCGCCGGTCTCGTCGCAGGCCGCGAGCGCGCCGCACGTCGGGGGCGCGCTGGATGTCGATGGCTCGGGTTCAGCGTCGTCTTCCACTTCGACGTGCGCGGTGACTGCACGTTCTTTCGACCCGTGCAGCAAAGCATGGTGACGCATGTCACAACCTTCTACCGTACACACTCTTTTAATACAAGAAGTTTTGTTTTTGTGCCAACCTTTCTTTAAACATCTATGACATATTTTATTTTTCTTAATAAATTGCCAACGATCATTTATTGTCATTTTGACAAACCTATCACAAGACTTCAAATCATGTTTTTGTTGACACAACGGACAAATAATATTTGTAGTTGATAATGTTTTTGTTGAAATGCTAAGATTATGATGATCATTTTCAGCTACGACGTTCACCCTATCCCTGAAGCCTCTGTTATCAGTTGTAGGACGAGCTACAGAAGGCAACGAGCAGTCAATTGCGCCGCCAAACCTACACTGCAAGTTAGCTTCACGGGAGAGGAAATCGGCAAACATTTCAATTTTAGACAAGCTGCTATCGCACAAATTAGCGTAATCCAACCACCGTGGTCGCAATAGCGGTGGCAGCTTGCCCCACAGTGTCTGAAACAGCTCGGGGGAGCGTAAGTGGTCCGGCTGAATTAACAGGCGGATTACTTCTACACAGTTTCGTACCCGGCTTGCAAAAATTACGAGGTCTTTAGTATCGTAGCTTACCTTAGGCAGCGCACGTATTACAGACACTTCATGCATCACGACGAGCTCGGGGCGGCCGAAGCGCGCGTCGAGCGCAGCTAGCACCACACCGGGGGCGCGCGCAGCGGCCAGCAGGCCCGCCACTGGGTCGCGCGCCGCGCCGCGCAGGGCGCACGAAAGCCTCGCTAAATTATCGGTTGCCGAAAAACTTTGAGCTGTATTTTCATACGCACGTTTTAAAGCTAGCCAATCTAAATAGGACTTGCCGTCGAACGTAGGCAAGTCTGTCTTCGTAGCAGTTTGCTTGTTAACTTTGTTAATTAATTTTCCGAGCGAGTTGATTAAGCGCGTCACTCCTCCATCTTCATTACGATCTTGGTTGAGAGCGTGTGAAGTCGCCACAGCGTCTTGGCCGTGCGACGCTCTCATGCCCGTTGTCCCACACTGGGCTGTATCGTCGTACCTGAAATGTGGGTTGGCACTTAAGAAATCTCGCTCATCGGGATTAGGCACTACATTTTTTACCCAATCTTGAACACTAGCTCGGCTACGCATGCCGTGGCTGCCGCGCTGGCTGGCGTCCGCCTCTATGGCGGCGAGCTCAGCTTGTAATTGAAGCTCAGCGACCTGTCGCTCTCGCTCTAGAGCTTGGTGCTCCAAATCAGCTAGCTTGCGCGCGTGTTGTGCTTGTGCTGCCAGTTGACGGGCCACGATGGTGGCGGAAGAGCGCGAGGTGGCGGCGCTGGCCGGGCGGGAAGGCGCCGGAGCCGCGGCGTGAGGGGGCAGGTCCGCGCTCTGCTGCGCGGGCGGGGCAGTCTCCCTCGCCGCAACTTGGGTGCCGTCTCCTGCACACAGCGCGTTCACTTTTGCACGTTTAGAACGTGTTTCCACCATTGTTCCGTAGATAGAACCAAATATTAACTCCGCGAAGGACCAAATATAAACTACTGAAATAAAAACGCGCTGGTTCGGTGGAAAACAGTAGAAGTATATAATAAGTCACTCAAAAGAAAAACCAAAAAGTAGCAAAAGCATAAACAAAAGGTATAAAAAGGTAAAACTATTAAAAAGAAGAAAAGACTTGCACAACTATAGTTCCACTCAGTGGCGTGCACAGAGATTTCAAACAGGGTATGCACAAAAAAAACTTACCAGTTACAGCTTGTTGTTCAAGTCAACAAGCTGAAACTGGTAAGTTTTTTTACCCTACATATACCCACTATACCGCAGGCGCCATTATTGGCTTTGCATGATGTTTGTTTGAGACCACCATGAATATCTAAATAGGTGATTGATCATACCTAACATAACAGGTCACATAAATTATATCAAAAGTAGCCTTTAAAAAGGTCTGGAGATGTTAATTTTGTTTTCTTTGTGCAAATTAATTAAAATTTTATATAAAATACTACTTAAATTTGAACTGATTACTTTTTACAAGTTAATGTTTGAATCAAATCGACGCGCCTATCTGACTAAAGAACTAATCACACTTATTCAGCTTTGTTCAGTGTTTTCTATGGACAAACGCTGAACAGAGCTGAATAAGTGTGATTAGTCCCATAAAGTTATTTTTCGATTGTAAACATAGATAAACCTGTGAGTCTGTTTTGGCCCCGTGTGTTTCGTAAATACACACATCAAAAGTGTCTAGGGATCAACATATATTTTTGCAATAACTTTTCTCCTGATTGATATTAATTAAAATTTTCTTTAAGGATTCATCAAATAAAGTGTTTTCGTTTGTCACAGTAACGATAAACCAAGTCACCTTTGCATTAATAAAGAAATTTGCCATTTTCCTAATAAAGGGATTTTTGACATTTGAACCACTAACACAAAAGTTCGAAAAAAAGACTGAAATAACAGTTTTCTCTAAAATTTTATTGGGTAACTTAAACAATTAATAATCCGTGTTTCTACCGCGAACACTAACAACACAAGAACATCGGTTTGGCATACTCAAAATGAGTTCATCCAAATCACGCTGTGGAATGGCCGCCCATGTTCGTTGCAACAAAAAAAAAGGTCTTCTTGCGACTGGATACCCTCCATATTCGGCAGAGCTCTTCTCTGTAGCATATCCCATGCATGCTCAATCGGGTTCAAGTCTGGCGACTGAGCAGGCCAGGGCAGGACATTGATGTTAGCTGCGGCGAGAGTCTGTCTTACAACTCTTGCGGTGTGCGGTCGTGCATTATCATGCATTAACTGAAATAAGGGACCGATTTGCACTTGTAGAGGAACGATGACGTCTGATACAATCGTCTCAGCATAAATTTGAGCGTTGAGGTTGCCTCTGATCCAAATCAACTCAGTTCTTCCGCCGATCCAAATACCCGCCCATACCATGATGGTTCCACCACTATAAGGATGGACTTCCTGGCAGGATTTTAATCGCTGTTGGCGTCCAGGGGTTCTCCAGTGTCGTATACGTCTTGTATCCGGTCTCATACCAAAACGAGACTCATCAGAAAAGCACACGAAACGCCATTGTTCTTCTGCCCAATTTCTGTGTTCAAGAGCCCATTGATATCGAATCCTACGATTGTGCATTGCTATAGGTGGTACCCGTAGCGGTCTTCGGGAATGAAGGTTCACTTCATGCAAGCGGTTTCTGACTGTTTGGTCGCTAATTAAGTTCCCTGAAGAGTGATGAAGCCTCACGGCTAACATCATGGCGGTTATTGTTGGAGCTCTTCGAGTTAAGATTTGAATGTATCGGTCTTGTCTCCGTGTGGTGCAGCGATACCGTCCTCCATGGCGCTCAGCCACGGTACCAGTGCTTCGGTAACGTGTCCAAAGTCGACTGATAACACTCTGACTTGTATTCAGAGCTAAAGCCACAGTACGTTGCCGGGAACCAGCTTTTATCATTCCCACGGCTCTGAGCATTTCTTCCCTGCTTAAATGACGTCGCCGCTCCATAATAACGTTGGTTTTAATCAGTAGTAGGGAAACAGTAGCACTAATAATGTCTTCAATGCGTTGTATGTTTTTATAGGGAAAATATTGACAGCTGATTTTCATCTTTTACTCGAATTTGATTCACAGTTCCTGATTCAAATTATGAAATGCACCAAAAAGGATCCATATAAATTTATAAAATCATAAATTTATTACAAAGCCACATCTCAATCTCAAGAAATCCGCATAAAAATGCTTGATCCCTAGACACTTTTGATGTGTGTATGTATGAATTCAAGTAGGTAGGTACCTACTCTTTGATGAATTCTTTTTAGACTAGAAAATGATCGTTCGGTAGATGCGCTGACTAAAATCGTAACTCTTAATTTTCCTAATTTGTAAACTTCAGAAAATATGGAAGTCAAATTGTTTGAATACTTATAAATTTTGAATGAGATCGAATTATGTATAATTATCCATTTTTTACAATAAACTTACTAAATAATTACTTGACAGGCAATCACTTAAGTACGCCAAGAAAAACAATAAATGGCGAAAAAACTTTACAATTTTAGGTACTTACGAAAAGCTTACGAACTAATACAAAATACAAACTAATAAATTACTCGGGTCATTTGGTCAATACGACTAAAAAAAGTCGACCCTCTGCAAACAACAATTAAGCGGTGCTTATACGGGTTCTCAATTTGGCCGGCTTGCAATGTAAGCTATGCTTCTAAAACTCCAACACGCGCGCACATTTTCACGCACACACTCACACTTTTACTGTGTACTACACGAGATGCGTTGAATGAAGAATAAGCAAGGCGTAGTATTGCTTTTGCTCACGCGAGCGCTGCCTGCGCGTTGCACGGCAGCGGGTGTTCGCCCAGTTAGTTCCAAAAAATGTAATAGATGGCGCGTTAGCTAAATTACCATGATTTTTAAAAAAATAGTTATCTAACATTTATAGGGGCATGTATGTATGGGATTACAGGGTATGCAGAGCTTATTTGCATGTATGGAGTGCACGCCACTGGTTCCACTCTTACTAATCATAACGTGATTTACCTAAAATAGTTTCTTAATGTACACACGGCTACACATCAAGCTATACACTTCCAGTTTTAGCTGACCTCGCATTGTATAGGCTTTTCGTATAAACAGAAGTCAGCTTATACTGAAAATGTATAGCTTGATATGTCATCGTGTGTACACTATCTTTGTACAATAAGAGCTATTTATAACTAACTCAAAGATATGATTTACTTACATCATTTCTGATCAAATATAAGAATTGGTTACATTGATGACTATGCAAAATTTTTATTATTTTTAAGTTTTCTCCTATAACCCAATATCCCACATTCCAGTGCTCAGTCGACACGGTGGTAGCGGCCGAATTCCACCCGCTGGATCGCAACCAGATCGTGACGTGTGGTAAGAACCACATCGCATTCTGGACGCTGGACCAGACCAACATGCTGTACAAGCGGATGGGCGTGTTCGAGTCCAGGGACAAGCCTAAGTACGTCACCTGCCTTGGATTCAATCATAACGGTGAGTGTTGTTTCATGTACTTATTGTTAATTGATTGATATTTTAGATGAAAACGTGTAAAATTGAAATTAATCATTTTAATCATTGATTTACAAAAATATTTACAATAAGGCTATATTGTAAATATTTTTGTAACTGTAAGACTAAAGGTATGTAATAGTTGGATTCTAGGTACCTGAAGGAGGAATAAACCTGTATTTCAGGTATCTCCCACGAGTGCGAGTGTACAAATAAAATATTTGGAAAATCCAAAAGAGCATGACTCATAATGCTCATTTGATCATGTAAAAACCATAGATATTTAATTTATTTTTATTTTTTTAAGCTACTATGTTTTCAGGTTTCACACTTGATTGACGGAAAAATTTTTCGAAATATTTCGATGTTTTTTCTCGGTTCTACTGCATTAAATCAATTTTTGAATAGTGCACAATTAATCTATACTAATATTATAAAGAGGAAAGATTTGTAGGTATGTTTGTAACGAATTGGCTCAAAAAGTACTGGACCGATTTTAAAAATTCTTTCACCATTTGAATGCTACATTATCACTGATTATTATAGACTATTTTAATTGCAAGAAAAAAATAAAATGTTTAAAAAATAAATGTCCACCCGTGCGAAGCCGGGACAGGCCGCTAGTCTTCATTAAATTATCTATACAATGGTATACAAATTAAGTAGGTTCTGTGTACTAAGAGGAATATTACAATAGAAACAATTGCAGAAAGTAGGCAAAAAAAAAAGTCGATCGTAGAGCACTCTCTAATGCTTTGCATTATGAGTCGTGCAATAAATAACTGACGTGATGTTACTACACACCTTTAACCTGCCTATCGATTCTGTAAAAATCTCACCGTGATAACATAGGTGAAGTGAGCGTGAAGTGAACTATCAATAGAGGCAATCCCTAACATCAGGTGGAATGACAGCTCACTTCAACTTAGTTTTCACGGTGAGATTTTTACAGAATAGCACTGCTGTGCCATTTTCAAGAACATGCGTGATATTTTATTATATTTGACTTTCGTTCCTCAGGCGATGTGCTATCCGGCGACTCCAACGGGAACATAATAGTGTGGGCCCGCGGCACCAACACCATCCACAAGCTGGTGCGCGGCGTGCACGACGGGCCGGTGTTCTCGCTGTGCGTGCTCAAGGAGGGCCACGTCGTCTCGGGCGGAGGGAAGGATGGGAGGATCGTCATGTTCGATCCCGATATGAACGCGGCTGGCGTTGAGAATGTCGTGAGTATTTGTAATTCTATGATGTGAGTCTAGCGCGGCAATAATATTGTATTGAATTTCATAAAAATCCGTTGGTCGATGGCCCCGATTCTGTTGTTCACAAACTAAACTAAATTTAAGTTCAGTGCATCTTTTTCTTTCTATTTCAGTATTAAAAGGACAGAAGATAAATATTAGTTTAGTCCTGTCAAATTAGATAATCCATAGACAAGTTTAGACGTGATTTAAAAATTGGCTACTAAAAATACGTCAATTTACGTGAGGCGCTGACTAATTTGACAGGACTAAACTAATATTTATCTTCTGTCGTTTTCTTAATGAAATAGAAAGAAAAAGATGCACTGAACTTAAATTTAGTTTAGTTTGTGAACAACAGAATCGGGGCCAAGAATGAGACTCGCAGGTGTGAAAAGTAATACTTATATTCTTTTCGGGGATAAGGGTGTCTTCTTCTTGGGCGAGTTTGAAACCCTCGCTGTACTCGGGATTCTAGTTTGCATCCCATCGCTTCTGGGTTCCGTAGCTCGGGAGCACTAGAATCCTTCGTTACGCTCGGGATACAATATATTGTTGTATCCCCTTAGTAAACAATCTGCTATAAGTGGGCAGTTATGTAAAAGTTGATGTTCGTGCACAGATCGAGGGCCACTACGGCGGCGTGCGCGTTTTGGCTGAGGGTCGAGGTTCGCAGCTGTTCGTGGGTAGCACCAGGAACTGCATCCTGCACGGTGACCTGCAGCTGGGCTTCTCGCCCGCCGTGCTGGGTAACTGACGCGTTTTCATATTCAAACTGACCGATTGAAATCGCATCCTTTGTAAGAGCTCGATTTCTTGATGTGGCAACATGTCAAAACATCGAGATGTCTGTGGACGTACGTATTATAAACAATATAATCTTTCTTAAAAAAATTTCTAAATGATAATGAAAACCGTATCAAAACTTATTATGTGCTTTAGAAAAAGAAAAGCTATATAGGGTGACTGGTAATTAGTGACCGATACCTAAACACGTGATTGTACTCATGATAACAAACAACTTTTACTATGGGACCAAACCTGAATTCGCGAAAAAAAATCTGCTGTTCAGTACCTACATTTTGACCAGTTAGACGAACATAAATTCATGACTGAACAGTAGATTTTTTTTTCAAAATTTCAGGTTTGGTCCCATAGTAAAAGTTGTTTGTTATCATGAGTACAAGCACGTGTTTAAGTATCGGCCACTAATTATCAGTCACCGTATATATGTCATCGCAAAAATAGATATTTAATTAAAGTGACTTTGTTTTATAGTATATATAAATATTGAAGGTAGCTTTTTAAGAAGAATTAGTGCAGGAAAGCCCGGCTGTCCCATTTCAAAACCTAGTAAGGGACATTTTTTTTAAATCGTTTTATTACATAATCTTATGCAATAAAACGATTTTTTTAAAAATTCCCTTACTGGGTTTTGAAATTTGACAGCCGAACTGACTTACAATCGACTATCGAATGCAATTTCAGGCGATCTATAACGATTTGTAGTTGCAAATTATTGATTGCTAGAGAGATTGTTGGCTCCACTTCTTCCCTATTTGGGAGCTATTTCTCTGTAATTTTTCACGTACAGAGACCAGCACATCAAGCTACCTCAATCTGTCAAAATTTTCCAATTGAATATGAGTACAAAAAGTGCTTATTCAAGAAAATAAACATGTTTTCATGTTGAAGGGGATATGAAATATTAACTCCTTGAATCAAATGTTTTTAATTGCTTTGTATCTGCAAAGTTACGCGTGTGGGAGATATTTCTCCATACAAGGCCGACTTCATAAGAAGAAAATGATTGTCGATTGAGTGCTAAGAAGCTGTGTCGCCCGCGCAGGCCACGCGGACGAGCTGTGGGCGCTGGCGCCGCACCCGTCGCTGGCGCAGTTCGCGACGGCCGGCTGGGACCGCCTGCTGCAGCTGTGGGACGGGCTGTCGCACTGCACCGTGTGGAGCAAGGACATCGAGGTCGCTATATTTATCATACACTATTATCCACTCGTATTTACTACTAATAGCTTATTTGCTGTACTAAATATACAGGGTTATTAGAAAAACATTAACAACCTCTTAAGAGGTGATTGGCCCCGATTCTGTTGTTCACAAACTAAACTAAATTTAAGTTCAGTGCATCTTTTTCTTTCTATTTCACTAAGAAAAGGACGAAGATAAATATTAGTTTAGTCCTGTCAAATTAGTCAGCGCCTGACGTATTTTTAGTAGCCAATTTTTTAATCACGTCTAAACTTGTCTATGAATTATCTAATTTGACAGGACTAAACTAATATTTATCTTCTGTCCTTTTCATAATAAAATAGAAAGAAAAAGATGCACTGAACTTAAATTTAGTTTAGTTTGTGAAAAACACAACCGGGGCCATTGTCCTCATCATTATGAACAACTTTTACTATGGGACCAAACCTGAAATCGCGAAAAAAGAAATCAGCTGTTCCCTACATTTATGTTCGTATAACTCGTCAAAATGTAGGGAACAGGTGATTTTTTTTTTGGGATTTCAGATTTGGTTCCATAGTAAAAGTTCTTCATAATGATGAGTACAATGACCTCTTAAGAGGTTGTTAGTGTTTTTCTAATAACCCTGTATAATAATAAATCGTCATTCTCCTCCTGCCCTTATTCCAATTTATTTAGGGGATTAAGAGCGGTGCAGCATACGTCCTCACGTCTCTATTAACTGTAATCTCGGTAGTCACCTAGATAGTGCAATCCACGAAGACGCGCCCCACTCTTCTTCCGAATCGTTAGTGTTTATCGCTAGTTAATTCCAATAGTGTTTTAGTTTTTTTTGATACACACTAATTAATTACCCACTAAAATTAGTGTGTATCAACAAAACTAAAACACTAACAGAATGTTGCGAACTTGTTTTGTAAGCTTTAGGAAAAAGAGTGGGGCGCGTCTTCGTGGATTGCACTACCTATATCCATAATATACAGGTAATGGTGTGAGGAACATTGACGTATAAACTTTTACCATGAATTCCATACATTATTCAAGATTACACGTTGTATCTAATAACTGAGTTTTTGTAAATAAATAAAAAAAAAATTACGTGATAATTATTGTGATTCATGGTAAAATGGTTCAGTTTGTACGTCGATGTCCCGACACCGTGTCTCTCTGTTAATCGTTATTGGCCCCGATTCTGTTGTTCACAAACTAAACTAAATTTTAGTTCAGTTCATCTTTTTCTTTCTATTACATTACGAAAAGGACAGAAGATAAAAGATTAGTTTAGTTCTATCAAATTAGATAATCCATAGACAAGTTAGACAAATTAAAAAATTGGCTACTAAAAATACGTCAATTCACGTCAGGCGCTGACTAATTTGACAGGACTAAATTAATATATATCTTCTGTCTTTTTCATAATGAATTAGAAAGAAAAAGATGCATTGAACTTAAATTTAGTTTAGTTTGTGAACAACAGAATCGGGGCCATTATCTATGAAAGTCCATTAAAATCTTCGTAAAACATAGATATTGGTATTCTATAATTATGCATGTTAATAAGACATATTGTTGTGTTGTAGGAGCGCGCACAGTGCTGCGCGTGGTCGCGCGACGGCGGCGTGCTGGCTGTGGGCTGCCTCACGGGCAAGTGGCAAGTGTACCAGCCGCACTCGCGAGAGCTGCTGGCCGAGCACCAGGACGGGTCTGTACTGCTAACTATACCACCATATCACATAGGTACACGTCATAAAAAAAATAACCGAGGAAAAAAAGAAACTAAAACAAAAAACTTTTTAGTGTAACTATTCTCCTTAATGAATACGCAAGTAGCTCATTTTATGTTACAATCAACGAATATAAATCAAGCTGCTATCATTTTCCTTGACGCCTTTTTGTTTGGCGTCGACGCGTATTTTTGTTTTAATTTTCTAATGTATGACTCGCGTCGCGTCGACTTGAGGACCCCCTTCTTTTTTTCGTTGGTTAATAAATCGAGTATTGAGTTGATAAAATGAGCAGACGTGCACGCCATCGTGTGCACCAACCTTAAAACTATAATGTTCGACGTGAGCCCGCGCCGCACCGCGTGCAAAAACCGTCATTCACTGGTAAAACATCTCAGTCAGCCACAGCAAAGGTGGTTGCAAGACAAACGCGATCGATATTGCAGGCGTTATAAATTTTAGAAGCAGAGACAATGAAACACAATACGCCCAAATTTGCAAAATAAAAACCATATACTTGTATACCCAGTAATTTTTAAAGTACAACCTGAGGTTCTCACATACATACCTACTGAAAAATCTACGTCATTAGTAATACTGCCATTTTATTATAAAAACTAACTAAATGGAAAAAAACCCCTTCAGATGCGAGCCGATCCAAACGATCCAGTACTCGCCTGACAACAAGCTGGTCGCGCTGGGCTCTCGAGACAACTTCATCTACGTGTACCGCGTCGACGACAACGGTGCGCGGTACAGCCGGCTCGGGAAGTGCTTGGTGAGAACAATTTAATACATTTCAAAATAAAAATTCAACTAATTTATTGAAATTAAGCTAAGAATCAGAACTTTTTGAAATTCAAAATTACATAAGATAGTGCTTTAGCTGGTAAGAAGAAGTGGCGCCACAAATTCCCTAGCTTTTACTATTCAATGCAATCATAACTAGGAAAGTGATGATCAAGTTAAAAAATGCATACCATGAGACTTAAATATCAAACTATCATGTCATTTAAATAGTTTATGTATGGCAATAGTGCTTTTAATTGATCAAGTATACCCATTACCACTTTAGGTTATAAGCCATTCTATATTTTACTAATCAAAACTCATTTAGGTGAAGTGATTATGGATTCACGATTCATTTGTAGAAGTAAGACCTAACTTAGCAATAATTAGTTAAAAGATGAGAATCATTCGAGACCAATATTATTACTTTTACTGGAATCCCTACATTCAAACTTCTTTATAAAGTAGTGAAACTTTGTTAAAACTTTGTATCCCTAATTCCCTAAGAAAACTGTATACACCCCAATTCAAACTTTATGGCGGCTCGGCTCGGAACATGAGGCGAATTCCTGCGCAGTAACAAATTCACTTGTAAGCGGGGGTGAGGGGTGACGTTCTGCGCAGCGAGTACTCGAGTAGCGCACTTCAGTGCCGACATAAAATTTGAACCGGGCTGTACTTACTAACAGCATTCTTTATTAATGAGTAATATCCTAACTTGTACAATTTCACGCGACTTAGTGCACGGAGAAAAAACGTAGAAGGGTAACATTGACTACATTCATATTGCATGTTTAATAATGTAAAACTGGTCCTAGAATGCTTTCCAGGAATGAAAACCCCAACCCCATAAATAATTGGAGTCTAGATAAGACTCCAGTTATTTTAAGTACTGAAAACTGCTGTAAAATATCCTTATAATATGCAAATACTGTAATAATATAAATACTTAATACATACAGATTGGCACGAACATCGTCGCTGAAACTGTAACCATGAATTCAGCACATGAGTAGACCATGATTCTGAACCCCCAAGCGTAGACATTCTTCGTTGCTTATCAAAAAAAGAATCGGCTGTTTCATAGAAAAGTGCTATATACAGAGTGTCACTGGAAGTATGGATCAAATCAAATAGGGGCGTGGGCAAAGTCATTTCCAAACTTTTTGATCCTGAGAATGTTGGTGAATTTTTTTACGGGTCAAATGTTATGACCAACTTTTGTTATTTTCAATCATTTTGCATAGTGCTCAAAGAACAAAATCATTTAAAAAAAACTACCAGAAACTGTCAATTTAAGTTTTTAGACAGCCCTGATACTTTTTTTTAATGTTTTTTTTTCTTTGAGCACTATGCGAAACGATTGAAAAAAATTGGTTACAACTTTTGAACCGTGAAATAATTCTTAATCATCAATCATTCTCAGGATCAAAAAGTTTGGAAATTACCTTGCCCACGCCCCTATTCGATTTGATCCATACTTCCAGGGACACTCTGTATACGCGGTCAAAATGTCATCATCTGCCTGCCTTTACCCAAGTAAGTTGGGGTCGGCTTCCAGTCTAATCGGATGCAGCTGAATACGAGTATTTTACATGGAGCGACTGCCTATCTGACCTCCACAACCCAGTTACTGAGTAATACGATACCCCTTGGTAAGACTGGTTGTCAGACTTTCGGGCTTCTGACTACCCGTAACGGCTGTCAAAGATCCACGAATGACAGCCGGGACCAACGGCTTAACGTGCGCGTGCGCGTGCGCGGTCAAAATTTATGGAACAGCATTTTTTTTATAACCGGCGAATAAGTTCAAAATTTCAATTCAATTTCAACATGATACTCAATCCAACAACAGTTGCGCGTTAGGCCGCTGCCTGGAATTTCGCGGGCAGCGGGGCGGCAGCGGCGGCGGCGCGGGCGGTCGCCGATTGCCTTGAGTGCACCGCTCGTTGCCCGCTCCCGCGCCGCTGTGTTCGAGAACCGGTCCATTTAAATGTACGCATAAGATCCTGCCGCTCCCGCGCCGCCGCCGCTGCCGCCCCGCTGCCCGCAAAATTCCAGGCAGCGGCCTTAGGCTCGGCCATCCTGTACAACCCACCTAAGCTTGAAAATTGTGATTGTCAGCCTACTTATTATTATTATACCTATCTACTTACTATGTTTAGCTGGTATGCAGTATGGAAACCACATATATGCAATAAATTATACCACACTAGCGGCCCGCCCGGCGCCCCAGCTTCGCACGGGTGCAATTATTTTTTTTTCGAATTTCCGAAATTTTCTTTCATACAAACCTTGTCCTGGTAAAGCCGAACATAAAAAAAAAATATCCAATTTGGTGCAGGCATTCGGAAGTTATGCACGTACAGACATTACGGCGACTTTATTGTATACTATGTAAGGAAGGATACTTGTTATCACCTTTTCTGACGAGTGACGATATACAAAAAATGAACGAAATCAGCTGTCCCCTACCTTTATGTTCGCATAACTCGGCAAAATATAGGGAACAGCTGATTTTTTTCGCGACCGATTTCGTTCTTTTTTTTTTTGTATATCGTCAGCAAAGGCGATAACAAGTATGTGGCCTTTTTTTTGCATACCTATATGTAGTTTCCGTACTGTAATATCTTGAAAATTAAATTAAAAATGTGCTTATTTTTAGAACCCAAAGCCCTGCTAATATATTTAAACACTGGCAATCCTTGAATACTACTTTGGAAAACCTATAAAATCTCTTGGAACGAATACTTTTTATACATTCAAAGACAGTTTACATCTACCAATCCGTAATAATGATAATAATAATAGCCTCCCCGACCGATTTCGGTCACGATGGCCAATCTCAACGGAGATTAGCCAGGTACGCAGGCAATGGCCCCGATTCTGTTGTTCACAAACTAAACTAAATTTAAGTTCAGTGTATCTTTATCTTTCTATTTCATTATGAAAAGGACAGAAGATAAATATTAGTTTAGTCCTGTCAAATTAGTCGGCGCCTGACGTATTTTTAGTAGCCAATTTTTTATCTCGTCTAACTTGTCTATGGATTGTCTAATTTGACAGGACTAAACTAATATTTTATCTTCTGTCCTTTTCGTAAAGAAATAGAAAGAAAAAGATGCACTGAACTTAAATTTAATTTAGTTTGTGAACAACCGAATCGGGACCAATGTGGGTAGCACTTGCCCGTTTATTGCCTCGTTAGTGTTAATGGTCGCAAGCGGTACTGCTGAGCTTGAGGTCCTGGGTTCGATTCCCAGGTTGATCAAAGTGTTATTGGGTTTTTCCATATGGAATTTCTCAGTAGTAGCCCATCTGAATTTGTACCCGGTTTATGGCAACAGGCTCGCCCCCTTTTACATTGGACTTAAACATAACTGGCGGAATGTGCTTTTCCTAACCCATCGTGGAAACAAAGCGTGATGTTCATATCCATAACATTCAAGTCTTGAAATAAGATAGTTATAAAAGTGTTCGTTTTGAGAGATTTTCTTTAGGTCTTTCACATAAGAAGTATTTACACAAACTATTTTATATACAACGTGTAACGTTAAATGCGCAAAACCCCATACACCCCAATTAGAGCATTGAGTTAAAAGCATAATACAATGACCAAAACTATTTTTTTTAAAGCTATTATTATTAAGTAAATCGTGTTGATCCTAGCATTATTTTATGTATTCAAAATTGAGTGTTATTGCTTTAAAATAAGACTTCATTTTCTTAAGCTCAATCGGCGGAGAGTATGGCAAAATACATAATTTTTGAAATAAACCTATTTTAAAAGTTATTGAAATTGATACGGTAGTGAATTATGAACAAACTATTATCTAGGTTTTGCGCATTTAACGTTACACGTTGTATAAGTAGTGCAGGTAGTGCTAATACATGTATTCACCCATGTTTACCTTTAAATCGTATATAATATTGTGTAATTAATATTCGCAGGGTCACTCCAGCTATATAACACATTTGGACTGGTCGGAGGACAGTCAGTATATAAGGAGCAATTCTGGAGACTACGAACTGCTATACTGTGAGTAAACATCTATATTTTTTTTATTATTTTGGTCTTATCATCATCTGCCTAGCCTAATCCCAATTATGTTGGGGTCGGCTTCCATTCTAACTGGATGCAGCCGAATACCTGTCACACACAACACCTTATTTAACTGGCCAATTCTCCCCTTGCGATGGTAGGGCTAACGCCCGTCTGGTTTGCGACCACCCTCGCACCGCAGTCTGGCGTCAAACAGCCTGCTGTGTTTCGACGATGCGTGGGAGTTCCAGTGCCTTAGACATCTTCTGGGCACGCTCGTTCCATCATAGACCTCATCCATCGCTTTCAATCAGGCGTAATCGAAACCAAGGGCGGGACCATTAAGCAATAAAAAAAAATAATTTATGCCCTCTCAACAACAAATATCGTTGTGCTACGACTTCAAATAACTCCACACTTAATCTTGTTTCCCCAGGGAACGCAACTACATGTCGACAGATCCCGGCGCCGACGTCGATGCGCGACGTGGTGTGGTCCACCAACACGTGTCCCATCACCTTCCAGACCATCGGCGTGTGGCCTGAGAACGCGGACGGGACTGATATCAACTCCTGTACCAGGTACATACCGCATCTATAAAATTCAGAGTCGAATCGTTGAGCTCCTCAAGTTCTGCAATAATAATAATAAGCATCACCTTTGTACCTATTTTTCTGTTCTGTTTTTTCTTGTCTGTTTATATATGTGTGTACATAAATGGTAAAATAAATAAATAATAAATGGTTCTGAGTTGAGCTGCACGATTTTTGACAAATGCGTGCACTGACTGGACAGATCCGCTCAATCTGTGTGGTTCTTCCCTCAAAAGACCATTTCAGACATCAATCTACATGGTCTTCCCATGATTTGACCAAGATTATGTCTGGACTTTAAAAGAAACTGTGACCTCTGAGTTTGTTTCGGCCTTTCTTCTCAGAGTAGTCAGATAGGAAACGCCGACCTCATCTAGTTTAAAAAAAAACAATATTGACGTGTAAAAGTGTTTGTACAAACCTACTTACAGAAATAAATAATTTATCATTTATTTATCATTTTATACATACACTAAATGTGGTTCATAAAAAAATTATAACGGCCCAGGAATCTCTTAGTTATCCTTGTAAACACAAATACCAAAACCTCTGTGTTTTAAAGTTGCTTAAATAGAGATTTTCCGGCTGGACAATAAATTATTGCCTTTTTTACGTTTTAAATTGTGTTTCATACTAATTTCATAGTTTTAAACCATATCTACACCATTTTCCAAAATGGTACATTGAATAAGTGAACCTTCGAAAGAGGTCTACTATACTCTCAACTGAAATTTAAAGTGACAGTGTACGTTCGTAGGTCCAACGACAGTCGCCTGGTGGCCACGGGTGATGACTTCGGTAAAGTGAAGCTGTTCGCGTACCCTGTCACACAACCTAAGGTAAGTCATACCGTTTAATTTAAGAATGGTGGCTCTCAAAACGATGTAAAAGTAAACGTTATGAGGACACCGTTAAGTCGTAAAACCAAAAAAAATCGGAGATATGTGAGTTGTGACATCAACCGCACTGGACCGGCGCGCTCCACCTCTTCTCATAGAGAGAAGGCTGGAATGTGCCTCAGCAGTGGGAACATAATAGGCTAATTATGCGTAGGCAAAAGACAGAATTGGGTGGAAACAGGAAACGGAGGCCTTTGCCCTGCAACAGGACAATACATGCTAGTAAGGGTGTTACCACACCAATCGATCGATAATCGATAGATGCCATCGATCGATGGTAGAATGGAAAATCGTACTGGCCAACAACAACACGTCCTCTTGTGAATACATTTCGAAAGAACCTGATGGAATATAGCTGGGGTCAATCAATCTACGTCGACCGATGCCGTCGACCGATGCTATCGAACGGAAATCGATCGATTGGTTAGTCGATCCGTCGATCAATTAAAGCTACCACACCAATCGATCGACGGTCGATCGATTGGTGTGGTAACACCCTTAGAAAACTTATCCAACAGTTCCAAAGTATATACCATACCTTTATTTTTGAAATCCTATAGCAAATAAAACATTGTATTCATGTATTGCAGTCCCTGTGCCACCAGTACGGCGGGCACTCCTCGCACGTGACGTGCGTGCGCTTCCTGTCCGATGACTCGCGCCTCATCACCACCGGAGGACTCGACACCAGCGTGCTGCAGTGGGTCGTCGACTAGAGCACACGAGCTGTTCTAAGATCCTTTTGGCACGAGCCCAAAATCGGAACTAACGCCGCCAACTTGTTCTGTCAACATAATCTCTGTGTCAATTTTACAAAACAAATATTTACCAACAACACAAGGCGCCAAAAGTACCTTACAGCACTCTATTAACACATGTGAGGCGGAATTTACTATAGAGGGAAAGATTTGAAGACAATCTGAGTTCCAGTTTAATAATTTTCAAAAACAAAAAAATTAGTCTCATCGACAAGAACAAAACGTATAAGTAGTCCAGATTTTTTTTGCGTGCAAAGCCTTAGTATTTGTTACCTTGTCGATTCTGGGGTAAAGATGCCATGTTTTTACACCTTATTGAAAATAGTCATGGTATGATTCAAATCTCAATGAATAATAATTCTGTTCTGCATCGCCTTCTATGTATAAATTACGACTTCAACTTGAAATCATGAAGAATTTTTAAGACCAATTTTGTGATTATATATAAAACAAAAATCAAGGTATTCAATCACTTTTTGACTTATTAGTCGGACGCCACATTTATCGAAGAAATCATTCAATGCTTTTGTTTTAATTAGCACGAAGTTAAGGATAAATAAACCTTAACTTAATCTTGTAATGGATTTTTGCAAAAAATCACTGAATTTACACTGTTTTAACACTAGTGATCTGCAATGCCCATTTCAAGTGCCTATTTGATGAATATGATGTTATTTCAGTTTTTATGCAAATCATGCTGTATTTCAATATGTATAATTAATTTTAAAAGATTGTACATTTAACTAGCGTTGCTTAGATGCACGGTTGTGATCAAAACGAGCTAAGTAGAGAAAGGTCAGTTTATTTGTAAACAATTTTGTTTAAATAAATAATTGAGAACTTCAAATAATTTAATAAAGGAATCTTAAAACAGAGAAATACAAATGTTTACTTATAAATAAAATATGAGAATCCGTCGATTTTAACACTAGGTGTAGAGCATGTATGGCAACACTACTAACGTTTTTAACGAATTTTACACACTTGCAACACTGTGTAGTTAATTATTAAGTGATTGAGCTTTTTGGCGCGTAATAATATATAATATTTTAGGCATAATATAATTATGTACACATAATTTTAAGTCATGATAAGAAATTTAATACAAATTAGATTATTTTTTTTATTTTAAGATCTGCGTTTTGTGAACATCAGTGTTTAGTTACACTGTCTGATCGAAGAGTTAGTAAAATTCTTGAGTGAAGACAGCCATTTTAAGATTTAATAATTTTGTTTTATTGTTTGAATGACAATAAAGTTATTTCTGTATAGTTTTTAACGATACCAACATAATATGTTGATGCAGCTTACAGTACAAAGAAAGCTAACATTTATTATTATCTTGCGCCTTTTTCTGATACAGTAAGCGACCTTATTTTAAATATCAAAAAGTGCTCGAAAGCTATTATTTTCTGTACCGACGAGAGGAGAAATAGATTCTTTGGCACTAACAAATTTGCATTCATTAGGTAAAGATTTTACTAAACTAAATGGCTCCAATCGTACATTCCACGAGCAAGCAAGCCTAACATAGTTTTTATTTAAGTGTTTCATTAGGAACGTTAATATTTATTAGCCTAGTCACTGCGTCATCCGCATCGGTGTTCTCACGAGTAAAGTAGCACTAATTTTATTATAGTATTTGTAAATATATTGTATTGTACGACGGCACCACCGTCTATTCATTGTGCCTCCAATATAATTGAGTATTTAAAATTATTGCGGTTTTTTTTCCTCATTATTATTCATTCCTTTGTAGGTGAATGAAAATGATTATGATGGCATTAGTGATGCAAGGTAATTCTGGCATGAGTGCAGATATAGATACACCTAGATAACACAAGAGCAACTACTTCGCGTGCCAAAAATCGCACCAACTTACGATCAAAAATCGTAAACTGCCACTTTCGCGCTCAGTCCTGTGTACTGCTGGCTGGGTGAGCGTGAGTGAGAAAGAGCGCTTGTGACGTCATAGTAGGTAGTCAAAAAATTGCACGATTGGTTTTCATACGGATCGTGATACTTGCGTTATCTAGGTCTATCTATATCTGTGGTGCCAAAGCATTCCTTTGACACCTAATTGCATATTTTTTTCTAGTAAGTAATAAAGATTTTATTTATTTTACTATAAAAAGTAACAAAAAATGGTAAATCAATGAAAACAGACGGATCTGTCTATCCTCTGTTTTCTTATTTTCCTGTCAACGCAATATATAGAAAGAGGGAAGACACATTTTTTGCATTAACTTACCACCTACCCGCATTCTCGTCACTGCGGTCGTTACGCTTTTTACAATGCCCAAATGACATGTTTGTTCCTTATTTCAATAAATTATCATGAAAGTTACCCGATCCGTGAGAAATCAACGTGTAGTGCTAGTACCCAGGCAGTCGTAATCACAGAACACTAATACCCTAGCGGGGGAGTAATTCCATGACTGGACCAGTGGGGTAATTGCGTAAGACTATCAGTAGGAATGGCTTTCATTTTGACAGTTCAACATCATTCATCGAACATATGAAGCAATGGATTATTAATATCCTTCAAAATTATTCAAATTCTGATTAAAAGTGTGCACTTAGGGTGCAGACATAATCATCATAGTTAGGGAGGCGAGGTAGCTAAATGGCGTAATTCAACGGCGCCGTCGAGACCTATCAAAATCGAAAGATAAAATGATTTCGAAAAGAAAAGCTCTTATGGTAAAAACCATTTTAGCGGTGGGCTTGGCGTGTACGGTTTTTCAAAAATGTTAAAAAAAACAGTTACTTGGGCATTCTCGAGCGCGTCAGATATTCATACTACGTTTGCCCCAAGTGCCTCTGATAACAACGGTATACTAATCTGCCGGTTTGCGTTGTGGGGGTAGGCATATAAAGTAGTCAAAAATGCAAAAAAAAAAAATTTACTCGAGCGCGTCAGATTTTCGGAAGGGGTGTTAAGTAGGCCCCAAGGAAGCTCCCTTTAAAAAAACTGACGATTTCGGCGTGACGATAAGTTGTGATGAATTTTTGAAAATGCAAAAAAAAAAAGTTTTTTTGAAATACTCGAGCGCGTCAGATTTTCATAGGGGAGGTTTATATCGGTATCCTGAAAGCATATTTCCTTAATCTGACAAAAATGTTGGTGGGTTCTCTTAATCTGATCGAAAAAGGTTTTTTGGTTTCTTTTTTTCCTTTCTTTCTCCTTGATAAAACGGGGAATTTAAGAATGACAATAAAGCGATAGATACAACCAACGTAAATGTAGATGAAATATAGTACGAATTGTATTATTTATTGTATCAAAAAAAATGAAATGAAATACAAATTGTATTATAATTGTATTGTTATGTATGACCTTTACATTTTTGCTCAATACAATTCATCAAAGTTTCCAGCACATTCGAGAAATATACCGTCGGGTCTCTTCTCTCTCTTCAATCGTCGTTATACTGAGGGCACATAGGTCTACGGTAGGGGACCATAAACATATATATATATATATATATCTATATATATATAGGGTGTACCGAAAATTCCCTTCTACCATTCTTTCCCCACCATCAATGTTGCGAAATAAAGGAAAAATACTGGTAGGACGGCATATTTCCGCGAAGCGCTCAGTCTGTATTACATGTTTATGGCAAATTCCTCTTTTTTGCTTCAATTCTTCACTTCGTTTTGCTTACGGTACGTCCAAAAAACAATTTGAGGATCAACAGGCTATCTATCTATACATATAATAAAACAGTAAAAAAACTGTGTCTGTACATTGAATATATTAAAAAAAAAATACTTGAGGGGGGTTTAGAAACAGTAATAGAGCACGAATCCAAAAAAAAAAATTTGTCTGTTTGTCTGTTTGTCTGTTTGTCTGTTTGTTTGTACACGCTAATCTTCGGAACTACTGGACGGATTTGAATGATTTTTTTTTTGTTGTATAGGTATTAAGTCTGGGCAACATATAGGCTATAATTTATTTTGGAAAATGGAACACCTGATGCAGAACCGCAACAGACCAGCTAAAGTATAAGAGATACAATAATGGTACCATAGCAAAAATTGTTCCACGTGATGAGAATTTTCTGCTGAGAGAATAAATTTGAAGATCTGGAACACCTGATGTGGAACTCCAAGAGCCCAGCTACACCATAACATATACAGGAATGAAGATTTAGCACAAGTTGTTCAATCTGATGAGCACTCTCTGTTGACTTATAAAAATCGAAGATCTGGAACACCTGTTGTGGAACTCCAAGAGCCCAGCTACACCATAACACATATAGGAATGACGTTTTAGCAAAAGTTGTTCAATCTGATGAGAACTCTCTGTTGACTTATAAAAATCGAAGATCTGGAACACCTGTTGTGGAACTCCAAGAGCCCAGCTATACCATAACACATTTATAGGAATTACGTTTTAGCAAAAGTTGTTCAATCTGATGAGAACTCTCTGTTGACTTATAAAAATCGAAGATCTGGAACACCTGTTGTGGAACTCCAAGAGCCCAGCTACACCATAACACATATAGGAATGACGTTTTAACAAAAGTTGTTCAATCTGATGAGAACTCTCTGTTGACTTATAAAAATCGAAGATCTGGAACACCTGTTGTGGAACTCCAAGAGCCCAGCTACACCATAACACATTTATAGGAATGACGTTTTGGCAAAAGAGCCCAGCTACACTATAACATATATAGGAATGACGTTTTAGCAAAAGTTGTTCAATCTGATGAGCACTCTCTGTTGACTTATAAAAATCGAAGATCTGGAACACCTGTTGTGGAACTCCGAGAGCCCAGCTACACCAAAACACATATAGGAATGACGTCTTAGCAAAAGTTGTTCGATCTGATGGGTATTTCCTGTTGACTTATAAAAATCGAAGATCAGAAACATCTGATGTGGAAATCAAAGCTATCACTAATTTCACTGTATAATTATAAAATAACATAAGCTGGGAGTACCTCCACGCGGTGAAGGCGGTAACAGTTTAGGACTGATTTTCGGTGACGATGGTATATCATTGAAAAGTTGACTCTACTGGTCAAAACTCCCAATTATTTTTATACTTTATCAATAAATATGCCTTCGGGCTTATGTTATTTGAGTGTTTAATTTCCTTTGCCATTTATCTTCGTGACACGGTAGCCTACCCGGTAACGCAGGGGAGCAGTCACTTAGATTTTAATTGGTCAGGTATATTCACAATAAAACTATAACCATGCCTAGAAAGAGGTCAAATCTTTCCCAATGTTCCAAAGGAGCTGAAAGATTGAGGATCATAAGATCCCAAGAATCTACCGAAGAGCGTCAGGAGAGACTTGATGCTGTTCGAAAACATCAAGCTGCAACTCGCTCCGTGGAAACCTCTTCGGATCGCGAAGTACGCCTGCGTTCTCAGCGTATTCGCACATCTACTAACAGGTCTTTTGAAACGAGTGATGAACGTGATGCGCGAGTAACTGCTGATCGAGATTATCATACATTGTCCCGAACACGCACACAACAAAATATTCATAATCAGTTAGAAAGTGAGAGAGAAAGAATTGCTGGAGTACGGCATGAAGAGACAGAAGAAGAGCGCAACGAACGTTTGAATTCTGATCGACTTCGACATTCTCTGAACAGAATGTCGATATCATCTGAAGAATCGGATGTGTCTCAAGACAGAGACACATCCGATCCGACAGAGATATAGACGACGTGGCAACCTTCCTTGGGTTGATAAGGAGTGCATTTACGTATACTCTTATGAATGACTTGATTGACTACGCCACGTATTCCGCCATCGGAGGTATGGTTCAAAATTGTACTTTTTGTGAAGCTGTTAAATGGCAAAAAGAAACAAACGGTATGTGTTGCTCAGGTGGAAAAGTACATATTGAAATATTACAAAATCCTCCAGAAATATTAAGATCACTGCTAATTGGTGACCATCCACAGTCAAAACATTTCTTGGACAACATCTGTATACAATGCCTTTCAAATGACATCTTTTGGTGCGAAACAGATTTCAAGAGGCCTATTTATGCCAACATTCAAAGTGCAAGGCCAAGTTTACCACCTTATTGGTTCATTATTGTCTGAAAATGACCCCAAATTTCTCCAAATATATTTCGTATCCAATTATCAAGATCAGGCAAATATTAGAAACCAAAACTTTCCGCACTTGAACAAATAGTCTGATTTCACTGCTTCAAAATATGTTGCATGAAGTAAATCCCTACGTACAGTTTTAAATCTGCCTTAGAATCTATAAATATATATATAAAAATGGTGCCATAGCAAAAATTATTCCACGTGAAGAGCATTTTCTGCTGTGAGAATAAATCTGAAGATCTGGAACACCTGTTGTGGAACTCCAAAGCCCAGCGACACTACAACATATATAGGAATGACGTCTTAGCAAAAGTTGTTTAGTCTGATGGGAAATTTCTGTTGACTTACAAAAATGAGAGATCCGGAACGTCTCGAATCGTCTCGCGCATCCCGTTGTTTTCCCGTCCCCGGGCTCTTAGAATTCGACATCAGACGTTTCAGATCTTCGATTTTGACGACCCCGTTGTCGCTGGCATAATCAACAGGATCCGCGTACGAAGTCGCGGGCAGAAGCTAGTTGAATAATATATATGAAACTGTACATGTTAATAATACTTTTGTATACAGATACACGCGTAGCTTTTTCCGAGTCCACGAAAATTGTCGAGAAGCTTTAGAAAAAAAAAATTGTGAGATATAATAAAAGTCACATAATTTAATTATCGTTATTTCATATCAATTTTTTTTAACACCCTCAGTTTTCGAGATACACTCAAAAAACCGGGAGTTTGAGTTTTTATGATGCTTCAAGTCAAAAAGTTTTAACTTTGGACAAAAATGTAAAGAGACCTTTTTTGTGTAAAATAAAATTACCTTTTTTGTTTACTTAAACTTTTTTTTTGTAAGATGAATCGTTCGCGACTTATATGCCGCAACGCGTTTTTCGGAAGACGAAATGGCTCCTCCACACTTCTGGTCATGCGGAAACCGGCAGATTTTGTATTTTTAGTGAGTTTTAGATTATATTCTTCAAAATAAAAAAATAAAAAATCGCGCTCGAGAATGCCGGATTAACGTTTTTTTTTTACAAGTTCGCGACCCTATAACTCGGCGGCGGCAAGGACTTATCGTCAGATTAGTTAAATTTAGTCTTAAAACACTAAAATCAACCCCCAATATCTTAATCTGACGCGCTCGAGTATTTCAGACTATCGATTTTTTTTTACTAATCTGATCGTCTATCCTAGGCGCGCGTCACTACTTAGAGAGCTAAATACTTTACAAGGTTGTTCTATTAGGTCTAAGGTATCTCTCATATCTCAAACTGCCACGCTCGAGTATTACCGAAAATTCCCCTATTCGCCTCCCTAACTATCATAAATTGATGAGAGGGCAAAGCGAAACAATTTTAGTTTCGAAAGTCGCTGGCTTTGGTTTTCATACATGAAATCGGTGTAGGTACCTAAAAACGTGAGCGTCAAAATGAAGGGACCAAACCTCCCATGTGTCATACATATATATAAAAAAATAATACCATTAATCTACTAGTTCCTACCTTTGCTATAATTTTAGCTACCTCATCATATAGGTACATAATATTTTAACAAAATGCTTGATATCATAAAATATTATGTATTGTATGTAATAGTAGATTAATGGTATAATTTTTTTATTTATGTATCACAGACATAGGTTTGGTCCCTTCATTTTGACACTCACAATTAACTGATGACAGTTTCAAATACTTTTTTGAAACAGTTCAGTCACGGAGCCGTCACAATATTTTCCATGCTGTTACAACTCCGTTAGGGAAGAAGAATTGCTTCAAAGACTTTTTCTTTGATGAATTTTTCCATGACTTTAGGGAATACCCACGCAAATCTTTGTTGGCATTCAGTATGTAAAAATGGAGCAGTGATGGCCTAGTGGTATCGGCCCCGACTTACATAGTTATAGATCGTGGGTTCGTACTCAGACAAGCGCTTTACTGTGTGTAAATTATTTCATCACAACTGCTCTCTCAAAACGGTGAAGGAAAACATCGTGAGAAAACCGGAATAGACCCAAACTTTCGAAGACATATGACATCTATCAACCCTCACTAGGCCCACATGGTCCCTCTCGAAGAGAGTATTAAAGGCTGATTATGTATGTAAAATCTTAAAGGCTGGGCACTTGTAGTGTTCCTGTAAGTCTCAATGAGCGTACCCCTTTATCAACGTTGTTCCAGGGTGTACCCGTATAGTGAATAACCCAGCCTCCAGAGAAAAAGCAAGCACGCAAAAACGCCTCACTATTCACGACGTCCAGGGAGTGCGACGCAACTCGCATTTGTTTTGACATCACCGTAGTACGTACCCGTCTATATGTGTGTGACTGAGCACGCATGTTTTCGCTCAGAATATTATCAAACAAACAATAAATAAAATAAAAGCAAATAATAAAAATAAAACAATTTATTAAAATAAATAATAAATTGTTAGAAACGAACTAATAATGATACAAAATAATCATAAATTATTACTCAAAACATAATGTTACTCGAAAACCTTTCCTAAGAGTCCGATCACACGTACCACAACGACAACACGTGGAAGGGAGCTAATTTGTATGAAAATGGATAGTTTATTCACTCGGACCACATTTGACCGTCAAAAGCAACTGCGTGGGCGATACCGACGAAATCAAGGCCAGGGCCTCAAGTCTGCTATTACAATAGCGTCAGAATGGTCTATCATTGATTTCATAATTGTTGATTTTGACGGGTTTGGTAATCTACTAATATAATGGCGTCATTATGACTTTCCAATGGTCAACCACTGACACTCCATTGAAAGAAATGGCATAAAATGGTAATCTCATACATAATGACAAATTGCTATTTACTTCTTACTACTTCAGATTGCAAACACTAATTTAATACGTAATTAATATGTAAAAATATATATTAAATGAAATCTAGTATGAAATTTAGTAGGTAGTAGTTTTTCTCAGACCATTGATCGACCAATGATCGACCATTATGAATTTAGCAGATTACGAACTTTTAGCAAAATGACAATGGGATCGTGTTGGAATGACGAATTTATAAAAATAGCAGACTTGGGCCCCAGGTCGCAATCACCAGCCGGACCGCGGACTAGCGGCCACATCACACACATAACGATCTGTCCGTCTACAAATACTGACCACAACGTAACCACATCGCAACTACTAGCGATAACGTAACTGCAAGAACTTGCAGCGACACTATACACACGTAACCACAGTTTGCCCACATCTTGCCGCTGCGATGTGGTGTGGTTGTGGTACGGGTGAACGGGCCCTTACAACGTTACATGCGCTGTAATCACTATTTCGTGTTATTGTCGCTTTATTTCATTCACTAAAACCGTTTCATCTCATTCGATAAAACCGGAACTATACTATTTCATTGGATAACAACATATTTTATAGTTTCAAAACAGAAAATAAATAAATAGACGTAGTATTGTGAAATCCTTATTTGCATGAAAAGCTTTCAGCGTATTAAAAAACTTAAAAGTAAATTCCCGACTTAACACAGCTCTAATCCGATTGCAAACGAAACTATTAGTACCTAACTTCTGGGATAACTTAAACATGGTACATTATTTACACTGGCTGGTACATACCGCTTTGGCAATATATGACTGGTTACGTAAGCTATTCATATCACTACATAGTATAAAACAAAGTCGCTTTCTCTGTCCCTATATCCCTATGTATGCTTAAATCTTTAAAACTACGCAACGGATTTTGATGCGGTTTTTTTAATAGATAAAGTGATTCAAGAGAAAGGTTTATATGTATAATACATGTATAATATAGTAGAGAAACACTGATAATTTTAGAGGTTTCTAATGTGATGTCGTAAATAAACCCTTTTTTTTTGCGCTTACATTGCAAACCCTATATTGGCTGAACCCTATGAGATACATCAAAATAATGTACTACAGTATTGTACACCTTAAAAAGGTCTACAAAAAAGTCCGCGATGCTATATGTCTATCTCTTAGGGATAACCCACAATAACCATTTTTTTTTCTTTACTTTTTACGAGAAATGATGGCTTATTTACGAAGCGATTTTAAGCAATACAGCATTAATCCTTATCCAATTAAGTACCTTAAATACATTGTGCATTTAATATAGATCAATATGGCCCTTTACAGCATGTTATTTAAATTAATATTTTCGAAGATATTACAGATTTAAAATGCAGGGACATAGCGGTTGCTGCGGTATCGGCGACAGGGGCTGGCGGCAAGTTAAAAAAAAACATTAAATTAAAATGACTAATTATTTAATTAAATTGCATTGCACCCGTGCGAAGCCGGAGCGGGTCGCTAGTATATAATATTTCATAGACTTTCTATCATCGTTTTAGTGTCAAATATATTTCATAAGACTTTCGTATCGTCATTTAAGTCGTATCTATCTATTAAACTCGCTACAATTCACATAACAGTCTAGGTCCAGCCGGTCGATTCTGTAAAAATCTCACCGTGAAAACTTAGGTGAAGTGAGTTTGTTTTTTCTAGGAATTGACACTATTGACAGCTCACTCCACGCTCACTTCACCTAAGTTTTCGCGGTGAGATTTTCACAGAATAGCACCGCTGATCGCAACATGAGCTACGCTATTTCCACGGAGCGCGTCCGGTCGAACATTTCGTCTGATGTTGCGTCCTATGAGGAAATTCATGGACAGGTTTATGAAAACCATATAAATAAAATGTCAACGATTTAATTAAGACTACATTAATTCACCTATATTAACTGTTCTACGCTATTGGCGGATAGCTCCAGCAGTCGCCAGGCCGCCTTGGGGTTGAGTTCCTGAGGGTCTCGACACAGAACCCACACGTAGTTCACCCGCATCACTTTGTCGGGGTCGCCCTCTATCACGTTGTTCTTACTGTCTCTGACACACATGATCTGCTGAGACTGGAATGTTATCACTAGAACAGGTCCCTGGTCCATCATCTTGCCCATGACGAGCTCGATCTGTTCGATGTCCAGTATCTTAGAGTCTAAGTGATATCCGAGTTGTTTGCACTGTTTGATGGGTGTAGCTAGGATGTTGAACACGCCTTCGTAGCACCAGTCCTTGAGTATGACTAAATCTCCGCGTACCATCGCTTCGAGAATGTTCGGGATGATGTCGTTCGCGCAGTCCTCTAGGAAGGACTGCGACGTGAAGTTCGGGTCGATCTTGCAAATTTCGGTGACGGTCTTCGATAGTTCGGTCTTCTCGAATAGATTGCCAAATAAGCTGCTTACCTTCTCGGTGACGAAACGAGAGGCTTTTACTACGGGGTTGTCCGATTCTTCGTATTTTATTTTCCAGTCTAGTACCTGTAAAATGTTCAGAAGAAATTTATTACTTAAAGAAAGTAGCAGTTAATGACTGGAGCATCCCTACGCTATTCATAGAGGCATAATAACTATAAAAATCTTAAATTCATGCATGCATTCACTGAAAGACAACACTAAGCCGAAACTGCTGGATCTAGAAGCATACAATTTTGTAGAAAAGTTCCTTATACAGCGGAAGTCGGCACTAAGGAAGGATTTTAGAAAATTCACTCCTAAAGGGATTAAACAAGGGATGAAAGTTTGTATGGAAGCTCGTCATTTTTGCCAATGTGAAATCCCATCGGGCACGCGGCTTGTAGTAAATATAAGTTACCTTGTTAAAATACTGGTTGTTGTTCTTGAAGTTCTCCCATTGCTGGTAGAACTTGGAATCCTTGTGTAGCTCCACGCCCATCGTTTCCGTGTCTGGAGCGTATGTTCGCTCGTCCGTAGCAACCTATACGAGACAAATACTTAAATTAACCAGAATCCAAACAAGATACCTCTTTTTTTAGAGAAAATATAGAATAAACGTTTATTTGGCACAGTACAATAAGCGGACAAATTCGTAAATTATTAAATCTTTAGCGGTATCTACAACGCCACATGCGAACAACGTGTCATACTGACGTCACACAAAATTCTGCATCTCGCAAGCAGAGTTTTCCGCTCAACCAGCATGCATACAACAGCCCGACATGAATCATTGGGCAGTTGCCCGCCAGACACGACACCCGTCGGAGGATCCGCCCTTTTCTATGGAGGTTGAGTGAACGTTACACACTGTTCCTCACACGTCCAGTGGCGGATTTACCAACAGGCTGAGTAAGTAGGCTGGAGCCTAGGGCGGCAGATTTTAGGGGCGGCGAATTTGGGGCTAACATTTTTTAAAATGTAGTACTGAAATTTAAATGATTAATATATAAATACCTACCTACCATATTTTTCTGTTCGAAGAAAGAATAAACAAAGTGAATGCTCAAATTCAGGCTTCTACCGTAGATTTGATCACTGCTGCCGATCTTTACAATCACTTTGCAAATTTTTCGTTAATAAACCAGAACATTTTAAGTATTTTGAAGAAAAGGAAACAGTAAGTATACAAAAGACAATATGGGACATTATTGTAGAGGTCGGTAGGGGCGGCAGATTGAATAGCCTACTGGCGGCAAATGTGTAAATCCGCCACTGCACACCTCTATAAATCTATACTAATAATAAAGCTGAAGAGTTTGTTTGTTTCAACGCGCTTGTCTCTGGAATTACCTAACGGATTTGAAAAATTATTTTTGCGTTTTATAGTCCAATTCTTGAGGAAGGCCTAACATCACGCTAGGGAGCCGAGCAAAATGAAAAAAGTAAGAATGCTCAGTGAAAACGAATAAATAGCGCGGGCAGGCGATGCGATGCGTCGGGTGGATGAGGGAACAAGTAATTTCGGATGAAGTTGCGGGCAGATACGAGAAAAAAATAAAATTTACGTCATCATGGAAACATAAACTTAAAGTGACGTCAGAACGCTTATTTATTAGGCTCAATGCTGCGGAATTACTTTCTCAGCTATGAAACCTCTTCATAATATAGTCAAACCCATGCTATTCAGATTGGTGTAAGCGAATTACCTTGTACTAACAGCAAAAGTAGATGATGAAAATCAAAAATTCAATACTAATGAACGGAGTTCGCGTCAGAACTGTGTGGCGTCGAAGTAGTAAATGCTTGGTATAATTTACAATCACATACTTTTGAATCACTTCGACGCCACACGGTTCTGACGCGAACTCCGGTTATTAGTATTGAATTTCTATTTTTCATCATCTACTTTTGCTGTTGACTTTACAAGTCAAATTGTTACTACTATAGAGGTAAGAGGAACAAGATGTAAGTTGACTCATCCAATAAGGGAGGATCCTCTGATCATATGGGTGTTGTGTGTGATGTGCTACTTACTGCCCGAAGACTGATTTCGGGCCGCACGGTAAACTCTGCTTTCCAGATGCCGGATTTTACGTGACGTCAGTGCGATGCGTAGTTCGTATGTAGCGATGTAGATGCTACTACACTATGAGGAACAATTTCACTTTGAGAGCGCCTTATTTCGCAGCAGTAAAGGCGGTTTTGGTAGTTCAAGTTGTGAAAACACGTTTATCTCGCCATAAAAAACTACGGTTTTGCCGTGAAAAACTACTGTTGTTTCTCAGTGTGTAGTTACGGTCGCCTGTGTTGTATGGATCACTATGAATAATCTGTTGACGTCACGGCGGTACTGTGCGGCTAGCGCGCCGCACCGTGTCGTAGATACCGTCACAGATGCGCGGTTGAAAGTGCTAAAGAGCAGTAGGTTTTAGGGAAACTAACAAACTCTTCACTTTTAAAACAATTGCCCTAATTAACCCTTTAACCGCTTCGATTAATGCGACAAATATTTTCGTGTCCATTTCGCCAGACTCGTATATTTACGAACCACAGCTAGTTTACTCTGTTTTTTTTTATTAATTACGCTGTACTCCATCAGGTTATTCGAACAAAAAAAAAATCGAATCACTGTGCCGGGCGCTGGGGGCACGACAATTAAGCCGGGCGGTTAAAAGGTTAAGAAGCATGCAAATGATACTGACCTCGACTCGTTTCCGTAAAGCAGTAGGCGCCATGTACACACGTCCCTCCAACCCTCGCGGCGCGATCTCTTCCTTTACCACTGCGGTCGCCTGCAAACACATAGCAACCAAATATTATTAGTTATTTATTTAGGATCTCCAACAAAAGATATACATAACATAGTGAAACATAGCTCTATTCATCAACATCATCATTATCAGAAAATGCTATGCCTCGCGGTTTCACCCGCATAAGTCTCGATCCCGTGGGAATATCGAGATAAAAAGTACCCTATGTACTAATCCAGCTCATGATCTACCCACGTGCCAAATTTCATCCAAATCCGCGCAGCCATTTTAACGTGAAAGTGTAACCAAAGACATACTTACAAAAAAAAAATCTAATATTAGTTTAGACAGAAAAAAGAGATAGACGCGCGCGCGTTGTGTTATACGCGCTCCGCAAGTTAATATCTAATATATATAATTCTCGTGTCACAGTGTTAGTTACCATACTCCTCCGAAACGGCTGGACCGATTTGTATGAAATTTTGTGTGCATATCGGGTAGGTCTGAGAATCGGCTACTATCTATTGTTTTTTTTGCAAAACGACGTTTGCGGGGTCAGCTAGTTTATGTATATTGGAAGGTGTGTTTTTTACGTGTGACGTGTGATCCCACACAAGGCTAACGGAGTAGTAGTCACTATAGAAAATAAGGATTTCAGTCAAGAGGTAAGGGCGGGCTCGGATAAAAAATAATAATAGCCACTTGAGAACTTGACTAGTCAGCCAAGTTATCTTCGCATACTTCCTCGTGTCATTGTGCCATTTTTGAAGCACGAATGTTGGGTAGGTAACCTACCTACCTCATTTTACTTCTATCATCATTGGTATAAGTTGCACACCCAGACAATTGTAATAATAAATCTTTAAATATCTCTCTTCACAAAGCTATAACAGACAAGAAAGTGATTATGTATGTTATAAGTTGCATGCCATCAATCGGGCATAAAAACATACAGGCATCACATTGTTACTGAGAATTTTCTGATGGAAAGACCTATTAAAATTTTTTCCTAACCCAGGATTGTAATGAGTCTGCCAGGGTCGCGGGTTGTTCGAAAGAGTTACCGTGGCCACTGGCACAGGCAACTGAAGGAACACCGGTGGGTTTTAGTCAGCAAAAGTCTGTACACGCCCTCCCGCTCCGCCCAGAACGGGAGAAGATACTTGATGATTTCCCACCCAAAAAAAAAAAGGATACTAGTGAGCAGTTGATCACTTGACTAACAAAACAGTTACCATCTGATATTGAAACTTTTTGGCTCCATTTCAGACTGACTGATTACATATTTAATTTTTAAAAATCCGTAGCAGAAAACTGTATGAACAATAAAGTTGTACAAGGATCTTTAGGCGCGTGGCCAAAATCGTAACTAGCGCCGCCATC
The DNA here is from genome assembly GCA_949316385.1 of Globia sparganii. Lineage (NCBI taxonomy): Eukaryota > Metazoa > Arthropoda > Insecta > Lepidoptera > Noctuidae > Globia > Globia sparganii. The sequence goes on from OX438664.1 coordinate 22,516,728, forward strand.
TTGTCAATTTTCAATACAATTTCACAAAACTACCACAAATCTATTTAAATAAAAGGAGAAACTGACTGACTGACTGACATATCAACGCACAGCCGAAACTGCAAGGACTAGGAACGTGAAATTTTGCATACGGCTTCCTTTTATTATGTAAGGGAGCACTAAGAACGGGTTTTTGGAAATTCGACCTTTAAGGGGGTGAAAAGGGGGAATTTTGTTTGTATGAAAAATCTTATTGCTTGAGTTAATAAACTTGAAATTTGGCACGAATAAACGCAGACGAAGTCGCGGGCGAAGTGCTAGTGTTTACTAACAGTACCAGGCATTGAGAAGCGGTAACATCGATGTTGCTCAGGAATTTGCAACTTTCTTTACCAATATCCCAATTAAAACTACAGAAACTTTAAATTCCTCGCCCGCACTTGCTATTGAATTATTAAGAGCGAATGTCTCAGCCTGTCCTGTGGAATTTAAATTTAAACATGTAAACCCTTCAGTAATTATAAAGGCATTTAAGCAACTTAAGATCAAAATGACCGAAGATCTGTGGGGCTTGTCTACTAAAGTTTGTCAATCCATTATTGAGACAATTGCACCCTATTTAGCTTTAATATTTAATTTGTGTGTTGATCAAGGGGTATTCCCGGATTTAATGAAGTTCAGTAAAGTTATTCCACTTTTCAAATCTGGGGACAGCAAAAACACTAATAATTATAGACCCGTATCGGTTTTGCCGGTTTTCAGCAAGGTGTTTGAAAAAGTAATGTTAAATCAGATGCTCAATCATTTTAATCGTAATAACATCCTACACGATCAACAATATTTATTTATTTATTTATTTATTTATTTAATACTTCAAGCACATAAATGTACAGAGGCGGACTTAATGCCATAGGTTTCACCAAAGGACGTTGTACAACCGACGCCGGTGTCACCTTATTAAAACACATATTTGACGCATGGGAAGAGGCACAAGATGCAATAGGCATCTTCTGCGACCTATCCAAGGCATTTGATTGCGTGAATTACGAAACACTGCTTTTGAAACTTGAGCATTACGGACTGGGTAAACTCGCTCTTAGCTTAATAAAATCATATTTAAATGATAGGTTTCAGCAAGTTCAAATAAACGGTGTAAATTCATTGGGTTTAAAAGTCAAAATGGGTGTGCCGCAAGGCTCAATATTGGGGCCGTTCTTATTTTTAGTATATATAAATGATTTACCTTATTTACTGGAAAACCGACCACAAATGGTGTTATTTGCTGATGACACATCACTGATTTTTAAAGTAAGCAGACGTGCACAGGAGCTTGACGACGTAAATAACGCTATGCTTGTGGTCCATAATTGGTTTACTGTAAATAATTTGGTATTAAATGAGAAAAAAACTAAATGCATTAGATTCACTTTACCGAATGTTAGAAGTAGTGAATGTCACGTTGTATTGAATAAGGAGATACTTGAATTCGTCGAAAATACGGTTTTCCTGGGGATCACGCTTGACTCAAAGCTGCAGTGGGGTACTCACTTAACATCACTTGCAGGGCGGCTAAGTTCAGCCGCTTACGCTGTTTGGAAAATCCGTCAATTAACAGACGTGGATACCGCGAGACTGGTCTATTTTAGTTACTTTCATAGCATCATGTCTTACGGTATTTTGTTGTGGGGACGGGCTGCAGATATTGAATCTATCTTCATTCTGCAAAAGAGGGCTATCAGAGCTATCTACAACCTCAGCAGACGTGAATCTCTAAGGGAACTGTTTAAAAAAATTAACATCATGACGGTTCCTTGTCAATATATATATGAAAACATTATGTACGTTCGAAAAAATCTACATCTTTTTAGTAAGATATGTGACAGGCATAATTTTAACACTAGAAATAGGAACAAATTAGATCAACCTCGTTTCAGATTGTCTAAAGTAAAAACTTCTTTTATGGGTTATTGTGTAGAGTGTTATAATAAAATACCACTCGATATTCTTCAACTAAATGAGAAGAAATTTAAAACATGCATTAAACGCACACTATGTAGACAAGCATACTATAAGTTGGATGATTATATCGTAGATAAAAATGCTTGGCTAAATGCTGGTCCTGCTCCACAGACACTTGGGCTCACTAGTTAAAATTTCAATATGGAAGACATGCTTCCCTTTTTTTCTTTTCTTTTTTTTTTAAGTGTTTCTGACATTCGAACTTAATGTGTATTTTTAATTCAATCAAGTTTTAATTGTTACTTTAATATCTTATACCTCTTTCTAGTAAAATTTTATTCATCTCGTAAATAAATTGGTAACTATAGTTTTGTATAATTTAGAAGCATTTTTTTTTTTAAATTTTGTAAATGTAAGAACCATGGATCCGTTCATTATAATTTTTTTTATATTGACTTGAAAGAGCATGGCAGTTGAGAATGTGTCATGCTCACTTAAATGTCTCACTGATGGTGGCGCGTGTGTTGGATCATTCGGTTCCCTTCAAAATGGTTGAGCTGGATGGTGCTGATCCATGCGTCATGTTCGTGAACGGGCGCTGTCAGTTGAGACTGGTCATCTCTTAGCTGCCAGGGCTTCTTTTTAATCTTATAACTATCTTGAATTGTTTCTTCATAACATTGTTCTCACATATAGAAGCAACAAGAATACTGTACTCAGGATTTTGTAATATCTTAATTTAAAAGAGTGTCCTTGGAGTTTCTTGCCTGTTCTTCTCCAAGAGATCTACGTTTTGGAATGGGCAACTAGCTTCAACTTTCTGACTAACTGACCGACTAGTTAATTTTGACAATTCAAAAGTGCCTGGAAATGGTTTAATTGAAATAAATGCTTTGAGTTTGAGTTTGAGGTGCTGTGTCAAGCACTCAAAGATCCTTGTTGTGTATTAGTGAGTCTTAGTGTCTAAACACACTATTCCGAAGTTATGCGACCGAAGTTCAGCACAATTACGCCTGCAATGCTATTTGAATTACCGACGATACACTATGCCGAAATTACGTCGCGTCATAGCGTACAGCCTAACTTCAGTCGGGCGTAAGTTCAGCGGCAACTTATTCTGTGAGCACATATACGCGACCGAAGTTCGGTTCGATTGCCGACGAAGATCCGGGGGCGGGGAGCAGCGGGGAGTTGCGGAACTGAATTTCTGCCGCGTAAGTTCGGCACATATGGTGTGTCATATCAGCCGAATACGTCGGAACGTAAAATCAGCCGCCGAACTTCGGTCGCGTAACTTCGGCATAGTGTGTTTAGACACTTACATGTGAAATAGTTCTGAATGCTGATGTCGCTCCGAGTTTGGAGCCCGTGTCCGCTATGCTCTCCGCCGCACCTTTCGCCGTCTTCGAGAAATCTTCCTTAAACTGTCCTGTAAAAGAGAGACAATCATAAGAACATTTCAATTTGATGAAGAGATTATTATTTTGTCAGAATACAATCCATACTACTAAAATAATAAACGCGAAAGTAACTGTCTGTTACCTTTTCATGCCTTTACAGATTTGGATGAAATTTGGTACATGGATAGACTTTTTATTCCTATAGTTGGTATATTTCCATGGAATAATTTCAGACCTCCTGGCGGTCAAAGCCGCTCACCTAGCAGTATAATAGCACATTTACAAAAAAGCGAAATTGTTAGATGTGTCATTATACTGCTAGGTGAGCGAATTTTAAAAACTGTTTTTTCCATATGCATTTAGTAAAAAGCTGTTACTCTGACATAAGAAATAAACACTTCAATTTTATTTATTTGTATGTATGTATCTACCAATCAACACCGGGCCCACATGGTGGATTATGGGCCACTCCCTCTCACCGAGACGAGGCCTGTTAGCCTGTATAATATGCTATGCATATCATATGTATGATATGTATAGATCAGGTAGCATAGGCATAAGGACGTTGAGTTCAAGTAGGTCATCATATGCCTAGCCTATTCCTAACTACGTTGGGGTCGGCTTCCAGTCTTAACCAAATGCAGCAGAATGCCAGTATTTTACATAGAGCAACTGCCTATCTGACCTCCACAACCCAGTTACTGGGTAATACAATACCCCTTGTTAAGACTGGTTGTCAGACTTTCGGGCTTCTGATGACCGATAATGACTGTCAAAGATTGAGATTGATTGATTGTTGAGTTCAAGTTGGTATGCAAACAAATTATTACGACAGTTTGTTTCCATACCTACATAAACTTAATATCTATATGCCTAATGTACTTCTCCTCTACCCAATCTGATTCTGAATCATCAAAGTACATTCAAGAGTTTATATTTATAAACATTGGCCCAGATTCTGTTGTTCACAAACTAAACTAAATTTAAGTTCAGTGCATCTTTTTCTTTCTATTTCATTAAGAAATGACAGAAGATAAATATTAGTTTAGTCCTGTCAAATTAGTCAGCGCACGACATAAATTGACGTATTTTTAGTAGCCAATTTTTTTAATCTCGTCTAACTTGTCTACGAATTATCTAATTTGACAGGATTAAACTAATATTTTATCTTCTGTCCTTTTCGTAATGAAATAGAAAGAAAAGGATGCACTGAACTTAAATTTGGTTTATTTTGTGAACAACAGAATCGGGGCCAATGATTATTGATTAAAGTTAAGTGACATTCAAACATCTAAACTGTATGGTTAAACAGTTGTTAATCACTACTTAACTTTGAGCAATGTTTATGAATAAAGGGGATTATTATGATTAATAGTTTCTTACCAGCTTTTTTGGCAATATCAGTTTTACTAGCTTCCTCAATGACATGCTCCATCTTGCCCTTGATGCCTTCTAGCGTTTCTTTCAGTACTTCCGAACTCTTGGAAGCTTCCGATTCAACCGCATGGAACTTTTTTCTCGCAGCCTGGAATTGCAATGCTTACAAGTTAGTGTTTAAATTACTCAAAAACTTAATGAGTTTCTCTTTGTTTTTTAAGTAACTTTATGATGCTGTATTATTTTTTAGAAGAAGAAATCTTCAGCAAGAGACAGAGTTAAGTATATAAGCAGAATCTAGTAAAAAATCAGCAACTCTCTCTGATTTAATTACACAAATATTTGAGTACACTACTTCAAATCACATATTCATCATCATCTGCCTAGCCTTTTCCCAATTATGTTGGGGTCAGCTTCCAGTCTAACTGGATGCAGCTGAATACCAGTGTTTTACATGGAGCGACGGCCTATCTGACCACTTAAAAAAATCACATATTATTATAACAAATTATTTCTTTAGAATCAGAATCAATTTGACACCTCCAACATATGTTATCGTAACTATCAAATGAACGAAAATTACATTTTTAGATTTACAACTAGTTTATAACATAGAATACCAATATATATTTTTTTATTAGATCATACGATAAGTAGTTGTAAATCTAAAAATGTAATTTTCGTTAATTTGATAGTTACAATAACATATGTTGGAGGTGTCAATTATTATTAATTGCAAGGAATGTAAGTGCCAAATAAGGGTATTATAGGTATTAAGCAATAACACCTTTATTTAATTCTGAGTTTAATATATGAGTTATTGACATTATTGTGACTAAGTTTTGATCAAACAAATGGTTAGACATAAGTAACTACCAGTAACGCATCTGAGTTCTCCAACTTCTGTGCCTCTTCCCTGAACTTCTTGATATTGTCCTTCATCTCCTTGTTCTTGGCCATGTCCTCCTTGATGTTCTCGATGATGGATGAGAAGAACCCTTTCCGTGCTGAGTATTGTCTGCATTCTGGCACATTGAACTGAAAGGCGTAAAGGTCATTTAAGCTTGAGACTTTTAATTTAGAAAATCATCAATCAATCAACTTATATTTTTTATAATATATGAGTGCTTAAAACAAGAACCTTCTTGTTGAATATTAGAAGATACATCAATTGATTTCTTTGACAACACTGTTTTTATGACATAAACATCAACAAATTTTCGAGTTTCTCAGGAAGGTCAGTCCTGAGAAACTCAGCTATATCTGGCGCCGGCCCTAAGACGACCCACTAACCATTTCTTTCAGCTGTAATAGTAAAATTTCATCATTGTAATGCGCAAAATGACTAATATAATATAGGTAACTTACCCGCTCTGGTTTGCTGGCGACTACTGTCGGTTTAAAATTGGTGGGTAATGCAAATTTCCACCTTCCTGGACTGTATATCAACTGTCGACATCCATGCTAAAAAAAAATTTAAAAAATTGAAAATAGTAGCCTGAACCAAGGACATTGAACATAACTAACCTAACCTAAAAATAATTTAACTATTCTCACCATATTTGTAAATACCCTAAGAAATCGCACGGGGTATATGGAAAAACTATTTAATACTGTATTGTTCAATTAAAAATCAGGTAAGTAAAATAAAAGAGTCGAATTTTAGGACTATGACGAAAACTTATTCATAATCCGTGCAATCTCCTGTCAAAAAGACCTGAAGAGTGAAGTTTATTCTCGCTACAATAAATTATAGATTTTTTTGACTATGGTTTGTAATGTCATTGAATAATGACCAATCACAAAATGCATAATAAATCCGTGGCGAATCAAAAAACCTGCTTTTATCGCTGAGGAATAATCACTCTACGTTCTACATCTACCAAAAACAAAAAGAATAAAAAGCGACCAAACCTCCTTGTTTGCGACTATTAAAGATCGATTTTATTTGCTGGTTTTGAATACTAGCTTATAACGAAAGGACATGTTAGGAAATGGGCTTAAAATATTATTTTTTTTGAACAGCTATCATGTGTGGTTTTTTTGATAGGGGAAATTATTCAGGATGGCCTCACAAAACCAAAAAAGATATTAAAAGCACCATTATTTAATAAATAAATATTTTAAATCCAGATATTTTTTGTATTGTAATATTATTTTTGCACATTGAAACAAAGAAAAAAATTGCTAAATATCATTTTTTAAAGCAATTATTGTTATTTAAAATATTTTAAAACAATAATAAAAGGCTTTAAAATAAAATAAACCAATTATCTCCATGATTTGTATGTATGACATTGATGCTTTTGCCTCCTAAGGGAATCTATGAAAAAAATTATCTGTGTCAGTAAGGTTGTCACTTGCTTGTCACAGTCACTCTTGTCAGTTGTCTCATTGTTTTATTCGGATAATAATCAACGTTCGATGGAGCCAATAAACATAAAATTGGAATTGGAATATTAGATTTATGATATTTCCAATCAAAACCAATTCTTAGAAAGGATCCAAACTGTTTGAGTTTATTCAGGTTTATCGACCATAAGAACATGCTCATGGAAATACATTACTCAGAAACAATTCAAGCGGACTGAATCCGTTCAGCAAATACATTTTGTCTGCTGCTCTTGTGGGTTGGGTGGGTTAAGTCGGGGTGGCGAGGAAAACTAGTCTCAGTGTACATTTTAAAAATAGGGTTTTCACTACATGATAGATTCGACCCTCAGGAGTACGAAGGAATACTTAACTCAATTTGGGCCACTATGTGGATTGACCCCTTTCTGCTTAACTACGTCGTATTGTATTTATAATTTCTACTTAGCTATAAAAAGTTATCGATAGTGTGTAATCCGTCAACCCGCACCAGGTCAGCGAGGTGGACTAAGGCTAACCACTAACCCTTCTCATTCTGAGAAGAGGCCCGTGCCCAGCAAGGGGACTTTAATGAGCTGAATTTATTGTTTAATAGCGAAATTGTATTAGTGCAATAATGCTATTATTTATGATAAGGATAGTGAATTGATATGTACCAAAAATCCCCATTTTCTCCTACAATTTGGAACTTATTCTTCATCATGAAGTTAGTAAACTGTAAAATGACTACTGATGGCTATACATCTCCTTCAAGGCAGGCCAGTAAACCAGACAGACTAGATTGGATTGGACCTGTTAACCTTTTGTAAATAGTCACTCCGGCAGGTTGGAATAGGTGAACATTTTTGTGTGGGTATTAGGTAGAGAAATAAAAGTAATGTATTTTTAAATGATAAATGATAAATGATAAATGATTTTATTTCTGTAAGTAGGTTTGAACAAACACTTTTACACGTCAATCAATTTGCTTAAGTATATTTGTTGTATTCATTCTACCTCTTCATTTTCAACATCTTCCCTTACAATTATATTGTCAAGAAACTGTGCAGGCGGTAATATGTTGTTTTGATGCCGAGCCCATCCAAGATACCATATTATCGTCATTACATGAGCACAGCTTCCAACAGTTCGCTTCCCTACTATACAGCTGCAGTAATATCCACAAATTCTCTCCTCCCAATTATTTGATTCTGTTAATTTTATCAAGACATAAGTATAATATACTTTATTGCTTTGATGTCTTGACCTGATCCTACCTCTTAGTAATACTGTCTCATGTGATGACATTATGCCTGGGACATTTGTGATTTCTAAGCTTTCACTTATTTCAACCAAAAATGTCCCATTTGCACGAATATGCTCCCCATATATAAGATCTGGCTTGCTTTATTTGGTAAATTCCAAGACTGAACAAAATCAAGTCTGACATTTCCATTACAGGGAACATATGTATTTGTGGTAATTGGGCATCATTTATTCTTATAAAACTGGCTCGGCGTCTATTTAATTGATGCTCAAGCACATATTCACCTAAATAGTTTGGCATGTTAACTCTTTGCATTGCTCTGTCTAAGATTGCTTGAGCATCAGAACGGTCGGTTATAAGCGGATGAAAATTGTTCAATATTGCTGCGCAAATTCTAAAATCGCTCATTAAGTTTCTTGATGCTATATTGAAATATTTATTTCTGAACATTTTGAAATCACGTTTAAACCGACCATTCACTACTTCAATTACCCATCTGCACAAGGTTACAAGCCGAGATTTATTTGCTTTTATTGTGGACAATTGTGTTTCACCTACATCTAGAGTCTCTGGCTTGTGTACTGAGAATCCTAATGAGGTAAGTAGTCCTATAGCATCCCGAAACCCTCTATCTAGCAAAAACACATCATTTTCTCTAAAATAATTTCTGAGAGCACCACTGGGTGCAAATAGCTGGTTCATTATCTGGGCATCAGAGGTTGTAGCAGCATACGGACCATAAACATCTAAAATAAATCCATCTGTGGTTGCCATCATAAAAGGCTTCAACAGATTGGCATATTTATGTAAGCTATAGGTTTTTTTTTGGAATAAGTAGTTAGAAGACTTTTGCAAATAAATATATGTGCCATCAAAGATTACTATAGGATTACTTTCCTGTGTGCCAAAGAGACCCTGTGGAATCAAAAGATTTCTACTAGACAAGCTTGCTCTTGGGATATTATTAATGCCCAAATGTAAAGGTACATATGATTCCAATAAGCAACCACGGGTCTTCTTTACATACTGGCAGACTGTATACGTTGATAAACGAAATAAAGAGGCTATGCGTCGAAAAGGTTCTCCAGTCCTTATTTTGATTAAATAGATACCAAGTCCTGTTTTAGGTTTTTTACATAAATTGGATAATTGAGGTATGTAAGTTAATATTGCCAGAAAGTTCAAAACAGTCAAGCCTGTCCAGTATCGACAAGTAGTATTATTCATGTTTTCAACATTTTCAAAGTCCATTGTGTTATTTACATCCCTCCGTAATAAGTCAAGCATTTCAGTAATATGCACCTGGTTGAATTCAGTTACAAATTCAAATTCAACAAGAAAATCCCAATTGTATAAGCTTAAATGTTCTTCACACACACGAGCATTTTGAGTGATGTACATTTTTTGATGTGTGAGAATATTTTTCTTTAAAAACAATGGCACACGTTTCCTTTCCCGATTCATACATTCAGGAACAAAACAATGAGTAGTGGTATCCGGAGTACGACTATAACCATCTAATGTAAGGCTTACAACTGGTTCTTGGAGAATATTTTCAATGTCTGTGCTGGCAGAACTGGGAGGCTCCACTACAGAGCTGGATTCACTAATGAATGGATTTGGTTCTTGCGGAATGTCCTCATTATCAGTGCTGGCAGTACTTATTACAAATAATCCAGACCCACTTTCTACAGGTGGTGGTAGTTGCCGATGAGCCCTTAGCCAACAAGCATTACAAGCCCGGGCATTCGAAGGCATCTGCAATTGAAGGCACAATTAATTTTAGTAATTCTAATGTGGGTGAATAATTATACAAACAGGAAAAGTGAGTAGATCACTAAAGTTAAGCTTGAATTGCTGCTGAATTAACTTGATATTGTTATGGCATACAGATTTTTAACTAAATTAGAGTTATTTTAGCTGGAATAATCTATTTGACAAGCAGGTACACTTACTTCAAGAGGGCTGATTATATTGGCGGAATAAATCCATTCAGCATCACCATAATTTAGTTGATGAGATCGTCTCCCAGTTCTTCTGGCAATGGATATGCCACAACATACACAAACTGAATCATGGCCAAATTGACGTTCACCTATATTGCCTTTATTCCTGTTATTTGATTCAAGAATCAATAGGCTAACACATTCTTGACATAGGTAGTCTTCATCAGTTACCTAAAACAAGAAAAACTTCATATTTTAATATATACTGGTCTTTGGTAATTTGTTAATATTTTCTAAGTACTCTTTCTTAAGTTGATGATGGGACTATACTAATAAGCTAACTCAATGTTTGCATGAGTATCCTGCTAGTAGAGTATCCTGCTCGGGATACAATTGATTTTCAATTATCACCTTGCTTAGACATGGAAAGATTAATAGTAAATACACTACAAATGGCAAATAAAAATCTGCAATAGTAAACTGCTGAGTGTATAATGTTTAACATGGTGTATAATTTTAATTATGGATATGCAGATTTTTAGGTACATACCTGTCTGGCAATCCATTCTTCTAATACAGAGATAATCTCAAGATCCATATGTGTTGCATTGTACCGATATTCCTGTGTAATTGGAATAGCAATCCAGCAATTAATGCAGCGAGGCATGATGGTGAGGATTACCTGGAAGATAAAAACAGTGCAGTTTCAGAGCCTGTGATGAGTCAGTCTACGGTAATCAAATTCATTCTGTTATAATTTAAAAGGCAAATCTGAATGCAACAGAACTTATAAAGTAGGTTCTTAGCTTCTAGGTACTATTTAGCCACAAGACTGGAATATTCTAGGCCGTGCGAATTAACTCGACCGTTTGTTAGAATCCCATCGTACCTATAGAAAATAGATACTAACCTTAAACAGCTACGTTAAATGGATGTATAAATTGTGTGCAAAATCCAAGTCCGAATGAGAAATCAGGGTCGTCAGTATCGCCGGTCGTCGGGTGTCCAAATCGTGTGCAGTATCAATGAATCAAAATTCAAAGCCAGGTCAAATAAAGATACACCAAAACAAAAAACTTAACAAAAATAATACAACAAAAACGCAAACAAATTCAAATCACTTGTCCGTTCCGAAAGCAAACCGAAACCACAGCAGACGCAAACGTATTGAATTGAATTGAATTTGACCGTAGAATTTGACACTTGATTGACGTTCATTTCACAATGACATTAATGACACCCAACCGAGATGTGTTGCCAAAATCAATAATTTCTGTGGGTTGCAATTTATTTTTTAAATTATAATTATTTAAAAATATAATATTAGAGAAAGGGTGCTTTTAAAAAAAATAAAAAAAATATGGAAAGTTTCCTTAATTTATGTACTTTCATAAAAATACAATCTCTTCCCTGTTCACAACAGCTTCGAATTAAAGCCCAGCCTCCATACAAAAACCTAACATGTCCTTTTAAGTATTCGTTTAAAAAATCACAAAATTATGGAACGCGAAAATAGCTGTCAAGCATGGAGCATAGACACAAGAAATGTTTAAAAGTTTGTGTATTTCCTGCTGCCAATTTTATTTTGGAATAATTTTTTCTCTTGTTTGTTATAATTAATGAGTTCTAAATTTTCTGTTATTACTTATAGTCCAAAAAACTAGAAATGAAATATTTCTCCAGCATAAAATCATACATTCTAAATTATGAGATAGTCGCTGTATCAAGTTTTAAAAAAATGCCCGTTTCCGGTGTGAAGGCAGTTCAAGAAACATATGAAAGTGTACAATTTTCATTTATTTTCTGTCGTCATATTTAGACACGGAAACGTGTTGCGTTTGATGAAATCTCATTTATTTTATGTTCGTTTGTAGTTGATCGTGATCCTAGTTGTATTTCGCGTTCCAAGTGCACGGCGAGGGTGGAATAGCGAGGTGCTTCGTCATAGACAGTGGAAGGTAGCTAGCGACGTAATATCGAATATCTTTAGTCCATATTTACGTATAGTATAGTAGCTATCGCGGACCGTGGTCACCACGTTTTCGCCAGCTGGTGCGTACATTGCTGCAGTAGAATTTGGTTAGAATAGTTGGAAATGTTGCGTTGGGATAGTGTGTGTGTATTTTTAGCTGATTGTGGTGTTACTGATTGCGGCAGGTAGTGCGCCCGGCGTGTGCGAGGCAGTTCATCTGGAGCCAGCTTCCTCGAAGCCAGTATCAACAATTGATCCCGTTCGTCAGCTCTCGTCCATTGGGGCGTTACCGTTTTATATGACTTTAGCAAGATATAAAGGTGAGTGATATTGTTTTTTATTAATTATACTCGCGAACGCCCGCGTGGACATGGCATTTCTGATCGAGATTTCTTTAACCCAAAGTGGGAACTACCTTCAACAAATCTGCAATGAAGCATAATGAGAGCCTTAGCGTCCACCAAAACCTAAGTTTTACTCGAATATTGATGATAAACGTGTCGTATTTTACTTGCTTGCATGATTATGCAAAAAATCTGCTGATTGTACTTGTGGCACAAAAAAAAATGCAAAAATATATTGGAAAAACTTATCCATAGGAGTTAGTAATCCTACTAAGTATTTGCAATTTCTTGACTTTTTGTTATTTTCGTCATCATTTCGTGAATTATCTGAATTTATAGAAAAATTGATTTTATAAAAATATCATGGACAAAGAGGCATAAGCACACAACAGTATTATTATAAATTGAAATAATTTTATAAAGTACAGTAAACATTTTCTTGTTGGAATTTGTACACTGCACATTGCAACACTAATTTCTAACATAACATAACATAATCATCAAATGACTTGGAAAATATTATCTAATATATAAAATTCTCGTGTCACAGTGTTAGTTACCATACTCCTCCGAAACGGCTGGACCGATTTGTATGAAATTTTGTGTGCATATCGGGTAGGTCTGAGAATCGGCTACAAAAAAAAAAAAGTTTTTTTTTTTGCAAAACAACGTTTGCGGGGTCAGCTAGTAATAGATAACATTATAATAGCAATGAATTCTTCAGTAACTATTTACAACTGTTAATCACAAGCCAATTAAAAAATATTCTAAAAAAAAAGTCATATTTAGAAAGAAAGAAAAAAGTTTATTTGGACACATTTTGTGAAACACAAAAACTAAATAAAAATAATGTTGCAAACAACAATAATTGTGTGTGCCTCATGGCTGCGCCAAAAAGGTTCATTTCAGCATTAATGCCAGACAGATGCTGTCTGAGCTTGTTTTCTAATGAACCTTAGGGGACAAGTGATGGGGAGTACACACAGTTTCAACATACCTTATACATACTTTTTACCCTTTTATATAAATGAATTACTTAACTAGTAATCAAATAGAACAAAAAAAAAACTAAAAAGGAAACGAAAACAGCTAAACCTTTGCCTCTGCTTTAAGCTTTGTGGTCAATCTAGATCGATCCGTGCTCGGTGCACTCAAAACGTAAATTTTTATTTAATGAAAGAGTGTGTTGTTTATTTAATGAAAGTGCTCCTAAATCAACTACAATTTCTTCAACCCAATAAACATATTGTATAAAAAACTTACATAACAACCTTATCTTTACTATTGATTGTTATAAAAACCAATACCTACCTATACTTGCACATTTTTATCATGATGTTTTAAACTCATCAGACGCAATCAATAATTTAAGATATGATATTTTTATATATTTACTAGCTGACCCTGCAAACGTTGTTATGCAAAAAAAAAATAGATAGTAGCCGATTCTCAGACTTACCCAATATACACACAAAATCTCATACAAATCGGTCCAGCCGTTTCGGAGGAGTATGGGTAACTAACACTGTGATATGTGAATTTTATACATATATTAGATGTATGATATAGCAAAAGTTAAACTCCAATAGTATTTTATTCAAGTGGAAAGAGGTACAAACGGTTAAAATATAAAACACAAAAGTTGTGGACAATTCACAAAGGAAAATAAACACTGGGGTTAAGACACATGGTGACATTTTCTACCTATTGTGTTTAATAAAGTTTAATAAATAGCAAAATATAAATATTTTTTTATGAAAGCTCCCTAGGTATTTGTTGCTTTGTTCATCAAACAAATGCATAGCTAGACATCAAGGCAAGCTAATTACAGGCACAAATGTAAAATAAACTATGATTAGAATAATTTATTTATTAATCCATGGACTTATCTCTCTGTTAATGAACTTAGCGAGTATTAAATGCTACAAATAACATTGTGTGAAGTTATTGATTACAGGTTATCATTATTATCATTGTAACTTTCAACTTGTGTGTTTATCACATTTTCTACAGCCACTTAAGGGCCTATACTACCTCAAATGGCTTAGCATGATGCTCCGTTATGTCGAAAATAATGCAGCATTAATTGTTAAATAAATATATGGTAAAGTTGAGGATTAATGCTAGGTCATAGGTTAGACGAAAACACGATTTCATAAAATTTTCTCGATAGAAAAAAATTCCAAAGTTACCTCCAAACCGAACAATAAACCGCTGGTATTCAAAAAATACTTCAAATTAGATCATGAACCTTTGTATACTAACCGAACTAACTATAAAGCAGGTCTTATGGTATTTACTTTTTTTTAATTACCATTATTTTCACCGTAAAAAGCAAATACCTAAACTATTGGCGCTGCCTGCCGCCTAGCACCGCACTCTGTCTCGCTCTCACTCAGTCCGCGAGCAGTATCGTGCGAACGAGATAGAGTGAATTTTAGCTGAGATAGTGTAGGCTCTTAATCCACCCACTTTTAACTTATGGTTGGTAAACTAACAACTTATACACTCAATGCGTGATTTTTACTTTCCAAATGCACCTTCAAGGTATAAAAGTCCTCATGAGGGTTTCTAGTCATTTAGAAGATGTGCTAAGGCAATACTTAGCAGGCAGCGTGATTGTCCGAAAGGGAACACGGGTGGGTGTTAGTCAGTAAGAGTCTGACACTCCCTTCTGCTCCACCCAGAGCGGGAGGGGTCATTGGATGATTTCCCATCCACACAAAAAAAAAAAAAAAAAAAAAAGGGCAATACTTAGCAAAGACCTGCCCCCCATTTCATTATAGCAATGCACCCTAAGAAAACAAATAAAGCAATAGAGTGTTGTGTAATGTCTAACCATAGTCATCAATGCATGACCTCAAATCTTCTAGCTTCTTCAAAGGGCTACTTGTGGCGTGGTCAAAAGCCAGGCAGAAATGCATACTTCAACTAGATTATCACCATAATTATGAAAATCGTCATCATGGTAGACGAAACCCTATAGGATTGAGCTGATGGTCACTGCTGTCAATGCATAATATAGTGCAATTCCTTTGTCACCTTCGTTTTTTTTTTAATCAATTACCAACCCAGCTCTATGCACGTGACTTGAAAACACGGCGGTATTTTCTAGTTCTGCCTACGTCTTTTGAATATCGGTGGGTATGGGCAGTACTCTCAGTCCGATAACTGCATCAAACATATCACCTGTTATCAATACAGCTATTTTAATTGCCACCCATCATTGCTGTTATTCAAGGATCGGCGAAATTTCAAAACTGTCAGAAGAACGTTTTGTTATCTTCATAATTGTTGGTATTGTTAGAATAAGTGACAATTAAATAATTTAGTTTGTTTGGTTACAACAATGATCAAGCAAGAGTGACGCAGTCAGGCAGTCTACTGGGGACATGGTTTAAATTTCACAGCAGCACCGACGATTCCGTCGGCCTTTCATACGAAACTTTTAATTAATTCACTCATCTCGCTGCCTGTTTAATCAATAGTTTTTAGTTTAAACTATACTCCTACAAAGAACTCCTATAAACACTCCCATAAAGAAAACTAAATATCCCGATAACAATATGAGAGTGCTCAAAAGGCACGCCACATAATAACAGGACATCAGTCGGAATGTGGGTGTACCTACCAAACTACTCTGCCTACCCCTTTCGCAGATTACAGGCTGATTTTATCTTAACAAATAATAGAACAATAAATACTAACGTGTCATTTCGTATGATTTAAAGATGCCAAGTCATTTTCCTGTTTATTTAGACGTGAACCCTCGATAAACTTTGACATTAGATCCGTATCTTCTATAATGAGGATCCGCTTCCAACTCGAAACTGGCTTTTAATCCCGACACCACACGCAATTTATCTTTAAATTGGCCACTAAGTCGTATTTATACCTACTATGGCATTATTTTCTTAGCAATGTGGTTATTTCTAGTGGTTTTATGGTTTTCTTAGCTAAGCTTTTAATTCACAAGTACGGTTTAGAAATACCAAGGAAACTCAAACGATATCCATTATTCAACTATCAATCCCAACCCAAAATTCGTGCTTCCTATATTTGTTGTAATAATTCCTGTCTCGTACCTCACATACATTCCCCGATTACGCGTCTTATTTGATGAAGAACGCTCACGCTTAGACCCTGAATACACAATATTCAGATGTAAATCCTAGCAGCGTGATTTTCATGCAAATACCGGAGAGATTGAGTGAGATCCAATAATGATTTACATGTGTGTACCTCCGTGACATGGCCTTTTAGACATGTATATATGCTAACAGCATTCAGGAACTAAAGATCAATTACTATCATCCTTTAGGCCAGTAGT
This sequence comes from Globia sparganii, assembly GCA_949316385.1. Classification (NCBI taxonomy): domain Eukaryota; kingdom Metazoa; phylum Arthropoda; class Insecta; order Lepidoptera; family Noctuidae; genus Globia; species Globia sparganii. Next base: position 22,533,651 of record OX438664.1, read on the forward strand.
CTTATAAACACATGTACAAAGCTTTCCCATTACAACAGTTCAAACTTCTACGTCCAAAAGCTATAAACATAGATTAGTACACCCACGAAACTAAATTGAGTGTGCAGTAAAACTAGCTCACGTGTAACATACTAAAGATTTATTGACTAGAATTTAAAACTCCAATCTAAGCGTGCCTAACGGCCGACCACGTGCCGGCGCGGCCGCTGCAACCCCACCCTCCCTGACATCTCGCAGGCGATCGATACACATTTTGCACAGAATTATATTAGGTTACATATACCATTACGGTTCGCATGTACCTCATCTACTGGAAACTCGATATTACGTCCTATAATAGACTGCGTGGGTTTCAGTCTTCAAGCTTGATTGGAAAATATGATAGCGTATCCGTCGGCTCATAATAATTCTTCATTATACAGTGGTTGCTCTGAAATTCTGTGGCTCTTAAGGTAAGACGCATTTACCTTTAGCCCTTAACCTTTAAAAAGGAGGGGTCTCCTTTGCAGAAAATCTATATACGTTTGCTTATTGGGACAGTGAAAGATTGTTCCAGAAATCAAATGTTCTTAGTTTGGAAACTTGGAGTACTTATATATTGTGAGTCACGAAAAGCCTAGAGGCATTGAAACAAAAATTTGTAGTTTGTTGAATGCAGATGTGCGTTGCACAGTCGCATTTGATTTCCCGCATGGCTGGTTTTTCACTCGACGTTATTGAAAATCCGGGACGCCTGCACCACGAGATTCAAATTCTAGTTGAAAGTGCGAAATGTAATTTCAAAGAAATGTACAGTTTGAACACAGAGCGTATCTTTAGAATGCTGATTAGATCGAATGCGTACTCCAATGTTCCAGTGGCTTTGAGGATTTCCACCACTGTATTAAAGCTTAGTTCTTGCTGGCTGTTGCTGTTTATGTCATGGGATCAGTGAATCCCTGTTAATCTAATAACTGTTTAATTAAAATCCTCGTCGATTTTTTCGCAATCCATATATGATCTTGTCATCCTAGGTATTAGTGTTGGTAAGGCTTCGTGTACGCCCGACTTGCCTAGTTTCGTTAGTGCCTGCAAAAGTAAAATTGTTAAACTTGGTTAAACTACTATTAATTGAAACAAGTTTCATAATAGTGCAGCGGCTGCATCCAATTGCTGTAACAATCGAGCCTAGATTCAGCTGTTATTGCAGTTTTCAATTATTTCTGTACTGTTCTTCACATTACCGTGAATAAAAGTTTTATTTAGCGTTTTTTCTTTTTTTATAGTGTTGACAGATATCTGAGCTATGTGTCTTGAATGAACTTCTATGTTTTAGAATTAAAGCATTCCATACTGTTTAAATACTGGCATGTTATAAGCTACTTATGGCTTCTTTCTTGCAATTAATTTTCTTGTCGCTCCATTCTCTAACATTTTTGGGCAAATAATAATATTATGTAAAGTGAGGCAAAGAGAACAAGGTTGCCAAATACGTGCCTGTGCTACAATCTGCTAATACATGCATGTTCGTCTCAAGATATGCTAATACAGCAACGTTCTAAACACTTCCATCCATTCATCATTTGTGGCTGCACACTTGTGTATAGCCTCATGAATAGGGAAGCCGTTGACAAGGTCCGATTTCATGCGGACGCGACAAGGCCGGCCACACATCGCGAACCCCTGTATTTACCTTACCTTGCTAGGCCTCTGTATTCGCACGAGAGACATTTGCTTGTTTTTTTTTAACGGTCGATTGTCGATTCTTTGTATGTGGAGTTATGAATAAACAAATTTTTCATAAAAAAAATAAGTGCAATACCAGAATTGAACCATTAATGGCAACAACATTATCCTTGGTATATCATATTGTCATTGCAAATGAAATTGCTAAGGCTGGTATAGTCGTTGATCGTTTCTGTCAAGTCTGAGAAGAGGCTTGCAAACACAGCGGCCACTTTTTATGACCTAAACTACCCTTAAGGAGTTTTCGTAAAAGGGTTGGATGCAGAAGTCGGTACAGCTGATAAAACTTGTGCAAAAAGACCGCTTCCACAGCCTCTTGCCGAACGAAACGAGGTAACTTCCAAAAGAGTTTGACAAATCATTAGAAGGCCAGATTGTTTTCTTTGCCTTCTTAGAAATGTTTACAACATTTTTACGCGCTGTCGTGCACGCTTCGAGTGCTTCGACTCATTCCGTGCGTACTGCCCTACTGCCGCACGGCGTAAGCGTAAGTTAGTACATTAGTACATATTTGCTTTTTGTAACAACCTAATGGAACAGTCCTTTCAAGTTTGATGGTGGCAAACATCACGACCCAAATGCGCGTTGGTGTAGTAACGAATCCTCAAATATCTAGCCTTTTTTTTTAAATATGGATAATATTTCTGACCCATCTTGTTTATTCCGAAGTTGTCTTCCTCCGTTTCAATTTCAGATTTTATCCAGACCGAAAAGCAAGTCTGCCTATGAAGAAACAACCAAACATTTGTAACGCTGCGGCTTCACGCCGAAATTTAACTGTTATTTTTATGTGTCTGTAACCTACTAACACTAGAATTTAAGTTAAAATTGTTACTAACCCTATGGACTCCGGTCTGAAATAAAAATATTCTATTCTATTCTATTCTATAAGGTCGATACTGCTTCAGCTCTTACATGCTCAAAACCATGACGTAACCTCGACGCATTTAAAAACACATTTGACAGATTACTGATCTTTCATCTATGGCCATGTTAACACAGTGCCCTCAATTTGTTCTTACGGAGCACATTCACATTTTGTACTATACTGTTGATATACCTGTTTCCTTTATGAATACGTAGGTACAGTATATTCAGGTGTTATTATAACCTGTGCCTAACGAATAAGGCCCCCCTTCCGTATCTCATCCCTCACCCCGTATGTTTAACATGTCTTTGAGAAACTGCGACATAGATAATAGCGCCCGCAAATTAACGCGAACGTCGACATATCTGCCTTCACAACCCTTATGTGCATTTACATATCCACAGAACCTATGTGTTTCATGAATAATATTCTACCCATGTCTTGGCTCTCCCTTCTTGTATCTACGAAATAAATTCAACTTTTAGTAAATATTTTGCACAAACATGTAAATTTTTCTTTTGATGTTTATTTATCAAAAAAACAGTTTGCATGCATTTGTTGAATCTTTAAACATACCACATAAACCATCGCGGGTTTAACAGCGGTATTTTTCCACTTGCTTAGATGTATTAGTTTTTGGTATCCAAATATACGTAAGTAGTATTTTCTTTGAATGTCGCAACATGCTGGGATAGTAAGTAAAGTGTTGCATACGTTTTTAAGTTGTTGTTTAGTCACTGGGCGTGTTGAAAAATGTTAAAAATAAGATTGTGCTTATACTCCTTATTTTTCCGCATACTTTTTCCTTTAGCTTCTATAAAAATTAGGCCAGCATAAATTAAACATAAAACAATATATGAAAGAGTCCTCTAAACGCACTTCACAAATCCGAAAACAAACTCTAATTTTCTTTTTTAATTCTATTTCTAATACAGGTAACCGAAAATGTGTCAGTTTCGACTCTGAAGCCATGGAGAATGATTGTGAATAGCTATACAGGTCAACCTGTCTGAAATAAATAAAGATACTTTTATAACATGTTTCACGCACGTCCAAACGAATATGTAGAATTTATCGTAAAGTCGTGAGTGAAATACATGATCACCTACACTTTCCTTTTAATGGCACTAGTCTAGCGGATCCCTTAGCGAATGTTACGAGTGTTGCCGAAACGTGGTTATGTCACGCGGGGTCAACGGCCGCCTTTCACGTGTATTACGCGATGTCGGCTCTCGGTCTAGCGGGAGATCGCTGGCGCTATGTTCTCAGACATTTTGTTCGAACGAGTTAGGACAAGGATGATTGCGGGGGTGGTAACCTTTTGTTAAGAAATAATGAAATTATTTCAGAAGTAGCGCATGTGCTTGGCTTTGACTGAAGTACTATACCCTGCTGCGAATATTGTGCTTGCAGGGTTGTCGAAAACATCACATTTCTTACTGTTGGAACAAGATCAGACCCGGCCTATAGAACAGATGAGAGGCTATACTAAATTGACCACATCTTGAAAATCTAACCCAACATTTACTTCAAAAGCAAGCGAGCTGCAAAAAATTGAGTGCAAACAATACGATCGTCGCACTGTAAAGTGCGCTAGAAGCGATCCTATTGACTTATCATAGCTTTTCTTCGTCTGTTCTCACAGCTGCTTCAAGCCTTTTGTCAGCACACTGAAGATCTTATTGTTCCCAAGGACTAATGCATTGGAAAATCCTCTTTCTTTATGTAAGTTCTTCGGAACGTCTCGCCTTTGTAGGTACTTATATCATTTAAACCAACAAATTTTGGTTTTAGTCTAATCACTTCAGATTTTTTGGCTTTCGCCATTTTCATATCGTTCGCTTTCTTTTTTTCTATCTCGCTCAATAATCCAGAATTATGGACACACCAAAAATAGTTGAACCTCGCGGGACTGATGGAAAGGTTGAGTTATGCCTAAACCGATCGTCTAATCCGCTCTAGAAATCTAGATTAAAACCAGTTGCTAGTTCATTTTAAAAATTCCGTCATGGTGAAATAATTTGCTGTTTCTAATCAAATAACTAGTGGTATCTAGATGTAGCCGCCTAGCTGTGAAGTATTCTAGTCAAACATGTACTAGTATCATATTGAAATTAAACGGGAAATAACTAAAGAGGCTTATATGTGCGGTAGTGGATGTAGCGTTCATTAAATGACAGGGATTATCTTCATTAACGGACGACAGTCTGTTTGCCAGTTTTCCACTTATTTGGCGAATCTACGTTAATGAGATTTATGCCGTTTCTGTAACACGTGGAATATTTTCTATATGAACCTACATTTCTTTGTAGTCACGTTTGATTAGGTAAGTTCTCATGTCTGTGCATGTCCTATTTGCTGTTTTAAAAACATATGAAACAGTCAATCCTGGTCGGTTGCTGGCTGATGCGATATTTAGGCAAAGCGGCGCTTGTACTCATTTTCTTTATTACGTCAATAGTTTGTCTCCCGTACGTAAGTACGTTTGACTATCATATTAGTTACAGTAACTGGCATGAGTCATGAGCACCAACTGACACCTGCGCAGTAGTTAATTTTTCGGTCTCTTTGGCGGAATGAAGAAGTCAGGGTAATATTTTAATTATAGTTATCAACAATTTGAGCAAAAACGGTACTAAATAAATTTGGCCGAAAGTGTACACGCGCGAGCTTGCCGGACTGCTGCCCATCTGTGCTCACGACTCGTGCCGGTCATTATACTAGCTTTTTTCCTGCGACTTCGCTCGCGGTAATTTAGAGTTTGACAAACAAATTTGAAAGACATGTGGTGCCATCTGTTATCATAATAACGTTATTGTTGTTTTCCTCGGGAACAGCACTTTTTTTTTTCGGAATGTACCCTATGTTCGTTTCTGTACACATGACAACGTATATGCAAAATTTCAGGATGATCGGTTCAGTGGTTTAGGCGTGAAAGCTAACAAACTCACTCGCATTTATAATATTATTTAGGATGTTAGCGTATCCGCCTGCAGTGGTGTAACCCGGAACCCTTGACACACATGATCGATAGTGCTCAAACGGGACGGAAGTGACCTTCCCTCTCAAAGTTGAGCGCGTTGTACCAGATCCATCAAAAATTAGCTAGTAACCAGTGACGATTTGGACAGGAAGAATCAACGTGTCACTCAGGCTTACGAAATCTGATGCTTTGTGCAATGTCGCTGATTTAACTTACTTTGGCACAAAACATCAGAGGGACAATTTATTCTGGTAATTTTAAAAACTTTCACAGTCTGATTTCAGTCTCAATCTGTCAAAAATACCTCTAATTTCCCTACTTTTTTGACATGTTTTTGTCATTGATTGTCGCGGAAATGAGATTGCGACTAGATTTTAAAAGTTTTTAATTTCGCGAATCTGCGTATCGTACGTACGGCCTTCTGGCCTCGTACAATGTGTGTACCTTCTTCATCTACATTTCTTCTTTAGTTTAGGATTCCTGATTTGTATTGAAACCATGATCTATGTTCAAAAGATCTTTATTAAGTCGATTGAATATTTATTTGCAGTACCCGAAGCAATTGAATCGAAAACGGTAAACAATGACCTGCCTGACACGCCCGTTTCCACTGATACACAGTTATCTGCATTCAATCAAAACAATTACTGCATTCAAGGTTTCTATGTTTACTTACAGATATTAATGTCGCCCCTCACCGGACTGCTGACATAAAGGCGTATACAATCATATTAAACTGAAAGACGTCCGTTTTATTAAACATCTTGTTTTTTAGCCTTTTTTTTTTTTGTGGATGGGAAATCATCCAATGACCGCTCCCGCTCTGGGTGGAGCAGAAGGGAGTGTCAGACTCTTACTGACTAAAACCCACCCGTGTTCCTTCCTCAGCCCTTTGTGTTCCGGGGTAGCGGTAACCCTTTCGGACAATCCCGCTGCCCCGGCAGGCTTCGGCCCTTTCGGGCCCCTTCCTTGTTGCTGACATCTCTTTGAGGCGTGCGTGGAACACGTACGCGCCGTCCGGCACGGGCCTGACGGCTGGACGTGAGGCCCTCTCCCTCAGCCGTCCCGCCACCTCCTTCGCTAGCATGACTGCTTCGCAGAAGGAGGTGACTGCCTCCCACTCCCTGTTTTTTAGCCTACCATGGTCTCATGGACGTCTGTTCAAAGGGCATCCGAGAACGACAGTATTTCTTCTGAGCTATGAGTAATTTTAGCGTAGAATATTGATTGGATGATATACAGGAATTGGTTAAGAGACCCATCTGACTTAAAGAAGGCATCCTCACGACCACATCGTCACTTTCTGCAGAACTGGCGAGTCGTATCAAAAATTCAGTTCGCATAAAATTGATGCTCGTTTCCAATATGACAGCAAACATCGTGTTAACACAAAACTCAAACTCAAAGCATTTATTTCAAATAAACCAAATTATAGGCACTTTTGAATTGTCAAGGGTAGGTCAGTCAGAAAGATGAAGCTAGTTGCCCATTCCAAAGCGTAAGTACCTGTGGAGAAGAACGGACAAGAAACTCCACGGACACTCTTTTTTACATGTAGCTACAAATTACCTACAAAATATCTACATGTAGGTAATATGGGTTGTGAACACAAGCTCGTTATGTGCTCGCAATTTTATAGTTTACGCGCGGACATGGCACGCAAACAACCGCACATCACATCCTATGGTAAACAATGCGAATGCGTGCTTGAATCGCTATGTTTTACTGTTGCGTCATGTCTGATGAGCAAAGCTTTGAATACTGTCGAGCAGAAATTGCTTGTGGTTTTTTTTTGTCTGGTTTACTGCTGTCGCTAATTTCGAGTTGGCTTTGCTTGCTGCAGCGTGAACTTCCAACCTCCACAATTAGACACCTATCTACAAATTACAGTATGTTATATAACTTAAAATCAAAGTCAATTTAGAAAGTTGTTATTATGTTTTGGAAGTAACATTTATAATGACAACCCTGACTGTCTACTTCCGCCGCAACTTCAAAACTTAATGAACCACCTAATTGGCTACAATTACAAATGCGCACAAAACCTAAGGTCGTTTCACACAGTTCGTTGGTCCAAGATCTTGCAACTCAACTGCGCAGGCGACTGTCGCTGCATCGGTAATGCGGCTTATCGATCAATCGAATAGATGCAATCGTTGACAGTCGATGGCTGCTTTGAGTGATGTGGGAAAATCGTTGGTCGTGAGGATGACGTCTCGTGAAATGATATGGAAAGGTCGACAGCAGGGAAGACCTTTATGAAGTCTACCCGCTAATGTTCACGGCCTCTTTCTTGTTTGACAATTTGCAATGGCGGAATTGACGTAGCCGAGTATCTCGTATCTGTTGACATAAAAACGAAGCTTAAAAAAACGCGTTTCGTTCCCCAATGTATCTCTCTTTATCCTTTTTATCCCTCAGTCAGCATTTCCATCAATAATCTGGTGTGTTTGGAAAAAAGCTCCGGATTTTATTACTCTTTAAGCACAGTCTGGAAAGAATGAAGAAATGCTATCCGTTTTATTGTTGTTTTATTTCAGCCGAATAGTCCTTGTTTACCCGCAATTGTAATTTTTACAGCACTAGAATAATTTGTGTCCAAGACGAATTATTTTTGAAATGCATGTAGACGATCCTGTAATCGCCGTTCTTTGTCAAAGTCCCATTAGTCTGAAAATATTCATGCTATAGTACAAAGGTGCGTTCTTGACAAACATCTAAGAGTATACAAAAGGGCTGCTGTTACCGAACCCAAAGTCTGGAAGTCTTTGGGATTTGTCAGACACTTCCGTGAGCCGGATAAAACCAACAAATCTAAAAAGGTTTCACCCGTAATTCTAGCGATCAACAAAAGCGGCTCACAATTTTCATTCTTCCTTTGTACCCAGACTTCACGGTCTAAATAATGAGTATTGTCTTTGTTTAACAAAACCTTCGCGTTTCATGCTCCCGAAAATGTCCTCGTATAATGTTTATATGATTTTACGAGTTTGGTAGCGTAGATAAACAACCAGTAGACTTTAATACCTGAAAAATTGCTAATCGATATGGTTGAAATAAAGCAAAGTAATGCAGGTAGTTTATACAAGCACGACGTCACATAAGCTTGTACGTCACAACATTTTACAGTTTTTCCTGTTAGTTTCTTCTGCGAGAGGAATCGTGTGGTAGTACACCTACATCCTAATTGCGTAACACACGATCAATCTCAATCTGAATCATTTTGAACGATAGTGCTAATTCATTGTTAAAAACGTTCGAAAAAAAAAATCTCAACAACGTAAATAACGCAATGATTGTTGTTGAACAGATAGTGTGTTAAGCAATTACCCCGCTCTACTGCCACATGAATCCTCTGTTAACGACAAAAATTAAAAGATTTGTAGAGTTCAGCACTTCAGAAGACGCCGCGTGAATTTTTCTTTGCAATTGTGGCAGTTTTCTTTTTAAAAAAACTGGGCAAGACCCTGTTAAAACATCCCGTTGCTAAGCCAAGTAGTAGGTATTTAGAGATTGTCTGACTATAGCAACCAAATGAATAGCCGTGGAATATTGTCAAGTAAGTACTAGTGTTGCTCGGCAACAGAATCTTTAATCTAATCTAAACAGTCCACACCGTTTTTTTCTTAGTTTTAATACTGCTTGCGTAACGTCTGCAAAACATTTGGGTAAGCGGTGACGCGCGGCCGCGAAGTGTATGACGCGTAGGCGTTACATTAGGCCTTATCTACGTCATAGTAGGCTCTGCTGTCAGCCCTGATAACGGGACCAGTTTAGCCTCGGCTCACTTAAGATTTATTATGTGAATATCAACTTTTTACTCGAGAATTTTGCCTTCTTTTGCGATAACGAGTTTTGGAGTACTCGAAATCTTATGCGTCCACAGCTGAGCCTGGGCGATTGCCAATCTCTACATTAAGTCTTATCCAGATTCGACCCGTGATGACGACCCGTCTAACCGCCCAATAACTGTATTATAACTTTGAACATGGAAATGATCGAAATAGAAAATTCTGCTTGTGTTTTTGTAACTATAATATCTCTATTCACCGTTTATTAAACCGTCAATTTACCGTATATTTCAGTAGACCCTCTTTTCATCAGCTATAATTAGAAAGCACCCTCTGCCCACGCCCTCATTATCACAAAACAAAATCCACTTTCCTCTTTGTATACTATTTGGATTTATTTCCCTCTCAGTTTGTTATCTGATTCTTCTCGGTAAAATACGCATATTATGTAAAAATATTGCGAAAGGCCGTTCGAGTGGGGGAAGTGATTTCCCTCAATAATTTTTTGACTAGCATCAGAACATAAACCATCGATGCTACAGTACTCCAGAACAGATTTGTTCGCAGCACCTATAGATTTTATTACGAAGCAAATGTAAGCTTTCCACCCTCTGAAAAATAATACCTGGCTGTTCCCGTTTACATATCAGGAAATGTCCGTAAAACGGTATTGAAGCACTAGGTTCCAGTTGGAAACGGGTGCCTCCTCCTTAGAGCATTAAACCAACCGGAGACGCCATTGTCAGGCGTTCCCCGCTGCCAAAGGTACGAGACCGCCGGTCTTATCAGTCATATAAAACTAGTTGCCGCGCGTTCCACGTCATTCAGCAAATCACACTAGCGCGGAACGCACGTAAGAGAAAAATGCCGAATTGCAGTGTTTTTTCGTGTAAAAATAGATCGGAAACATCTAGTAAACAAAAGGATAACCTTACTTTCCATCTATAAGTATTATTTTGTCCTAATAATAATATAAAATGCAATAAATTTGCAAAAAACCAAAAAATATTGTCGGTCAATGAATGTTGCCACTAAATTGTACAAGACCTAATTTAGTGTAATTTTTAAAGTTGTAATTTATAAATATTGACAATTATTTCAAACTTCTATTTCGCATTTGTTATTCTTATTACTGTTTACAACTTATTTTGTTACTTTATAAGATTTGTTTACTAAAGCCTTTAAAAAATTGCTATTTATTATCAAATAATTGATTAATGATATCAAAATTATGTTCCACAAATCTCTTACAATTTTCTCATATCGTTATTCTTCATTACTATAAAATATTTACGGGTCAAGTTATCACGAAACTACGCAATTTTTATATTTAAAAACAGACCACACTATAGCAAAATGAGGGTTGTGACTGCATAGAAACAAATATCGATATCGACTTTATGAGTATGTTATTCCAGGGACTGAAAGCGGTTACGGTTAAAGGTTAAATAGAGGTTGAGCTATACCGGTACCCATATAAATAAAGGTTAGGATAAATTGTTATTTAACAGTTATACGATTTCGGTACCGAAAAACATGGTGACGGCGCGGCGCGGGTGCACGGGGGTGTCTACAACAACTTGCTGCAACTTGACCTTATGTTTGTTGTACTAGTGGTAGGCAGTTAGCGCGTGAAGGACATGGAGTGATTTAACAATCGCTAACGACAGAAACAGACAGAGTGGCGAGGCGGTGTGTCAAAGAAACCCTTATTTAAAAAGGTTAAGGTATTGGTACTGATATTATTAAAAAGGTTATGTTACTTCTACTGAAATATACCGGTATGAATTTCGTACCTTAAAATACGGCTACTTTAAAAAATAACGATATCGTTATATTTCGGTTATCGTTATTTAACGGTATGACGTCATACCCAAATTTAAAGTACCTTTATTTTTGGGTAATTCAGTCCCTGTGTTATTTTATTAATTTTTCAGATTTCCAAAAGATGCAATGACTCGGGATGTTTGGATTTGGGCTTGAGCAAATCATGTTTCGTGGACTCCTAAACGTACTAGTACAATTTGCTCACAGCATTTTGAAGCTTCATGTTCTAGAATACATTCTAATATCAAGAGACTCCGTGCTGCTGCTGAGAAATTCCTAATAAGAAAACCAATAACACTGCCCGACCCGGGTATTGAACTCAGAACGTCGTGTTCAGCATTCATCCTTGCGAACACTAGACCATCGAGGCAGCGATGATATTCTGTGAAAATCTTACCGTGAAAACTCAGGTAAAGTGAGCGTGGAGTGAGCTGTCAATAGTGTCAATTGCTAGATAAAACAAACTCACTTCACCTAAGTTTTCATGGTGAGATTTTTACAGAATCGACCGGCAGTAAGTTCTTGTACCGTGGCAATGAATCCTTAAAGACTAACTTTAAAATCTAAATCCTATGTTACCTATTTAAAAAGAATTGATCTGCATTGAAGATCTATTTGATAAGTAAATATGAAAAAACAATTAAATAAAGAAGAGCCTTTTTTATCACAACTATTGGCTGAACTCATCGACAGCAAAATATCGATAGTATCAAGCACTTTCATCGCTTACACAAAAATGACGTCATGCCGTATCCTGAATTCCTGACAGGGCGTCTCTGTGTGAGTTAGTACATGTGTGCGTATAGTTTATGCTTGTGTTCGATAATTTTTTCGTGTGCGTGAGTAACAACGCGATCGAAAATGCATTAGTGTGTTATCACTATTTGTGTGCGTTGCCTCGTCCCCCGCGATGAAAGTGACAGACTTATTCGCATAGATATTAGTGCTCGTTGCGTCTCCGGTTGGTTTAATGCTCTAAGGCCTCCTCCGATCAGTGTTGTATTGCCGCTAGAAACATAAACAGAAATCGTCAGCTGCCATAATAAATAAGATAAACGAGCGAATTTAACATCAAGTTTATGAAATCTTTGAATCGTGAGTACGCACGGCTACACATCAAGCTATACATAACCAGTATAAGCTGACTTCTGATTATACGAAAAACCTATACAGTGCGAGGTCAGCTAAAACTGGAAATGTATAGCTTGATGTGTAGCCGTGTGTACAACCAGTTAATGTTGTCATTGTCTTAATATATATATTTTTACATAAAAATATTATTTGAAAAGAACATAGTGGTCTGTTTGATTCAAAAGCGTTTAGATTCGGTTGTGAGTTTTAAAACCATGTTTGTTTTTTTTTTTCATACAAATTAAACTAAAGCGTCTAAGTTATTTGCCACAAAACAATTCTAATACAAAAGTAGGCTATCAAATAACAAGGTCTCGGAACTATTTTAAACTATACCGACACGCACACATCATGCGTCGTTATTCAGTAGCCCAAACATTTTAGAAGCACGCTTATAAACGAGAAAGATCCCTAAGGGCCGTACTGTTTCCCCTTGACCTCCACACAACTTCAACCCACCAGAGGCCAAAAACCCTTTCAAAACAATCTAATATTACACACATTTAAAGCTTTTCCTCCAGCTGAAAGCCTTCGAAACAATTTTAATTTTAAGGACCTCTCAATCGAACATTGCTTCTCGATATTTCTGTCGAAGTCCATTGACCCGATTTCAGGATCGTTTTCCACGCTCCATTTCCAATTTATTTTTCCTTTATTACATTGCCTGTCATGATGGCTTTTGTTGTCATTTTCTTTTTATATGATTGTTTCCTGCCAGTTTTAATAACTTAGTTGGATGGTGGGATGTCGACTGTCACATGCTGATTTGGTGCCACGTGTTTGAAAGTTCGAGCAGCGTACAGTTCATAGTTTCCAGTTCTTTCAACTGAATATAATATGCTTTGAAAGTCCTCCCTGACTTGTTATCAGAACTCTGCGAGTTCTCGGAGAGTTTTATTTTATTATTCGCTAGTTTTGTAAATAAAAATATGATTCTAAACCAATATTGTGTTGAAAACAGTATTAAAATACGCCCCACAAATGTACCATCTGATATTCAAAGCTAGCTTTTCTGCTAACTACATTCGATCACAACAATAAAAGGATGAAATCAAATTTTATTACATAGATGCAATTTTTTTAACTACTTTAGACTAGAAACTGGAGGCGGCTGGGCTCATAATCGATAGGCAGGCGCAGCGCATGCGTTTCATTCCCCTCCGCCCCCCTCCCCCTGGGCGGCACGAGCCCCGGGCCTAGCTGAGTCCTGCGAAGCCTTCGGGCATTCGTAAATACCTATAGAAGTGCCACACGACACGTTCACTCACACATCGAAACACACAACATTTGCTCGTATGAAATGACCGACCACTGCAGTGGTTTTGGCTTTGCCGCAAATATGACCGAGTTCCGTGCCATTCATTGTAATGTGTCTTCTGTTTTCTTTATTTTTTGTCGTAAAGACTCGGGAATCTCAATGATAAATGACGAAATGTCGTAACGTCGATTACGCTGAATTAATGATGAAACGAGACGGGATACGATGTCAGATTGGAAATAATGTGATTTTGAACCCGAGTTATATACTTTGAGAGCGTCGAAACTTTGAGGATTTTCAAAAACATTAAAACCGATTTAGGGAAGCACGTTGTCATAATTCCTCTCATTTGTGCTAGCATAATTTCCATTTGCTAAGTTCAATGTGTCATTCACTCAGCTTGCGATTATCTGCATATTTTTTTACACTTCTTTTTCCACATGCTGTTTATTCGTAGGCAGATTCGTATTTCTTGCCATTATGTCATCATCATTTCAGCCGAAAGACGTCGTTGCTGGACATAGGCCTCCCCCAAACACCTCCACTTCGACCGGTTCCGTGCTTCTCGCATCCAACGGGTTTCTGCGGCCTCCACAAAGTCGTCGGTCCACCTTGTGGGAGGCCTTCCAACTCCACGTCTTCTGCTCACTCCAAAACCATTCGGCCCCATCGGACATCTGTTCTGCGAGCAATGTGCCCTGCCCACTGCCACTTAAGTTTGGCAATTCTTTGGGCCATCATGTAGTTCAAAAATTATCAAGTCGGTCACCGAGAAGCTTACTAAATCATTCGCACATGGTAAAAATATTCAACCTTGACTTGCGTCTTGTGTCACCTACCTAGCTATGACACTGATTTGCCAAAGATTCTGGTAGCGCCTGATACGGTATACAACTAGGTCGAAACGTACATATATATACAATGTGAAACAGAATAAATGCAAGTCCTGAAAGTAGTTGGTTCATAATTGACTACTGAATCGATTTCGGTAACTTTAAATATAGGTATTTTTTCAAAAATTATGTATTTTTTTTTTCATATTAACCGCCGATTGAGCCATATAAAATTAAACCTATCTCAAGGCAATAAGACTCAATTTTAAATGCATAAAGTAATGCTAGTGTCAACGCAATTTTCTTAATAAAAATAGCAAACTTAAAAAAAATCAAGTTTTGGTCATTGTACTATGCTTTTAACTCAATACTCTAATTGGGGTGTATGAGGTCTTGCGTTAATTGTGTTACACCTTGTTTTTGCAAACTTTTTAACGAGTTCTTTTGCCAATAAGTGTAGAAATGGCAAAATATTGCAGACAAAGGCATCTGATAAATGTTTTATGACACTTTATACGCAGTTTTTCCCATTTTCTGATAGCTTTAAAGATAGAATGAATAGCAAATCCAATAAAAACTTCAGTTTTCATATTACGAAACGGATCCGTTTCCCCTCTTCGTGATTTGTACACAAGATTTCGTCGGAACAATTATTTTCCACCCTCTTGGAAATATTTAAATCGTAGCAAGTTTTGTGACGTCACTATGCTGGTGATTCAGAGCTATTTTTGTAGGTACGTTGTATGTGCTATTCCACTGCATTTGCTGCTCGTTAAAATTTTCGACACGCGAAACTGCTGAATTTTGTTATTAGACTTGAGGTAATGAAATTGTTCCTTCGGTCAATTCTAAGAACGAAGGAACAATGAGATAATTTTATTGGCTCCCACATAAACCACGTTTAAGTCAAGTACGAACTACGAGTACACAGTCACTGTATTCAATATTATAATGAAGTGTAATGTAGACGTGATAATTCTCTGGATTAGGGAAACGCAAGACCAGTTGTTGCGGTGATGCTTGGTACCCACTTCTGGCAGTAGACCCCGGTGATGATGTTTTAAGCAGAATCTAAGATAGTCAAAATATACTGTCTCCATCGCGATACAGTAGAGTTCATTAATATATTGGCAGTGAAAAAGTTTCAAAATAACATAAGCGTTATAATGATGATCATTTTAAAGGTTATAATATTTTGAAACTTTAAATGTATGTTAACATTTTATTTATGTCTCAGTTTTTGTAGAACTATATGATCATTTTAACGCTTATAATATTTTGAAAATTTGTCACTGCCAATATATTAATGAACTCGACTGTACCTTATAACATTATAACTTCTGCAGCCAGCGGTGGCGCTGTACAAACCTCACAGTAAATCTCCCAGTGCAGACCGGATGGCACCGGTGTGTACTGTGTACTAATAATAATTTGATTTGTTTGTACGTCACTTTGATTGGAAGCGGAGACGATTATTAAAATTAGGGGTCGGTAAAAGAATCTGTCTGGCGTTGGGTGCTGTGAACTTAGTCAATACAATTTCTGCCAGATGGTTTTCACAGCACTAAGTCGGTGATTGTTTTGTTTCTGTATAACTTATGAAAGGTATGGATGCTGGTATAATTACAGGCTTTAGTTACGTTTTAGCTTGGGTTACGAGACGGCAACGTACTTGCGATGTCTTGGTATTGATATTGGGCCATACTTAAACCTCTTATGTACCAATTCTGCCATTGAAAACAGGATCTAATTATTTAATTTGTCAAAGTTGGTAGCTCCAGATAAGTGTTTTAATAATGAAATCGCACTGAAAATAAGTGGCAAATAATGTATTAAAACAATCTTATTTAAAGATAAGGCGAAACACGCGACCGTTTTTGTAAGTAATTAAAAAGTTGTACTAAATATGGATGATTCAGTATTCAATTAAAATACTGCTCGTCTTCTGAAACGGCTTTGGAATATCATATTTTGTAGCCCGTTTTATTTTCCTAGCAACAGTGAACACAACGTTACTTTGTAAGCTACCCTCGATACCATAGAAATATAATATTCTTATAACTATGCTCGGTACAGTATTACATCTCTTTTTCGATAATAAACTGAATTTGCTAAAAGGCGGGTTAAGCCTAATGACTAGAAATACTCCTATTGTGTCAAAATCAATCACTAATATCACGGCAAGGGTGCTTCAGTCCTTTCTAACCCATTCAAATTAAATAGAGGCTGTCTTTATAATGCTTATATATGTGTATGTTTGCGGTTATCTCGAGAACCATCATCATTCTCCTAAAAGTAAGTAACTTGGAATCGGCTCAACTTCTGCTCAGCTCTTCCGCCATTTATCTGTATCAGGCAAAATCTCAATGATCACCTTCCTAGCCATCTCTTTTTTCACACAATACACCCTTAGTTCTTTCTACTTTAAGTACTTCCTTCCAACTACTCTGAAGTCCTCATAATGTGTAAACTGTAAATAATTCTACTAAATAAGCCATGCATTATATTGAACGAGTTATTTACATGTCGACAAATCGTCTAATGTATTCAAATGGTTCTGCTAATGTTACGCCTCCAGGACCTTGCGTGGTCGAAGGTAAAGGCAAGAGAAATTGATAACTTCCCCTGACTGGTTCATTTACT
Organism: Globia sparganii; assembly: GCA_949316385.1. Taxonomy (NCBI): domain Eukaryota; kingdom Metazoa; phylum Arthropoda; class Insecta; order Lepidoptera; family Noctuidae; genus Globia; species Globia sparganii. Next base: position 22,550,710 of record OX438664.1, read on the forward strand.
TTGTTGGCAACTTGTGTATATAAACATGCAGTTATGCATGTAAATCGTAACGGGCGGCGCTAATTTACTGTTGGGCACTAGTACTGCAGCACGTGTTCTGAAGGCAAATTCTCGTAATTTAAAACGTTTAAAATCTAGTCGCAGTCTTATCTCGGCGACAAACAAATGTCAAAAACTTGTCAACATGTAGGGTTTGAGGTATTTTTAACAGATTGAGACTAAGATCAGACTGTGAAATTACGAGAATTGCCCCTCAGGTCTCACATGAATTAGTAGGGCTAAGATTCTTACACTACTAGCAACTCTTCATTCGTGTTGCAATATTCGTTCGGAGCAGTCATTTGCAGTACGTAAGGCTACGTTTAAGGCGAGTTTGCAGTACTTTTTAACTTTTTAAACCTCTGTAAATCTAGCCAAATATTAATTTTGCGCAAAAACAAAATATTTTAGGAAAATTGAACATATTGTCAAGCGCTGTGTGAAGATATAAACGTGAATTCAAATAATTGGCTCGATAAAAAAAAATCATAAGACACTAAATCGCTATTTAAAACGTGTACCTTGAAGAGATTACATTGCTAAATCATGTAAAAGTTATACCAAAAGATAAGCCTTATTGTTTTTTAGGGCTTGGTGAGAACACGTCTTATAATTTCCTTATTATTTTTTTCTACGAAACAAAAACAAAATTTAGCAGTTCAAGTGCACGCAACGGCCGGCCAGTGCTTGCGAGAGGGAGATGCCCCGATACCTATTATGCGGGGAGTGAGAAAACGTTATCATACCTACATACCGCACTACAAGACGGCCTTAAAGCAGCTCGATTGCGCCAATCAAAACATTGCAATCGGCCGTAGAAGGGTGAAATGCGTCCCTCGCATGCTCCCGTGAAGCGTCGCTGGTCGTTATAACAGCTCGTCGCCCATCCACCCCCGCCCCGCCATCCCTCACCCCCACTTGTCCATGCTGCGGTCACGACGCCTCATTCATGGGCCTGCGCTGTAACTCCCAAGCTTTATGGCCTCGTTCAAAGGCTACAACTGTCTTGCTCAACTTTGTAGGTACATATTCTGGCCTTTGATATTGACCATAAACGGACCTCCTCCCGTTTGCGTGTGCCTTTGCAATTTATGATTGCTGCAATCTTTGTAAGTGATATGCAATTTGGATAAATATGCCATTTGAATACAGTGTTCTGACGTTAAGTGACGACTCACTCAATGCAAACAGTACTATGTTCTAAAATTGCTCCATTTTGAATGATATCAACTTATTTTTACTAAACAACGTTGGGAGTCCATATTCTACGGATTATGAATTTCCCAGATTACAGTGCTTTGCCAAGAAATGCAAATGTCACGAATCTATGTGACTAGGCAATCCTAAATTATGTTCACTTTATCTCTTGAAACATTCGAGAACTTGTCGTGGGTTTGAACAGGAATATTAGTTTCCATCATAAATCAATAATTATGTCTGCCAGGCAGTTTATATAGTCATATTTAGTATACACTAACGTCAATACGTGTGATGCGTCAGGGTGGGAGCTAGGGGGTTCGCCGGAAGCAGCCATGCCACTCCATGTATACTATGTAGCTATCTATGGTGTTGTGGAGTCAGCCGGATGTAGCGTGCATTGTCTATAGATTGCAGACACCCGGTGTTGGCTGTATAGAACAATCCGTGATATGTAATATGATTTGCGATGTGTAGAGTCTGGCGTAGTTTTGCTAAATCCATACTAATATTACAAATGCGAAAGTGTGTCTGTGTGTCTGTCTGTCACCTCTTCACGCTTAAACCGCTGAACCGATTTAGATAAAATTTGGTATAGATATAGTTTCAGTCCCGGGAAAGGACATAGGATAATTTTTATCCTGATATTCCCACGGGATCGACACTTATGCGGGTTAAACCGCAGGGCGCTGCTAGCTAATAATACTAACTCACTAATTTGCGTTACCCATATTATGTGCTTTAGCACTATTTATTATACACATTCGTTCACTCCTAAATAGACATGAGTCTCTTCACTGGTCTCCTTATTTCGAATCATCCATCTACTGAATTTCCTTTGCCCTTTTTTAAAATTAAGGCAGTATGATTTAGATAACACCAGGAGGAGACCCGTCAGTTAGGCAATTTCATCACATCATGTTTTCTAGCATCGTGTTGGTAGACTACCCAAGTTACCCAACCACTTTAGATAGTATTTGATTCTTTATCATACCCCTCCGTTCATAAGTCTATTGAATATCAGTGGCTGTTATTTTCTCCTACTAATCGCAGTCTATTTACTGTAAAAAGAAATTTTGACAGTAGATATTATACTGATAAGATCGCCCTTTATGCTTTCAGAAACATGAAATTGTAAGTTCAAAGTTCCAACCTGCCAATTCCAAGGATTTTATTTTAAGTAACACGTAATAAGTGCAGGCCTTAGTGTTGGTAGCTCAAGAGCGATCGTGTTGCGCCCGCGCATGTATCACCTTACAGCATCGGATCTACCCGCATTTGATACCGAGTGGGTATGGTGCAAGTGAGGGCCTGTTTGATTACACAGTCATGTGTTTCTTTTAATCGGTTTTGCTTTTCCGATTTTTAATAAGTTGGCATCTTTGACTTCTCGTCAATTTTCTACTCCCTTTTGATTCCTTTCCTACTTGCTTCTCTTTAAATTCATCAAAGAAGGTTCCGAGGTTCTAGTTATTTAATTCGTTTGTTTATCATTATTATATTATTTGTATTCTAAATTTCTAACTAATAATATCAGATGAATATTTACACACCGATTTCTATCTTCCAGTCGTTAATAATTTGACTTTCGAAAGAAGACAAACCGTTGTGTTACATACAAAGGCTATACAACTTTTATCATCAAATGACCTCTCCCGCTCAGGGTGGAGCAGAAGGGAGTGTCAGACTCTTACTGACTAAAACCCACCCGTGTGTAAGCCCTTTATGTTCCGGGGCAGCGGTAACCCTTTCGGACAATCCCGCTACCCAACTTTTATTAGTTGGGGGTAACTTTTTAGAGACTGGCTAAGAGACGTACAAAATTTCTGTCCAAAACAGTCACGTGCTGCTAAGTGCTGAGCTTGTCTCAAATCTAAATCTCTACTCACAGAAATAAAATTAGCATATCAATAGTTAGTAGTTACACATTCGCTGTCGCTTATCATCGAAGTCACTCCTACTCTAGACACAGTCAATGAATGTCGGTCGCTGGTAGTCCAAACAACATTGTCTCATGTTTTGAATTCCCCGTGTACTATCCGACCACCGTCTGCGTGTCCGGACACTGCGAATTCCGGGCACACGGCGCAAGTAATGCATACTACACGTTTCCTGTTATTGTCGTTATTTGACTTACATATGTTACGGCTAAAGGTGGGTGTGAACATAAACTTAAGATTAGCCGGCTAAACTTAATTCTAACCGAAACGAAACGGCTAAAAATGTATTCGATGGACGCGCCGGGCCGGCGGAGGGCATGAGAAACACAGAAATAGGAGCCCTGCTAAGCGGGGCTACGTCGACGTAGAGCCTCGCTTAGCAGGGCTATTTCTGTGTAAAGGGTTTAAAGTAACCAAACCTAACCTCGGGGTGCCCTTCACTCGCTCTTGCCCCCCTCAAGCCCTCCGCGCCGGCCCGGCGCGTCCATCGAATACATTTTTAGCCGTTTCGTTTCGGTTAATGTGCACATTAGCCGGCTAATCTTAAGTTTATGTTCACACCCACCTTTAGCCGTAACACATACACATCGTAACGCGACACTGAGGTGTAAACAAAATGTCGTACCAGTTTTGAGAATGATTCGTTGGGTTTTAACTGTTGACGTGAAATTACTACAATGTAACTAGGTATACAATGAGGGTTCTGAGCTAGCTCGTACTATGTAGCCGTAGATTAAATAAGACCATTGTTCGTATCGACCTACGCAATACGCTCATGAAATTTTTGTTCATCTGGCCCGTTACATTGTCCTGCGACTTCTAGTTACCCGTCTTATCTTCTAATCTTTTCAGAAGGCTAGGTTACGCTAGCATAATCAGCCGTTAATGATCCCATTGCTGGGACACAGGCCCAGGGCGGGTTGGTGGATGTCACACGTCTCACGGTGTGACTCAGGTTACGTTAATCAAGCACTATCATATCATCAGATTTGTCCAAGCGCATTCGATTGGATAAGGGTCATTGGTCATTTTCCTATCCTTCAAAAGTTTTCAAAACCAGCCAGAAAATGTTCTCTATGCTGCATTCCGTGTTGCCAGAATTGTTCGTATTTAGAAAATTAGACTCTACTCCTGATGCATATAAGTAGCACTTTGCTTTGCATAATGAACTGTCAAATGTTACCTATTAAAATGACTCCACTCTAGTCCCAAAAACCTTACTGCTAGTAGGAACCGCTAGGAATCCTAGCAGGTTCTAGCTTAACATCTTCACTTTCATGTTTTACCAAATCATGAAAAAATCTGATAAACGTAAAGCAGCATCATTCGTACCTGTGCTGAATTAAGCGTAGTTCCTATATTTCAGACAAAAACACTTTCCCTTTTGACCAAAGTTTTTTATGAAAAATACAGGGTGGCATCGACAAGCAGGCTTTTTTCACCTGGATTCAGTACATGATTCTCGACCAACGCCCTGCGTTAAAATTTTTCGGTCGAAAAACAATTGCTGTTCTATACATTTTGATTGTGTGCAGTTTTCTAAGAAACAGCAGATTTTCTTTTTAATAACCGACGAAAAATTTCTACGCTAGAATCATATGCTAAATAGGGTTTAGATTCATATGCTGAAGGTCTATCTTCACCCCAATGATAGAAGAGCGGATTATAAATGTATTGCAGATTGCAGCCCTATTTGGTGTTCCATTTAAAGAATGGCCCGTCTAGTGCGGTGTAAGGCGCGGCTAGCGTGGCGCATTGCGGGCCCGGCACGGTGTAATTGGAGGATGCGGCACGACTGTACACACAACCCAGTTACAGCAGTAGGACAAGAATATAAAAAAGCTATTTTATGGCCATTCGGAAACTTCGACGGCGAAGGCTTTAACGAAATCATTTTAGTCAGGACAAGATCTTGTAAGGCTTTGTTGAAGTATTTCGATTAGTCGGTTTCTTAGAAAAATGAAACCCATCTGGGATATGGAAACATGAATTAGGTATTTTGGCCTCCATAGCTCTCACTACTGCTAATTTTGCATGTTTATGATTAATTGCAAACTATGCATTTTTTTTATTTATTCTTCACGCCTTTGCTTCTGAAGCACTAACTGGTGCACGTTTAATGTCAATCACGTAGTTACCTGTAGTGGCAGTAGTCATGTGACGGTGTTAATATAAGTTCCTAGGATAGGGTTTGTTGTAACAAGCATAAATAATGTTTTCATTGGTTCTACTGTAACTTCTGCTCTGTGGCTCTGAAGTGTGCTCGGCAAATGTTTTGTCTTGGAGCGACTCGCCCCGCTGAAGTGGCTGCCTACAGTCTTCGGAACTCTTTAATTAATTGCATCTAGTATCGAACCAACACACTAGTTTAATTACACTAGTGCTTGCTTTAATGATAGCGGGGCTTGCTGGCAATTTAACTTTATTAAGAGTAACTTTGTAATTTATTGGTTTATATTCGACTAGAATCAATTCTATTTTTTCATTTTAAATTTTGACGTTCAAAAGTGCCTTTTAAGTGCCTATTTGAAATAAATGATTTGACTTTGACTTTGACTTTGACTTTATTGTGTGCATCGCTAGGATATGTATGTTGGAGGAATTGCAGAAAAATGAGCCTAGGAGACACTATATGTTAGCTCTCACCTTTTCGTAATTTGTTGGTTATCGTAGGAGTACGTTAGACAAAGTGGTTTGCATGATTTTTTTCTATCTACCTGTGCAAGGTAGAATTCAATGCCGCTTGAAAAAATTCAATATCAGAGTGCTTATCACATTGTAGCAATAAAGTGGCCACATCCGAAACCACATTAAAACACATAACACGATGGTTCGAGCGGGCAACCGTGTCGGATCGAGAATGATTGGCGAGCGATTGCCGTGACCGCACACAATCGTATTCAATAACATTCTGCGACTGCGTACATTTCTCTCTGACACCACACGCAGCCGTAATGTCGAGCAAGTTCAATACCGATGTACACAATGTCCAAAATATAACTAAAAACTTTGCCTATCTCCATATCTGTGTGCGTGACGCCCAACCTCCACCAATCAGAATGTTTAATTTCAAGGACGTTTTGAAGTTACCTCTCTGCGTGTGCTCGTATTGTTTTGAACTCTCGTCGTGTCAACATTGCATTTATAATAGGATCACCTTGTACCTCTAGCTTGACGGACCACGGCGGGGAATGGAGATAGCTCATGATGTGAGTTTGTTTATCACTCTCCTGACGTCATCATGTTTTTAATCTATGTAACTTTGAACGGTAATCGGACGTGTCAACGTTTGCCTACTTACTCGCATTAAGTACTCATAATGAAAGTCATAAATTTATTCGTTTGCGTAAATCAATGTGTTGTTATCTGAATACCTAGTACCTACATAAATGTTTTTCAACCAGAGCAGAAAAAAAATACAAATATGTGTTTGTATGAACTACTTGGGGGTACTCATTATAATGATGTTGGAACCACATCATAATAATGTGAATCATGTTACCATGAACTACGAAATATATTCTGTACTTTGTCAACGTGTAAATACTAATTATTATGATTTTGTAACATTATGAATTACAATATTTACCTTTACAACAACGTTTCCACTTCCCATATTATTTCGTGTAGAATTTATTTTTTAACTCTGATGACCACTTCTGATGTCGCAAAGAATATTTCGTAAACCCTCAGCTATTTGCATGAGAAGAATTATCACAGAAGATTGATGAACAAATAAACGAAAATAAAGATGTAAAGGAGACAAAAAAGACAGCCCTAGTTTATTTATATTCCCGCTGTATGCATAGTAACTTCGATGTTAACCCGACATAAAACTAGACTAAGTGCCACATTGTTTCTTGTAGCACTTAACTCAATATAAAAGGTTTCCTATTCCAAACTAACATAGGCTACTTTAAGCTCTTCAGTACACAATTTCTGCAACATTCAGGACCTAGCATAAAGAGAAAAGTAACAGATGTCTTATTGAATGTGCCCGATTCGCTCCGTGCGCGTAATTTTATTCCCGTTTTACTCTGCGCTTCACGGCTTCATTCGCCTGTAAACTCACCTCGCGTATTTTAAACATAAAGGATTTTTATGGCTTGGAGTGACGCAATGATTGTATTTTTAACCGACTTCAAAAAGGAGGAGGTTATCAATTCGGTTGTATGTTTTTTTTTTTTTTTTTATGTTTGTTACCTCAGTACGCCGTCATTTATGAACCGATTTGGATTTTTTCTTTTTCTTTTCTCTGTCTTTATTTGTGTCGCAGGATGTCTAAAAGTTCGCGTACATTTGCCAAGCGTGTGTATTACTATCCGTCCGGATTTGTCCGGACGTGTCTGGCGTGTTGGCCTCTCGTCCGGCCTTGTGTATTGTCAAGACTTCTCAAATTAAGGGGAAATGCCCCTTAGTTATTAAAACAGTTAAATGAGTATTGAAGAATTAAAATGTTCGGACTTTTTCGCAATGTCCAGCTTTTTGTGAGGACTTTTCAAATTTTGAAATGGTAATCATTTATGTGTGTAAGAATGTACGCATTTACGAATCAGCCAATCAATTCTGTAAAAATCTCACCGTGAAAAGTTAGGTGAAGTGAGCTTAGAGTGAGCTGTCAAGAGTGTCAATCCCTAGCATCAGGATTACACTGACAGCTCACTGCACGCTCACTTCACCTAAATTTTCACGGTGAAATGCGTTTCACACTGTTTAAGATGACAGTAGGCACTAATACACTATGCTATGAAGATATCTCATAATTTTTAATTCCTTTGTACAGACGCCAGCACATCAAGCAACTACAATCTGTCAAATTTCTTTAATAGATTTTCAAGTTTATCACTATGGCATAAGTTTCAAAGTTGATTGGGAAAATTTGACAGTTTCGGGTAGCTTGAAGTGCTGGCGTCCGTATCTAGTCGACCTCTGAATAGCAAAATCCCGCCGATATAGAATCATACGGAATGGCAAGAAAGCGAGGATTAGGTGACTGATCTATACAATTTTTGATCCCATGTCCCAATTTGTTCAAACAGTTAAGTTTCATTGCTCATTTTTGTAAACCTATTAGTCTGTCGTCAATCAATATTAACGTAGTTGTAATATTGTATTGCAGACACATCAGTACAGTGCGAGGAGAGTAGTCGGTGTGTCTCGACCAGGAGACCGGCCCGCAGCCGTCGAGCGTGCATGACGCATACATCTAGATATACTGCCCGCAGGTATGGACTAACCACGCACACATACAGTAAGCGTCAAAACAGTATACACGAACAGACTAGCCAAAAAGACCAGAACAACTTGAACTAATAAACGCACTACAAGGCTTTTTCGGCGCGTGGCCAAAGTCGGAACTAATGCCGCCATCTTGTTTTTACAGTACATTTCACAAAAAAAATTGCACAAATGTTTATCAACAGCGGCTGCGCCTTCATGTGAATGTCATTCGAGAGCCAAAAGGTCCTTGTAGCATTGTAACTACATCTTTATCGCACACTAGCTTTTACCCATGGCTTCGCATCTGGGGTTATCGTACAGAAACCTAGTTTACGTCACTCTTCGGTCAATAAACTATTTTTAGGAAAAAAATCAGGTCGACTCGTTGCTCTGTTGCTGCGTGAAAGAAGAACAAACAAACACCTTTGCATTTATATTTTGACGCTGACTGTATCCTGTATTCGCTCGCGCCGATTGTGTGAGCTAACTTGTATGAAGGTGTTCAAACTAGTGCGAATATTCGCCGCGCAGTCGCATCCTGCGCGGGGTTGTCCTCAGTGTGGCCAGATCTTTAAGCCTAAAATATCCACGGGGCGATTTTTAGGGTTAGTTACACAATGTATAACTGAAGACCGGGTCGATTTTAATGATCTTCGATTTTTTAGTTTTGTCTCCTCCCTGAATAGCAGAATAACTATTAAAACAGGGGAAAATGTTGCGAAAAAAATAATAAGTAATTAATTTTCTCATACAATTTGTATTTATTGAATCTGAGGCGGTACGGAGGTCGCCGGATCAGCTAGTTTCAAATAAACTAATTACAAGCATTTTTGAATGCCATCTGTCTGATAGTGGACATTTGGAAGTTTAATAATGAAAACCTCAGTTTCTTCACAAAACAGTTTACTCCTTGATTTTGGAAATTGTTACAAAGAATTGTCGATTTTATAGATCTCGACACAGCGGTGTACCAACAAAAAGTGAAAAAGTCAAAGTGTGCGGGTGTAAGTAAAAACTTACGAAACGACTTAAAGCAACACTTGAATCTGCGACTTGGTGGTATTATAAAACCGTCAGGCGATGGCGCAGACACCATCCTGTATATAAAGCAGTGAACGTTCACTGATCAGGCTTTGAACTCCAAAGTAAGCTTGAAATTACGTTCCAATTCAGAGTTGAGTAATGAGTTTATTTATTCATCCCTCACAATCCTCCTATCTCTCTTTTGCTAAATTCCAAATAAACCTATCAGAATTAAGCAAATATTCGTTCACAACTTCCTATGATTTCCGTTTAGTATATATCTTTGCGAAATCAAGAAAATATCTTTATCTTGAAATCGGTTCGCTAATATTCAAAGTTTACTCAAATCCGACATACTGGATGAAAGTCAATACTTCAGTTGTCAAAGTTTTAATACTAAAAGAGGAATTTACCTCATTGCTCGAAGACGTTGTAGAAAATTCTAACGGGAAAGTTGTGTTAACTTAAATTCAAACGGGAAAGTTGTGTTAACTTAAATTCAAACGGGAAAGTTGTGTTAACTTAAATTACTGGATTTACTTTAAAATCTTTCAACGAATTTTCGTTGAAAGATTTTAAAGAAACATTATGGGAATTCTTTCTCCTACTTGAAAACATTATTTCTGAAAATAAATTAGGCAACTCATCAATTTTGGAAGTCTGATCAATATGGAATACTCTCCAGCCAGTAAACATTAAAATCATTTTTTAATGAAACTGCCCAAATCAGACTGAATAGTTTCTCGTTTTGTAGACGGATTCAAAATAGTGGTGGGACAGTTTTAAAGACTAGCCCCGTGTCTCGTATTGACATCTTATATCTTCTTAATATATATTACGTGTCACGTTGTTTGTCCGCAATGGACTCCTAAACTACTGAACCTGAATTTTAATAAAATATTGCACACTGTGCGGTTTCATCCAACTTGAAAGATAGGATAGTTTATATCTCAATTTATAATCGCAATATTGAAGTGAAACTTCTTTACGCACGCTTGACTTGGGGAGTAAGCTGGCGAACGCGTGACGTAAGCGTTACGAAAAGTGTGATCGGGCAAGGCGAACGGAAGTTAAGTGGGGGATATAAGCAAGAGACAGCAGTGCGCGCGCACATTTTCTTTCTCTCTTCCTCTCATAGCCAAATACGTTCCGTATATCTAAGCACACTGCAGGCTTATTGTCTGTATCACAGTGTAGGAGCAAGAGAGAGCAGTGCGCGCGCACATTTTCTTTCTCTCTTTCTCTTATAGCTAGTAAATGAAATATACATACAGATGGAGCGAAAGAAGTTTCACTTCAGTCGTGTGGTCATAAGCACACTCGTTTTTTATTTTATTGCGAATATTGCCAGGACAGGATTTATATAAAAGAAAATTTCGGAAATTTGAAAAAAAAAAATTAACCGTGCGAAGCCGGGGCGGGCCGCCAGTAAAGTATACACGATTAGCGCATGCCGTGGTAAAAATATTACTCAGTCGGCATTTCGGCAAGGTGGAGGCTGACCGACCATATTTTCTTAAGATTTTTGCAATTTTCAGGTCAGTATCAGGTTGTACGATTGATCTAAATTTATGAATAATTTATACGGTCGCAAATATTTGTTACGGTCGCAAATCATAAATTGACGACAAATTGACTTGATGAATCGATAAATTGACTCGACGAGTGGCGATACCACTCGTCGAGTTTCAAAGGGATTTGTGCCACCTGCTTGTTTGCATACAGAATTGGAAAATAACGTAGTAGTGTAGTAGTAAGTCAGCATATCACTGCCGCTCTGTTGCAGACCATCAAAATTTTGCAGTAACAGGCATCGCAAGCTGCTGCCTCTGCGGCAGACGTGACTGGCGCGCTCGGCGGCCCGCGCGCATGCCGCCCCGCTGACTCTCGCCGCCTCCTGCCCCGCACCACGACCCTAGACACGCCACTCACACGCCACATACTACACACAACACACTATACACTAACTACACACTGATACAGGACTGCTTTAGTTAAATCAGGTGAGTTCAACTGATCTAAACTCTTGTTTTCTTTTAATTATCGATGGTCTCGCGTTTACCCACTATTTCACCGGATGGTAAGCGATGTTGTGGTCGTTTTACATAAACTAGCTTCCCCTCATAAATGATTCCGTAGGAGAATTAAGATTATCGACAAAGTCCGAAGAATTGTCATACTTAAGTGGCATTGGGCGGCGCACATTGCTCGCTGAACGGGTGGCCGGCGGTGGACCGAAAAGTTTTAGAGAGGGATTGGTGCAGTAAGGACTTCAATGTGCACTAATGATTTGATGAAAGTCGCAGGAATCTGCTGAGTTAAGGGAACGGGGTGCCCTGGACCGGTCCTTGTAACAAAGCTTTGGGGAAGGATTTCAAAAGGTCCTTATTACACTTTAAAGCTTCATCGTGTGCTAATCTTACCACCATCATTTGCTCCAGAAGGCACATTGCCGGCCATTCTCGTCGCAGCTCGCTTCGCCAGCCGCCGCCATGGGTTCGGTGAACGTGAACCGCAATGTTGCGGACGCCTTCTACCGGTACAAGATGCCTCGCATCTGTGCCAAGGTCGAGGGCAAAGGCAACGGTATCAAGACCGTCATCGTCAACATGCCTGAAGTGGCCAAAGCGATTGGCAGACCTCCCACTTGTAAGTACTACTTTATATTCCTTCTTCTTAATCTTGTTTCGTATTTAATTTTATCAATTCAGCAAATCTTTCACTCGTTCCGGTTTAGCAGGTCCTTGGGTAATGTGCTAAATAGTTCGATGTGGAAAAATGGGTCTACGAGTCTTTTTTTTTTTGAGATTTGCTCATATTTATTTATTTGAGCAGTCTAAGATTCTAGATCGTCATTGACTACAAAATTAATAATTGAGAAAAGACAACATAACAAAGTAAAACGTTTAAAGCTACAGTGAGAGAGTCTCGGGCTATTTGAGGTGCGGAGTGGCGCTAAAGTCCTATTGTAACATTTTGGGGCCTTGGAAGATAAATGAATAAGATTCGACGTAAATCTAAATGACCCTTATTGAGAGAGTATTCGCTATACTTGCAGATCCTACAAAGTACTTTGGTTGCGAGTTGGGTGCGCAGACGCAGTTCGACTTCAAGAATGAGCGGTTCATCGTCAACGGCAGCCACGACTCTGCCAAGCTGCAAGATCTGTTGGACGGGTAACTTACTACTAAATCTAACTTTACTCACCTATCAGAGTGGAGTGGGTGGGGTCTACTTTTAGCTTCAACTCGCGAACCTGGGGCCTGGTATTTATGGTAAACAAAATTTGCCGTGCATTCTTTCAGCAACATAACCATACAAAATAAAAATATAAATAACTCATCATTACTGTCAGGAAATTGATCGTCAGACTAGTTATGCCTTGTTTGTTATAAAGGAAATAGTTTCAAGAACAAAAGAGAATTTGCAGCCTCTCATAAGCTTGAAGCCAAGTGACTCTCTTATGAGAGGCTGCAAATTCTCTTTCGTTATTGAAACAATTTCCTTTATAACAACGATTTTATAGCAACAATATTTTTTTTGATAATTTTTAAAAATTATTTGGTTTACTTACTATACATAATTATGTTGAATAATAGTTATGGGTTTGATTTTCGCAAGGAACAAATATTGGAAGCGTTTCAGGGTCTGGCTGTTTGTGCATTTAAAAGTAGTGTTAATAAATTTCCCACCTCTGCTAGGTTCATCCGCAAGTTCGTCCTATGCCCGGAGTGCGACAACCCGGAGACGGAGCTGATCGTGTCCACGAAGCGCAACACCATCTCGCAGGGCTGCAAGGCGTGCGGCTACCACGGCGTGTTGGACTTCAACCACAAGCTCAACACCTTCATTCTCAAGAACCCGCCCGCGCTCGACCCCAGCTTGCAGGCCTACCAGCAGGTAATGACACACACGACAGTCGACACGACGGGCATTTACCGTATTTTAAAAAAAGTTCTGATTTTTTTTTTGTCGAATGGGGATCCTTACTGCCAATGTTTCTCGATAGGTGGCGCATCGTTGACATGGCCATTGAAAGCTGTCACTTACATACATTTTGTAACCTATCATTCAGTTATTTTAAATTTTCTCGATAATGCCTCTGTGTGCTGTACCAGGATGTACTAACCCCGGTGTACATTTATTTCCTAAAAATATAATTGTAAAAAAAAGTGGGAAATGGCTATACGTGGCAAAAATTTAGGTACAATACAAGTTATCGATAACTTTGGTGGACCGGTTTCAATACAAAAATAGCGATTAAACTGACGTAAACAAACCGAAAATAATTTGACAGCGGCCATCGCGCCGCTGGCGACATCTGCGCTGAGCTTTGCGTGTGGATCCCCATTGTCCTCCACGTATTTCAAACTTGACTAACACCATGATGTTCCAGGGCTCTTCGGTGACGGAAGGCAGTCGCGGTAAGCGCTCCAAGCGCTCCGGACCCGGCGCCGCCAACGGGAACCACGACGGGCATGACGACGCGAAGGTACAAACTCAAACTTGCTCTAATGAACTACACATACATTTTAGTTTACATTGCAACTTCAATATTTTATGACAGTTTCAACACCACTAAGGTGTTCTAGAAACTGTCTCTTGGAACTGTAGTTGCTGATACTCAGCCCTATTTTTCAGATAGACTTGATAAACGTTTTTTGTCTTTAAAACTCACGATATAACAAGCCGACATTTTAGCTGTCAGATGATTTCTTAATCTATAGTTTTGTACACGGTGTAGATTCCTGCAGTAAAGACTTATTCGACAATTCCCTTGCATTCAATTAACCCTTAAAGATCAAAGTCCCATAGTTGAAAGTCGAAATTAACGTGAACATTAACCACAGGAGGGCGAAGCTCCCGTGACGCCCACGACGCCCAACCCCAAGAGCAGCAAGAAGGAGAAGGACAAGTCAGCTGACGACGACGACGACGGCTGCTGGACCGTCGACGTCAGCGAGGCCGCCGTGCGCGCGCGCATGCAAGGTGTGATCCTACACGACGCCTTCAGTTAAGAAATAGGCTCAAATGTAACCCTGAACAAAGAATAAAAACTATTTCTACGTAAAAAAGTGACACCTTCGCAGCAGTACGACACATGGTAGTAGTACCGTGTGTACGTGTACTTAGCTTAGCCCAGTCAATGGCTACCTCACAGCTAAAGATACATCTAGATAACTCAAGAGCAACTACTTCGCGTGCCAAAATCGCACCAACTTACGTTCAAAAATCGTAAGCCGCCACTTTCGCGCTCAGTCCTGTGTACTGCTGGCTGGGTGACCGTGAGTGAGAAAGAGCGCTTGTGACGTCATAGTAGGTAGTCAAAAAATGGCACGGTTGGTTTTCATACAAATCGTGATACTTGCGTTTTCTTGGTCTATGTATATCTGTGGCCTACCCACACAAAAATAGCGTGACAGGTCAGTACCATACAAATAAACTTATATACTACTTGCTACTAAGTTATCAATTAGATAGGCAGGCAATTATACGAGTTCGTTTGTATGGCGTGTCGGGGGTGTCCTATATGATTCCTTCAGTAATGAAATAGGCCCAAATGGAACTATGAGGTTGTAACAGAAAACAAGATGTCATAAGCTCATGCATAGAGACAGTATCGTGTTGTAATTCCATTTGAAAAGAACTCGTTTTGGGTATATAAGCGTCACTCTTAAAGGGCTTAATAATAGGCGAATCTGCTCTTTTGAATTTAAATATTACTCGACAACAAATGACACAGGATGTATGTGACGTTGGTGGCGCGTACGCATGCGCTCTCAGCTCGTGAGCCGAGCAGACTGGCCGCGCGGTGCTCACAGCTGCACTACACAGCGGTGAGCTCGCGGGAATGCGACGCACAGTGTGTGCGTTAACAACTTGTGGTGCGGCTGTCTGAGCGCCTTGTTGGGCTAGTGGTGGAAGCAAGCGCGAATTTTGAGCATGGGAGGGTCCTGTGTTAAATCCCTTGCTCGGGCAAAGTTTTAGTGGGACTTTTCTATTAGGAAATTCCCAGTAGCAAGTGCTGTTCGTACGGAGGATATACGTGTAATGTTAGGTATTAGGCCTTGATAATAGAACCTCACTCAAGACTTCATTTCTTAAAACGAATTCGCGGTATAAGAACCAGAGGAACGTATCTACATACGTATTTTTTGTAGATACGTTCATCTGGTTCTTCTACCGTGAATTCCAATCGATCGAATGACTTTGAGCTAGTTTTATTTTATGTAATAATAATAAAAAAAAAAACTAATTTGAAGTAATAACTAAGAGCTTTTTTGAATAACGTTCTGTAAAACAGCCTTATTTTTGTATGAGTGACTGAGTTATTGTGTTGCGTTACAGACTTGACGGAGGGCGCTAAGTGCATGACGGTGTCCGAGGACAGCGAGAAGAACGAGAAGCAGCGCATGGATCTGTTCTACGCGTACCTCAAGCAGCGCGCCAGCTCCGGAGACGTCGACACCAACCGCGCCATCACCGAGATACTGCACGAGGCTGAGAGGTCGCGCATTTACACAGGCTAATTAAATTAACTAGCGAAAGAAACTTCACAGACGTGGTTATGTGTAGAAACAAAAAAATAGATTTTTCAACTCGTAATTGCAAGTAAAATGGTTTTATTATTGGGTCAACGAGAAAAAACTGTATTTTTTCGTAATAGGCTTTACAGGTGCTTTTTGCAACCAACTTAAAATCGAATATTGGGATGAATTATTTTCATCCCAATATTCGATTTTAAGTTGGTTGTGACTAGTCTTAAACCAATCGTGGTTAATGTGATACTAGTCTTCTATACGCGCGGCTGTTGTTCTGAGGTTCTGCGTGTGTCGCAGGCTGGAGGTGAAGTCCAAGGCGCCGCTGGTGATGCTGGAGGTGCTGGTGCGGCCCGCGTCGCTGGCGGCCGACGTGCGGCGCCACCGCGCGCTGCTGCTGCGCTGCACGCGCGCCGACACCCGCGCACAGCGCGCCGTGCTGCACGCCCTCACCGCACTGTGTGCGCACCACGCCGCCCTGCTGCCCAAGGTGCCGGCCATACTCAAGGTGAGGCTCACAGACCTCGCAGGCTGCGCCACGACACCCTGTCCTCCGTCTCCCGCATTCAGTCTGTCCCCCTGCGGTACCTTATAATCATCGCTCCATGTAGCTGGGGTGCGTCTCACACCACACTTGCTGATACGCGGTTTCCACTCCAGGACTCATCTGCTCCACCGGCCATCGGTACTTCGACAAACATGTCCAGCCCACTGCCACTTCAGCTTGCTTGCTCTGCAAGCTACGTCGGTAACTTCGGTCCTTTCCCAAAGATTGATTGAAGACTGATTTATCCTTCAGAGATGGTGATACATGACTCAGCTTACCTCAGCTGACCCTATTCATGTGCTTGACTAGATCAAGTGATGTCCCACGTGTGCTATCTTTTCTAAACACTAGTAATAATCATTTCCAGCTGCTATACGACGAAGACATCGTAGAGGAGAAGGCGATCCTGGAGTGGTCCACCAAGCCGTCGCGCAAGTACGCCAGCAAGGAGCTGATCGCCGACGTGCGGCGTCGCGCCACGCCCTTCCTGGAGTGGCTGCAGCACGCCGAGGAGGACTCCAGCGACGGAGACGACTCCGAGCACGACATCGAGGTACAGACACATACATCTGCTTCGTAATACCAGCTTATTACTGAATCACTGCAGGGCAAAGGCCTCATACAGAGAAGGCACGACCATTGATCACCATACTGGCTCAAGACGGGTGGGTGATTTTAGACCTGAGCCCAGGTTTCCTCATGAGTCATGGTGTTTTACCTTCACTGTTACCAGCAATGTCCAAGATACACATGGTACATGTCAAGGTACATGAGAGGCGTCGTAGCCTTAACCACTGGACCATCACGACATTTTCAGCTTAGCTAATACCAGTATTTTACAAAAAGCGACTGCGTATCTGACATTCACAACCCAACTGGGTGACATGATAACCCTTAGTAAGATTGGTTGTCAGACTTTCGTGCTTCTGACTAGAGTCGTAACGGAGGCGTTCCTAGCGGAGTCGGAGGCGGATGCGGAGGCGACGAGTTTCGTCTCCGCTTTCTTAATGGAGGCGGAGGTGAAATTGGATGTGGAAAAAATAGTAATAAATGGTTTACAATCGCAGCTCAATTATAATAACACTATGTAACTTCGTACTTCGGAGGCGGAGGCGGAAGTTTCGTTGCAACCCTACTTCTGATTACCCGTAACGACTCAAAAATTTTATCTTTATATCCGTGTGTCTGGTACTTATCACGAGCCGTCACATAGAATTATTAAATACCAAACTAAAACTATGTAGAGCCAGGGTCTGTCACTGCATAGCAAGCCTTGTTTCCCAGTTATGGGTGTGGCTTTATATAAAATTGGACTGAAAAAAAAAACTAACCTGTGCTATCGTTTCAGATCGAGTACGACGACCGCGCGAAGGCGACGCCCATCAAGGCGGTGTCGGCCGCGCCTGCCAAGCCCAAGCCGCAGGACGATGACGATGTCGACGTCGACATTGACGCCATCTAGACGTCTCGTCACGCCACGTCACCATGCGGGACTGTTTCGCGACTCGACGATGCTACTATCATTCCTCACTCGCCACACTTTGTCTTCACCGTGAAGTAGTCTAATGGAGCTGTTACATACTTTTTCGCAACATAGCGCACGTCACCATAATATTGACTCGTCTTACGATCGTCTACTGTTTTAACTAGCACTCCATTTCTTGCTGCTCTGAGGTTTTCAAACTCCTATTACATTTTTCTATATTCGGATGACTATGGTTCACAAAATTTCGTTCATCTGAGTTAAAAACTATGCATTTATTGGACTTACGGCCTATCCACCTTCCATGATTCTTATCTATTAGTCATTTTCATGTCTCGAATTAAAATCAAATGTAAAAGTTGTTTATTTGAAATAGACCATAGATATCATCATCTTGTTGCGAAACACAGACTCGGGACCCGTTTACATAACGCAGACATTTAATATGTAGTTCACCCTATCTAAAGTACCCTTCCAAAGTAATTAGAATAGGTATAGATGGATCCCTTTGTCCCTTATGGGGGGTGTAAAGTTTCTTTACTCCATTAGATGTAATCCAAATTATTTCGAAATAATAAAGAAACATCGTTCGTTTAGTGGTTGCTATTATTGTCAAATCGTCCACGATGTTACAGTTGTCGTCTGCCCATTTTCATGTAATGTTTACTTATTATAAACTAATTGTTTAGTCATCCAGAAATTAACATCTAAACAATTGCACCGTGCTGCGTGTCGCGGTGCTATTCAAGATGTTTTAAAGTAATCATATCTAATTCAATTATAAGACTATTGATGTATCTAGCATAAGGGCAGCTCGACTTTCAATCACGGTATTCACCGTTAGAAACTATTCAATCAAAATAACAATACTATGTCAAGTATAATATTCATCCATGAAAGTACTGATGGTAACAACTAAATTAACGGTGTTTCTAAAATCACTATATTCAAAGCTTAATACTAGGGTGACTGTTTATAGGAAACTATAGTTTTTTTTTTTTCTTATTTCCAACACTATGTTCCTAATATCGATTTTTTTTATATTATTTTTTATCAATTTTTTCCGATATATATTTTGGGACGCAGTTTTATATACATGGGTGTAACATCATGCGGTATTAGATTGAGGAGTCAGCATGGAGCCGGCACTGCGTGCGACGACGCACAGCTTGTAACCGTCAATGAACTAGTTGAGAAATGAAATAACTATTATATCGCTGGTCTCGCAGAAGCGTCGCAGATATGAATGAAAGCCTCCTCATGTCGCCACGATAGTTACAAAACTAAGAGATGTGTTATGAAACGTATCGGCAATACGGATGACGTCATGTCGACGTGCTGCAACTATAGCAATATGAGTTTGTACGATGTTAAACATGTAATAGAAATTGATTGATTTTAGTATTACAATTATAAAATCGGCGACCGTTCGGGTTGAGTAATTGGCGAATAGCAGCGGTTATGCGATATGTATGGGGCGGTTACTCGACTCTGCGTATTTTATATGTGTATGTAATTTAGGTTAGTTTATTTGTGATGAGGCCCCTCCAGGTGCGCGCAGTTCTCATGTAATATATAGGGAGACGACCGGCCGCCTCGCCGCCTCGTGCGCGACCGACGGGCTATGTTTCCTCTTACTATTAACTATTATTAAAATAGAATATTTTGAAATTGCCATCTGACAATTTTATTAGATTGTTTTGTATTCAATACATTTTGGATTCTGAATTTGTGTGTTTTATTTACGACAATTCCACATACACACGTTTTATACTATACAGGGGTGGATTTTTAAGGTGGGGCAGTAAACACCTTATCCACTGTAGCTACAGGAAAACGGTCTTAGGTAACTGGCCTTAACTTTTTGAGAATTTTTAGGGACCAACCACACTTATTCAGCTCTGTACAGCTTTTGTCCATAGAAAACAACGATTTTTGTATAAGATGCGTTCGCATCCGTACAGTCGCGGAAAGCTGAACGGACTCCATACAAAATCGTTGTCTTCTATGGACAAAAGCTGAAGAATAAGTGTGGTTAGTCCCTTAATCTGCATTCACAATGTCTGAAAAACGTACAGTCGACGACAAGAAACTGGGCATTAAAAGTACCAAAAAACGATGTACATTTGCCCCGCACGGCCCCGCTGAATTTGCGATTTAGGTGTGCACCAATGGAATGTACTCGCCTGTAGGAGTATATGTACCGGTTTCTTTTTCAATGTACCTCTGTACTTTTGAAGAAATATGCATAAAAAGGGGGCCGTGCCAGCCAAACGTTTTCAGCACGGCCCCCGTGTAACTTGAAAAATATAAAGCGTATTAAAAAGGTTCATATACTCAAGGAATGTACTCTATTAACACGTTATATGTACCGTAACAGATATTGTGAATTCGTAATAACAAATAATATATAGATGTGGAAAGGGGGCCGTGCTGAAAAAAAAAACATATAAGAAAATATCTAAAAAAGACAAAACAACCTTAGCCAAAAACTATTAAAATATAATTGATGTTTGGCAAGTAACATATGTACCGCATTGGTTTCTCATACAACTAGCAAAATTTAAAATATAAACCAATTTTAGTTTATTCAGCACGGCCCTCTATAGTTGCCTATATCTTTTTAAATATGACATGTTTGTTTACAAAATTCGACTTCCTAAATTATGTATAGGAGTACATTCGTTCCCAACAAATTGCGATTCTGCTGTATTAGTACTTTAAAAGATAAATTGGATCAAAAATATCATATAATACAACTGACAGGGTGACCATGGTTCCATATATTAGGTACATAATTATATTCTAAGGCCGCCCATTGTATGTTTTGTAGTAATAAGTGTTTTTTTTTGTTATGTATTTTCTGGTGTACAATAAAGTATATATAAATAAATAAATAATTAAATTATGTGACTACATTGAAATAAACATTCTTTTTGTACATTTTTTTTTTCTTGAAAATTAATATTAGCGATGACATCTTTTAAGGGAATTAAATCAGTTAAAACTTGTCCTGTGCGGTCGCTATTAGTCCACTGACGCTACCGTGATTTTTGAAGTAGCGCTGGTGTCGCGGTTACTTCATGTTGCGCAGTTGCGCTCGAGTGTTTATTGATCAGTCACATCTTTACGCGCACAATATACCTACAGCAGTAAATGTAAACATTGCTCCATTAATTTCAGTATTCACGTGTTTTCTACGTGTCGTTGAGCAATGAATTCTATTTCAAGCACGGAAATGGAATGTTAATAAACAGGTAGTTGAAAGTAATCATATAATTTATTTGTACTTAAGAAACGGATTTGATATGTACTAAAATCAATTTACTTAAGTACTAGGTTTATTTAATAAAATTTAAAAATATCAAAATGTATGAAGCACCCGCTCACGGCACAGTGAAGTGTAAGCGAGAGTGTGCTAAGTCTTACACCCGTATACAATAGAAGTAATTGCTTGTTGCGTAATCATTTCTTGATTAAGTCTAAGGTTAGAATTCTTAAGTCACAAAACCTAACTTTATAGGCGTATACCTACCATAGGTATATTAGACGTTTATAAAATTAGACGTTACTTATGAGTATGACGTTACTTATGGGTATTTGCTTCAGTGTAGCCCGCGAAATACAAATTTTCATACGATTTTTTGCAATTGCAAGTCAGCGTCAGGTTGTATGTTAATCTAAATATGATTCGCGAGTGATCTTTGATGTTTTATAATTATGTAAAAATAATAACAATATTCTAATTATTACAGTTGCTTGAAACACTACTGTGATTACGTAGGTTGAATTAGTTGCCTGTGATTATTCCAAATAATATTAATGTGATTAATGTAAGTAATATTATTGTAATCACAGATACGTTTCCAACAATTCACATCGATTGAAGTACCTATTACTTCAATCGATGTGAATTGTTGGAAACGTATCTGTGATTTTTCAAAGCCTTTTATGCTTTGTAGTGTTAGTGACACATAGTTATAGTTTTCTGTGATTATTCTATAGGTAAACGTAACTAATCTGTGAAATGTAATGAATCTGTAATTTTATTGTAATGTACGGTTCAATCCGTGTGATTTATTGGAAATATATCTATGATTTTTTTAAGCCTTTTGAGCGAAACTTGTTGATTTGCGACCTATTACTTACTACTGTTATGGGCATTTTCGTTTAAACTGCTACCTATCTTTGAAAATAGCTTACTGAAATTGTTTTGGATATTTTAGCTAATTCTTGGTTTAGTCGAATGATAAATCTTACAAATTTTGCTATGTATGTATTTTTTTTTTATTATAAGGCGCTTATTTCAAATAATATATGTAAATAAATAGTAACTTAGATACGTTTTGGTCATGACCGTTACCAGGTAATAAAAAAGTCCGGAAAAAGGCCGTTACCGGTCGAACTCGAGTGTCCACTGAAGACAGATCAAAACTGACACTTCAAAAAGGCTGCTGGTGTTAACATATTTTTTTTTATTTAAATGAAAAATCGGCGAGTAGTAGAAAAAAATCAGTACTAAAATGGATTCAATTTACGGTCACGGTGCAAGGACATGTCCACTTAACACATACCAAGGGGACAGAATATAAATTTTAAAATGTTATTAAATACTTGTATTATAATATTATAGAGTTTAACATGATTGAAAGCTACAAATTGATAACAAAAACTAAAATATGTGGAGTATGTAATAAGAAGCAAATAGCGAAGAAATAGTTTAACATAGGTCACATCTAAAAGAGGACAGTACTGCAAGACGTAAGATGCCACAATTCTGGATTTAATTTTGTTATTTGTTTTAAGTTTCTGTTAACAATTTAAGTAAAAAAAGAAAACTTTAGTCTTTTGCATCTATTCAATAATTAATCGATACTTCCATGTCATAAAAATGTTAGTTATTTGCAACTTGTATGTATGGGACATCCCATAAGAGGGTTGGTAGCTATTTTGACGAAAATGCCCTTATAGTTATCGTTAATACAGATTACGATATTTTTGATTTTACTAAAGATTTACTCAAATTATGCAGAAGTTTTTTATCCATTCTCACGTGGAATCACAAATCATAGGAAAACATCGTGAGGAAACCGGCATGTCCTAGAACCAAAAATTCGAAGACATGTGACATCTACCAAACCGCACTGGGCCCGCGTGGTGGATTACGGCTACCTCTCACAGAGAGGAGGCCTGTGTCCCAGCAGTTGGAATTATAGGCTGATTATGTATGTATGTGTACGTGGAATCATGGTCACCCTATCGGTTGTATTATATGATATTTTTGATTCAATTTATCTTTTAAAGTACTAATACAGCAGAATCGCAATTTATTGGGAACGAATGTACTCCTATACATAATTTAGGAAGTCGAATTTTGTAAACAAACATGTCATATTTAAAAAGATATAGGCAACTATAGAGGGCCGTGCTGAATAAACAAAAATTGGTTTATTTTTTAAATTTTGCAAGTTGTATGAGAAACTAATGCGGTACATATGCTACTTGCCAAACATCAATTATATTTTAATAGTTTTTGGCTAAGGTTGTTTTGTCTTTTTTAGATATTTTCTTATATGTTTTTTTTTCAGCACGGCCCCCTTTCCACATCTATATATTATTTGTTATTACGAATTCACAATATCTGTTACGGTACATATAACGTGTTAATAGAGTACATTCCTTGAGTATATGAACCTTTTTAATACGCTTTATATTTTTCAAGTTACACGGGGGCCGTGCTGAAAACGTTTGGCTGGCACGGCCCCCTTTTTATGCATATTTCTTCAAAAGTACAGAGGTACATTGAAAAAGAAACCGGTACATATACTCCTAGAGGCGAGTACATTGCATTGGTGCACACCTAAATCGCAAATTCAGCGGGGCCGTGCGGGGCAAACGTACATAAAAAACGGACCAACTGAGGTTTGAGTATTAGAAAATGCCTATGGCATTAAGTCCGCCTCTGTACATTTATGTGCTTGAAGTATTAAATAAATAAATAAATAAATAAAATAAGGAAATTGCAAAAACACTTCCCATACATTTTGTATAGATAATTCAGGGTCAAATTAAATTATGTAGCGAAACTGTGATGAGTATCAATATATAAACAAGATGAAACAAAAAGGAAAGATGTTTCCACTGGTAGTGTTGTTACTTGAAGTATGAGTTGAGAAAATGTGTTATCGTTTTTAGATATCGATACTAATCACGCCCGCAGAGTACTTTGTATTAACATAGCACGAAGCTGTGTAATATTATCGATGGCTGTTGTTCACAAACTAAACTAAATTTAAGTTCGGTGCATCTTTTTCTTTCTATTTTATTACGAAAAGGACAGAAGATAAAATAATATTTTAGTCCTGTCTAATTAGATAATCCATAGACATGTTAGACGAGATAAAAAAATTGGCTACTAAAAATACATCAGGCGCTGACTAATTTGACAGGACTAAACTAATAATAATCTTCTGTCCTTTTCTTAGTGAAATAGAAAGAAAAGATGCACTGAACTTTAATTTAGTTTGTGAACAACAGAATCGGGGCCATTGTTGCAAAAACAGGTGGTAACTGAATTTTGCCAAATGTCATGACAAATTCTAAAGCGCTTATTTCGCTTGGCTGAATGCTGAATGTTGGCGTCTATGAATTCAACCAATCGAAATAAGTATTTTGCCATGATTTGCTAAATTCGATTGCTCGTGACGGTGTGAATGGTCAACATTTTCACACGATTTCACCGCTTACGTCGGATTAATCCGACAAATATTTCCGTGTCCATTTCGCCAGGGTCTTATATTTACGGCCAAATACCACAGCTCGTTTACTCTGTTTTTTTTTTATTAATTACGCTGTATTCTATCAGGTTACTCGAAAAAAAAAATCAGTGTGCCGGGCGCTGGGGGCACGACAACTGATATAAAGTCGGGCGGTTTAATTTGGTTGATTCATCCAAATTGATATTGCCGTAAGCATCAGAGGTAAATGAAATAACGAGAATCGGTAACTTAATATTATATTTTATTTGATTTACAAAACAAATTATAAATATGTACTTATCACTGTTTTTCCTACATGCGACAAATTAATTAAAATGTCTGTAAATGTTGGTAACGTTCTCGCATGTAGGCCTTATACATATACAATCACTAAACTACATGTATGAGATTAGCTGGATTTAAATTAATTAAAATACATTATTTTTCCAACTAAGTACAAAAATAGTAAGGCGTTGATAAATCAGTCTTTTGATTAAGATCGGGAATACTTAAATTATGTAAGTGTAAGTGCGCAACGGAGAAAAGGGATATTATCAAAAATAATTCTGGCACTATCACTAAGGAACTTGGTTTACATTTCTCTTGCGAAAGATAGGCTACAGTGGAGTATGAGGAAAGAAAAAGATGTACTTATGGTTTTTATAAAGCAACAGTCCAGTCAAATGTGAAATTTAAGCCTTGAGCAGCACGGGGCTTGTGCAGGTAACATCATCTGCCTAGCCTTTTCCCAACTATATTGGGGTCGGCTTCCAGTCTAACCGGATGCAGACGAATACCAGTACCAGTACCAGTACCAGTACCAGTACCAGTACTGGTTGTCAGACTCGGGCTTCTGACTACCCGTAACGACTGTCAAAAATCCACGAATGACAGCCGGGACTAACGGCTTAACGTGCTTTCCTAGGCACGGAGGGATCTCGGTATGTAAAGATGGTCACCAATCCACAGACCACCCGCGGCAAGCGTAGCTTAACCTGATCGATCGACCTGTACGGCTATTATATTATTTAGCCACGGGCCCCTCCTTGTGAAGATAACAATATTGAGTAAATTAATAAATAAATATTAACTTCCAAAGGAGTATTTTCTGGGACTTCCAAAGGAGTTTTTTTTATTGTGTGGTAGAAGGAACCTAAGTTGACTGATAGGTACTTAATTTTGACAAGGTCGGTTAGTTTACTCTCCTATAATACAGTCATTGAGTCATGCTATAAATAGGTACACTGCAATCACAGCTATTATCTTAATAAATAGTTGATACGCCTGCGCTATTTACTTATATCTAAACTTTACAGATCTTTATCTTACAATAAACTATCTATATACAATTTCAGCGTAGCCAGATTAAGCTAAGGACTTTATAAAAAAAGAGCTAAGGACGCTTGGAAGAACATTTTTTTTTGGCCATGTCCTCTCGCAATTTAACCTATTAGGTTGTTGTCTGCTTAGCCAGGCTTGCCTGTGGATGTCAATAAATTAAGGACTACAGCCAGGGCTTAAAAAACTTAAAAACTAAGCGAATACACGCTAAGGGCACCCCCTGTGGGGTTCGGACCTCGGCTTAAGGCGTCGCTGGGAGAGGGCAGCAAGGGACAGGCTGGATCGGAATTAGAACATTATTTAAATACAATTATTTACTTAAGTACTTATTAAATGCAAAATGTATGTAGAAGATAGATAAGTAATTCATTAAAGTTGTACTTATTAAAAATGATAAGGCAGTTACCTAGTTTAAGTCTAAACTTTGTCAAAAATGTCCAAAATTCATAATTATTTATTGATATATGTTTGAGTATTGAAGGCATCTACTAAATATTACAGAAGCAACGCTTCTTGTAAAAACTGGCTACAGTTCTATATTTACATCAGTACTTAATGGCAAATTACACGGTTCAATAATGACTTGTAATTTGGATGAATCGACCAAATTCAATGGTGACACGTACCTACAAATAAAATGAATCAATTCAAAAGGAGTTTGTAAGGATTATAGTAAGTGGTGTTCTGTAGTTTCTATCTACGCATAAGAGAAAAATGCGTTAGTATAATAATGTATTATGTGTGAATTAATTTGATTGAACCGTGTAACATGGCCTTTACTTTGATTTTATAATCTATACTCCTACATCATAGTATTTTCGTTTACCCTGCCTGTTGTGTCACGGACGGGCGACGACGCCGTTCTGCTGCGTGGCGACGCTGAATGACGTGATGAACACATTGACGATGGTGATGAGGAAGATGCCCAGCACCGTCATGTTATTTATTTTGTCCGCTTTGCAGCGCTCCTTGTGGTCGTTCACGTCGTATTGACTGTTCATGATCAGGCCCACGCCGACCAGGATCTGAGGAGAGAGTGGTTTGGTTAAGATATTAATTGTGACTTGTGGTTTTGTGAGCACATTGGACTGAAATTAGCCTATCCTGGATGGCTGAAAGGCCGTGGTTGAAGATACTAATAAAATTGACATATTTTTCACATTATTATGTCATTTTTGGGCACGTTTACACGGCAAATCAAATTGTTGTGGGCGTCAATTTGCTTAACAATAATTTCCCCCGCTGTAACTTAACCCTTTAACCGCTTCTCCACAGGTACCTACGCTTTGGAATGGGCAACCAGTTTCATCTTTCTGACTGACCGACCCTTGACAATTCAAAAGTGCCTTTAATTGGTTTCTTTGAAACTAGCGGCCTGTCCCGGCTTCGCAAGGGTGGACATTAATTTTTTAAACATTTTATTTCTTTTTTTAAAAAAGCCTATATTAATCAGTGATAATGTAGCATTCAAATGGTGAAAGAATTTTTAAAATCGGTCCAGTACTTTTTGAGCCAATTCGTTACAAACATACATACAAATCTTTCCTCTTTATAATATTAGTGAAGATAGTATAGTTATATGCTTTGAGTTTGAGTTTGCTTACGTCGGATTAATCCGACAATATTTTCGTGTCAGACACGAAAATATTGTCGTAAATATACGACTCTGGCGAAATATCGCCAGAGTCGTATATTTACGACCAAATACCACAGCGCGTTTACTCTGTTTTTTAATTAATTATGCTGTACTCTATCAGGTTATTCGAAAAAAAAAATCGAATCACTGTGCCGGGCGCTGGGGGCACGACAACTGTTATGAAGCCGGGCGGTTAAAAGGTTAAAGCTAGAGAAAAACTTACGACATTTGTGACTTACTTGAAAGATAATACTGAGCGAGATGAACACGAGACTGGAGTAGTAATAGGGGTGCGTGGTCGCGGACTCCAGCACGTAGCGCAGCTGGTTGGCGTTGGCTGACAGGAGCGCCAGGTCCATCATGCCCTGTGCTAGATTCTTCTTTTGCTGGTAAGTGTTCACGTCCGGAATCACCTGGAATAGGGACGGAAGTTAGTATTTTGATAATTAGATGGCACTGTCTGTGAGGCAGACAGAACAAGCGCCGTAAACTACAGTATCAAATTCAATTAGCTAGCGAAACTCTGCAGTCGTCATGAGTATCGATATCTATTTATCACATCTGCGGAGTTTCGCTAGCTAAATTAATTTGGCCCTGTATATCCGGTCCCCTGGACTAATGCCTGGTTTCTGAGGTCCTTGATAAACTTTCAATACTGGTTGATTCAACTTCACTATCGAATAGATAAATCCCCAATATAAATAAAACCTCAGAAAACGAGGGTACAAAACGGCTAAGTTAACTTCGAGCAGTATCGTAAGACAAACATTGGCCCCGATTCTCTTGTTCACAAACTAAACTAAATTTAAGTTCAGTGCATCTTTTTCTTTCTATTTCATTAAGAAAAGGACAGAAGATAATTATTAGTTTAGTCCTGTCAAATTAGGTAATCCATAAACAATTTTAGACGTGATTAAAAAATTTGCTACTAAAAATACGTCAATTTACGTCAGGCGCTGTCTAATTTTACAGGACTAAACTAATATTTATCTTCTGTCCTTTTCTTAATGAAATAGAAAGAAAAAGATGCACTGAACTTAAATTTAGTTTAGTTTATGAACAACAGAATAGGGGCCATTGTGGTTAAGAGAAATAACCGTTTTGTTTATTTAATATTTTAATTAAGCATTTTAAATGCAGGAGACAAGTGACTTCAGGTGGATGTAAAGAAACTTTGGGGACCATTTTTTTTTTCTGGTTAGCGTCGAGCTATTTACCTTACTGTTTTTTAGCATCCTAGCTGTTAGGGCCGAGAGTTGAAAATCCAGAGCGCGATAAAATCTTGGAAAAATAACACCAGACACCCACCTATATTTTGTTGGACTCTTCCACTGGCATTACTCATTAATTATGGCAATAATTATCACCTTTTTCTAAGGACAAAATGTAACTTACCCCAGGCGCAGGTGATACCGGGCGCGAATCGCCGAATCTCGTTCCGAGCCCGTTGACATCTGAAAAATAACAGATTATTATTTTGATAAAATTTTCTATAGGTACCTATAGGTATTTTCCAAGTGCCTAACACTTTAAATGCATGCTTCATGCAGTACTTAAGTATCCATGCAAACCGCTCGTCAAGCAGGGGTAAACCAGTGGATAGAAGCCTCTTTTTTTCTTTTTTTACTGGCTAAAGTGATGCTTTCACCTTAATGGACCTGCTGAAAGAAAGAAATCCTCCAAGAGAATGCTCTTGGAGAATTTTTTTCTTTCAGCAGGTCTCACTATTATGTGTGTTCTCTAGGTAAAAGCGAGTGCAGCTAAAGATTTTGTAGGTAGTTTTATTCTGTCGGCAACAGCTTCAAATGGGTAGTAGATGCAATAGTTAGTTGGAAAAACAAGAGTAAAAAAGATTATTAGCCAAAATTAATAAAATAACGCTGTTTGGAGGGCTAATAATTTGGAGCTTACAAATTCAAACGTTAAATGTAGGTTCGAAAATTTGAGCCCCTTGTAACCTATTTACTTGACGATAATTTTAAAAGGTACACACGGCTACACATCAAGCTATACATCGTTTTAGCTGACCTCCATTGTATAGGTTTTTCTTACAATCAGAAGTCAGCTTATACTGGTTATGTATAGCTTGATACTGGTAGGTAGCTAGGTAGTTATTGAGTTATGTTTTAGGTTTTTCTTAGGCTCACTTATTAGTATAAAAACATATTAATTAGCGTGTTGTGTATTCATTTTGATCAAGAAATGTTGAATTGACTGTATATTTTAAATTTAATATAATATATAAGAAGCATAAGCAGATAACATAACATTTCGATGAGGGAACGTATAAGGCGCTATCTCGAGTGGTCACCAATATAATTTTGAAAATTTTCTATCATCAATTACTGAACATAATAGTGGTTATAATGTGTCGTGGTCCAATCACCGTATGGGTAGTCTGCCTCGTCATGCCCCCACGGCAATTTACCGTCAGTGGTGGCACCGTCATCGTGGTGCGACGTCTTGTCGCTCGGCTCCAGCTCCGAGTGGTGCTCGCTGTCATCTGAGGAACCAGACAACACGATGTTAGGTACGTCATCTACGGGAACAGAGAACATGGTGCTTGGTAAAGGGAAGTATGGGACAGCAAGCGTAGCATGACCGCCACAGAAACGGGTTTTGTCGACGGAAGAACAGACTAAATTGCAGATAGAATAGACAAATCTACAACGGTCATTATGTCTATTCTTCCGTCGACAAAACCCGTTTTTATGGTGGTCAGGCTACGCGTGCAGTTGTTGAAGAATCCGCATTTATTACGTGCTACAGAAGAGAAATTTTACGTAACGTAGCGTCTGTTTACCCGCAAGGGGGGATGGAGAGGTTTCTTGCCCACATTTCACCCCATGTACTATTGCCCAATAACATTTTAGTGTGTGTGAATATTGTGTCTGCATTGTGAGATACGTAGGTTTTTTTTTTTTGTGGATGGGAAATCATCAAATGACCCCTCCCGCTCTGGGTGGAGCAGAAGGGAGTGTCAGACTCTTACTGACTAAAACCCACCCGTGTTCCTTCCTTAGCCCTTTGTGTTAGTGCAAATAGCGATACCAGACCAGTTCAGTCTAATATAATGCAGAAAATTTATCTTGAAATAAAAATTTTGTAAGACATCTAAACATATATATGGTAAAAAATCTGCTGTTCAGTCATTTATGTTCGCCTACTGGTCAAAATGTTGGTACTGAACAGCAGTTTTTTTTTCGCGAATTCAGGTTTGGTCCCATAGTCAAAGTTGTTTGTTATCATGAGTACAATCACGTGTTTAGGTATCGGTCACTAATTACCAGTCACCCTATATACAAGAAAACTGCCAATGTAGACTGCAGCCAATCGATTCTATAAAAATCTCACCGTAATAACTCAGATGAAGTGAGCTATCAATAGTGGCAACCTCTAACATCAGGTGGAATGACAGCTCACTTCACCTTAGTTTTCACGGTGAGATTTTTACCGAATAGCACTCCAGTTTAGACTATGTACTTATATAGGACTTTCAATGCTATTTTGACCTCGTGCAAAATGTACTTAGGTATATACGACGGCCTACGATCTTCCTTACTCTGATAAATTAGCCTAGGGAGTATATTAACTTAAGTCGTCAAGCAAAACATCTTATTGTCGTCGTGCACATAATAGGAATTCAACCTCGAGACTTGTGTGTAAATAAATACTGTTTGGATAATATTATATAATACCTAATGTCAGGGAGTGAGCGCCGGTGATTTAGCATAAATGACGTGAATACTGAATAAGTACACTAGTCAAGCATATAATCTAATACCTATATAAAATTCTCGTGTCACAGTGTTAGTTACCATACTCCTCCGAACCAAAAATAGATAGTAATCTATTTTTTTTTGCAAAACGACTTTTGCGGGGTCAGCTAGTATACTATAAACAGATATGTATCCGAGTCTCCGTTACCACGACCTTCAAACGGCGTCTGTCAAAATAATACGCAATTCATTGAGCTGCGACTACTGCAGTAAAGGAACGAGGAGGTGTGGTCCAGTGGTAACGGGACCAACTTACGAGTTGTACGTCATGGGGTCGAACCCAAAGCACAAAACACATGATTCTAATAAATTATGCATGAAGAAAATGCACTTCACCACTCTTTAAACATATCCTCTTCCGAGGCTCGGGGAATACGACCGTTGCCGAACAGTGACGAAGATTTCCATGCACATTATCACTTTGAGAGACCTGCCTATCGATTCTACTTATAAAATCTCACCGTGATAACATAGGTGAAGTGAGCGTGAAGTCAACTATCAATGGAGCCAATCCCTAACATCAGGTGGAATGACAGCTCACTTCACCTTAGTTTTCACGGTGAGATTTTTACAGAATAGCAACTGCGCTCAAAACGGTTTAGGAAAACATCGTGAGGAAACCGGCATGTCCTAGTAATCAAACATTCGAAAACGTGACATCTACCAACCCGCAATGGGCCCGCGTGGTGGATTACGGCCCACTCCCTCTCACGGAGGAGGCTTGTGTCTTAGCAATGGGAACATTGTAGGCAGTTTACATATGGCTATGTAGTAAAGATAAGATTTGATCAAGACAATAAAGAAGAAAGTCTTCTGTTATATAACAAAGCTGCTGATTCGTCTGGGTGTATCATTTTTGATACAAATATCCAAGATGGTAGCCAGTGTCATCTTCCAGGTTCCAGGGTATCTATCTCTAAAATTTCATAATGATCGGTTATAGCGGTTTTATTAACATTTGACATTCTGCAGCGGGAAAATCATATTTCTGTAATAGATTGTATTTTACGGTTCTTTGTCAAAAAATAGTTTCTGAATATTGCTACTAGCTTCATCTTTCTGACTGACCGATCCTTTGACAATTCAAAAGTGCCTGTAATAAATACTATTTTGATTTGTGTGCAATTTTCTCCCGGGAGCATTTGCTACGCTCGTAGCATTCGTAGCCCGCGTAGCACTGGGCTACGAGATAGATACTTAGGTTAGGAATTTGATAAATGATAAATGCTTTATTTTCTGTAAGTAGGTTTGTACACACGGCTACACATCAAGCTATACATTTCCAGTTTTAGCTGACCTCGCATTATATAGGTTTTTCGTACAATCAGAAGTCAGCTTATACTGGTTATGTATAGCTTGACGTGTAGCCGTGCGTACAAACACTTTTACACGTCAATCTTATTTTTTTTTAATTAGATGAGGTCAGCTTGATTTCGCTATCTTCACAATGTCGGTTTTCCCTATTTCGTCTTGAATTCTTTACAACATGTCCGTAAAAAAGCCTAAAATATTGTACTAATTGATACACGTACTATTATCACAATCATATAGAGACCACATCCTTTCGTGTCATGGTGGTTAATGATAACTGTTGACCCAAATTTCATTGTGGTTTATACTTTATTGTTGTTATCAGGCATTGGGGTACATTGTGTGACGGCAGATACTTCTGACCCTAATAATTAAGCATCACAAAGAGGTGTTTGATAACATTGTCTAATTAGCAGAACTGTCTTATCTTTTTGATAATGGCGCTTTTAGAGACACAATGTTGTGTTAAGTTAGTTTGTATAAATTTTAATGTCAAGATCGCTGTTTAATAATTATTATACAAGGTGTAACATAATTAACGTCCTCATACACCCCAATTAGAATATTGAGTTAAAAGCACAATACAATGACTGTAACTTATTTATTTTTTTTAATAAAAAAAATCGTGTTGACACTAGCATTAATTTATGCATTTAAAATTGAGTCTTATTGCCTTGAAATAAGATTTAATTTTATTTGGCTCAATCGGCGATTAGTATGAAAAAATACATAATATTAGAAGTTACTGAAATCGATTCAGTAGTCAATTATGAACAAATTACTTTCAGGACTTGCGGTTATTCTGTTACACCTTGTATGTTGGCTTTGCACGACTAATATTTAGAGTTCGGTATTACGGAACCGTATCGTGAGTGGGTATTGCTAGGTACCTGCTTACTCGTTTCGTACATATTATTTATTTAAATTTAAATATTTATCTAGATAAAATAGTTACCTATATATTGTGGTTGTCGCATAAAATTAAACCAACACGTCAAATCACAGTTGTAGGTATAGTACATTTCGTCAAACTATTTTCGACCGCCCCAACTAAATAAGCAAACGGAATAAAAAGAGCATATTACCGTGGTCCTCGTGTGGTAGTAGTTTCTTGTCTGTGGTCTCCAGCAGCCCGTCATCGATGCCAGGGTAAGGTGTGGCATCCTTTGGAGGATCGCCGTCCAGGTCGTCGATCTCAGGACCTGAGGAATGAAGGAAGAAGCTGATGAGCGGAGATTGAGGATGGCAGAGGTTCTATTTTGGTCTAGCTTTTGCCCGCGGCTTCGCCCGCGTGGAAACGTACTACCAGATCATAGTCTACCTTTGTATACACGCCAGCACATCAAGCTACTACAATCTGTCAAATTTATTTAATAGATTTTGAACTATATAGCTAAAGCATTTGGTTCAAAGTTGATTGGGAAAATTTGACAGTTTCGTGTAGCTTGATGTGTTGGCGTCTGTACCACATTTCATCAAGATCCGTTCAGCTTGTATGGAGTGAAAACGTAACAGATATACGCAGTTACTTTCTCTACTTACAACTCGATTCCCGCCGGCTTCCATTTGAACATTCAGAACAAAACCACTCTATAGTCAATTCATCATTGAAATCTAATGAAACGGTTTATTGACATATTATTTTTGCTCCGGCTTACCTCTGTCATAAATTCACCCTTCGCCACTGATTGGTAATATGGGGTTCGCCCAACAAAACCACATAGTTTGCAGCATTTTTGGAATGTGTTCTAGGCTGATGACAAGGACAAGAAAACGCTTCCTTTTCGTTTCTTTCCCAATAATTCGATGGCGGTTCAGGAGCAAATTGGAGTGGTAGAAAAAGGTGGACCAGTCGATATATAAATGATTGGGGAATCCAAGCTGGGCAGCAGAGAAGTATTAGTGTTTTACTTACCAGCTAAAGGTGGCATCTGTCGTTCTCTGCTGGGCTCCAGAAGAGGTTGTGTGGGTCGCTCCAAGTCACTCTCGCCCAAATTATTGCCGTTCTGTAGAAGAGAGATATACAAAATTTAGACAGTAGTTCAATATTAACAGCTGTCTTATCAGGATCAGTGGCGAATGCTGAATTTATGACAGAGGTAGGTAAGCCGGAGCAAGAAAAAAATGTCAATAAACCGTTTCATTATATAATATTTCAATGAAGAATTGACTATAGAGTGGTTGTGTTCTAAATTTTCGAAGGGAAGCCGGCGGGAATCGAGTTGCATGGTACCTTCGCCACTGATCAGGCTTATCGTATTAAAATCAAGGCAATAAAGAGGATGGGTTAAACTTGAACTGTCTGGTATCTTAAAAATAATGCAGGTCTACTGAAACCTGGTCTACTGAATGGTGTACATAATAAAGAGTATTCTATTCTATTCTATTCTGAGTCCATTTTTCTTAACCCTTCGTATTATTAACGTGGATCCACGCTATACACATTGGCTTTTAAATTGTCACGGCATTCATCAACCGGTTAATGGGTAACCTGCGGGGTAATTACGTGACACATTATCAGTAGCATGGAATGGCTTCCATTTTGACAGGTAAATAATATTCATTGCGTTATTTACCTTGTTGAACAGACAAATATTTCACACATATGAAGCAATAGATTTGCAATATCATTCAGATTGAGATAACACATATTGTTACGCATTAGGGTGGGTGGTCCCTCATGTTGAGGACAGGATCCATATCTTTATAGGTTTTGGTATCTGGATAGAGGTATCTATTATAGCTGTCAAATTAGCAGGCATTCGCAAAATATTATAAATCACTTGCTGCGCCCCGCGGTTTCACCCGCATGAGTTTCGATCCCGTGGGAATATAGGGATAAAAAGTAGCTATATGTTAATCCAGGGTGTCAGGTGGGCCAGCGGGATTGTCCGAAAGGGTTACCGCTGCCCCGGAACATAAAGAGCTAAGGAAGGAACACGGGTGGGTTTTAGTCAGTAAGAGTCTGACACTCCCTTCTGCTACACCCTGAGCGGAAGAGGTCATTTGATGATTTCCCATCCACAAAAAAAAGGGTGTCAGGTACCTCTATACAAAATTTTATCAAAATTGGTCCAGCCGTTTGAGCGTGAAGAAGAGACAAACATACACACACACACTCACATTCTTTCGGCTTTATAATATTAGTGTAACCTAAAAGCATTTGATGAATTAAGTGAGTACAATAATATACTTATAAAAGTACCTAAGTTATATAGGTAGGTCTAGTCTAGGACAATCAAGGTACCTATCTACTTGACCAGGGTCAAATACCAAGGTATTTATTAATTACGTAATGTATTGTGTGTTCCAGGTGTAAACCATCTATCTGATTTACATAATAAATATGTAATTACTGCTTTAACTAACAAGCTCGCAGGTGTGCTGCGCCGGAGTCAACGTTTATGTTACCAAAAGAGATCGCATCGTTAGTTATAAATCTTTAAGTATTTGCATTTCCGAGGTAACTCCGATACGACTATCCATACAGATAAGTAGTGCAATCCACGAAGACACGCCCCACTCCTCTTCCGAATCGTTAGTGGTTATCGCTAGTTAATTCCAGTAGCGTTTTAGTTTTTTCGATACACACTAACTCACTAATAATAATTAGTGTGTATAATGTGTATCAACAAAACTAAAACACTAGCGGAATGTTGCACACTTGTGCTGTAAGCATTAGGAAAAAGATTGGGGCGCGTCTTCGTGGATTGCACTATCTGTACTAATTTAATATTATAAATGCGCAAGTTACTCTGTCTGTGTCTGTTCTCATAGCTCATAGTCAGCTAGGACACAGGCCTCCTCTTGTGAGAGAGGTATCTACCACGCGGGCCCAATGCGGGTTGGTAAATGTAAAATGTCTTCAAATTTTTGGTTCTAGGACATGCCGGTTTCCTCACGATGTATTTCTTAATCGTTTTTGAGAGCAGTGATGATGAAATAATTTACACAAAGTAACGCGCTTGTCAGGGTTCGAACCTGCGACCTACAGCTCGTAAGTCCGTTACCACTGAGCCACCACTGCTCACTCTGTTCGCACCTTAACGACTGAACCGATCGCTATGAAATTTGACAGATAATTAGGTAGCCTGGGACCTGAAAAGGGGCATGTTTAGGTTACTTTTCATCCTGGGGCCCAAGTCTGCTATTTTTATAATTCGTCACTCCAACACGATCCCATTGTCATTTTGCTAAAAGTTCGTAATCTGCTAAATTCATAATGGTCGATCATTAGTCACCATGGTCTGAAATAAAGTATTATTATTATTATTATTAGTCGGTCAATGGTTTGAGAAAACTACTACTAAATTTCATGGTAGATTTCATTTTTAAATATTTACGTATTAGTGTTTGCAATCTAAAGTAGTAAGAAGTTCGTAAATAGCAACAAATATTCATTTGTCATTATGTACGAGATTACCATATGCCATTTCTTTCAATGGAGTGTCAGTGGTTGACCATTGGAAAGTCATAATGACCCCAATGAAACGAAATTCAAATCTTGCATAAAACGCACACTATGCAGCCAGGCATATTATAAGTTGGGGGATTACATCGCTGACAAAAATGCTTGGCTGAACGCTGGTCCTGCTCCACAAGGGCGCATAAACTAATTAATTAGCATTCGAAAATATAGTTGGAGCTGCTGAAGATTGAAAAAACTATCTTTGCATTGTATAAATTCAATCTCTTAGTATTGTATAATTGCATAGCACACGTGTGAGCACTATTTACCTAAACTATAAAGCTACCATTTACTGGGTACGTCTTTAATTGACTTGAATGTGCCCTGGCAGCTGAGAGTATGTCATGCTCACTCAAATGTCTCGCTGATGGTGGCGTGTGTGTTGGATCATTGGGTTCCCTTCAAAATGGTTGAGCTGAATGGTGCTGATCCATACGTCATGTTCGTGAACGGGCGCCGTCAGTAGGGACTGGTCATCTCTTAGCCGCCACGGCTTATTTTAATTTATGAATTGTTCTTTTTAGTACGAACGCCTTTAACGTGCACGTCTTTCTGCATCGTTCTCACATGTATAATTTCAACATGAATGATGTAATCAAGATTTTTGTAACAATTTTATGATTTAAAAGAGTGTCCGTGGAGTTTCTTGCCCGTTCTTCTCCACAGGGATCTACGCTTTGGAATGGGCAACTAGCTTCATCTTTCTGACTGACCTACGCTTGACAATTCAAAAGTGCCTATAATTGGTTTATTTGAAATAAATGCTTTGAGTTTTTTTTGAGCCATTATTGCCAAACTTGTCAAAATCAACAATTATGAAATCAATGATAGAACATCCTGAAACAATGTAAAAGCAGACTTGAGGCGCTGGATATTTGCGAAAAAACTTACATTAAATCAACTATTTATTCTTAGTTACAGTTACATATAAACATGGACTTAATTACCTTTATTACGTATTGCCAATGGCATTAGGTATCCATAGGTAGGTATTCATTAATACTTGAACGGGTAATGTGACGAACTGGACCTACCCCAACCTAGACATTAGCCCTGCTAAGGCAAGTCATCCGCTGAAAACCCGGGCCTTGCAAGGTTAAATACTAAGAAGGTGCCTAATAAGGCCGAATTCCAACTCATAATGCGACCACTAATACTCAGGAAATTCCAACCTTTAGTCCTTACCAAGGCTAATAAAATAATGAATCATTGTTAGTGAGTTTTATTCCACAAACGCACTCTTAATTCTTTCTTACTGGCCTAACCGCCTGAGCTTGAAATTATTATGAACTTAAATACTGTAATTCCCCTTCATATGATCATGGAAACTAACCATGATAGTTCAGTATAATTTGTATGTAGTATAATTTTAACTAATTAATAATATCGCTAGTCATATTTTTCCTGAAGTTGTTGGATCTCTTTGTATAATGAGCTGGATTTTTCCTTATTTTTAATTCTGTGCCTAGATTACTAAGGTTGGATGACACTGAAATAATCGACTACCTACGTTTTTTTTTTTCTAAATTGGCCTGTTCTTGACCTCAATCACGCCTGATGGAAAACGATCCTAAAAAAACCTACCCTGTAAAGGCACACCAAAAGGGTATAAAGTGAAATATGTACCTAACCCGTATTTTTAGTCGCGTTGGTTAAATAGTTTTTGCTTGTCAACATAGTGTAGAACTCGGCTATACAGAGTGGGCAAAAAATCCTGGATTAAACGAAACAAAACGATAGCTGTGGATATTTGCAGTAAAAAAAAGTGCATTTTTTTTTAAAGAGCATCATCACTAAAAAAGAGCTCCTATGATAGTGGATACCATGATTTATCAGTATTGGCACTTTTTTTCAATATCTCTTAAATCTCAAGAAAAAATATTTGGAACTTTAGAACCTTACTGTAAACACTCAAATTGTCATAACTTTTAAGGAGATCAAGTTATTAGAAAGAGATTTTTTTATTGCAAATAATCCTAGCTGTCACCCTGTTTCGATTTGATCCACGATTTTTTGCCCAGTATATGTAGATACCTATGAGAAGAAATGGCAAAAGATTTAAGGTTTAAACGAATAGCAATAAAGGAAAAAACATTCGATACTGGCAAAATGTCAATGTATAATAAGGCTCTGTTTAACTTTTTAAGAGTAGGCGTGATGTTACGAGAGTAACAAAACGGATGAAAAAATGATGTTACTCGCTCAAAAGAATGTAGAACATCAGGTAGTAGCATAGAATCTACACTAATTAGTCTATTAACCTTGGCCAAGTCCTCAATTTTGCCCCCGATCTGTTGTAGACAAATAAGTACTTAAGATATCGGAATATTTATTGCTACCAATTAGTCAGTAAGTTGTAATTGGCCGTAAAAATATAAACAATAATTATATAGGAACCACTTCTTATTATCTACCGATTGAATGTTGTTACATTGTCCTGGATATATCCACAAAAACTTCTAGCCTCTTGTTTTCGTGAGCAGACAATACAGTACGGAGTACTTCTAGCAAGAAGAAATGGAAATAGGAATAATTGCGTGTATGTACACATAGGTACGCCACGATATAATCACACTCACAATAATTCTTGTTTTCTCTGTAGGTTCAGATTAATTATAATAAAACAGACAGTCACAACACACAGATAAAAAGCAACCGACTTCCAAAAAAATCACAACAAAGTGAAAAATAACTTTAATTTCGGAAGTCGGTGTCGTTGGTTCCGCATTATTGTTTTTTGACACCGAATTCCGAAATTAAAGTTATGGTTCATTTTGTTGTTTTTTTTTTTTGTAAAAAGTTTGTATTTATCACTTTTTAGTTGTACATACCTCACACAAATTCAATTAACACTAGTGCATTGAAGAATTGAAGACACCGACTAGAAGAATCATCAAAATTCCCATAGAAATGACGGAGATGCAGTACATTTATGCATATAACTTCGTACATAAGAATAATAACCAAATGTATTATACTAAAACCTTCCTGAAAGATGTAGAGCACATTAATGAAAGAATTATCAAAATTGGTTCATAAATTTTTGAGAAAATCGCGGACATACAAACATAGATACATACATATGGCTCGAATACAGAACCTCGTTGTTTGAAGTTGGTTAAAAATTAATACAGATCCCATTATATTAAACAGACAGCTGTGCTGCTGGACAGTTTTGTGGCGCCACTTCATCCCAGCTAAAGTGTTGTGTCGTTTTGGGGAACTGTCTGTAATTTTGTCGTTCAAAAAGTTCTCAACCTATTTTAAATATGACTTGATATTGATTATAAAGCTTAAGAAATCAATAATTTTAGTTTTTATAAGAAGAATTGAAGATAAACGTATAAAAAGTTACCTACTCGAGTTACTAAATAATTGTCAGAAACGCCTTTCGTACTAAATTAAAGAATTAAACCCAAAGCAATGAGGTTCGCCCTTGACAATGACCTCGAAACACCGTTTAGAGAAGCGCTGCGCCCACACAACGTATGGAAATACAAACAACGACACCTCCTCACTAATTGTGCCAAAAATATTAATATCTGTACGTACTTCAATGTTTTCGACGAACAATAATTTATGTACAGTTAGCAAAGGAGATAAGTATTCAGGGTCGTCGAGTGTAGAAGTGTGAAGTTTACTAAGAAACCGATTGATGTTTTCGAATAATAAATGAACTGTTTATTTTCTATTAATTAAATTAAATTTTATTTGAAAACATCAATCGGTTTCTTATTAAACTGCAACTATATTCGACGACCCTGAATACTTATCTCCTTTGCTGACTGTACTTATTTCGAATAGAGAACTTTACGTTATGAAATGATAAAAATGTGCACCCAGTGTGTTAGAAAGTACCTACAGAATAAGTGTAGGTAAAGAGGGAGTTTATATTAATTGGTCTTAGATTTGACAAAAATATAAATGAGTGGTTCTAATTTAGACTGTGTAATGTCAACATACAGACTTATATGTAGTTATTGAATTACACGCAATAGGT
Source organism: Globia sparganii (assembly GCA_949316385.1). Taxonomy (NCBI): domain Eukaryota; kingdom Metazoa; phylum Arthropoda; class Insecta; order Lepidoptera; family Noctuidae; genus Globia; species Globia sparganii. The sequence goes on from OX438664.1 coordinate 22,591,991, forward strand.
ATAAACAAAAGTAAACAAAAAGATAGTATTAACACAAAAGTACAGCAGTGCTATTCTGTAAAAACCTCACCGTGAAAACTTAGGTGAAGTAAGCCACCTGATGTTAGGGATTGCCACTATTGATAGCTCACTTCGCCTAAGTTATCATGGTGAGATTTTTACAGAATCTACCGGCTGCTTATTTCATGTTTTGGGAGATTTGATTGGAGAAAGACTTTGATGATTGAGAAAACTGAAAGATGTTCTAGTGAATCTGTGACTCATGTTCTTAGTTTCGCGGAATTCATTCGCGGATCTGTACTAAAAAATCGGGTAATAAATTGAAAACAAACTTGTAAGCCACTAGCGACTATTTTACAGTTTTTCAGTATACGAATGAGATCATTATGTTCTGACGTATGAACAAACCTCGCTCGGCTTGTGAACTGCTGTTTGTACCACAAATTGGAAACATGTAGATAGTAAATTGTCTTTCTCGCCCTACTTAGGTGTTACGTAGGTTCCTAAGGTTACTTGTACGTACCTACTTTCTATTACATAAACATCTAGTTAGGTAGTTAAGATTTAATGAAATTTAAAAAGTTCTTCGATTTTGCGTCACGGAAGCGGGACTCATAATAATAATTACTATGGTATGAAATTAATGCTAATTACTCGTTACCTTTAGCCTGCATCATCCCACAGCTGCGCAAAGGTCCTCCCTATGACTTCCAGCTCTTTAGATCCAGGGCTAGTGGACCACTGGTCGTTTGCTTTCTCCAGCTCGTCCCGCGATCTTCTACGGGGTCTGCCGCGACACTTTCTAGCTGTGTCAGGGCTCCACGTGCTGGTTATTTTGGCCCACAGCTCATTGAGCATACGGCAAACGTGGCCAGCCCAGTCCCACTTCAGCTTAGCGTCTTTTTGTTTACGTACGATAAGTTATTATACAGAGTGGCGATTAGTTTATCACATTAAAAAGTTCAGCGGTTATTACAAGTTATCAGTTTGTTAAAATAATAAATAAAGTAAACAAATAGAACACTGAATTTTTCAAACAAAATAAATAGCTTAAAAATTTAGATGAAATAAATCAGCCTTGACAATAAGACACTCCCGGGGCGATGGTATCAACAATTCAACACATGGTATTGTTACCAAATAATCACAAATTCAGTTTATTTAATGTTGGTAAATACTCAAATGAAAAAAAAGGTCCCACGGCTAGAATGTAAATTATTTTAATTATGTTTGTTTAAAATACGTAATGTTGAGTACGTGGTTTAATTTTATGTTATAACCTAATCGCTACACTATTTAATATTGTTTCATAATATGTATTTATTTAGTAGTTTGAACTATACCTAGTCTTATGTATAAGTAGGTTCCTAGTACTTTCTCATTCAATGTAAATGCTATCTAAAGAATTTTGTTAGGGATTACAAAATCTTATGATATGCAGGCAAATCATTTCATCATTTTAGTTCTTACGACTACCTAGGTAGATTTTTTGTGCGTATGACATGCAAGGCTATATATAAGCTATGTTAAATAATGAGTCAATATAAATGTGTGGGCAGAGAGCAATGAACTAACTCTCCTCAATGTTATGTGCGCGGAAACTATGGGCCGACCGCTTAATTGAGGCGTTTTATTTGCTAAGAAACTAACAAAACCAATAACAAATATTATAATGTCGGTGAATAAAATTATTGTTAGTAATATAATAAATATGAGGGCATTAATTTTAAATCGTTGTTTACGTATTTACTTAAATGTAACTTGATGTGTTTTCCTCTTATAAGATGAAATACGTGACAGCTTTAGGTGCATAACTATTTTATTAAAATTATTGAATCATGTATATTAGATATATATATATAATATGTATATATATATTTATATACATTAGGTACCTGCTTTGCGCTATATTATTGTTTACTTCGTGCCTAAATTTTAACAATGGCGTTTGACGTGCACATTGGGTTATCCCACATAAATCAATTATTTGTTTACTTTAAAATAATAACCCCACCATTTTATCTCCACGTTGAAGTGAAAAAAATCTACCGTAGTATTTCTACCGTAGATTTTTTTGCCGAAACAGGTCTAGGGTGAGGAGCCAGACCAAGAGAGATACATATCTATATCATGGAATAAGAAAATCACATGCAAAACAAGTAATTCATTTAATAAAAAAATAATTAATAGAGTTACTCTATTTGAGTCTTGAATACCGTCCGAATTCATTTAATACATTTTTATTTAATTTAGTTTTTTTAGTATAATTTAATAATATTATTCATTTGGAGGTACATTAACTATTTCAAATTATAATAAATACTTAACAATTGATTTTATATTAAAACTAGCTGACCCCGAAAACGTCGTTTTGCAAAAAAAAAAAAAGGGGTATGAAAAATAGATGTTGGCCGATTCTCAGACCTACTCAATATGCTCACAAAATTTCATGAGAATCGGTCAAGCCGTTTCGGAGGAGTACGGGAACGAACATTGTGACACGAGAATTTTATATATAAGACTAGCTGACCCCGAAAACGTCGTTTTGCAAAAAAAAAATAGGGGTATGAAAAATAGATGTTGGCCGATTCTCAGACCTACTTAATATGCTCACAAAATTTCATGAGAATCGGTCAAGCCGTTTCGGAGGAGTACGGGAACGAACATTGTGACACGAGAATTTTATATCTATACATATAATAAAATCGTAGGAAAGTCAAAACTGTACATTGAATATTTTTTTAAAAAGAATACTTGGGGCGTGATCTATAATCGATATCGAAGCCAAAAATATAGTTTTTAGAATTTTTGTCTGTTTGTCTGTTTGTCTGTCCGGGAAAAAAGTACTGCATGGATTTACTTCAAATTTTGCATGAATATTACTAAGAGGTCGGGTCAACATATAGGCTACATATTATCACGCTATCACCTACTGGGGAGGAGCTGTGAATCTTTATTTTTCTTACGCATTCTGTGACAGCGTGTAATTTAACGACGCATATTTAAATGTTGTTTTTGAGTAAGCTATGCTATTATCTAGCTTTACACTATAAAAACTACGCCATTTAAGTAACTTGGGCAGAGAAATATATTTTAATGAATGTTAGTAGTATAAAGACAATTTTAAAACAGCGCCATCTATGAGATATCATAAAAATCAAATCAAGTTACATGTTAACATTTTTTGGAAATTAATAATTTAAATTTGATCATGTTGGCGCGGTAAGTAGTTATTCTTAAAATTTATAGATGGTGATGTGCATTTTCTTCATAAAAGTTGTATCGGATAGTTCGTTTTGACAAATTCAAGTTCCAACAAAACCCTCAATCAAAACCTTGAGTAGAGTTGAGGAAGACAATTTAAAAAATGCGGTGTTAAGTATTACAAAAAAGTTATGTTCATTGATGATGATCATTTCATTTCATGACACCCTCGCGGAGGCTAGCGTCAGTGAGTTTGCCGTCATCTTGGTGTTTTGTGGAGTCGCGAACCCGGTAGCTTTGTGAGAGAAGTATCGCCATCATCTGTCTGAAGATTTTCTACGAGTTTTGAGGCGTGCTACTGGAGATGAAGTCGAAGTAACTGATGAACGCGTGCTGAACACCTGTCTCAGTTCACTTCAAGATGTGGTCATTTCTATCGGCTGCAATGCACTGATCGAATATGGGTTACCAGCTCCCCAATCATCACCGTATCAAGACCGTGGAAATCGGGAGCATAACGCTGAGACAAATTACGACCCGGGCGAAATGTCCATGTCGCTTTGTTCTCTTTAGAGCAAAACTTTATGACACCATCCTTGAAAGCGTTGGGCAAAACCAGGGTAAAATGTTTTTCTTGGATGCTCCTGGTGGAACAGAAAAACATTTGTTACCACTACTGCTACTACTGCTACTGCTTGTTGCTACTTGCAGAGGTCAGGAGGCAAGGCAAAATTACTATTGCTGTAGCGTCGTCGGGAATCGCTACCACACTGCTTCCGAGTGGCAAGACAGCACATGCCATGTTTAAAATTCCCATCGATTTAGAGAGCGTCGAAACGCCTGTTTGATGTGTGTCACGCAACAGCGATAAGGGACACGTGCTCAAGGATTGCTCTCTGATCGTATGGGATGAGTGTACGATGGACAATAGGAAGGCAGTTGAGGCCGTGGACAGAATCCTGCAGGACATCCGCAGGAACGAACATTTGAAGGGTGGTGTCACAGTTCTGTTCAGTGGTGATTTTCGGCAAACGCTTCCCGTGGTGACGCGGGGCTCGAGGGCTGACGAGGTGAATGCTTTGTTGAAACGATCTTCGTTGTGGTCACGAGTTCGTACGCTGCGCTTGACCATTAATATGAGAGCTCGGCTCTGCGGCAATGCACGTGCTCAAGAATTCTCCGATGTCCTTCTAAGTCTTGGCGAAGGCACTCTACCAGCACCACCTATCTGGTGGACAGGTGGTGCTTCCAGAGTCTCTCGGTAGAGTGGTATCCAGCTTAGAAGAGCTAATTCGCTGTGTGTACGGGGACATCAGTCGTATACCGCACCAGCAGAATTCTTGGGTGTGTGAGCGGGCCATTTTGATGCCCAAAAGTGATCAGGCTGCAGCAATTAACGAATGCATTCTCTCGAAAATTGAGGGGAATAAAGTGGTCTACACCTCGATAAACACTGTTGTCGAGCAAGATGACGCCACACATTATCCCGTGGAATTTTTGAGCTCCCTTTCAGCAAGTGGATTTCCAGCGCATACCATCAAGCTGAAGGTCGGTGTTCCGATTATGCTTCTTCGGAACCTATCTCCTCCGAAGTTGTGTAACCCACCTTAAAGTTATCTCGCTCCACAGACACATCATTGAGGCGGAAATTCTTACGGGTTGTGGCGTCGGCGAGGCAGTATTTATACCACGCATTCCCCTCATACCTCATAATTTCCCGTTCCAGTTCAAGCGCGTACAGTTCCCCGTGAGTGTTTGCTTCGCGATGATCATCAATAAGTCGCAGGGGTAGACACTGAGGGCAGCGGGTGTCGACCTCAGGACGAGTTGCTTCTCACAAGGGCAACTGTACGTCGCTTGCTCCCGCGTCACCAGTCTTGACTCTCTTTACATTTTGGCTCCTGGCAGCATAACTACCAACGTAGTTTATAGAGAAGTGTATGATACCTTTGTACGTATTTTTACTCTTTTGTGTCCTGGAATGTATTCCTGCATTATTTTCTCTATTTCCTTCAGTCACATCTTATGACTGAACTCAGCAGGATTCCCATATAACTCTCTTCACTTGCTTCGCTTGCAAAAAAAACTAATAATTTAATGCTATTTTAAAAGTTGTGTACTTATAATGCTATAGCGACACTGGCATCTTAGGTATTTTTGGTGCTGTAGAGCATTCACGCAGACGACGTCGCGGGCAGCAGCTAGTATAAGATAATGTGATAAAACTAATGATATTTTTCCTAAGTAAAAATTTACTTTTATTATCATTAGATAATTAATTAATTATAAATTCTATTAAGTTAAATAAATCTTCTGATATCTAAAAATCTCGTGTCACAGCGTTTGTTATCGAACTCCTCCGAAATGACTTGACCGATTTTTATACATTTTTTTGTGTATACTTTGTAGGTCTAAGAATTTTAATTATTTTTTTCGCAGGCTATTTTTATTATTTTTTTCAAAACAACCTTTTTTCGGGGTCAGCAAACAATACCTAATCATTTAATTATAACAATTGTTTACTTAGGAGAATTTAATTCTTTGAAATATCTAGCTAAGGGGTTGTCATCACGCAAATATTAACAGGTACCTATTAATCGGAGTTCGTGGTTTACATGATTCATTGAAACTAAGTACAAGATTTTTGCAGAAAGTAGGTCAATGTATTAAGTGTGACTGTATGGTCAATAGTGTAGAGTAAATAATAACCACAATGGTTACAAAAAATACTTAAGTACTACTTTAAAAGAAAATAATTATGATTTTTTTTGCTGAAAATCTGACCAGCCCCCCGGTTTCTGAAAGTAGGCCTTGAAAAGAGCTGATGATCTCTAGCATCAGGTGGAATGAATATAAAATTACTCACTTCATCTACGTTTGGCAGTTATTTTGGTTCAAGGCGATCAGTATACAAATAATGTAATTAATAAAATATGTAGGTACTGTAGGTGTGTTCCTGTTTTTTTTTATTTATTTTTTTTTTGTTTTCTGTTACACTTTGTATATGGATAAATAGATATGGATATAGGTATTGGAAAATCCTCGAAAAATAAATTATATGTACAATCGGGAATCCTGTCCCTACGTAACAAAATTGTGATGTTGGATTATGTAAATAATTTTGGTTACTAGGTACCTAAATTAGGTGAATTAATTGTCGTAATAGCATCCGGGAAAGTAACGTAGACTTATATTATTATGAAAATAATATTTTCATTAATTCCTTAATCTTGTATGGTTTGGAATTGACGTCAATGATAATGACGATCACTTTTACCAATTAAGTGCTGCAGTGCCTTAGGCTGGTCACGTTATAAATAAGTTTGGTTTGTATAAGTTGGTATTACAGCGAGATAATTCCGTAACGCACGAACAGTAGCTAAAGGCTTTCATTTTGACAGTTCAACAACATTCATTGCCTTCTTCACGTTGTTGAGCAGATAAATTTTTTGAATAGATGAAGCAATGGATTAGCAATATCTTTTAAAATGATGCATATTGTGATTGATAGTGTGTTATACAATTATACTCGCCAGTTATGTTTTGAAGTGCCATGTAATGGGACTTTAAAACATAGGTATTTGGTGACTGCCCCGTTGGTCTCGTGGTTGCAAGCGCGACTGCTGAGCGTGGGGTCCTGGGCTCGATTCCCGAGTCGGACAAAGTGTTATTGAGTTTTCCATTAGGAATTTCTTAGTAAGTCCGGAGTTTGGATGTTGGTGGTTTAATACCCCCGTGGCTCGGAAAGCACGTGTCGCCGTTGGTCCTGCGCATCTCTCTCCGGTCGTGTCGGATTGCCGTCCCATCGGACTATGAGAGTAAAGGAACAGAGAGTGCACCTGTCTCTGCGCACACACTTGTGCACTTTAATATCTCCTGCGTACCTGGCTAATCTCTGTTGAGATTCACCACCGTGACCGAAATCGGTCAGAGAGGCTATTTTAGGCTGGAGCCTAGGGCGGCAGATTTTACGGTCGGCAAATTTGGGGCTAACATTTTTTTTAAATGTCGTACTGAAATTAACACCTACCACGGTATTTTGGAAAGAATAAACTTCTAAGTACCGTAGATTTGGTCACTGTTGCCGATCTTTACAAATCTCTTTGCATGTTTTTCGTAGCTGAACGAGAACATTTTAAGTATTTTGAAGAAATGCGATGGATTAAGCGTGTCGAAGCAGTATACAAAAGACATGGGACATTATTGTAGAGGCCGCTAGAGGCCGCAAAATTTGAATAGGCTCCTGGCGGCAAATGTTTAAATCCGCCACTGGGTTCGATGTTATGTTATCAATGAGGTCTTTCAACCTTATGGAGAGTGGTGTTGTTTTAAGTCGTTGTCTTTCTCGACCAGTTTTTTGAGGACAGTTTCAATAATGTTTACTGCAAAACTCCGATCAGTTCTCCGTAGCAAAGTGAGGGCCTGATTAATACCTATACGACCTACGTAAGTTTGTTTTTTACTAATTGTCAACAACAACAAAACAAGGAAATTCTCAATTTTCCTTGTTTACACAGTGTTTGTACCTATTCCTGTAAAGTGTTATGCAAAAGATTATAAACCTGACTCAACTAACGTTATTAGTGTTAGGGAAACTAATGAACCCATTATGTATGAAGCACACAAGTTATGCCTTTATATCATAAACATAACAGGCTGAAAAACATGTAGCATTGAGTGCTTGATCGTGGTACAGCACTAACTTCTAGGTTGATTGCTATTTGGTTGACCAATTGGAACCGTGCGCCTAGCTTCTGACGTTTCGTAACTATGTAAGTTTATGTGAAATAAAATATTTTGATTTTGAACAGACCTAGACACCACCATCAATTTTAAATGCAATCCTTTGTAAGCCGTAACGACAGTTATAATGATCAATGACCCACAGTATGAACAAGGATGCGGAAATATATTACGTGTAGTAAGTACGTAACCAATCTATAAATAGTCGTATGGGAAGTTGTAACTAAACTCTTCAATCACAATTATAGCAGAGCCTTTTATATCTTTAGCAGACTCAGCAGATGTTAAGGTAACTTTTAAAGGTTTTTAAGTTATGTCAGGCAAATTAGTTGTTAAGTAAATTGACTACCTACTCCGTATATTCAAGTCACAGCTGTCAATCTTTTAAAATTGTACGAAATAGCTATGATACGGCAAATTGATGTAGTGTGTCAATTTGCTCACAAATTAATTTTCCTGACTACACCTATTTTAGTTAGAAAATAAGCCCAAAATGTATAGTAGCTTTTTATAGCCATTAGAGTATCTAGATTGTTCATTATCATTATGTTTACTAAATATTTTTTTTTTTGTATTACATGATTGATGGTTTTACTCACGTGTACGTTTCGGGTTTGCTGACTAGTTTCGAGCTTGACGCCCATGCTTATGAGATCATCACGCGGCGAGGTCTCGAGTCAAACTGACAGTGTAGAGGCACTCGGGCATCTTCGCCACTTGTCGGACGTTTCCGGGCTATCAACGCGCACGCACACTTCAGGATTTACTATGTATTTATGTTTATATGAATGGGTTTCAGGGGTTCTTTTCAAGAAGACCCGATATCTATTCACTGTTAGGTTTCGGTCGATTTAGATAGATAGATAGATAGATAGATAAAACGTTTATTCAGTGCAACAAAAGACACAATACAGGTAGGTACTTAAAAAATAAACGTCGAAGAAAGTGAAAGAAAAGAAAAACAAAAATTAAAAAGATAAATTGACAGGGGTCAATTACCGGCCGGGACCGTAATAGATGTTGAGGTGTCTATGGAGACACCTCAACATCCATTACGGTCTCGATCATTACTGGGCGGTGTGTGTCTCATGGTTGCACCAAATGGGAGTCCAGCTCAGCATATGCCAGGTACAATACCTGACGCTGGTATTCTGCTGCATCCCGTTAGTGACACACGGATGTCGAGAAGACACATCTGAGTTTCAACAAAATGGTACCTACATAGTGCGGCGCGTCATAATATAAAGGTGGTAAGTAGTGTAAGTACCCACATCTTAATTGACTTGCTTTTAAAACCGACGGAAAGAAAGATTTTGAAATTTTAAACTTAATAGATACTTGTGTAGTGGCTACTGGATTACTTGATTATCACAGACTCACAGTATAGGTAATAATATGTTATTTAATTAATCAATGACTAGTTTGTGTTTTTAAGCGTGTATGTGTACGAGTTTACATGTTGTATGTTGTTATGTTATGGTTTTATAATAATTATGTACAGTGAGTATATATATATATATATAATAATATGTACGTTATATGCGTTTAACAGTTACACAGTTGCCTCAATCTTTGTCTACAGGATAAAGTCAAGACAAACATGTCGTGTGGAACAGAGCCCCAGCCATCTGCTATATTATGGACGTGTTTGTGACGGTCAAGCCCAGTTTTTTTTGATGGTCGATCAGATATTGCCGCAATCGATTTCTAAAGGTACCAATCGACTTAAGATTCCTTATCGGCGGGGGAATGTTGTTCCAGCATTTGGATGCGGCATACCTGAAACTGCCTCTGAAGGCGGCCGTCTTATGCACTTCTGTAGAGAGTTGCTGGGAGCACTGCCTGATCGCACATTCTCTCCTACTAGCGATCCAGCTCAGCTTTTTGTACAGATAAGCTGGTTCTTTATGCTTAATAACCCCAAACATTAGACACGCTAAGTGTAACTTGCGACGTGATTTCATTCTAAGGATGGAGTGTTTATTTAAAAAGGGTGTTATATGGCTTCTAGGTGGAACTGAGAAGCAAAATCTTGCGCAGGCGTTTTGTACTCTCTGAATCAGTCGCTCAGTTCTTGCCAGCAGTCTAGGACCGACAACTGTATCTGCGTAGTTTAAATTAGAGAGTACTAGGGACTCAACAAGTCGAATCCGCAGCTCTTCCGACAGGTACGGCCTTATTTTGTATAAAACTTTGAGCCTATAAAAGCAGCTGCGCACTGACTCTGCCACGTGATCCTCATACCTTAGCTCAGCATCCATGTACAGACCCAGATTTCGTGCCTCACGGACTCGACTGACCAACTCACCCAACAAAGTCACATTGAGCTGTGAAGGTACAGCATTTATTTGGTGCTTGGTTCCAATTAGCATGTACTTGGTTTTGATAGGATTAAGTACTAAACCGTTATTTTCTGCCCAGCATGCTATCCTATCAAGGTCCTCGTTTAGGTCTTTCAAAGCTCTCTCATGTTCGCCAGGCTTGAACGAGACATATACCTGTATATCATCAGCGTAAATATGATACTTACAACGCTGCACAGTTTTTATTATGTCCGCGCAATATAAAATAAAGATTATGGGCCCCAGTATGGAGCCTTGCGGTACACCCCTATTTACAGAAACTGGTGACGAGACCAGTGTTGTGCCATCACTCAAGCGTATTTCCACACGTTGTTCGCGGTTGTTGAGATAGCTGTGAAACCAGTCTATTGTTTTGTGGTCACATCCATAGTACTGCAACTTGGCTAGGAACAGATCAACGTTTATACAGTCAAAAGCCCGCGAAAAATCAAGCAGGACTAGAAGCGTGCAAAGGCCTTTGTCCTGTGCAGCAAGAATGTTGTCTGTCACATCTAACAGTGCCGTACAAGTGCCACGCTGCTTACGGAACCCTGACTGATGTTCCGGTAGAATATTATTATTTTCTAGGTAATGAGATACCTGCTGACATACTGCTTTTTCACATATTTTTGACAGGCAAGGTAGAATACTTACTGGTCTGAGGTCTTTTAATTCAGTAGGGTTATTTATTTTTGGGACTGGTCGGACAATTGCTACTTTCCAGATGTCGGGAAACGTTGAAGACGCAATAGAATAGTTCACCATGTCCGTGATGGCTTTTAGTGTTTGCGGAAGGGTTAACATAAGCATGTTCAAAGTAATATTATCGCAGCCTTCAGCATTGGATTTCAATTGGCCAAAATATCGTAAAACTTGTTCCTCACTAACTGGCTGTAAAGTGAAAGTTGCATCGCTAAAACGGTTAGACTCAAAGAATGCACGCTGTGTTAAATTACAATTTGGGTTGCCGGGCACCCTTACAAAATGGCAATTTAATTGATTTGCATCTCTCAAGTAACAAGGGAGATCGCAGATCTGCTTAGCTGGCAATATAGTATTTTTTAAGTTTTTCCATAGTTGTTTGGGATCTTTAATTTTGTTATTTATATTATAATTGAAATAAGCAACCTTTTCTTTAAATAAGGAGCTGGTAACAAATGATTTTAGCTCTTTATAATAGGTTTTTTTAGACTCCGATTTCATTTTACGATACGTGGCCAGGGCATCATTCCTCAAGCTCATCATAACTTTTATTGTGTCAGTTATCCACGGATAAGACGGTTCTCTGATTATACTTTTCCTAACTGGAGCATGTGCATCAAAAATAGCTAGGACGTTTTTGTTAAATCTCTCAACCATTTCATTTACGTTATGCGATTCACAGATGTTATCCCAAGCTATGTGCGATAAGTCACTTTTAAGCATTCCTTCATCAATTTGTTTAATAGGTCTGTACGTAACTGTATGAGGCTTATACTTGCTACGCCTAATGTTGAATTCACAAGTAATGAGTGAATGGCCATTTAATGAGCCAAAAGCCTCAACAGAGACTCCTCTGTAATTGAGGTTGGTGCACACTAGGTCGATTAGTGTTTCACTGTGTTCAGTGAAATGAGTGGGGGAGCCAACCAATTGCCTAAGGCTCAAGCTATTTAAAAAATCCTGGACTTTCTTCGTTTGACCATTAGTGACCAGTAAGTTGACATTAAAATCACCTAATAGTACATAGTAATCACATTTGACTAGGGAAGTAATAGCCTCAGTGACAGCATCGAGGAAGAGGTCCAAATCTAATCGTGGCGGGCGGTACGCTGTGCCTACGGCGATTTTATTTCCATTTATTGTGAGGGTGATCCACATTTGCTCAATTGCTTCGAATTTGGGGTCAATTCGGATAGACAGATTACGAACAGTCAGTCCACTTTTAAGGTAAAACCCCACCCCACCCCCGCGGCCCCCGTGCACCGCCAGCGGTCGCGGCGTATGTCGCAGACGGTAGCCTGGCACATTAGGCGCACGCCCCTCCTCGCCAGGTCGTAGCCATGTCTCATTGACTGCCATTACGTCGAAAGAATGCCTTTCTACTGCAGCTACAAAGTCATCATGGTTAGTGCCAAGGGAACCCACATTTAGGAAACCAACTTTTAAGTATTTTTCAAGCATGTTTAACTTTTTTTTTTCCTAAGTGCGCTGCAGCAATAGATTAATATTTTCACATCAAGTATAAAATAAAAATAATGAACTTTGTAGACACTTCTGGTAATTAAAAAACAATGGATGTATGTAGTATGTATGTAGGCATGTAGTGCGAATAAATAAAACTTATATACAAATTCAAAATAGACAATGTGATTAATAAATGTTGTAAATAATAATTCTGTATCAGTAATCATTGTAAAATGTAATAGGTCTAATTTGATTATGTAAACAAGTATAATATGATTATAAAAACTAGTCACTAGGTCAATAATTATCAATTTCATTTTGAAAATGGGTACAATAATAGTATGATTATGAGTATATAGGTATAATAGGTATAATTTGTTTTTGTAAATAGTTATACTAGTAATATGATTGCAGGTATATAGGTATAATGGGTATAATTTGATTTTATAAGTAGGTATAATTGGATTATAAAAACTATTCATGTGTTGGTAAAAAAAATCGTCTGTTTGTGTTTTATAAATCAAGTAGTCTATGTAATACCCAAGTAAATTGCCATAAATAATTGTAACTATGAAGAGGAACAATAGGTAAAGTAAGAGATCATTACTACTAGGTTTATAAGTACACTTACGTTGTGATCCGATTAGATTCCAATCTGTTGCCGCAGAAGACACACACCGCTGCGTAAAAAATACACAGACAGAACACAAAAGGAAAAAATATAAATATTTAGGATGTACACAACAGATTAACAAAGAAAACAAATTGACAACACCCTTAATAGACAGCTGTGGGAAGCGAACCCATGAAGTACATGTTTGGTGGCTCAATTTGAAATAGATGCAGTGCAAACCGCCAATTAACCAAAAATTCTTGATATGTCTTCAAGGCATCTAATTCTTTCTGCTTTTTTGATTTGATTTCAAATTTTGATTTCAAATTTTCGGTGCCTTAATAAACTTTACGCAGCACGAAATAAAATATATTTTCGATACTTTCAGTTACGACCTCGCCAGTCCCCACCTCGCCGAAAAATGATTAATGCTTTGTTCAAGTTTAAAACAATCTGGGAAACCCGTAGCTGTACCGTGACATAAGTATTATGTAGGTTTTATTATTGATGCTGTTACAAACAACTGCAGTGGTCAACTGATACCAGCAAGGACCTTACATAGTCTGTGAAGGCCTATATGAAAGAAAGTTTAATAAATGCTTTCTTTCTTTTGCAGAGGGACGATGATTACAGGCTAATTATAAAACAAGTTATAGGTAGCATAATCAGCCTATAATCTTCCCACTGCTGGGATTCAGGCGTCCCCTCTGTGACAGGGTCTGGGCCGCAATCCACCACGCGGGTCCAGTACGGGTTGGTAAATGTCTCATTTTGTCTTCAAATGTTTGGTAGGACTAGGACATGCCGGTTTTCTCACGATGTTTTACTGCACCGTTTTGAGAGAGTAAAGAGCTAGTCAGGGTTCGAACCTATGACTCGTAAGACGCGGCTGCACTGTTACCACTGAGCCATGACCACTGTAAAACAAGAAGTGGTACGTAAAAGTGGCGAAAGTGAGATTTCATTTTGGGTTTTTTTCGAAACAGGTTTACTCATAAGTAGTCACCATGCAGTTACCGTGAATGCATGCTCTCCTTTTGGTAGGAATACCCGTCACTTGACTCAAATAGTAAATAGTACGTTTGTAACGTTTGGTAATACACACATCAAAAGTGTCTAGGGATCAACATATATTTTTGCAATAACTTTTCTCCTGATTGATATTAATTAAAATTTTCTTTAAGGATTCATCAAATAAAGTGTTTTCGTTTGTCACAGTAACGATAAACCAAGTCACCTTTGCATTAATAAAGAAATTTGCCATTTTCCTAATAAAGGGATTTTTGACATTTGAACCACTAACACAAAAGTTCGAAAAAAAGACTGAAATAACAGTTTTCACAATTAATAATCCGTGTTTCTACCGCGAACACTAACAACACAAGAACATCGGTTTGGCATACTCAAAATGAGTTCATCCAAATCACGCTGTGGAATGGCCGCCCATGTTCGTTGCAACAACAAAAAAAGGTCTTCTTGCGACTGGATACCCTCCATATTCGGCAGAGCTCTTCTCTGTAGCATATCCCATGCATGCTCAATCGGGTTCAAGTCTGGCGACTGAGCAGGCCAGGGCAGGACATTGATGTTAGCTGCGGCGAGAGTCTGTCTTACAACTCTTGCGGTGTGCGGTCGTGCATTATCATGCATTAACTGAAATAAGGGACCGATTTGCACTTGTAGAGGAACGATGACGTCTGATACAATCGTCTCAGCATAAATTTGAGCGTTGAGGTTGCCTCTGATCCAAATCAACTCAGTTCTTCCGCCGATCCAAATACCCGCCCATACCATGATGGTTCCACCACTATAAGGATGGACTTCCTGGCAGGATTTTAATCGCTGTTGGCGTCCAGGGGTTCTCCAGTGTCGTATACGTCTTGTATCCGGTCTCATACCAAAACGAGACTCATCAGAAAAGCACACGAAACGCCATTGTTCTTCTGCCCAATTTCTGTGTTCAAGAGCCCATTGATATCGAATCCTACGATTGTGCATTGCTATAGGTGGTACCCGTAGCGGTCTTCGGGAATGAAGGTTCACTTAATTAGCGACCAAACAGTCAGAAACCGCTTGCATGAACAAGCGGTTTCTGACTGTTTGGTCGCTAATTAAGTTCCCTGAAGAGTGATGAAGCCTCACGGCTAACATCATGGCGGTTATTGTTGGAGCTCTTCGAGTTAAGATTTGAATGTATCGGTCTTGTCTCCATGTGGTGCAGCGATACCGTCCTCCATGGCGCTCAGCCACGGTACCAGTGCTTCGGTAACGTGTCCAAAGTCGACTGATAACACTCTGACTTGTATTCAGAGCTAAAGCCACAGTACGTTGCCGGGAACCAGCTTCTATCATTCCCACGGCTCTGAGCATTTCTTCCCTGCTTAAATGACGTCGCCGCTCCATAATAACGTTGGTTTTAATCAGTAGTAGGGAAACAGTAGCACTAATAATGTCTTCAATGCGTTGTATGTTTTTATAGGGAAAATATTGACAGCTGATTTTCATCTTTTACTCGAACTTGATTCACAGTTCCTGATTCAAATTATGAAATGCACCAAAAAGGATCCATATAAATTTATAAAATCATAAATTTATTACAAAGCCACATCTCAATCTCAAGAAATCCGCATAAAAATGCTTGATCCCTAGACACTTTTGATGTGTGTATTTGCGTTAGTGACTCACACGAAATTAGCAAGCGTGTTGATCATTCTCTGTTTAAGAAGAGGCCTTTCCGCTGTAGTAGAACAACAATTGAATTGGTAAACTGTTATTTTATATTGTTACCGTTTTTGACATATCTCGGGACCACTGTGGTCCCGGATCTTTGGAATGCGTACGAGGGACCCAGCTCGTAGAGGCCTCTTAAATAATTTTATGAGGCACCAACCGACATTGTTGTTACTAATTATTGTCGTATTAATATTGTTATATTAAAAAGTGTTGTTGTTATTTACCTTATGGAGTATTTACTTCTTAATCGGTAAATATCCAAATTGCCAGTCAGGTCAGCCGCTGATACTGGTTAGAGGCTGACTGACTAGAGTGCACCTATCACAAGTTTTTAGGGTTCCGTACCTCGAAAGGAAAAAAACGGAACCCTTACAAGATCACTTTGTTGTCCGTATGTCTGTCTGTCTATAAAGACCCTTTATCGGGAACGCGTACAGATATCGAGTTGAAATTAAAATCATGAGGTAATATACTCAGGTCTACAGTCCCTTGTAGCTGTGAAAAAGTCAAACTTCTAAGTTAACGTAAAAAAAATACGGCCGTGTATACCGCAAAAAACATATATTTCGACACTCTCAAGGGAATCATTTGTAGGGTACTTTCAGTTGGCCTAGAATCATGAAATTTGGCAAGAAGCAAGGTCATGTAGTACAAGTAAAGGAAAAAATCCGAAAAATGTAAATTTTTAGTTACATACCTACAAATTTCTACGGAACCCTCGGTGCGCGATTTCGACTCGCACTTGACCGGTTGTTTTTTAATTTATCACTACTCGTGGAGGCCATTAAAAGCGATATATATTAGCATGAATGAATAAGCAATTCTATTCTTTTCTTGAACAACAAAATCTTATTGTTTCCTCAATGATTTCAGTATAAAATGTTCAGTACCTAGCTATCAATGGACGATGCTCTGATTAGCGTGATAAGAACTTTTAAATTACCTTTGTGTCCGTGTTGACCATTTGTAGTTAATTACGATTGTGCTAAAAGGTTGCTGGTTGATTTGTGGCTTTACGTTGTTTTTTTTTAATTCGAAAATAAGGTACCTACCTACCTATGTTGTAATAAAAAAAACTTAAAGCTTTTAAAATTAACATTCCTGCTTAAACTATCTGCTACGGACAGAAATGAAGAAAATTATTTTTTTGTGTAGTTCTAACAACATAGTCAAACTAAATTCATTGACAACACCTAAGTAATTCAAATTGAAAGGGGAAGAAAAGTTCTCGAGTGGCGACCACGAACCGGAAGACGCAGCGTAGGCAGGCCTCCCATTACACAGAACAGATAAAACCTCTTTTAAGTATCTGCCTATCGATTCTGTACAAATCTCACCGTGATAGTGAAGTGAGCGTGAAGGGAACTATCAATGGAGGCAATCCCTAACATCGGGTGGAATGACAGCTCACTTCACCCTAGTTTTCACGGTGAGAATTTTACAGAATAGCACTGCTGTTCTGTGTCCCACTAGGTCGACCGACGACATCGTGAGAAATTGCCCTTTATATTACAAGCACTCTAAAAGGCAAAGACGTAATCGCGACAGCAAAGCGCTCTACAAAATGCAACTTTTGCAATATAATTGCGTTTAAATACTAAGATAAACGCAATTTTACTGCAAAAGTTACACTTTACAAATGTACTTAATATTTATGCCTGATTTTTCAATAGTCAGATAATTTTTACCCGAGGAATAAATATTGCGGTTTGACAGCATTTGTATAGAAAAAAAAATATCAATATGTCATATTTATTCTTCAGATAAAAGTTATTTGTCTATAGAAAAATCAGCCCTTAATCAATAAAGTATCTACTTCCATCAATAACTTGTCGTATCTAAACATTGCATAAAATTACGATGATCGGTTGCGCAATGATGCTATCGTTCAGGGGCCCAAGTCTGCTATTTTTATAAATTCGTCATTCCAACAAAAATGACAATGGGATCGCCATTGTCATTTTGCTAAAAGTTCGTAATCTGCTAAATTCATAATGGTCGATCATTGGTCGGACTATGGTCTGAGAAAAAGTACTACTAAATTTCATGCTAGATTTCATTTAATATATATTTTTAATTTTTTATATATTACGTACCTGTTAGTGTTTGCAATCTGAAGTAGTAACAAGTTCGTAAATAGCAATAAACATTACATTTATTCATTTGTCATTATGTACGAGATTACCATTTTATGCCATTTCTTTCAATGGAGTGTCAGTGGTTGACCATTGGAAAGTCATATTTACGCCATTATATTAGTAGATTACCAAACTTGTCAAAATCAACAATTATCAAATCAATGATAGACCATTCTGACACTATTGTAATAGCAGACTTGAGGCCCTGGTTCCTTGTTTGCCTATAGTTAATGCGTGTAAAAAAACTGAAAAGTGTGCAATATTTACTATGTTACAAGGAATTGTATCACTTCGTACTAATAATAATGTGGAGTGTGGTCATTTATTTTCTAAGAAATCTTTTACATCGGTAAAAGGAAATTAAGCTATTGAAGTAAATAAAATGAATAAAAGTAATTCAACTACAGTTACCGGATAGACTTAAGTGCAGATGACTAAGAACCATTATTGGTTTTTATTAGTGGTCAATTACAATAATATTCCTATTTTATTTCAATTAAATACCTGATATTTTGTAAAACCGCTAAAATAGTTAATCAGAGGTTCTTCCCTGAAGAATGACTCGAAATTAAAAAGTCCCGGGTCCAATAAATCTAAACAGTCTTGTTATCCAATCAGTTATGCTTTGTGAACCAAATAAAGAGAATGCAACAACTCGCAAAAAACTTTGCATACAATCCAATTGACTCATTTTCTATGAAACAAAATGAGACAGAATATCTTCGTAGCCCTTTAGTGGTTTGCCTTATAGAACCTAATTGCGAATGGGTTGCCAAAGCCCTAGGTCAGCTGCATAAAAAAATCATACAAACAAACTTGAATGACAAGAATGTAGGTCAATATGGAACCGGTGAAGCAGACACGAGATACAAACTTCAATTGAAGCTTTCAATTTAAGCTTTAATTAACAAGAAGACAAGAACAAGGTATGTGAAATCCACTTACATGCAACTGCGGGGTAATTGCGTAACACACCTATCTTTTAATTTGTTTTATCTTTATCTTTTCATTTTGACAGTTCAACAACATTCATTGCGTTATTTTCGTTTTTGCGCAGCCAAATTTTTTGAACATAGGTAATACAGGCTGGTGTCCGCGACTCCACGTCAATGCGCGTATTTTGCGTACGGAAAATATTATATCATCATCATTCTCCTGTCCTTATCCCAATTTATTAGTGGTCGGCGCAACATGTATTTTTCTTCCATACTTCTCTATTTGTCCTCATCTCAGTAGTCCCCCCCTATCTAGCCATATCATCATTCACACAGTCCATCCATCGTTTCCTTGGTCTTCCCCTACTCTTGTAGCCATCGACATCCATACTCAAAACTCTCCTCACACATTTTCCTCATTTCTCCGTAACACATGCCCATACCATGACAACCGATTTCCACGCAAGTGTTCAGTTACCGGTGCCACTTTCAAACTTCCTCTTATGTACTCATTTCTTATACTATCCATTCGTGTAACACCACACAGAAAATATTAAACCTTCAAAAGGCACCCAACCTCCGGGGAGAGAGGTCGGGGAGTGTGGGATTTTTAGTTTTTACCTCACTAAAACGAAAACCACCCCGGTGACTGATGGTGGTACTTACTCGCGTAAATCTGTGTAGTAAGTAGGTATTATATGATTATAAGGATTATATTTTTTTAACATATGAAGCAATGTATTAGCAATATCCTTCAAAATGTTTCAGATTGTACATAATAATTGATAGTTTGTTACGAAATTAGGGTGCTGGACTTTAGGAATATAATCACGCATAGTCAGTGTAGGTTCCTGAAATCCTGACCTACACTAACTCGACATTTACGCACGATATTTTCTGTCGTGGCATAAAGATCTCACGCATTAACCTTTTAATTTTATCTTAGTCTAGCGAATGGATGTGAAAAAATAATCGATTATACAAAAATCGATTTTTTTCGATAAAAATCGTTTTTCTTTCATAAAAACCGATTAAAAATCGTTTTTTTCCCATAAAAATCTATTTTTTGTATAATTGATTATTTTTTCACATCCATTAAGCGAACTCGTATTAGTCTAGGCATGTAATCATTCATTTTAATGGTGATCATGACTTGACAGATAAATTGTAGACAGCTTTCATTACACTAAACAAAGAAATATACAACATAAATTGCTATTGAATTATTTAAAGTACTATAAATGGAAAACTGTGCGGTATTCAGCGGAAAGGAATTCTGTATCATAGTGGCGGCCACGGCAGATACTGCTACATAATAACGTTCCTTTTTGCTTCGCCGTAGTCGGGTAAAAAGATGTGAAGATTTTAGACCAAACTGGTCATTGGCCCCGATTCTGTTGTTCACAAACTAAAATTTAAGTTCAGTACTTCTTTTTCTTTCTATTTCATTAAGAAAAGGACAAAAGATAAATATTAGTTTAGTCCTGTCAAATTAGTCAGCGCCTGACGTAAATTGACGTATTTTTAATAGCCAATTTTTAATGACGTCTAAACTTGTCTATGGATTATCTAATTTGACAGAAATAAACTAATATTTATCTTCTGTCCTTTTCATAATGAAATAGAAAGAAAAAGATACACTGAATTTAAATTTAGTTTAGCTTGTGAACAACAGAATCGGGGCCATTGGCTCTTCTAAAGTTTTAACTTATGTAGTTATATTCACAAACACCCAGTTTTCCAAGGTATAATCTACATTCTACACAATAATGAGCTAACAGACTGTCAAACTAGAATTAACTATTGCGATTGGCTGATTAAAATTACAACAGTCAGTCGAATTACTTAGCATAAGTTTAACGGAGTGTCAGTGTGACCGAAATTTTGTGTTAAAGGTCTATGTATTTTGACAATGAAGGAATCAGCTGCATGTAATGATGAAAGGCTTTCCAAACGACGTTAGGTTCATTACATAACTTAACGTCTATATTCCCCGAGGGGTTAGGCAGAGGTGGACACTCACATTTCACCAGATAAGTTTAAGTTCCATGTAATAGTGATGTAGTGAGTATATATATGAGTCTATTGCCATCAACCGACACAAGGGTTATTATTTATCTAATATTATGATCATAATGATCAAAACCAGTTCTAAGTTTGGCACACCGGTTCTTTTGTACCATAAGGTATGATATAATAACTATTTGACTGGCTTTTTTTTTCGTCATTGTGATAAAGGATGTGCAGTTTCATGCTAGATACGTCAGTGTTACATACTGTGGTGTTACTGTTGCTGGGAGTCGCAGACATGCTAAATGATGGGTAAATGACCGTTACAAGGTGTGATTAAGTTTTTTTTTGTTTGATGGAACCGTTACTTTGCTTAGTATCTATTTTATCTTTCATAATTGACAAAGACTTTTATAATATCACAAGATTAGTTGTAGCTGTTTAGTAGGGTTTGTATTTTGTATAAAAATATGAACTACCTATAGCAAACAAGAGATAACAAAGTTTCTTTTTTAAGTTAGATCAAAATTGCTTAGTTAATCTTAAACGCTAGATTGTAATTTAGTTATTAAGAACCTAGTTATTTTTAATTAAAGGATAAAAATTAATAAAACTGAAAAATAAGAACTTACAAAATGTGTACCAAGTCCTCGCTCGGCGTCCATCAGGTGAACATTGTTCGTGACGTGATTCTTATTAGGCGTCTGCGCCGGTCTGCCGAAAATCATCTCAACCTCATCGTCAAAACTTTGGCCAAAAATCTTGTGATTATCGTTCACAATGTTCAGTTTCACGTGATCCTTAGCCATGTTTAACAGAAATTAAAACACAATAGAAAGGCACAGTATTTGTTTTACAACGTTTTCTTTGATAAAGTTAACCGACAAAGTTATTTTAAAACGCGCGCGTGTACAGTGCGATCGCTCTTCGCTACGGTCAGGCAAAGACTGGCGAATGGCGATTGTATTGTAGGTTGCGAATGATTTAATGACTTTGATCTCTAAAAATAACAATTATTACGCGACCGATTTTAACTGTCCGCCGGTATCTATGAGTTTTGTACTATATGTGCTGCCGATTTGAGTTTTCACACTTTTCACGGGGACTGAATGAAAAAAACCCAGACAGGCGTTAAGTATGACGCTGATTGGCATTGCGTTGCCAAAAGCATTGGTAGATATTGTATAATTAATGCCCGCGCGTAAAATAGTACCAACTTAGGAAATGTATTCAGGGTTCCGTTCCTAGAGGGTGCCAACGGGACCCTAATACTAAGGCGTTCGCTGCCCGTCCATCTCTCCGTCTGTCATAATAGTACCTACCTACACACTGTGAAATTTTCACAAATAATAAAAACAAAATAAAGTTAGTTAAATAATACCTAAGGGGGGTCCTCATTTTAATTAAAGTTTTTTTTTAATATGTAGAGTTAAAACAGAACCCTTCGTGTGTGAGTCATCTGTACAGAGGCCAGCACATATCAAGCTAAACCAATCTGTCACATTTTCCCAATTGAATATAAACCTTATTCCTTTGTGGTAAAGTTGAAAATCTATCAAAGAAATCTGACAGATTGGGGTGGCTTGATGTGCTGACAAACAGCTATGGTTTTTCAAAGTAACCACTGCTCTACAAATAGGTACAAAGAAACTACCTACATTAAACAGCTTTGAAAAATAATCTCGAAGTAGGTTCGATTAAAGTTCAACCCTGGAAAGAGCTTACAAAAATCTGAAAAGCAAACAAATGAACGTTTGTTTTTTGTTTTTAGTTATCACATGATATGTAGGTAACTAAAATAAACAAGGAAAAAGAAATTAAAGATAAAACAAAAATAGTGTTTAATACTGTCTGTAGCGAACTTCTGGACGGGGGACGGAGACCTGTCAAAAATACCTTTAAAACATTATATTTTTGTCAAGTTTTTGACATTGATTGTTACTGAGATGAGATTGCGACTAGATTTTAAACGTTTTAATTATAGGAATTGGCCTTGATGATGATGATGATGATGATGGGACTCCCTTTTCCGCACTTAGACTCTCATTCGGTCTGTTGTACGTAGGGATTCTGCCATCCTAGCTCCGCCCAGAAGCACAGAAGCTTCCTGGGAGCTTCACAGGCTTCGCGGAGTGACCTCACTGTTCCGAGGATTTCTGCGCGTTGAGAAGCCACAGCCTCGCATTCCAGGATGACGTGGGCGGCTGATTCCTCGGCGTCAAGGCAGCCCCTGCAGAGGGGACTGTCTGTGGCGCCTATGTTAAAAAGATGTTTGTTAAGGGGGCTATGGCAAGAAGTTTTTTGGTTAATCGCGGGTGTAACATTGGTAAGGCTAATTTTGACGTCTACAGTCTGTTGCCCGTGACCACCTGTTGTTATGGAGAGGAATTGGCCTTTTGTTGTGTTCTTAAGGTTGGTCATTCAAGTGTTCTCTAACTATTGGATCACAGCGGAAGAGCAAGAGAAGAGTTGTGGCTGCGGAATCTTTTACTCCACGCAGGACGGCTTTCGAGGTCATTGTACAACCCTGCAGGCGAAGCGACTCTCTGTGTTCAAGGAGGTGGACATACACGTGTCCTTTGGCTTTACAGTTGGCATGATGGACAAACAGGGTGGAATTGTCCATACGGAATCTTTTACTTCCCGCAGGACGGGCTTTCGTGGTCATTTTACAACCCCACAGTTTAAGTTTGGTATTGTTCGTCGAATCGTTGAGCTTCCCAAGTTCTGAGTTGAGCTGCACGATTTTTGACAAATGCGTGCACTGACTGGACAGGTCCGCTCAATCTGTGTGGTTCTTTCCTCAAAAGACCATTTCAGACACCAATCTACATGGTCTTCACATGATTTGACCAAGATTTTGTCTGTGTACTTACGTGGGGCATACTGAAAGTTTCTGGATCTGGCCACTTACAATAAAATAATGAAAAAAAAATTATGGAATTCGTAAATGAAACTCTTTGGGAACATGTTACTTTTCAATTTGCGAAACTGTCATTTGTTTCTCATTGTAAGTTAACTCGTGAACATTTTCGTTCAATGATTTTTTATGATTTTCGTTGTGGCTTAAGTCAACAAGAAAGTTGCCAGAGACTTCAATTGGCATTTGATGATAAAGTACCATGTCGCATCTTTGTGTATTCGTGGTTTGGAGAATTTAGACGTGGACGTGATCATCTCCATGACGAGGTACGTGAAGGTTGGCCGGCGACTGCGGTTACAAACTATAATATTGACACCGTACGACAACTTATTGAAACTGACAAAAAAATCTTGCCAGCAAATTCGTGCTTTGTTAGGCATTGGAATGAGCCAAGTGCAAAACTTTAACATTGGTAAAAAAAAAATAGTTGCTTCTTCTTTCGGCAAACCAGGACATTACACTACAGTATCGCTTGAAGATCAAACGACAGTGACTGCAGATTAGAACGTAAGACGTCGAGGTAAGAGGTGTTACATAGAGTCCAGTTGAAAACCAGTGTAAGTCATTAGTTGTCTGACATTTTATGCTGAACTGGGCCTATTTGGCGCAGTCGTGAAGCACACTATTATTTTAAGTTTTTTTTGTTATTTTTATTTATTTATTTATTTATTCAAGTCTTACCTATACAACTACCATTACAGATCAGCGATCCAATGCGATAGAGAGGCCATGCATGCTAAATCCATCCATGCATGTTTTGTGTGGATATTGTGTGCCTTACTTA
Source organism: Globia sparganii (assembly GCA_949316385.1). Taxonomy (NCBI): domain Eukaryota; kingdom Metazoa; phylum Arthropoda; class Insecta; order Lepidoptera; family Noctuidae; genus Globia; species Globia sparganii. The sequence goes on from OX438664.1 coordinate 22,616,582, forward strand.
ACCTGGGTCAGATAAACTTATTTTCTTTCTTACTTTCTGGATTGGTACGTCAACACTTGCTTGCACAGAGTCTTAGAAAAAGTTCGCGAAAAGCGTCCTCGAAGCAATGCCCTCCTTCACCACGATAATGCATCCTCACATTCCGCTAAGGTAAGAGAAGCCTGTTTGAAGGCTTCATATGTGGAACTGATGACGCATCCGCCTTACAGCCCGGACCTCGCACCCTGCAACTTCTTTTTGTTTCCAAAAATTTAAGAAAAACTTAGAGGCACACTTTTTGCGCACTTTTGGCGTTCCATGAAGCTATTGAAGAGGTCCCTAAGAAAGACTGGTCCAACTGCTTTGTACAGTGATTTCAGCGAATGCAAAAATGCATTAATTGCAAGGGAATATACTTCGAAAAACAATAAATGTATCGTAAGTCTTATATCTAGTCTTATTTATCAGAATCCAGAAACTTTCAGTATATCCTGAGTATACTTCTAATGAGCACGCAGTGGGTTCATCGACTGCACCCGTCGACCGAGGACCACGGTGGCAATATCTGGTGCACAGTCGTCGTCGCAATAGGCAGCAGCAACAGAGACCACGCACATGGCCATCGGGGTGAAGAATAATTATTGGACTGTGTACACTAAGATATTGATCTTAGTGTCCTCCAAAGTACCCAATATCAACCACTGTTCTAGAGCTCAGGACTTACTTCTTCTTCTTCTTCTTCTTCTGCATGGCACAGTGGTCGATATATGTTGCTGTGGTTGCAGAGCCGTACTTTATCCTGCCCAGGGAGGACTGGGTGAGTGACTTCAGTTCCACTTCACCAAATGGTACTTTCCGAGAGCAAATGCACGAGTTACTATAAAAATACCCAAGTCGCTATACAGGGTGTGTCGTAAATAGTGGTCCAGAGTAAAGGAGTCGATACACTGTATTCTTAAGTATCACAAACCGAAATTTTAACCATTTCCAGTTAAGGATCTTCGAAAAAAAAAACGTTGATTTTTAAAATGTCTGTACCTTGCTTCACGAATTTGGCTGTAATTTCAACAAATATCAATATTTTTTTAATTCTGTTTTGATATTTGTTGAAATTACAGCCAAATTCGTGAAGCAAGGTACAGACATTTTAAAAATCAACGTTTTTTTTTTCGGAGACCCTTAACTGGAAATGCTTAAAATTTCGGTGTGTGATACATAAGAATACAGTGTATCGACTCCTTTACTCAGGACCACTATTTACGACACACCCTGTAGGTGTGCTTATAAAATTTGAGGGTTTCCCTCGATTTTCATAAGATTCCGTCATCAGATTCCAACTTGGTGACAATCGGACCACCTCGAGAGCATACCATTTCAAACAAAAAAATAATTTTATAAAATAGGTCCACAATTGACGGAGAAGTCGGTGAACATACATAAAAAAAAAACATATTTAAAGTCGAACATTGTAATCTGCTCCATTTTGGAACTCGATTAAAAAAGGACCCTAGCGCGCAGATGTAATAAAAGAGTTGTATATATGTGTAGTTGAGTTGTTATACTATTAATGTTCGGTTCCTATGAACAAAAAAAAAATAAAAACAACCGACTTCCAAAAAAAACCACTTTAATGTGAAAAATAACTTTAATTTCGGAAGTCGGTGTCAAAAAACGAATATGCAGAACCAACAACACCGACTTCCGAAATTAAAGTTATTTTTCACATTAAAGTGGTTTTTTTTGGAAGTCGGTTGTTTTTATTATCTTTACTTTCAACATCTATTGCATGCTGTCAATTTGTGTGTGTATTGTACTCATGTTTGAGTAAATGAATGATTACCTTATTGTTTCTTATCTTGTCTGTCAAAGCTCTCATCCCTCTCATTTTCCTACTTTCTTTTTAAACGACTTCCAAAAAGGAGGAGGTTATATATTCGACTTTATGTATGTTTTTTTTTAGTAGGTTTTTTTTAATCTCATCAATTGTTTTTTTTTTAATTCGTCATTTGCTGAATCCGCAAACGGACGAAGGCATTAAAAATATCTGTGCCTAAGTATAAATTAGGTAGGTAATTAAATTACTTACAATCGTTTCCTACAGTGATATTAAAACTTCGTAACTGTTAAATGGCTAGCTTATGTTTTCTAATTAAAATGACCAAATAAGGGAAGATTGCTACAGCCAAAATGTTACAATGTACGTAACAAATACAGTGCGTCCATGTTTTTTTTTCCTGATTATGGTCGTAACCAATGAAACCCACGAAACGGTTTCGAGACCGCAACGATAGTAAATTCTTAATTAAGTAATTCAATTGTTTGCATAGTATTGAAAGAATGAGGAAGGAAAACTGTTTGTTTTGGTAATAAACATTAAACCAAATGTAATGTAATAGCTTGTTACTCACGTAAGCTTACTTATTTATAGGTATAGACGTAGCTACCTACTTATTATAATTTCTAAGTTTCTTTTATACGTATTCATCATCATCTGCCTAGCTTTTTCCCAACTATGTTGGGGTCGGCCTACAGTCTAACCGGATGCAGCTGAATACCAGTACTTTACATGGAGCGACTGCCTATCTGACCTCCACAACCCAGCTACTGGGCAATACGATACCCCTTAGTAAGACTGGCTGTCAGATTTTCGGGCTTACCACCCCCACCACCACTTTTTTAAACTTGGTTACAAAACAGAAAAAGTTTATAAAAATCTAATTAAAAGAAAAAAATTATGTGTTCTTTAATATGAAACCTTTTACCAAAAATAACTTATTTTCTATAGTACAGCTCAACGAAAGAATTCTCACTTCATAGGATTTAGTTGCCGTCGACAAACAAAAAGATAGGTTGCTTTTTTTCTAGTCTGCGCTGTCCCACTCCTGGGCAAAGGCCTAGCTCCCTCCACTCCTATCCAGCTCGTCCCGCCATCTCCTACCCGGGGAGCTATTCTCTAAGGATACAGCCTTGCGGGCAGCGCTGTCGCAGCCGTCAAACCCACCGCGACAGCGCTGCGACAGCGCTGCGACAGCGCTGCCCGCAAGGCTGTATCCTTAGAGAATAGCATGGGTGGTCTGCCGCGAGTGCCGCGACCCCGCCTCACTGTCTCAGGGCACCAATTCTGTGCTATTTGGGCCCACAGTTTGTCAGTTTGTTGGGCAGCCTTTTGAGCCACATACTGTTAAGATATCGATAACCATCACGTGTGCGGAGTTTGGCTACTTAGTTAATTTAATTTGATCCTGCATATTCGGCATTAGAACTGTTCCCAGGCCTCGTAGGAACTACTTTGTTTTTTAATTATTCATTGAACAGAGGCCAGCACATCAAGCTACCCCAATCTGTCAGATTTTCCCAATTGATTATGAACCTTATTCCTTTGTGCTAAAGTTGAAAATCTATCAAAGAAATTTGACAGATTGGGGTAGGTTGACCTGCTGGCGTCTGTACGAAACCGTTACGATTTTATGATACCTAGATAAACCTACATGGGCACTATCACACGTCAGTAAACGTCAACTAAATACATGGTTATTCTTTTAAAACCGTACTTACCTTACCGAGATAAGAATTAGAAAGAAAGAAAGAAAAAGTATTTATTGCGACTCGTACAGGAGGATCACAAACTAAACTAAACACAGTCTAAATTAAAATACCAAATTTAAAAAAATATTAAAAAAATAACAAAAAGAAAAATGAAACAGAAAGTCCTATACGAGGCCAAAAGGCCTATCCTATCTCAGCATGATGCTGCGAGAATTAGGTATTAATTAGGTATACAGGGTTATTTGAAAAACACCAGCAACCTCTTAAGAGGTCATTGTACTCATCATTATGAACAACTTTTACTATGGGACCATACCTGAAATCGCGAAAAAAAAATCAGCTGTTCCCTACATTTTGACGAGATAGACGAAGATAAATGTAGGGAACAGCTGATTTTTATTTCGCGATTTCAGGTTTGGTCCCATAGTAAAAGTTGTTCATAATGATGAGTACAATGACCTCTTAAGAGGTTGCTGGTGCAAATAACCCTGTAAATGATATTCATAGTTTTAATAGGTTTATGCGTATCTTTATATTTAAAATATTTATTCCTCAATTTTCATGATTGCACCTATCACAAAAAAAAAAAAATTAAGTACATTTCAAACTTGCAAAGGCCTACTAATGGTTTTACCTAGATCATGTATGTCCTACCTTAGGTGTTTAGACCCTCTTTAAGTGTTTTACCTACTGAAGCATGATGACTAATATGGTATAATGTTCGTACCTTAATATTAGAGGAGACTTTTGTCCTGCAGAGGTGACATGACCATGAAGTAACGAGAACTTTACGACCTCTCAATACCGGAACGAGTATAAATCACAGGTTGTCATATTACTTCAATAATTAATAATTATTCGTAGTAGATCGTCCTATGTTTTAACATTTTTATCCTTGTTACTTGGCTTCTCAGCAAAACCTTAGTCCTACTGTTTTTTTTTTCTATTATTTGTATAAATCAATGTTTGTCTCATTCAGTTAGTATAGGTATTCCAGAACGATGCAGTCATGTAAAAAGTTTTAGAGCAAGTTTGTCTAACAAAAATTATCGCAAAAGTGATTGGTTATATGGTCAACAGTCAATCGTAGCAGTTAGGTACGCGCGCTTGTCAATTTGTCTCGAGACACTGGCCCTAAACCTGTCGGATTTAGTCGAAGTTTTTCAAAGCTCTCTCTGTCCTTCTATTTTGCTTTTTTTAAATTATTTTCAAGTTACTTATACTCACTTCAATCCCGCCAGAAATTTAAGGGGGAATGGCACATGGCATGTAATGTAGGTACTTGACCGCTACAATAAAATAATACACAAAAAAAACTGTGCCATGTAATGACAGGGAGCAATGGGTCCTGTCTCTAGACTGCCATTCAAAGCTTCATAACGTTATCCAAATTTGGGAATCAAACCTGAGGCATCACAGCCACACTGCCACAGTCGACCTTTCAATCCACAAAGGTAACATACAGTCAGGCGTTTATAGCTTTCTAAGTGGGCCTGTTTTGACCGAAACATAATACTTATAAGCTTTTTCAAAGTACTCCAATCAACCCTATTATTTTATTTTAAACTTATGGGATATTTTAATTATTTCTTTCAAGTATCATGCTTGTTGGCTCTCCGTCATCCGTCCGTTATTTATAAATCCACTAAAACTTAATAGTTTGTACAATTTTAATGATTAAGCTTATAATTTCAAGAACGTGAAGGACTACTGACAAATGTTGTACTAAACCGAACTTTTCTTAAACAAAACTAAATGATTAATGTGCCATAGGAACAGCTGGGTAGGTACTGTAACTGCCCTGCTTACCTAGTTAATTATTGAAATGAGGACAACATAAAGTAGGCCTCTAACTTCTTACATGCATATAATTACTTGCAAGTGCAGGGAATTGTTAGAATTATGTTATTTAGATAAAAAAGCCATTTAAAAACCTAACTAATTTAAGCTATACCGTAGTGCCACACTGCACACTGTGCCGATCTAAAAGCGCCTGATATAATTGCAGAACTATTTCCAAACGTGAATTGCTAAGTCTTTCTACGTAGGTGCACGAAAACTTTGCACTTTGAAATTGTAAGTGTAACTTATCGTTCTTATCAGTACGACTACTTGGTGATTAGATTGCTTTTTATAGCTAGGTTAAATTATAATTCAGGACAAGTCACCTGATTGTGTCAGGGCTCTTGGATTATCCGCAACTTCTGAACTCTTGAATTATCTCCGCAACACCTGCAGAGTAATTGCGTAACACACTATCAGTAGCAATGGATTTCATTTTGACAGTTCAACAACATTCATTGCGTTATTTACGTTGTTGAGCAGACACACTTTTCGAACATATGGAGCAATGGATTAGCAATAAGCTTCAAAATGATTCAAATTGAGAGTAATATTGTGTTACGCAATTAGGGTGCTGACTCAGGTGCTATGACAGACCATGAAGGTGATGGTGGAGGAAGCTGGAGGACGGATCCACAATCAATAAATGGTCCTTATTAGCACTGGATGGAAATAGCTGGCCTGGAACCTATACCTAGGCCCAGCAGTGCTGTGACGTCGGCTGACAGTGACTAAGTAGTCAGTTGAAATTATTGTATTTTCGTAACCAAAGTGTGCTATGAGTTCTAGGAACTATAACTATATAGGTTGAGTTTAAGACTTCGTGTTAATAAACCAACATCGGACAACCCTTTTGAGGAATACCTATTGTAAACGTTAAAAAAATTATAATATGTATTTAAAGTGAGTTTATGTATATTGTATATCTATATATATAAAAAGAGAAGTCCTGACTGACTGACTGACTGACTCATCAACGCCCAGCATAAACCCTTGGACCTAGAAAGCTGAAATTTTGCACAGAGGTTTTCGTTATAATGTAGACGAGGAATAAGGAAGGAATTTTCGAAATTCAACCCCTAAGGGAGTTAAATAGGGGATGAAAGTTTGTATGAAAACTCTTATTCCTTGGGTTAATAAACTTGAAACTTGGCACGAATACTTATCTAAGTAAATTATGAAAATTGGTTTCTTTTGTTTTTCTAAACTACCTTCTAAAGGGGGATGGGGGGGTGTCTAAATTTGTATGGAAGAATTTTAATGCACGGTCCGATTAACTCAAAACTCAGTATTTATACTTAATACCAAAAATAAAAAGTTACGTGTATCAGGGTTTTTCGAAAATCTACCCCTAACGGGGAGAAAAGGGGTAGTTAATTTTACAGGGCAAATTTTACTGCCTGGCTCAATTAACTCAAAAATTGGTATAAATAATCTGTGAGTCAAGAAATGAACAGATTCCGAACGATTTTTCAAAATTCCACCCCTGTGGGGGTGAAAAGTGGGGATACAGCTTATATGAAAAATCTTATTCATTTGGTTAATATACTTGAAACTTGGCATGAATACTTATCTAAGTAAATTATGAATTTTGGCATTTTTTGCTTTTCTAAACTACCCCCTAAAGGGCGATTAGGGGGTGTCAACATTTGTATGGAAGAATTTTAACGTGCGGTCTCCGATTAAGTCGAAACTCAGTATTTATACTTAAGTAAGACCAAAAGTAAAGAATAACATGTATCAGGGTTTTGCGAAAATCTACCTCTGACGGGGTGAAAAGGAGTAGTTAATTTTCCATTTTACTGCGTGGCTTGATTAACTCGAAAATTGTTGGACATAATCTTTGAGTCAAGTTATGAAGACATCCCAAACATTTTTCAAAATTCCTCCTGTGTGGGGTGAAAAGTGGGGAAAAACTTTATACGAAAAATCTTATTCATTTGGTTAATAAACTTGAAACTTGAAAGGAATATTTGCCTAAGTAAGTAATAAGAAATGGGTCTTTCGAAAGTAGACCCCTGACGGGTAAAAAAGTGGTAATTCGATTTTTAAGGCCGGTATTATAGTGCGTAGCTTGAAGAATTTTATCGCGCGGTCCAATAACATAAACTCAGAACTCAGTATGTATACTTAAGACCAAAATAAATAAAAAAGTGTGACTGGGTTTTTCGAAAATCTAACCCTAACGGGGTGAACGGGGGTAGTCCATATCACAGAGGAGTATTTTATTGCGTGGCTTGATTCAATGGGAAATTGGTATAAATAATCTTTGAGTCAAGATATGGAAACGTCCCAAACATGTTTTCAATATTTCGCCCCTATGGGGATAAAAACTGTGAAGGTGAAAAGGTGGTCTTATTCCTTTGGTTAAGAAATTTGAAACTTTTCAACATTTGCCTCAGTAAATAATAAAGATTGTCACTTTTAGGGGTTTACTACTTACTTACTTAAATTAAAAAAGTATGAGTTTTAGGGTTTTACTTATTCGACTCCTACCGGGGTGGAAAAGGGTAATAAGGTTAAGGAGTAGAGACTTCAACTTCCATTAACACGAAAATGGGTATAAATAATCTTTATATCATAAAAATGGGAACGTACCAAATGCAAAAACAAGCCCTGTCGTGATGAAAAGGGACGATAGTTTATTTGAAACATCTTAGGTAGTTTAACTAAAATATTGGCCCGAATACTTATTTCTTTAAATAAAGTAAGTATAAAGATCGTAATCAATAATTTTCGAAATACCTTTCAGGGGGAGGTGGAGAGGGTGTTATTTATTTATTATTTATTTATTTATATATACACAAAAAATAAAAATACGAAAGAAAGTACGAAACCCACGCGGACGAAGTCGCGGGCAAAAGCTAGTTATTTAATAAATAGGTAATCAACTGATCACCGATATGTTATCCTTATCATCACTTAGCACTTATGATAGAACAACTATTACGAATAATATTGTACCGGTGTTCCGGTTCGTAGTCATTACTTAAGGGCCTATACTACCTCAAATGGCTTAGCATGATCCTCCGTTATGTCGAAAATACTGCAGCATTAATTTTGAAATAAATATATGGTAAAGTTGAGAATTGATGCTAGGTCTTATGTTAGACGAAAACACGATTTCATAAAATTTTCTCGATAGAAAAAAATTCCAAAGTTACCTCCAAACCGAACAATAAACCGCTGGTATTCAAAAAATACTTCAAATTAGATCATGAAACTTTGTATACTAACTGAACTAACTATAAAGCAGGTCTTATGTTATTTACTTTTTTTTAATTACCATTATTTTCACCGTAAAAAGCAAATACCTAAACTATTGGCGCTGCCTGCCGCCTAGCACCGCACTCTGTCTCGCTCTCACTCAGTCCGCGAGCAGTATCGTGCGAGTGAGATAAAGAGTGAATTTTAGCTGAGGTAGTGTAGGCTCTTAAAAGTGAGTTAAATTAACTTCTGACAATCGACTGATTTATAACTTTTTTACTTTTCTCAAAATCAAATTGATAATAATCTGTAAATCTCATAGACGGTAGATGTGATGAAATAAAAAATAAAAAACCCGATACGGTAAAAAACCTTAGGTATACCTAGGTACTTAATAAAAAAACTGAAAAGCTAAAAAACAAGTCCATTATAAATTTTAAAAACTTGGAAGCAGGCGGGACCCGTTTGTGTTTGAAAATTCAATAAAACATGCTACAAAGTGAAAAATAACTTTAATTTCGGAAGTCGGTTTCGTTGGGTTCATTTTCGTTGTTTGTCACCGACTTCCGAAATTAAAGTTATTTTTCACTTTGTGGTGTATTTTTTTTAGTCGGTTGTTTTTTTTAGTTTTTATTTTTCAGTTTTAAGTTGCACTTACCCCACACAAGGTTGTATAACACTACCCGCTATGTAGAATTGTAGATATCAGTTACAAGAAGTCATTAGCTATAATGATTAGTTACACACAAATACGTATTATTGAAGCTTACTCAAAAACTAGAAAAGCAATGTAATGTTTATATGGTGGTCCCCTGAGGCATAAACTATCCATAAAAAAAAATTTAAATCGATTTACAATTGCCGGAGACATCGCGTAACAAATATAAGTAAAAAAAAAAACAAATAAACCGGCCAAGTGCGAGTCGGACTCGCGCTTGAAGGGTTCCGTACCATTAATTATCGGCAGAAAAATCATGTCTGTTGTATGTGAGCCCCCCTTAAATATTAGGTCGGGGCAAAAGTATTTTCGTATTTGTCATACAAAAAAAAAATCTTTTAGGTTTATTTTTTTATTTATTTATAATATGTATGTGCCGTTTTGATCGATGACTTGTTGCCATCTTGTGGGCAATGCCATGATCCCATTGCTGTAGAAGTTTTGAGATTTTTTATCAAAACAATCTGACGGGTAGTTTTCACGGTGTTCTTTTGAGGTTAACTTTATGCTTCCTAAAGAGTTCTGAAGTGACCGAAACAGGTGGAAATCTGATGGAGCAAGATCAGGGCTATACGGAGGATGCATCAACACATCCCAGCCAAGCTCTCTCAATTTTTGCTGAGTGGCTATAGATGAGTGCGGTCTGGCGTTGTCGCGATGAAACACCACGCCCTTCCTATTCACCAGCTCCAGCCGGTTTTTCTCAATAGCTTCTTTTAACCTCATCAATTGTTGACACTAGAAGTCAGAATCGATAGTTTTACCCGGCGGCAAAAGCTCATAGTGGACGATTCCTTTCCAATCCCACCAAACACACAGTATCACTTTGTTCCCAGTCAGGCTGGGCTTTGCCACGGTCTGTGGGGCTTGCCCATGCTTCGACCACGATCTTTTTCGGACATTCTTATCGTAAGTGATCCATTTTTCATCATCCGTAATCAACTGTTTAAGAAATGGGCCGGAATTATTACGTTTCAACAAAGAATCGCAAATGGAAACACGTTGCATTAAGTTTCTCTCAGTGAGATCACGTGGTACCCAAATATCAAGTTTTTTCTTGTACCCAGACTTTTGTAAATGCCGTAAAACTGTTTTGTGATCAACATCCAGTTCTTCAACAATATCATAACCACTAATATGTCGATCTTGCTCCACGTTTTCAAAAATGGCACTGATTTTATCCGTGACAGGGCGCGTCCAGAGCGAGCTTCATCCTTCCCACTAAAATTTCCTGACTTGAAACGCTTGAACCACATTTATGCTACTCGTATTGATACCGCATTAGGTCCGTAAATCGCACAAATTTTATTCGCGGCGTTCGTCGCATTTTTACCATTTTTGTAATAAAACATTAAAATGTACCGAATTTCTTCGTCACATACGTTCATGTTGCTTGCTTGAAAAACAATTGAGAAATGGCGGGAACTAGTTTTTTTTTATTTATTGCATCTTTAGAATGTTAACATTTAATAGTGTTAAAACCAGCCAGTTACATTCAGTACTGCCAAAGAGGTTTGATTACTAACAATAGATTCAAAATACGAAAATATTTTTGCCCCGACCTATTATTTGTTTTATTTTAATTTAATTATTTATTTTGAAAGCGAATAAACAATGTGTAACGTTAAATGCGCAAATCCTGAAAATAGTTTGTTCATAATTGACTACTGAATCGATTTCAGTAACTTTAAAATAAAGCTTTTTTTTTTCAAAAATTATGTATTTTGCCTTAGCAAAATACATAATTTATGAAAAAAAATAGCATACTATCCGCCGATTAAGCCAAAAAAATTAAATCTTATTTTAAGGCAATAAGACTCAATTTTGAATGCATAAAGTAATGCTAGGATCAACACGATTTTCTTTATGGCATAATACAATGATCAAAACTATTTTAAAAAAATAGTTTAGATCATTGTATTATGCCATTCATTATCATATTAGGTCATTGTATTATAAAGAGTGTCCATGGAGTTTCTTGCCCGTTCTTCTCATAGGTACCTGCGCTTTGGAATGGGCATCTAGCTTCATCTTTCTGACTGACCGACCTCTTGACAGTTCAAAAGTGCCTGTAAGTAATTGGTTTACTTGAAATGCTTTGAGTTTGAGTTATGTTTTTAACTCAATGCTCTAATTGGGGTGTATGAGGTTGGTTATTAAATATTCTATGAACATTTCAAGCGTCTACCTGTTGGCGTTATCAATATCGAGCAAAAAAAAAAACACGTTTGTTGTATCGGAGCCCCTATACAACAAACGTGTTTTTTTTTAATATTTATTTTATTCTGTTATAGCGGATACAGAAATACATCATCTGTCAAAATTTCAACTGTCTAACTATCGCGGTTCATGAGATGCAGTCTGGTGACAGACGGACGGACAGCGGAGTCTTAGTAATAGGGTCCCGTTTTACCCTTTGGGTATGGAACCCTAAAAACATCCTTCCTTTCCTTCTTTTTGAAGTCGGTTAAAAACAGATTTTCTCAACTTATACCTAATTCAAGTAGGTCGACATCATCTGCCTAGCCTTTCCCCAACTATGTTGGGGATCGGCTTCCAGTCTAACCGGATGCAGCTGAATACCAGTATTTTACATGGAGCAACTGCCTATCTGACCTCCACAACCCAGTTATTGGGTTACGTTACCCCTTGGTAAGACTGGTTGTCAGACTTTCGTAAAGATCCACGAATGACAGCCGGGACCAACGGCTTATCGTGCTTTCCGAGGCACGGAGGGGTCTCGGTATGTAAAGATGATCACCCATCCACAGACCAACCGCGGCAGGCGTAGCTTAACCTGATCGATCGACCTGTGCGGCTGTTATCATTTAGCCACTAGCATATTTATTTCGCCTGTGTGATTGCGTTGGTCTTCTAAACTACACAACGGATTTTGATACGGTGTTCAGCATCCTTTAGAGAATTTATTCCGGAAGGTTTGTGTACAGTCTCACTGGATACAGCTGAATACCAATTTTTGAGAAGAATGAGTAATACAATACCCCTTGGTAAGACTTTCAGGATTCTGACGACCCGTAACGACGCCAAAGATCCACGAATGATAGCCGGACCAACGGCTCAACGTTTTTCCGAGGTACGGTGGGGTCTTGATGAGTAAAGACGGTCACCCATCCACGGAGTAACTGCGGCCAGCGTAGCTTAACCTGATCGATCGACCAGCGCGGCTGTTACTTAGCCACAATCCCTATAAAACTTAGGCACGATACAGAGAAATCGATGATTTGTCAATAGTCGTAAGAACCGAGCGAGTCGATAGTTATAAATATTTATAAAACACTCCCACGATGTTTTCCTTCACCGACTTTAAGAGTACATAATCAGCCTATAATGTTCCCGCTGCTGGGATACAGTTTCCTCTCTACGAGAGGTAGTGGGCCGTAATCCACCACGCCGGCCCAGTGCGGGTTGGTAGATGTCACATGTTTTTGAATTTTTGGTTCTAGGACATACCGGTTTCCTCACGATGTTTTCCTTCACCGTTTTGAGAGCAGTGGTGATGAAATAATTTACACAAAGTAAAGCGTCTGTCAGGGTTCGAACCTACGACCTATATGTATACAGGGTTATTTGTAAAACACCAGCAACCTCTTAAGAGGTCATTGTACTCATCATTATGAACAACTTTTACTATGGGACCAAACCTGAAATCGCGTAAAAAAAATCAGCTGTTCCCTACATTTTGACGAGAGACGAAAATAAATGTAGGGAACAGCTGATTTTTGATAATGATGAGTACAATGACCTCTTAAGAGGTTGCTGGTGTTTTACAAATAACCCTGTATAGTAAGTCGCGGACCACTGGACCACCCCTGCTTCCCTTACGGTCCGTATTTCTGTGTAAATATCAGCAGCACAAAATCTATTTGCATATTAGCGAACACAATAATCTAACATGTTGTTCACAATCTCCTGATAAGATAGCGTGAGTGCTGACTTGGTTACTCACGCTCATTTTCGTATGTTTACGAATCAATTCCGCGACTTTCATTTGTTTATCTGGTATTGAGACGGCTATGGCGTCATTGAGAGGAAGTGTAGAAGAAAAATTTGAACTTATCTACGATTATAATGGTCTAGCTACGATACCTATTTGAAACAGCACCCTAATTGCGTAACACACTATCAATCGGAATCTGAATCATTTTGAAGCAAATTTCTAATCCGTTGCTTCATAAGTTTGAAAAATTTGTCTGATCAACACGTCAATAAGGCAATGAATGTTGTTGAACTGTCAAAATGTAAACGATTACGATTGATAATGTGTTACGCAATTGCCCCGCAGTTTCTGCCTGTAAAAGGAATACCTTAGCGAGTGAGCTGCCGAAGCATATAAACTATACGAAACTTATAATATATAAATGTAATCATCGATATGACGAAGAAGAAGAAATCTGTTATTTGTCACACTTCACGTTAAAAGGCCGAGCTTTGACGCAAATAAATAAGTAAATGACGTAGGTACTTCCACATCCTGTTTAGCTGGTGAAGAACCGGCTATGATGTTATTAGGAGGAATAGTGTAGAAGGAAAACGGAATTCATCATGGTTGGCCTTGGAATTTAAACTACAATTATCATTCACTGCTATGAATAATAATTATAACAATATTTCATGCTGTAAATTGTCACACTTCCCGCTAAACGGCCGAGCTTCTATGCAAAAAATAAGTAACTTACGTAGGTAACATTCTTGAGGTATTCCTCGAAGCGCTACCATTTTGAGGCGCACCTAATGAGGCGCTCCTTTTTTTATTCCTCGGAGCGCGCCTTTTAGTAGCGCTCTCGATAGCAATTAAAAATATCAAAATTTTATTCCTTGAAGCGCACCCACGTTTAAAAATAGGGAAGAGCATGAAGTAGACGTAATAAATTATATCGATGATTTTTAAAAACTCATTTGTGCATCATCATCATCGAAGTTGCTTAACCAAAGGTACGCAATTGCCAGAAAAATATGTTTTGTTTTAGGCACTTTAATGTGTATTCAAAGACCAATGTTATTTATTGTGTATTCAAAGAGTAACGTGTATTCAAAGAGGATGTTATTAATAAATAAAACGCACAGATATAATATACCTAAATGATATGCGTATAATAATCACATTGCAGCAGGACCTACATAATAATTACAATATTACTTTATATGGTGATAACGTAAATACCGTTTTTAACCGACTTCCAAAAAGGAGGAGGTTATATGTTCGACTTTATGTATGTTTTTTTTTTAGTATGTTCACCGATTTCTCCGTCAATTGTGGACCGATTTTCAAAATTCTTTTTTTATTTGAAAGGGTATGCTCCCGAGGTAGTCACATTGTCACCGAATCGGAATCTGATGAGGAAATGTCATAGAAATCGAGGGAAACCCTCACACCTATAGCGATTTGGGTATTTTTATAGTAACTCATGCATTTACTCTCAGAAAGAACCATCCGGTGAAGTGGAATTGATGATGAAGACCACAGATGGCCATCGGAACTACTCAATAATAAATATTTTACGGGTTGCTATTCGATTAGGTACTTTAATGCACAATTAAAGCACAATGCGTATCGTGAAGTGGAGCTGATAGTGACTTCTCAATCAGCTCTAGTTCTCCTGGTTCTTACAAGTTCTTAGAACTCCTCAACCTTAAACGTCCCTGAATCGGGAAAAGCAGTATATTTTTTAAAGGTGATTATAGATGAGTTACAAACTGGCCCACTAAAAAGTGAAAATAAAAAACTTTTTCACAAAAAAAAAAACAACCGAATTCCAAAAAAAGCACTACAAAGTGAAAAATAACTTTAATTTCGGAAGTTGGTGTCAATAAACGAAAATGCGGAACCAACGACACCGACTTCCGAAATTAAAGTTATTTTTTACTTTGTAGTGTTTTTCTTTTTGGAAGACGGTTGTTTTTTTTTTGTAAAAAAGTTTTTTATACAAGTATCATTAATTTTTTTTATAAATGAATTTAACGTTAAGAAAATATTATAATATGAGTTGCCAGGTTTTGATGTGCCACTGCGGAGCGTGTAGGTACTTAACCTACCTATACCTCTTTAAACTTATAAATGTATGAGACAACTAGCGGCCCGCCCCGGCTTTGCACGGGGGCAATTTTTTTTTATTCGAATTTCCAGAATTTTTTAGAACCTTCTACTTAGAGCTTTCTAGATCGATTGTTATAGTTGCATACATTTTGGAGTTTTCACATGAGTTAGAAAAGGACAGATTTAAATAGCAGCGAAACTTTCTAGATCATTTCAGAAATTTTTAGAATCTTCTAGAACTTTCTAGATCGATTGTTACAGTTGACATGAGTTACAAAAGGACAGATATATATATATATTTTTTCCACATTTTCGCCACCCACAACCACTCATTTCCACCCACCGCGGCCAAACTCCCTGACTTTCACGAGGAGACCAAGGGGTATTTACTACCCCAACGGGAAGTTGATTGGAGTTGGAGGTCATAGAGAAAACCCTGTCTTCACGTACTAACATTAGCATTTTATCTAATATAGCAGCGCCCCGCGGTTTCACCCGCGTTAGTAGCGTTAGCGATCCCGTGGGAATATCGGGATAAAAAGTTTCCTATGTGTTAAAATTTACCGTACGCAAAATAGAGAGGCGCCACGGCGCCCTCACCTACCGCCTGACGCAGGTTCTCACCGGACACGGATGTTTCGGGAGGTTCCTGCACACCATCGGGCGGGAGGAAACGCCCGGGTGTCACCACTGCGAGGATCGCCCAGAGGACACGGTGGAGCATACGGTAGAGGTCTGCCCCACTTGGGCGGAACACCGCCGTGTTCTTGCAGAGGCGATCGGCAGCGGCGGCGACCTCTCGCGCCCGGCCCTGGTTCAAGCCATGGTCCGGGGTGAGAGGGAGTGGGAGGCAGTCACCTCCTTCTGCGAAGCAGTCATGCTAGCGAAGGAGGTGGCGGGACGGCTGAGGGAGAGAGCCTGACGTCCCAGCCGCCGCGGGAGACGCTCCGGGCGTCGGGAGCCGCGTGATGACTCCCGGCCACCGTAGGCGCGGGCCTGCGGGCGGAGAGTAATGGGTAATTCTCCGTCCGATCAGGACCAGACCCGTGCCGGACGACGCGTACGTGTTCCACGCGCGCCTCAAAGAGATGTCAGCATAAGGAAGGGGCCCGTAAGGGCCGAAGCCTGCCGGGGCAGCGGGATTGTCCGAAAGGGTTACCGCTACCCCGGAACACAAAGGGCTAAGGAAGGAACACGGGCGGGTTTTAGTCAGTAAGAGTCTGACACTCCCTTCTGCTCCACCGAGTGGGAGGGGTCATTTGATGATTTCCCATCCACAAAAAAAAAAAAAAACCCTAAAAATTACGAACTTCCAACAAAACCTTTACAAACTTACATCCCCTATGTAATGTAACCCCTTTAGGTGATGAAGTTTTGAAAATCCTTCTTTAGTGCTCACTTTCGATAAGTTAGGAAATCTTGTGCGAAATTCCATATTCTTCTAGAGCTAGCAGTGTGCTTGTCTGTCAGTATGTCACTGTCAGTGACTGACTAAATTAATTTAATATTTTGATTAAGTAGGTAGATAGACTAATTAAATAATTAGTCAGAGAGATGACAATATTGATAAATATCTAGCTATTAATTCCACAAAGTAGGTAGGTGCCAATAGGTAATCTAAAACAGGCAAGAAAAACTGTACATTTTCTTTCTGAATTGTAACAGGTGGTTAGAATCAGCCTATCGATTCTGTAAAAATCTCACCGTGATAACATAGGTGAAGTGAACTATCAATGGAGGCAATCCCCCACATCAGGTGGAATGACAGCTCACTTCACCTTAGTTTTCACGGTGAGATTTTTACAGAATAGCACTGCAGATCCGTCAGAAGCTGGCTGAGGCTGATAGATCACCTCATCATATTAATTTATTTTTATTTTATCATGTTATGTAGAATATCGATACCCATCACGTCCGAGGAGTTTGGCTAGCTAATTTAATTTGATCCTGTATATCTGTTTTCTCACTCTTAAGTTGCGGAAATATTTGTTTGGTACCAGCGCAGAACCGATACTGTCGGTCGATTCTGTAAGAATCTCACCGTGATAACTTAGGTGAAGTGAGCTATCAATAGGGGTAATCCCTAACATCAGGTGGAGTGACAGCTCACTTCACTTATGTTTTCACGGTGAGATGGTTACAGAATCGCACTGCTGATTATAAATAAGTACAGCTTATCGATTCTGTAAAAATCTCACCGTGATAACATAGGTGAAGTGAGCGTGAAGTGAACTATCAATGGAGGGAATCCCTTACATCAGATGGAACGACAGCTCACTTCACCTTAGTTTTCACGGTGAGATTTTTACAGAATAGCACTGCTGGTACTTATTACTCTGGTGCCGACGCCGCCATCATAGGTACAAAAATACCAGTATTGCAAGCCCTGATAGTAACTTCAGCCCCATATATAAATGCCTGAAAACGGCTGAATGTCTTTCTTTCATTCTTAATCCTCAGGTTTTTTTGTAACACAGTTTTAAAAAAGAAAAAAGGGCCAATCAGGGAAATAAACGTTACCGATTATGACAATTTAATGTGTTCATGCATTCGTTATCAGTCGGTATTTCTATCACCCGAGCCTTGTATTCACAGTCTACGTACAACCTCGTAGTTGAACGAACGTACAAACTACTGTTTTTTTAATTATTAATTTAATAATAATACTCATTCAAGATGGGTTGCGGTGAATTTGTGGTTAAATACATCCTGTTCTTCGCCAATTTGGTGTTTGCAGTAAGTGTTTTTCTTTATTTCTTTTGTAAAAGCCGGTGATTTTAACAATGTAGGGTAGGTGAGATCAAATTGAGATTTCTTTCAGATGTATGCACAGAATACCTAATGTACTTCGTACCTATAGCCTGTTTGTCTTTTGGTGGTGGAAGATTAAGATCTCTGTGGTTCATTACTTAGTACTTTGAAATAGTTGGTGATTTAAAATGGAAAATATAAGTCTATATATACCTAATTATATAGACTCGTGTCGCGCGGGTTGCGCCCTACTAAAATTATATCGACTTCGACTTGCAGCACGTCCATTGTTTTCAGTTAATAATGCTTTATTTAAAAGGCAAAACTTATTAACAGTTTATTGTTTTCAACACGAGATCTGAGTGGACATTATTCTATTGAAATGCAGCATAACTTACTGCATTTAAAAACGATAATTTAAATTAATGAAAGCAAAAGAAGGTACCTAAGTACCTATGCCAACACTGAAAGATTAGCAAACAGTTTTACGATCTATATTATAGATTTGATATGGATCAATAATAATTAAGTATATGACTTTCCAATGGTCAACCACTGACACTCCATTGAAAGAAATGGCATAAAATGGTAATCTTGTACGTAATGACAAATGAATAAATGTAATGTTTATTGCTATTTACGAACTTCAGATTGCAAACACTAATACGTAATATGTAAAAATATATATTAAATTAAATCTAGCATGAAATTTAGTAGTAGTCAGACCATAGTTCTCAGACCATAGTCCGACCAATGATCGACCATTATGAATTTAGCAGATTACGAACTTTTAGCAAAATGACAATGGGATCGTGTTGGAATGACGAATTTATAAAAATAGCAGACTTGGGCCCCTGGTTAGGTAAGCTACGCTTGCCGCGGTTGGTCTGGATGGGTGACCATCTTTACATACCAAGATTCCTCTGTGCCTCGGAAAGCACGTTCGGCCGTTGGTCCCGGCTGTCGTTCGTGGATCTTTGACAGTCGTTTTTGGGTCGTCAGAAGCTCGAAAGTCTGACAACCAGTCTTGCCAAAGGGTTTCGTATTACCCAGTGTCTGGGTTGTAGACTGGAAGCCGACCTCAACACAGTTGAGAAAAGGCCAGGCAGATGATGATGAGCTACTACTGAATTGTAGCCTAGATAAACTCTCAAATAATTACACAATGTTATCAATTAATGAGAGATTTATAAATGACTTGTTAATAATAAATGAGGTGTGCGGTGATAGTCTGAAAGCACCCTTTACTTTGATCGATTTCAACAAGTGGGTCATGGAGAGATTGCTAGTTATGTGCTTAAAACATCGTCTATTAACTGTAGGTACTTGTAAACCCTTTGTAATCTCCGGAACCACTGATACTATTTGAAAAATCATTTCACCATTTGAATGGTACATGATTTCAGATAGATATAGGCATTATGTAAATATGTGTCAAGAAGAAATACTTAATAATATGAATTAAAAACTATCTCAAATTCATGCAAGCCTCGCACCTACTGTTTGTTGGTTAGGTACTGCTCAGAACTTGTGCACAGCTTGTTGTGATCAGAGTACCGTTTATATATAATAATATGTAAATTGCGACCACTAATGTTATAATAAGCACCTAAAGATGAGATCTGTTTTTCTTTTACATTTAACCTAAGTGGTGAAATGTTGGTGTAGGTACTGTGTACAGACGCCAGCACATCAAGCTACTACAATCTGTCTTTCTTTAATAGATTTTCAACATTATCGCTTAAGCATAAGTCTCAAAGTTGATTGGGCAAATTTGACAGTTTCGGGTAGTCTGATGTACTGGCATCTATACTTTCTAAGGTAAAGTCCTTTGGGGATTACAGGTGGTTGTTACGCTGTGTTTTGTGTTAGTTGACTACATAGTTCTAGTGCTACGGCAAGGCGAAAACTTGCCTTTCCCTGAACCAACCCCAAATTCGTGTCTAGATCGAATTTGTTCAATCATCCTCGTCGACCATACGCATTCCGAATAGTTTTAACATTCCATGACTAACATTATCTTAGTCACACGTTTATTTACAGAATGCACTGACGCAAGCATTCCCTGAAACAATATAAAAAATCCTATCACAAATATTAACAAAACCACAATGGTAACGTTATCGCGATATTATTGAAAAACAATACAATATGTATGTCATATTCTAATGTACCCACATAGTACGATACTCGTAAAAAACAACTTCCATTCCATAACGTTTTTAGGTGCGTCTCGACTCTCACACCTAAAATCTAGTGATAACAATGATAAGATATGTGATAACAGCTCGCCATAGGCCGGAGATAACGCCTCAATTACAGATATACTCATATTGATTGTACACAAGCTAGGTATGGTAGAATTCTGCGAATTTAACCTCACATATAACCCTCCGTGATGATACTGAAATGAAAATAAAACATAGCAATGAAACATGCACATTTACAGGAAAACGATGGGAAATTCTTGCCTCGCTGGTCAAATGTAATTTTAATGTTTGACTAATAATGTACGTAGTAGATTATATTATCCTGCTCCTAATAAGGCCGTTTGTCCACCGATGGCCTTATTGGGTGCGTTGCATCCGATTGACGATTGTCAACGAGACGTCACCGAGAACAAGATGACGGCGCTGGCGCAGGAGTACATACATTTACTAGGGTCGCGTGTCCACCCCACGTCCGTCAACGGGACGTCACGTTCGGTTCGAATAATCTAGTTTAACGTTGAAGTCGCGAGAAAGAAAAGTCCGTCTCCTTTGTGACTCACTGTCACTGTCGTGATAATTCAGTCGAAAGACGTCCACTGTAGAACATTTATGCCTCCCTCAAACATCGCCACAATGGCCGCCATCGTCCTGTAGCGGATCCCTGTCTACCAAGATCTAATATTAAATCATCATTTAATATTAGATCTTGGCCTTTTCCCAAATATGTTGAGGTCGGCCTCCAGTCTTACCGAATGCAGCTGAATACTGAATGAGTATTTTTACATGGAGCGACTGCCTATCTGACCTCAATAATCCAGGCTCTTGGTAAGACTGATTGTCAGACTTTCGAGCTCCTGAGCGTAGCTTAACCTGATCGATCGCCCCTGCGGCTGGAATTGCTTAGCCACAGGCCCCTTATTTTCCACTAAATATGATATAAGACTACATTTTATCTTTTAACTTCCAGCTGGCCGGCCTAGCCCTGCTGGGTCTCGGCATAGCGGTGCAGCTCAAGATGATGGACATCGTGCAGGTAGCAGACTTCAGCCTAGAGATAGCCCCCGTCACGTCGATGGTGGTGGGAAGCATCGTCTTCTTCATCGCGTTCTTCGGATGCTGTGGCGCCATCCGGGAGAGTAACTGCATGCTTGTCACTGTAAGTCATATTTTTATTCTTTGTAGAATGTTAGATGGAGATTACACCATCAATATTATTTTATTCGATTACAAAAAATCAGTCAGTTTGCAAATTAGTCTGAGAACCTGCGCTTTTTGAACATCAACATTACATAAGACAATTCCCTAAAACGCCCCCGTGCACCACTTCCTAGTGCGTTCGCTGGGAAGATGAAGTAGCGCAACAAACTCCCCAGTAGCACAGCTTTCTCCTAAGATAGAAGAACTTGGTTTCATAAAATAAAATGATAAATAATTTTCATTACAAAACAAAGAAAGATTAAATTATTTGACATATATGTTAAATGTCAAATAATTTAATCTTTCTTTGTTTCGCGTGTGCTAGCGGATATATGAATATACCGAAGGGTAGTGGGGGATCGGACGTAAGTGGCTATCGACCGGTGGCGGTCCTGTCGGCACCAGCCAAGGTTTTTGAGTCGATAATACATAAGAGCGTATTCGAACAAGTGTCCAACTTGTTGTCTGACGCTCAGCACGGATTTCGGCCAGAGCGCAGCACGACCAGCAATTTATTAAACTTTATGTCTGAAGTGATCCCGCAGGTGGATGCGGGAGTACAAGTAGATGCTGCCTACTTTGATTTTAAGAAAGCTTTCGATTTGGTGGATAACGACATCTTACTGTCGAAGCTAGCGGCGGTTGGATGTACTCCTAAACTACTTCGGTTCTTTGCTGACTACTTGAGAGATAGACGGCAGTTTGTGGACTATGCGGGATTTAAATCTGAGCCTTATTTTACTAGATCAGGAGTTAGTCAAGGTAGTAATTTGGGTCCATTACAATTTATTATTATGATAAATGACCTGCCTGATGCGGTAAGGGAGGCCACCTGTTTGTTATTCGCAGACGATCTGAAATTACTAATGGCTATTCATACAGAGGCAGACTGTCTTAGATTACAAAAAGACATAGACAGAGTGGTAGAATGGAGTAGGAAAAATAAACTAGGGTCCAATGAACAAAAATGTTCAGTCATAACTTTTGGTAGGATGAGATATCCAATACGCCATGGGTATGAACTAAATGGCTCGGTAATGGATCGTAAGGATGATGTTCGCGATTTGGGGGTGCGTATGGATACTGAACTGACATTTCGGGAACACGTTACATCGGTTTGCAAGAAATCTTATAGAAGCTTAGGTTTCATACTTCGTAGGGCAGTAGGCTTTAGGGATATAAAAGCTATAATCGCCCTGTATAATGTACTTGTAAGAACGCAATTAGAGTTTAATGCGGCTGTATGGGCTCCGCATGAAGCCAAATATATCCTAATGCTGGAGCGCATACAGAATAAATTCACACGGTACCTATACATGAAACTTTATGGAGTCTATCCTTTCTACCCATTGATGTACCCAACCCTATTTGTGTTAGGTATGGTTGGGTACAACAAGCTGGATACAAGAAGGGATTTGGCACTTGTTACATATATTTTTAAGTTATTGCGTGGAAAGGTCTCTAACCCGGGTGTACTAAAGGCTGTGTGTCTAAACGTGCCGGATAATTACGTGTCGCGGCGATTGAAGCCGCGGTTACTGGCGGTACCTCGCGGCCGGACCAACCTGCTGGGTAAAGCACCTTTGACGCGCGCCTTGCATACACTGAACAAAATCGCGGAAAAAGTAGATTTATTTACTTGTTCTCTGAATGAGTTCACAAAAGTTACTTTACATGTGATAAGCTGTAACGGAAAAAATATTGTTTGAGACCACGCTACCGATTTGGGGTAACCTGTAATGATAGTTCTGTTGGGGAAAATAAATAAATAAATAAATATATACGCGAATATACCAACAACATTAATTTGACGAAAAAGGTCATTTAACCGTTCTAACAATAAAAAACAATGATTCCAGTACGCGATCTTCATGCTGCTTCTGATGATTGTGAAGCTGACCCTGGCTGTTCTGATCTTCGTGAAGTTGGACGATGTGGTAGCGGAGGTGCCCAAGTGGCTCAACAAAGCCTTCAATGAAGATAGGATCGCTTTCCAGGCTATTGAAAAGACGGTAAGTGTAGACTGTATACTAGGAACAAACACAAATTCGTTGTTCCTACAACCAGGCTTAAGAAAATAAGTGGCTCGTTTAGATGCCAATGTATACGTTTTTATAATAAACTTCCTAGCCAAATTCAAGATCTAAGCCTTAATAAATTCAAATCTTCTATAAAGCGGAAACTATGCCAGAAAGCCTTTTATTCTGTTAAAGACTATATTGAGGATAAACATGCTTGGGATTGAGCTGCTCCAATAAATTTACACAGTGAATCTTGTTTGGTTTTTTTTTTTTTTGCTTATTTTATTTTCTCTCTTTATAGACGTGAATATTTACTTTGTAAAGTATAATATTATTTTAATTGTCGTGAAAGTGAGGACTATGTGGGTCGTTTCTATCTTTTTTTTATGTTTTCCTTCTTAGTTAGTTTTATTCATGATCTGGCAGTTTGAGTAATTCACGCGGCCTACCTAAATGTCCATTCTTTGGTATTGTTTGTCGAATCGTTGAGCTCCTCAAGTTCTGAGTTGAGCTGCACATTTTTTTGACAAATGGGAGCACTGACTGGACAGGTCCGCTCAATCTGTGTGGTTCTTTCCTCAAAAGACCATTTCAGACACCAATCTACATGTTCCTCAAAATGATCTGTCCAAGACTATTTCTGGATTTTTATATACACATTGACATTGATAAATTTTACATATACAGTGACATGAATATTTACTTTGTAAAGTATTATGTTATTTTTAATGACTGTGAATGTGAAGACTATGTGGGTTGATTTTAGTTTGCCTTTGTTTTTTTCTCAGATAGTTTTAGTCATGGTCTGGCAGTTTGAGTAATTTATGCGACCTACCCAAATGTCCTTTCTTTGGTATTGTTCGTCGAATCGTTGAGCTCCCTAAGTTTGAGTTGAGCTGCATGATTACTGACAAATGCGTGCACTGACTGGACGGGTCCACTCAATCTGTGTGGTTCTTTCCTCAAAAGACCATTTCAGACACCAATCTACATGGTCTCCACATGATCTCACCAAGATTATGTCTGGACTTTAAAAGAGACTGTGACCTCTGAGTTTGTTTCGGCCTTTCTTCTCAGAGTAGTCAGATAGGAAACGCCGACCTCATCTCGTTTTAAAAAAATATGATTGACGTGTAAAAGTGTTTGTACAAACCTACTTACAGAAATAAAATCATTTATCATTTACTGTTCTACATAGTGTGATGTGAAGGCTTCATTAAGGAGTTAGGAACAACATAGTTTAAGAAGTATTACAACACGCCAATAGTGGGTCTCCATAAAGTTTATAAGTTTATTTGAATGTGGTTAAGTATATTCGCTTGGGAGCACCCGATCATGATCTCTTCAGGCGCAGGTCGACCATTTAAACTGTCGCCGTCGATCGATATCATCGATTCACCCTGATCGCGACAGTTTTTATTCAACGTCGATCGATGGTGTATGGGATATTTCATTAATAGCGAATGAAGGATCGATTATATTTTGAGGCAATGAATGCCGTAGTTGAAGGCGGTCGTTTGCAGTCAGCCTCGTCGACTGACGAACAATGATTAGTAATTCTGTTTGACCAGCAGAACTGCTTTTATTTAATAAACCATGTTAAGAAGATTAATTGACATGACAGTTAGCGCAGTGCAGTGCTGCACACCCCTACCCTATTTCAAATTAAACAAATATCAACTTTATTTCAACAAATATTAAGTTGATTTCAGAGTGACTATAAATATTAAGACAATAAATATTAAGTTGATTTCAGAGTGGCACTATTGAAAAAGTTATAAAAATGTTTGAAGTTGTAGCGTAAACTGAACTTTAACGTGTAGAATTTAAACTTATTTTTCCATGGCAACAATAACTCATTGACGGGTACATACAGGGTGGCGGGGACTTCGACGTCCAACCTGTTACCATGGATTTCTAAACCCCAAGCGTAGACATTTTTTGTCGGGTATTAAAAAAATAATCAGCTGTTTCACTGAAAAGTGCAATTACGCTGTCAAAATGTTCCATACATTTTGACAGCATAAGTATTGCAATTTTCAGTGAAACAGCTGATTATTTTTTTTGTAAATCACTTACTTTAACAGTCTACACTAGCGGGTCTAAGTCTAAAATCATAGGCTGTACGGTGTAGCATTAAGGTTATGGAATGACTTACCCGTGTCGATAAAACCAATGATCGACCATTATGAATTTAGCAGATTTCGAACTTTTAGCAAAATGACAATGGGATTGTTTTTGATTTTGATTTTGATCGTGTTGGAATGACGAATTTATAAAAATAGCAGACATGGGCCCCTGGGCACTTGTTTTTGGTTAGGAGGTTCGCATAATAATATAATTTGAAATTGACGCCGATTCTGTTGTTCACAAACTAAACTAAATTTAAGTTCAGTGCATCTTTTTCTTTCTATTTCAATATGAAAAGGGCAGAAGATTAATATTAGTTTAGTCCTCTCAAATTAGTCAGCGCCTGACGTAAATTGACGTATTTTTAGTAGCCAATTTTTTAATCTCGTCTAACTTGTCTATGGATTATCTAATTTGACAGGACTAAACTAATATTTTATCTTCTGTGCTTTTCGTAAAGAAATAGAAAGAAAAAGATTCACTAAACTTAAATTTTGTTTAGTTTGTGAACAACAGAATCGGGGCCATTATCGACAACCCCACGTGTACCTGGAGCAACCTGGGTTTTTTGAAAAAACCTAACGAAAGTGACCAGTCATTGACCTCTAGGGAAATCCAGAGGTCAATGACAGTTCACTTTCGTGCGCGGGGGCATGTCAGGGGGTACCGAGCAAGTGATGTGAAAAAATATGTATGTCATGATTCCAGTTCACGTGCTGCGGTCCCACCGGCGCCCAGGCTTATATGCCTGCTACCTCGGTGCCAGATACCTGCTGTGCCACCCCCCCTTGTATGCCCTTCATCAACACCTACAGCGGCTGCGACAACTACGTGCAGCAGTTCTTCCAGACCTTCGGCGTCGCCATCGGAGCGGTCATGATTGTCATCGTCTCAATCGAGGTAAATATGACAAGTTTGCGATATCCTAAATATACCATTATAGTAAATTCTGCCTTAAGATCTGATCTTGACATAATCCGTATCGTGTATACAAGTTACGGTCAGTACGTGGACTGATTGTTTCATCAAGTTACCGCAAACCAAACCGCTCGGATCTGCCGGTGTATTCTGTAAAAGTATCACTGGGAAGACTGAGGTGAAGCTGGAGTGGCTAGAGAGGCGCCACGGCGCCCTCACCTACCGCCTGACGCAGGTCCTCACCGGACACGGGTGTTTCGGGAGGTTCGTGCACACCATCGGGCGGGAGGAAACGCCCGGGTGTCACCACTGCGAGGGTCGCCCGGAGGACACGGTGGAGCATACGGTGGCGGTATGCCCCAATTTGGCGGAGCACCGCCGTGTTCTCTCAGAGGCGATCGGCAGCGGCGGCGACCTCTCGCGCCCGGCCCTGGTTCGAGCCATGGTCCGGGGCGAGAGGGAGTGGGAGGCAGTCACCTCCTTCTGCGAAGCAGTCATGCTAGCGAAGGAGGTGGCGGGACGGCTGAGGGAGAGAGCCTCACGTCCCAGCCGCCGCGGGAGACGCTCCGGGCGTCGGGAGCCGCGAGACGACTCCCGGCCACCGTAGGCGCGGGCCTGCGGGCGGAGAGTAATGGGTAACTCTCCGTCCGATCAGGACCAGGCCCGTGCCGGACGGCGCGTACGTGTTCCACGCGCGCCTCAAAGAGATGTCAGCATAAAGGAAGGGGCCCGAAAGGGCCGAAGCCTGCCGGGGCAGCGGGATTGTCCGAAAGGGTTACCGCTACCCCGGAACACAAAGGGCTAAGGAAGGAACACGGGTGGGTTTTAGTCAGTAAGAGTCTGACACTCCCTTCTGCTCCACCCAGAGCGGGAGGGGTCATTGGATGATTTCCCATCCACAAAAAAATAAAGTGGTCAGCTTATTCCACCTGATGTTAGCATAACATAATCAGCCTATACTGCAGTGCTATTCTGTAAAAATCTCACCGTGAAAACTAAGGTGAATTGAGCTGTCATTCCACCTGAAATTAGGGATTGCCCCTATTGACATCTCACTTCACGTTCACTTCACCTAAATTATCACGGTGACATTTTTACAGAATCGATCGGCTGTTCCCTCTCCACCTGATGCTAGGGATTGACGGCTCACTTCACACAAGCTTTCACGGTGAGATTTTTACAGAACACCCGATCGACTCTGTAAAAATCTCACCATGATAACTTAGGTTATTTAATTTATATGTTAAAAATTATTCTAAAATATTTAAAAAAGTTTGTAGTATTGCCAAGTCACGTTACTTGAGTTCAAAAATTAAAAATAGTGGTAACATTATTAAAATTACTTGGAATATAATTAATAGCGAAACGGGAAAGTCTACAGCCTTGCTATTGATGACAATATAATTAAATCAGATTCTCAAGTCGCCGCGGCCTTTGAAAATTTCTTTGCAGAGATTCCCGTATCAACTACTAAATCTCTAAACTCATCACCCACTGCTGCAGAGTCTTTACTTAAGGAAAATGTTCCAGTTTGTGATTCTGAATTTCACTTCGAATATGTCACCTGTAAAGATATAATCAAAACCTTTCACACATTAAATGTTAAAAAGTCCGCAGATCTTTGGGGTAATTCTGTGGATGTTGTTAAGTCGATTATAAACATTGTAGCACCTAGTTTAGCTGTTATATTTAATAATTGTATCGACCGTGGTAGGTTTCCTGATCTTATGAAACACAGTAAAATAATACCATTGTTTAAATCGGGTAGTACATCAGACCCTACTAACTATAGACCCATTTCAGTACTACCTACCTTTAGTAAAATTTTTGAAAAACTTATTTTAAACCAAATGCAAAGATTTTTTAATAAAAATAAATTACTGCATAACAAACAGTTCGGTTTCACAAGGGGTCGTTCGACTACCGGAGTTGAACTTTTAGGACATATTTATAATTCCTGGGAGGACAAATGCGATGCGTTGGGCATCTTTTGCGATTTGTCCAAGGCATTCGATTGTGTTCATCATGAAACATTAATCAGGAAACTGCACCACTACGGAATCCGTAACGCCTCCCTGGATCTTCTTACTTCTTACTTAAGTGATAGGATTCAGAAGGTTGATGTTAACGGAAAAAGGTCACCCGGATCTGTAGTAAGAATGGGGGTCCCCCAGGGCTCAATTCTTGGCCCATTTTTATTTATTATTTATATTAATGACTTGCCTTACCTCATAAAAGATAATCATGATATAATGTTGTTTGCAGATGACACTTCAGTTGTATTTATACTTAAACGTCAGCAGCTGGTTACTGATAATGTAAATATCGCCCTCGCAAAAGTAGTTGACTGGTTTAATTTTAATAACCTACTACCTAACGAAAAAAAAACCAAATGTATTAACTTTACGATACCCCATGTTAGACAAGTAGAAACTAGTGTTCTCATAGGATGAAGAGTTAAAACCCGAAGATATCACAGTATTCTCAGGCATAACATTGTATGCCAAGCTTCAATGGGGCCCCCATATAGATAAATTGTCAAAACAGCTTAGCTCTGCAGCATACGCCGTTAGGAAAATTCGTGATTTAACTGATTTAGAGACAGCCCGTTTGGTTTACTTTAGTTATTTTCATAGTGTGATGTCATATGGTATTCTGTTGTGGGGAAATGCCGCCGATATTCAGACAATTTTTATTTTACAAAAAAAGGCAATTCGTTCCATCTATAAATTAAGTCCCAGACACTCCCTCAGAGACAAATTTAAAGAGATTAATATAATGACTGTGACTTCTCAGTACATTTATGATAATCTTTTGTATGCACATAAAAATATTAATCTATTTAAAAAATACAGTGATATCCATAACATAAATACTAGGAACAAACACAAATTTGTTGTTCCTTCGTCAAGGCTCAAGAAAATAGGTGGCTCGTTTAGATGCCAATGTATACGTTTTTATAATAAACTTCCTAGCCACATTCAAGAACTAAGCCTAAATAAATTCAAATCTTTTATAAAGCGTAAACTATACCAAAAAGCCTGTATTATACTGTAAATGACTTTATTGAGGACAAAAAGGCTTGGGATTGAGCTGCTCCAATAAGTTTAGACTGCGAATGTTGTTTCATTTTATTTTGCGATTTTACACTTCTTTTTTTTTCTAAATATCTATTTACATAAACAATGACATAAACATTTACTATTTACTGTGTAAAGTATTATATTATTTTATTTATTGTGAATGTAAGGACTATGTGGGTTATTGTTTCCGTTTTAATCATGGTCTGGCGGTTTGAGTAATTTATGCGGCCTACCCAAATGTCCTTTCTTTGGTATTGTTCGTCGAATCGTTGAGCTCCCTAAATTTGAGTTGAGCAGCATGATTACTGACAAATGCGTGCACTGACTAGACAGGTCCACTCAAATTTGTGTGGTTCTTTCCTCAAAAGACCATTTCAGACACCAATCTACATGGTCCTCAAAATGATCTGACCAAGACTATTTCTGGATTTTTATATACACATTGACATTGATAAATTTTACATAAACAGTGACATGAATATTTACTTTGTAAAGTATTATATTATTTTAATGACTGTGAAGACTATGTGGGTTATTTTTGCCTTTATTTATTTTCTCAGATAGTTTTAGTCATGTTCTGGCAGTTTGAGTAATTTATGCGACCCACCCAAATGTCCTTTCTTTGGTATTGTTCGTCGAATCGTTGAGCTCCTTAAGTTTGAGTTGAGCTGCATGATTACTGACAAATGCGTGCACTGACTGAACAGGTCCACTCAATCGGTGTGGTCCTCAAAAGACCATTTCAGACACCAATCTACATGGTCTCCACATGGTCTGACCAAGATTATGTCTGGACTTTAAAAGAGACTGTGACCTCTGAGTTTGTTTCGGCCTTTCTTCTCAGAGTAGTCAGTTAGGAAACGCCGACCTCATCTCGTTTTAAAAAATATGAGTGACGTGTAAAAGTGTTTGTACAAACCTACTTGCAGAAATAAAATCATTTATCATTTATTTATAGGTAAAGTGAGCGTGAAGTGAGCTGACAATAGGGGCAATCCCTAACATCAGGGCCTCAAGTCTGCTATTACAAAAGTGTCAGAAAGGTCTATCATTGATTTCATAATTGTTGATTTTGACAAGTTTGGTAATCTACTAATATAATGGCGTCATTATGACTTTCCAATGGTCAACCACTGACACTCCATTGAAAGAAATGGCATAAAATGGTAATCTCGTACATAATGACAAATGAATAAATGTAATGTTTATTGCTATTTACGAACTTCTTACTACTTCAGATTGCAAACACTAATACGTAATATGTAAAAATATATATTAAATGAAATCTGGCATGAAAAGTAACTAGTAGTTTTGCTCAGACCATTGACCGACCAATGATCGACCATTATGAATTTAGCAGATTACGAACTTTTATCAAAATGACAATGGGATCGTGTTGGAATGACGAATTTATAAAAATAGCAGACTTGGGCCCCAGGTGGAATGACAGCTCACTTCACATTAGTTTTCACGGCTGCAGGCCGACAGATTCGGTTGTTCAAAATTTCAGATCGATCACTCCATGTATGGTGGGTGCTAGCAATGGCGGAATCTTGAATTTTTACCTCGGCATTCGGCATGGGCTATTGTCAATTATAAGAAGGCATAACCAAGTCATTAACCCCCGACAAAAAACAGAGAAGAGTTATAAGTTTGACGTGTGTATGTTTTTTTTTTTATAAAAGTGATCATAACAAAATTTGGAAAATCCAAAAGTGCAGGATTCATAATGCTCATGGGGCAAAAAAATCGATCATAAAGCACTCTTATAATTAGTTATGAACTAATTATATCAATTCTTATAAAAATGAAAAATTCTAAAAACTAATAATTGAAGATATACAACGTGTAACGTTAAATGCGCAAAACCTCATACACCCCAATTAGAGCATTGAGTTAAAAGCATAATGAAAAGACCAAAACTATTTTTTTAAAGCTAACTATTATTATTAAGAAAATCATGTTGATCCTAGCATTACTTTATGCATTCATTGAGTCTTATTGCCATAGAATAAGACTTAATTTTCTTTGGCTCATTCGGCGGACAGTATGGCAAAATACATAATTTTTGAAAAAAAAAACCTACCTATATTAAATGTTATTGAAATCGATTCAGTTGTCAATTATGAACAAACTATTTTCAGGTTTTTGCGGATTTAACGTTACACGTTGTATTAGGAAAAAAAATATCTACTGTTTATGATCGAATATCGACAGTTGTCAGTTTTATTTACATACAAATACCAAACTGACTCTCAGTAGGTACATGTTTAACTTTCTATGTTCTCTATACATGCTATTCGTACTGCGCCACGCATGCGCTAGGTAATCAATTGTGTTTATCAGCTAATCTATACGATAACCAACATTATATCTGTAGGTACTTCAAAGACTCCTGTTGCAGTTTTATGCGCCGAAGTCGCCAGCATAATTATTTTTTTTGCAATTAATATGTCAATAGATCAAAATATAATTCGCGACCCTAACAAATATGTATGTACAGAATTATAATAATTAAAAAATATTTATCAATGTTCAAATATCCTATTGAATGACTGTATCACGAATTCACGACATTTGAGGCCAATTCTAAACTACAGTTGTATGATTCTAACCAACCGCTTGGCGACTTAAAATAGGATTTTCACCGTCTTTAAAATAATTCCTGATCAATATTGACATCATGTTCTTCGCTTGCAGCTGGTGGCAGCAGTGTTTGGCCTGTGCCTGGCGAACACAGTCCGGAACAAGGGACGAAGGTCGCGCTACTGATCACCTCACAGTCAACACCTAGCTGATAAGTTTACACCTAGTTGTACCACTTGTACATTACTCTATTATCTTATACGGCCTCATAGCATCTCTTACTCTTAATTTTGTCACTACGCGATAACGATAATTTAATTTTCATTGAATGTTCTATGAGATTCAGCGACAGAAAAAAAAAAACGATTAGAAAAGGCATATATTTACATTTTAGTTTTAAGTCATTTTGTAAACATAATAAATGTTGTAAATAAAAAGCTTAGTTTTAATGTTTTTGAAGCTCGAAAGTGGATTTCAAAAAAAGATGTATAGAAAAAGTCAACCTAAACCTTATTACAACGATCTCTCAGACAAAATGGTGTCTTTACTGAGTGATCCAATGATACTGTCTTAAATACCTGGAAGTAGCTTCAAATGGCTTGATGGTTTTAAAAAATATTGTGACAATTTGTTAACAAATTTTTGAGGTATAAACTTAGCCGTTTTTGCAAAATGTCTGATTTGAGTGATCCACATTTTGGGCAATAACTGAAGACCCTTGAGAGTGACAAATTTTTTACTTTGGGCTATGAGTTTTGACTATTTTTGACTAAATGTACAATCAGATTTTATCACGAAATAAAAAAAGATCACTCAATCCAAATGCACATCTTACCTGCCAGGGCTTCTTTTTAATCTTATACCTATTTTGAATTGTTTCTTCATAACATTGTTCTCACATATAGAAGCAACAAGAATACTGTACTAAGGATTTTGTAATATCTTAATTTAAAAGAGTGTCCTTGGAGTTTCTTGCCCGTTCTTCTCCAAGAGATCTACGTTTTGAAATGGGCAACTAGCTTCAACTTTCTGACTAACTGACCGACTAGTTAATTTTGACAATTCAAAAGTGCCTGGAAATGGTTTAATTGAAATAAATGCTTTGAGTTTGAGTTTGAGCGCACGGTTAGTACCGTGTGGCTAGAAGTCTTACAATAGCCCCTGTCCTTGGCACTTGAGATCGTGCTCCGAGACCTGCGGTGAAATTGAACCGTTGTCCAGCCTGCGCTACGCCGATATTCAGATTCAAAATATTCCTGAAGTCGTAACTATATGTTTCTGGTGAACCATATTACCCACAAGTGCGATTACTTACCATTAGGTATATCCTCGTATCTACAGGTAGGTACATAATATTATATATTACAGTCGCTTTTTGTGTCTGTCTATGGGAATTTGATGCGGTTTCCACAAATGTTATTACTCAATAAAGGACTATTTGGACGACAATTCTATAATTACTGCTTCACAAAATTGCACATTACCCGACTTATTTTGATGATCTTGAATTTTATTGGCATTGGCACTAATATGACATGTACCTAACTTAATCTTTTTAACATTTTATTGAAACTAATTTAATATTTAATTTATAATGATATGCATATGCCTAAAAATATTGACTTAAATAATGACATACTTAAAAGTTTGCGTAATGAGGTTGTACATCACCTGACCTATATTGATAATCCTAAATTGTATTTGACACTAAGAAACTTAATCTCTGACATTTATTGATACTAATTTTACTTGATTTGTCATGTTAAGAGTGTGCATATTATTATTATTATTGACTTTATATAAAAGTTCACACAATAAAATTGCATGTCACCTGACGTATTCTGATGGTTCTGAATTATATTTGACATTGGTATTGATATGACATATAATTAATTTAATCTCTGTGACATTTAGTGAAACTGATATAATTTAATCTAATTTGTAATGATGTGCCAATTAATATTAATTTTGAATTTATTAATGATATGAAAGTTTACATAATCTCAAAAGGCAAATGATAATTGACAATGTTAATTATATATATTTGTGCGCCTCTGGGCAAAACATAGAGAATCTATCTATTTTTAACACCTCACACTCCGTTGTAATCTGACCTATATTTACAAATAAATAATTCTGATTCTGATTCTGATTTTAAGTATTTGTGCCAAGTTTGAAGTTTAAGTTTATTCATACTATTTTTTTGGAGTAAATCAAGCTACGCACTATAATACCGGCCTTAAAAATCGAATTACCACTTTTTTACCCGTCAGGGATCTACTTTCGAAAGACCCATTTCTTATTACTTACTTAGGCAAATATTCCTTCCAAGTTTCAAGTTTATTAACCAAATGAATAAGATTTTTCGTATAAAGTTTTTCCCCACTTTTCACCCCACACAGGAGGAATTTTGAAAAATGTTTGGGATGTGTTCATAACTTGACTCCAAGATTATGTCCAACAATTTTCGAATTAATCAAGCCACGCAGTAAAATGGAAAATTAACTACTCCTTTTCACCCCGTCAGAGGTAGATTTTCGCAAAACCCTGATACATGTTATTCTTTACTTTTGGTCTTAAGTATAAATACTGATTTTCGACTTAATCGGAGACCGCACGTTAAAATTCTTCCATACAAATGTTGACACCCCCTAATCGCCCTTTAGGGGGTAGTTTAGAAAAGCAAAAAATGCCAAAATTCATAATTTACTTAGATAAGTATTCATGCCAAGTTTCAAGTATATTAACCAAATGAATAAGATTTTTCATATAAGCTGTATCCCCACTTTTCACCCCCACAGGGGTGGAATTTTGAAAAATCGTTTGGAATGTGTTCATTACTTGACTCACAGATTATTTATACCAATTTTCGAGTTAATTAAGCCAGGCAGTAAAATTTGCCCTGTAAAATTAACTACCCCTTTTCTCCCCGTTAGGGGTAGATTTTCGAAAAACCCTGATACACGTAATCCTTTATTTTTGGTATTAAGTATAAATACTGAATTTTGAGTTAATCGGACCGCGCGTTAAAATTCTTCCACACAAATTTTGACACCCCCCAATCCCCTGTTAGGGGGTGGTTTAGAAAAACAACAAATGCCAAACTTTATAATTTACTTAGATAAGTATTCGTGCCACGTTTCAAGTTTATTAACCCAAGTAATAAGATTTTTCATATAAGCTGTATCCCCACTTTTCACCCCCACAGGGGTGGAATTTTGAAAAATCGTTTGGAATGTGTTCATTACTTGACTCACAGATTATTTATACCAATTTTTGAGTTAATTAAGCCTGGCAGTAAAGTTTGCCCTGTAAAATTAACTACCCCTTTTCTCCCCGTTAGGGGTAGATTTTGGAAAAACCCTGATACACGTAATTCTTTATTTTTGGTATCAAGTAATAAATACTGAGTTTTGAGTTAATCGGACCGTACATTAAAATTCTTCCATACAAATTTTGACACCCCCCCATCCCCCTTTAGAAGGTAGTTTAGAAAAACAAAAGAGACCAATTTTCATAATTTACTGACATAAGTATTCGTGCCAAGTTTCAATTTTATTAACCCAAGGAATAAGAGTTTTCATACAAACTTTCATCCCCTATTTAACTCCCTTAGGGGTTGAATTTCGAAAATTCCATCCTTATTCCTCGTCTACATTATAAAGAAAACCTCTGTGCAAAATTTCAGCTTTCTAGGTCCAAGGGTTTAGGCTGGGCGTTGATGAGTCAGTCAGGACTTCTCTTTTTATATATATAGATAGATAGATGTATACAAAAACTTGTAAAACATTTTAAAAGAGTAACGGTGGAGTTTCTTGCCCATTCTTCTCCACACGAAAACTACATTTTGGAATGGGCGACTAAAATCAATTCTATATTTTTTCATTTTAAATTTTGACGTTCAAAAGTGCCTTTTAAGTGCCTATTTGAAATAAATGATTTGACTTTGACTTTGACTTTGAGGAATAAATATTTTAAATATAAAGATACCTTCGCATAAACCTATTAAAACTATGAATATAATATAATACCTAATTACATATATATATAAGCACAAATAAATATAGGTACATAAATTGTAAGTTTGTAATTATGTGAACCGTGGATTCGTTTATTGATTATATGATGTATGTTGACTTGGAAAAGAATGGGAATTAGGAGTACGTCGTGCTTTCTTAGGTTTCCTACAAAATGGTTGAGCTGGATGGTGCTGATCCACGCGTCATGTTCGTGAACAAGCGACTGCAGATCATCTCTTAACTGCCAGGACTTATTTTTAATATTATGTTTTTAATTTGTATTTTCATTTTACTTTTGTACATTGTTCTCTCATATAGAAGCAATAAGAATTAATGTACCCAGGATTATGTAATATCTTGATTTAAAGAAGAACCATCTTCATCTTCTCTATAGAGATCTCTACGTTTTGGAATGGGCAATCAGCTTCAACTTTCTGACTAACTGATAGACTCTTTGGCAATTCAAAAGTGCCTGTTAGCGGTTTAATTGAAATAAATGCTTTGAGTTTGGTTGAGCTAACAATAAAGAAAGAAAGAAAATAAATTTATTTGATCCAGACACACTATTCACACAAAAAAAAAACAACTAAAACAGTAGGTATTGTGTGCCTCACAGCTGCGCAAATTAGGCCCAGTAAATATCAGACAACTAAAGCCTGACGCTGAAAAAATAAAATAACTACTGACGAAGAAGCACGGGATGGGTTTATGGAAGTTAGAACAGATTATTGTTAATCATTCTGCACCTTTCTTCTGCTTATAATATTTTTTTTAAACTTTTAACTTTTAACTTTTTTTTTTTAAACTTTTTTTTATCTTCAGTTTTCTTCTTGAAATGACCGCGACATTGAAAACGTCGGAATACCAGCATAATCAGCCTATAATCTTCCTAACTGCTGGGACACAAACCTCTCTGTGGAGTGGAGTTTGGCACCTTCAGTAGCGTCCATCAGGGCCTCAAGTCTGCTATTACAATAGTGTCAGAATGGTCTATCGTTGATTTCTTAATTGTTGATTTTGACAAGTTTGTTAATCTACTAATATAATGGCGTCATTATGACTTTCCAATGGTCAACCACAGACAATCCATTGAAAGAAATGGCATAAAATGGTAATCTCGTAAATAATGACAAATTAATAAATGTAATATTTATTGCCATTTACGAACTTCTTACTACTCCAGATTGCAAACACTAATACGTAATATGTAAAAATATATATTAAATTAAATCTAGCATGAAAATTAGTAGTTTTTCTCAGACCATTGACCGACCAATGATCGACCATTATGAATTTAGCAGATTACGAACTTTTAGCAAAATGACAATGGGATCGTGTTGGAATGACGAATTTATAAAAATAGCAGACTGGGGCCCCAGTTCCCGTGACGTGCAGACAACAGGATTATGCTGGACACGATATTAAGAGCCCCATTGTTTTCAGAAACGTTACTACTTTTACAAACTACTAATATGGTAATAATACCACAATCTATACTAATAACAAAGCTTACCAAAGCAGAGTTTGTTTGTTTGAACGCGCTAATCTCTGGAACTACCGGACGGATTTGAAAAATTATTTTTGCATTTGATAGCTCAATTCTTGAGGAAGGTTCATAACATCACGCTATGACCCTTAGGAGCCGAATAAAAAGAAAAAAGCCAGAAAGATCGCTAACCGAAAACGAAGTGACAGCGCGGGCACAACATAGGTACCTACATTTCACGCGGACGAAGTCGCGGGCAGAAGCTAGTGTTAATATATAACATGTTTATTCTGAGAGTATCCTCCGGATAGAGATACTTTCCTTTTAGTGAACACTTTCGTTGTATGACTTCTGACCTGCCATTGTGGGACAACAACTTAAATGCTTCGGAAAACGAAAGTTACCTATTTTTAGTACGCTATACTTTAAGCACCTACCTATGGCCCTGCTGAAGCAATGATTCAATTTGTCAAAATTGTAGATAAAAGGTTCCTTAAATAGTAAGATACAAGATTAATGACGATCCCTCAATTGTAAGGTCAGCATCAGAACAGTAGGTGTCCTCAGTGAACCCTTGCAGTTGTTAAGATTGGTGAGGAGTTGAACAAACATTCAAATATTAATTAATTAACCACTCACGCATCCCGTTATCCGCCTTACGTCATCTCAAAATAAGTATGTAATTAACAGAATTATAGTAATTGAAATCATCAATACAACTAAAGTCATTGAAACCATCTAAGCTCATATTACCTTATTGATTGACTATTTCTGAAATATCAATGTATTCAAAAAGCATGCTTTAATAGTAAGCCGAACTAAAAAGTAGAAAACATTTATAAATATGATAATTGATAAGTTAAAAACAGTATTTAGTAATTTGCGGAAACTTAAAAACCACTACTTATCAATTAATACCTACTTAAATACCTAATCAATACCTTAATTACAGCTTTACTCAGTTAAAAAAAAACACATAATAAAATATGAATAAAAGCGTCATGAAATTAACAGTTCATTTGCAAGGAGGCAAAGTATGGCCGTATAGGCAATTTAAATACAAATAATGACAAAAACATTTAGCGCGGACGGAACGTACGGAAAGCGTAAACATGGATGTGCGGCGCTGGCCGGTCGGACACCGTTAGCTCTCTCGTATAAATGAAGAACCCCTCCCGGCCGCCTTAGTACACCGCGACACCAACCATGCGACTATACGCGTTCCTACTGGTCACCGCGGCCGCGCTGTGCGTGCGTGCCGCCTCTATCCCCGCAGCGGAAACAGAGAAAAAAATAATCGAAGTCGTCCCCGATAATCTTGATAAATTGTCAGAAAATACATCCAGTGAACAGGAACTCATCGATCAAGCAAACACCATCAAGGATGTCGATAACAAATTGCGCGCTAAACCAGCGGACATCCCCGTCAAAGTCTTCGATGAGAATGCGTTCGGGCTCTTAACTGACGTAGAACTCGACGAAGAAATAAACAGACCAACTCCAGACTTGCGGAATCCTGGCCCACCTCAACGTCAAGAACATGAGACTCAAAACCCTGAGTATTATGTATCTGAACAACAGACAGTCGCGGTCTTCAAACAGAGCATCAACGATGCACAGAATGTTTTAAGGCAAGGATTCCAGGGAATTACCGACGGCATCCAAAATATTATAGAAACCAACGAGCCGATTCAAACATTACAACAGAACATCCAGTCTCTGCGAGACAGTTTCACTGCTCAAATTGTTAAAGTTAATGAAACTATTCAAAGTTACCTAAACACAGAAAGTGCAAGTATTGATAAGCCTGCTGCAGAACAGACTAAAGCTGGTTTCCATCAAATTGAACAAGGCCTTTTTAAACTCAGAAATGATTTCAACAGAGGAGTGAGCACTATATCTGGTGGTGTCGAGGTGGTTGCAGCTCTGAAGGCTGACAGTGAAACCCCTAACGAAAGCTCTGGAGCGGGGTATGCAAGGGGGGGATGGAGGGGGGGCTTAGGGGATCAGACCGGAATAAATCGGCTCAAGCCCCGCTCCTGCCAGCCCCGCTTCTGCCAGCCCCGCTCCTTCACCAGTGCCAGTATTGCCAATCCTCCAGATCGTGCAATTCATGTCCAATCAATTTCAAGAGTCTTTGAAAAATATGACAGAAACAATGAACAAATTCACTCAAGGTCAGAGTTGGAACCCATTCAACCAGGCCTCGGGCACAACAGCTAAACCAGCTGTCCCGGAGGGAGCGCAGAGTGACTCTCAAGTAACTTCTGCTCCATCAACAGCTTCCACCAATTTCTTCCAAAATTTACAAAGTCAAATAAGTAACTTCAATAATCCAGTTCAAGCAATTTTTCAACAGCCGGCTGGGCAGGGCTGGGGTAACGGTCCAGTACAACAAGCAGTAAATAATTTCTTAAACATCTTCCAAACCAACAAGCCTGCAGGTCAAGCTCCACAGGGCACTCCAGGACAGCAGCCTGCACAAACGCCTAGTAAGCCAGTAGAAGCTGCCGTCAAGCCCGACATCAAACCTGAAGCACAGGCACTGACAGCCAAGCCAGCTGCAGACGCGGAGACTCCCGCGCAAGCCGCCGCCGTCACCCCTGCCGGCCCCATTCGGCAGATCCTACAGAACAACCATATCACCCAGGGCATAGCCGGCGCCGTGCAGCGGCTACAGAACATTAACAATCCCGAGAAACCAAGAGACGAACAAACCGCAGAACAAGTCAAAAAACTAGATGAGGACAAAGCTGACTCTCAATCTAAAAAAGGAGGCGGTCCAAATACTGGTGAGTAAAAAAACAGTGTAACTTAACCCTTAGGTATGTCATTATACCTACTACTAAATACATTGTTTGACAAATTTTCCAACAGTGGCAGCATGGGGAGTTTTCATCAATAGTCTGATAGGCACCATAAGTGCTGTTATAAATGGTACCGCTGCAACCATCAGCACAGCAGTTAACAGTGCTATAAATACAGTTGGCAGTAATATTCAGGTACCGGAACGAAGAGTTTCTGAGTTCTGTGTGGGCTGTGTCACTGTTTGTAACCGATGTACATTGTGAAATAACATTTTTGTCCGATGTGTCGCTTTTGTCAGTGTTGTTCGCGTCAATAGCAGGTTTCCTGTGACAACAAAGGGTGCTTTTGGGCCAGTTATCTGCGAGGCTTATGTTGTGTTTAATATGTTCAATATGTTCTTAGGCCGGGGCGGGGCTTAAAACTTATGTTGGAACTAAAATTGACTAGCGAAGCGAGTTCCTGCGATAATGGTCTCATTTATCAGTTGCCTCTCTACTTCTTTACTCACCGCTGACCTAAATGAGATATCCCAATGAGAACCTTTGCTATTAACACGACTTTTTCCAATTGTTGGTCAGTTCGGAGTTAATGACCTAACTAGGTGACAACTTGGGTTGGCGCCCAATAGCTACAGTGATAATATTATAATATACTTATCAATGGGTAGGTAGTGCTATAAAACCGACTTCTAATTAAGAGAAACATTTGTAAATTCAGGCGTAAAGTTTTTGATGATGATGTGTTTTTGATGAAAGTTTTTGAATGATGATGTTTAGAAGTTACTGTTTATTAATTTGTTAACTTATGACAAGAATTAAGTGTTGATGTTAACGTCACATTTAGGACGATTTAACCCCGAACAAATTAATAATTCATACAGGTCTTGGTAATAACAAACGTTCTTCTAAACGAGATCTTTTTGTTTAACTATGTCCGACCGACAATAATTGAAGAAATAACAGGATTTCAATAACAATTATTTTTTCAATGAACGCAATGGAATCAGGGTACCTATTGAACTGTAGAAGTAAACCCAGTCATGCCAGTAGGTACCATTACATTATGTATAGTGGGCTATGTGTTAACATATTATGTATAAGTGTACTGTAACCAGTACATAACAGTCAGTTAATTTTTGTAACTATTCTAGCGTTAGATTAGCTAATTATAGAGCTATCAAGCAATGCAATACATGCTACTGTGTGTAATAACCAGAACGAACAAAATACTCCAAGTATTAAAATCAATCTTGTTAGTCTACATACTTATTTAAAAATTTGCCCTAACTGCATTTTTTTTTTTTTTTTCAGTATGTGTCGGCAAAAAAATACAAAAAAAAAAGCTTCAATATAATATACTAGCACAGAAAGTAACTTCATTGAATTTTATTTGACACAGCACAGACCGTGAGGGCAAACATTATCTATGCATAAGCGCATTTTGGTGCTAATTAGCACCCCCCTGTGAGGTGACTTTCAACATTTCCAAGAAAAACAGGTTTATTTTATTTGTAAGAATGACACTTAAAATAAGTAGAACGTGTTTGTCGAAGCTCAACTTTATGGATTAACGGTGTCTTGACCACGCAGTCCTTTGTAAGAACAGGAAAACTTTTAATGTTTTAGAATCCTCATGATATTATTTAGGGTAAGTAGGCTAACGAGTTGTTTTTCCTCGAGTTTATAACAAAGTAGATATTATATGGTGAGTAAATCTCCTGAGGTAGCTACTGGCGCTTACCAATAGGTACCAAATGCCAAGAGGTTATATTTAGGTAGATACGTTTATTTTTTTTCCACCGTCGTAGGTAGATAATTTGTTTCTAACACTGTTGTTTAACCATCAAACTCGATCACCATTTCTCATGTTTGAGAAAATTAATGATTATTTTTTATTCCCAGGGGATAATAACGACAACAACGACAGCCACGTAGGACAACTAGAAGAAGTCAAAGAAGAAATTGAGAAGGTCCCAGAAGTTCAGAAGGCTTCTGAAGACCAAATTAAAGAACATAAGACCGAAAAGGTCGTTGACAAGACTGAATAAGTCACAGTGTGATACTTACAAGTGTATTTATTTATTAAGAGATATTTTAATGTAAATAAAAGACAAAGATGACGAGAATAAAAGTTTTCTTCAACTGAATTATTGTTTCTTTTTGTCCTTAGTTAGACAAACTTCGACCTGACGAACTTCGTACCGCCTAAATGTATGAGAAAATGAATTATCCTCATTATTATTTTTTTCCGTGAATTTTTCCCATTATATTCGGGGCAAAAGTAGATGATGAAAATCAGAAATTCAATACTAATTAATGAACGGAGTTCGCGTCAGATCTGTGTGGCGTCGAAGTAGTAAATGTTTGGTATAATTTACAATCACATAACGACACTTCGACGCCACACAGTTCTGACGCGAACTCCGTTCATTAGTATTGAATTTCTGATTTTCATCATCTACTTTTGCTGTTGACTGTACAAGAGAATTGGCACCACTGTCAGTCAGACTCCGTTGAGCGCGCGGGAGTGTTGGTGATGTTGTTGTGCGTTAATAATCATTAAGAGATTGAATGGTTTTTCTTTGTAATTCTTATTTATTATTCGTTTGAGTTAAATATTTTGAAAATTGAAAAATTAAGGGGTAGTTCTTATTTCTAGAGTTTTTTTTTATATAAAAGTTAAAATAAGTAAACTTATGTTAACTTTTAAAATAAGTAAATAAGGTATATTTACTTATTTTAACTTTTGATTCTATAATAAAAACAGTAAATTTGTTGATTCCGAATTCCCGGGATTTTTTCGATACAAAAGTGCATTCCATAATATTAGCCAACACCTTAGACTAAGTAAATATTCCTACACCCGATTTGATTCTATAGTAAAAAAACTAAATTTGTCGAATTCCCGGGATTTTTTCGAAATCAACGCCCAGCCTAAACCCTTGGACCTAGAAAGCTGAAATTTTGCACAGAGGACAAAAAGAGAAGTCCTGACTGACTGACTGATTGACTGACTCATCAACGCCCAGCCTAAACCCTTGGACCTAGAAAGCTGAAATTTTGCACAGAGGATAAAAAGAGAAGTCCTGACTGACTGACTGACTGACTGACTCGTCAACGCCTAGCCTAAACCCTTGGACCTAGAAAGCTGAAATTTTGCACAGAGGTTTTCTTTATAATGTAGACGAAGAATAAGGAAGGAATTTTCGAAATTCAACCCCTAAGGGAGTTAAATAGGGGATGAAAGTTTGTATGAAAACTCTTATTCCTTGGGTTAATAAACTTGAAACTTGGCACGAATACTTATCTAAGTAAATTATGAAAATTGGTCTTTTTTATTTTTCTAAACTACCTTCTAAAGGGGGATGGGGGGTGTCAAAATTTGTATGGAAGAATTTTAATGCACGGTCCGATTAACTCAAAACTCAGTATTTATACTTAATACCAAAAATAAAGAATTACGTGTATCAGGGTTTTTCGAAAATCTAACCCTAACGGGGAGAAATGGGGTAGTTAATTTTACAGGGCAAATTTTACTGCCTGGCTTAATTAACTCAAAAATAAGTATAAATAATCTGTGAGTCAAGTAATGAACACATTCCAAACGATTTTTCAAAATTCCACCCCTGTGGGGGTGAAAAGTGGGGATACAGCTTATATGAAAAATCTTATTCATTTGGTTAATATACTTGAAACTTGGCATGAATACTTATCTAAGTAAATTATGAATTTTGGCATTTTTTGCTTTTCTAAACTACTCCCTAAAGGGCGATTAGGGGCTGTCAACATTTGTATGGAAGAATTTTAACGTGCGGTCTCCGATTAAGTCGAAACTCAGTATTTATACTTAAGACCAAAAGTAAAGAATAACATGTATCAAGGTTTTGCGAAAATCTACCTCTGACGGGGTGAAAAGGAGTAGTTAATTTGCCATTTTACTGCGTGGCTTGATTAACTCGAAAATTGTTGGACATAATCTTTGAGTCAAGTTATGAACACATCGCAAACATTTTTCAAAATTCCTCCTGTGTGGGGTGAAAAGTGGGGAAAAACTTTATACGAAAAATC
This sequence comes from Globia sparganii, assembly GCA_949316385.1. NCBI lineage: Eukaryota > Metazoa > Arthropoda > Insecta > Lepidoptera > Noctuidae > Globia > Globia sparganii. The sequence goes on from OX438664.1 coordinate 22,661,205, forward strand.
TTATTCATTTGGTTAATAAACTTGAAACTTGGAAGGAATATTTGCCTAAGTAAGTAATAAGAAATGGGTCTTTCGAAAGTAGACCCCTGACGGGTAAAAAAGTGGTAATTCGATTTTTAAGGCCGGTATTATAGTGCGTAGCTTGATTTACTCCAAAAAAATGGTATGAATAAATTTAAGCTTCAAACTTGGCACAAATACTTATCTAAGTAAATTATAGTTTGTCATTTTATGTTTTTCTGCTCTAAAGGGAGATTGAGGGTGTCAGTAAATTCTTCCATACAAATGGAAGAATTTTATCGCGCGGTCCAATAATATAAACTCGGAACTCAGTATGTATACTTAAGACCAAAATAAATAAAAAAATGTGACTGGGTTTTCCGAAAATCTAACCCTAACGGGGTGAACGGGGGTAGTCTATATCACAGAGGAGTATTTTATTGCGTGGCTTGATTCAATGGGAAATTGGTATAAATAATCTTTAAGTCAAGATATGGAAACGTCCCAAACATGTTTTCAATATTTCGCCCCTATGCGGATAAAAACTGTTAAGGAATGCATACTCCTTCATAGTATTCTATGGTTGTGTTGCCTAGCAATACTGACTGTTGTTAAAAGTCTTGTCATATAAATTATTATTCGTTTTAGTAAGCTATCAATATACTTTTTCTCGTTTCTCATATCTTTAACTGTTTTACTATATCCTCGCCACCTAACTTTAACATGGTAGCAGAGCGTGGTTAGCTGCGAGAGAAGCTCCAAAAGTTTTTCCCAGTAGGGAAGAATAACTAAGAAAAAAAAAAAAATCTTGCAAAAAGTGTACCTACCTATACAAATCCTTCGAAAATGGATAAGGCTATAGCTGAAGCCTCAAAGGTACAAATAGTGCACCTAAACGGAAACAACTACAAGCACTGGAGATATAGGATCGAAACGGTATGCAGAGCCATTCCCGGAGCTGAACAAATTTTAGAAGGAAAAATAATCAAGCCCGGAGAACTAGCTAAGACAGCTGATGCTGCTGCTAAAGAAAAATATGAGAACGATTTACAACAATTTTTAAAGATTGATTGTATAGTATTGACTCTGATGACAACGAATATGACGGACGAGTTACTGGAGCAAGTCATGCGTTACAAAAGCGCAAAAGAGGTATGGGACGAACTAGAACGCCTATACAGTGGAAGTAGCGAAGACAAAAGTTACGATCTCTGTCTAAAATTCTTTGATTATAAAAAAGATCCTGAACATGACATAAGAAAGCATATATCTGCGTTGAAGAATATTTGGCACGAGCTGAATAGCCAAATCGAAGCAAATCTGCCTGAGATATTACTGATTTGTAAGATACTTGGAACTTTGCCACAAGATTATTTTGCTTTTAAGTCAAGTTGGCTTTTAATAACAAAAAAGGATCGGACAGTGGAGAATCTGACGTCGCAACTGAGCGCTTATGAAAAAACATTGACTACTAAAGAAGAAACGGAGAATACCGAGGAAGTATTAGCCGTTAAGACACTGAAGAAGAAGAAGAATAGAGTTTTCAAATGTAATTATTGTGGAGAAACTGGCCATGTTGTGCGGAAATGCCAAAAATGGATAAAAGATGGTAGACCTCCAAAGCCGTCAAACGCTGGACAAAACCCAAATGTGACTGTAAATATGACTGTGTTAGCTATTGAGAATGGATTGCCAATAGATAAAGTTAACTGGTACGTTGACAACGGAGCGACAAGCCATGTAACTAACAGAGGTGACTTCTTCGAGAGCTTTGAGCACTTCAAAGGCACACATACGGTGACTGCGGCGAATGGAGAAACCATTGAAGCAATTGGTATAGGCAACATTAGAGCTGAAGCCATCGTTAATGGAAAAGTTGAGCAAATACTTTTGAAAGACGTTTGGTATGTCCCAAAGATTATAAGAAACTTATTCTCAATGCTGTCTGTGCATGATAACTTGATCACAAGTACGTTCGAGTCTAAACCTAAGCAATGTGTAGTAAAAGTAAATGGAGTAGCAAAAGTAATTGGAACTAGAACGATTAAAGGGGGATTATTCAAGCTGGAGTTGAAATGTGTCGCGCCCAAAAATCAGGAAGTCAATCAATTACTAACAAATCCTTCACAAGTATACCATGAAAGGCTGGTACATCAGAACAAAAGACATGTTCGTCAGGTCATCGAAAGTGAGCTAGGATTAAAAATGGAGAACAACCAATCCGACATTTGTGAAGGCTGTGTCTATGGAAAGGCGCACAGGCATTCATTTGGAACAAGGGTTAGAGCCACTAAATCTGGAGAACTAATCCATACAGATTTATGCGGACCATTTCCATATTCGATTTCGAAGTTTCGATATTACATTCTGTTCAAGGACGATTTCACACGATATCGTCACATCTATTTTCTTCGACAAAAGTCTGAATCAGCTTCAAAGCTGAGGGTATTCCTAAACGAAGCTAAAGCAGCAGGACATGTCATTAAAGAAATGTTAAGTGACAACGGAGGGGAATTTGTTAGTGCGGAATTCAAAAATATCCTAACTGAAAACGGAATTAAGCAAAGATTCACAATGCCCCACACCCCAGAGCAAGCAGGCTGCGTAGAGCGTGAACATCGGACGGTAGTAGAAGCCGCACGCGCCATCATGCATGCACATGATAAAATTCCTGATGACTTGTGGGCAGAGATAGTAAATGCGACAGTCTACGTGTTGAATCGCACAGGGCCAACGAACGTGCCAAGCAAATCTCCACATGAGTTGTGGTATGGAAAGAAGCCAGCGATAAAACATTTTAGAATACTTGGTTGCACCTGCTATGCCCATATTCCTAAAGCTAATCGCAAGAAGCTGCACAAAAAGGCACAAAAAGGGATACTTATTGGTTATGAAGGAGATGAAGGACAAAGAACAAAGAAGCATTCAAAGTGATTAGATCCAGAGATGTCACTTTTGAAGAGGTACCTTTACTGGGAAAATCAAAAGAGGATGTAATTAAACCAAAAGAGCCGACTCCTGTTCTTCAGAGGAATTTCAATCATAATTTCCCAAGTCTCGAGAGAGAACATGAAATGAATGTTAATACAGAGATTGGAGAACGACATGCTTCAAAGGATCAAATCGAAATCATTTCAAGACCTTCTTCATCAAGGGCACATATAGAAACCAATGAAGAAATGGTAGATGATATCAATGAATCAGATTTCGAGTCCTTGCCTTCTGAAGAAGAAAACGAAAACCTAGCTGAAGAAAACGAAAGCTACAATTCTGATGAAAACCGCATGGTTCTCAGAGATAGAGCAAACCTAAAGCCTCCTGTAAGGTTTAATGATCATATTATGGCTCTGGAAGCCAACAATTTATACGAGCCCCAAACCTATAAGCAGGCAATATCATGTAAAGACAAAGAAAAGTGGACAAATGCTATCGAGAGCGAAATAAATTCGTTAAGAGAGAACGAAACATGGGAGCTAGTCGAACTACCAAGAGGTCGAAAAGCCATCCCATGCAAGTGGATTTTCAAAATAAAGACCAATCCGGATGGCTCTATTGATAAATACAAGGCTCGGTTAGTTATAAAGGGATATTCGCAGAAGAAAGATATTGATTTCCACGAAACTTTTAGTCCAGTTGCTAGAAGCAGCACGATAAGAGCCGTCTTGAGCGTAGCTGCAAGGGAGAAACTCAAGTTATCACAATTCGATGTGTCTACAGCCTTCCTTTATGGCACGTTAGACGAGGAGATTTATATGAAACCGCCTGAAGGTTATGCTGACGAGAGGTATGTCTTCAAATTAAAAAAGAGCTTGTATGGACTAAAGCAAGCCCCACTCTGTTGGAACAGATGTATCACAGACTATATCGTAAATGCAGGATTCAAGCAGAGTAATTCTGACCCCTGTTTGTTTATAAGAAGACAAGGAAAGGAGAAAATTATTCTGGCCCTGTATGTTGACGACGGTCTATTGGCATATACCAGCGAGAAAATGGCTAACTGTTTCTTGAATGAATTGAAAGCACATTTTAAAATAACAGTAAAACCCTCAAGCTACTTTCTAGGAATAGAGATAAAAAGGTTCTCTGATGGTTCCATTTTTCTGTGTCAGAAATCATACGTTACCCGCTTGTTGGAGAGATTTGGCATGGCCGAATGCAAGCCAGTGACAACACCAATTTTAAAGGCAAACAATACTCAGGTTGTGGAATCTACTACGAAGATATTTCCCTACCGTGAAGCTGTTGGTGCCTTGTCTTATTTGATGACAAGCACAAGGCCTGATATTGCCTATGCAGTAAGCGTTGCGTCGCGAAATTTGGAGAAACCGACAAAAGAGAACATCCTGAATGTAAAAAGAATTATGCGATACATAAAAGGAACTATGGATGAAGGTATACGTTACAGGACAGATAATGTTCATAGTTTGGAATGTTATAGCGATGCAGATCATGGTGGTGATATGGAAACTGCGCGATCTACATCAGGCATTCTCTGTATGTACGCTGGAGGTGCTGTTTCCTGGTATAGCAAACGGCAGAGCACCGTTGCAATATCCTCGACAGAGGCGGAAATTGTAGCAGCCAGCGAAACCGCCAAAGAAATTATATGGTTACAGAAGATATTAAAAGATCTTACTGGTGCTAACTGTCCTGCGACGTTAAGTGTTGACAATGAAAGTGCAATAAAGCTGGCGAAAAAACCTACAGAATTTCACCAGAAGACAAAACACATCAGGATAAGATCTTTCTTCGTCAGAGAATGCTTACAAGATGGAAGCATGGCAATCAGCCATATGCCAGCAACCAGACAGATAGCTGACATGTTAACAAAACCGTTATATGGGCCCAGACTTGAAATGCTAAAGAAGATGGCTGGCATTATCATCAACAGGGGTGGATGTTAAGGAATGCATACTCCTTCATAGTATTCTATGGTTGTGTTGCCTAGCAATACTGACTGTTGATAAAAGTCTTGTCATATAAATTATTATTCGTTTTAGTAAGCTATCAATATACTTTTTTTTTTTTGTGAAGGTGAAAAGGTGGTCTTATTCCTTTGGTTAAGAAACTTGAAACTTTTCAACATTCGCCTCAGTAAAAATAATAAAGATTGTCACTTTTAGGGGTTTACTACTTACTTACTTAAATTTAAAAAGTATGAGTTTTAGGGTTTTACTTATTCGACTCCCACCGGGGTGGAAAAGGGTAATAACGTTTAAGGAGTAGAAACTTCAACTTCCATTAACACGAAAATGGGTATAAATAATCTTTATATCATAAAAATGGAAACGTACCAAATGCAAAAACAAGCCCTGTCGTGATGAAAAGGGAGGATAGTTTATTTGAAACATCTTAGGTAGTTTAACTAAAATATTGGCCCGAATACTTATTTCTTTAAATAAAGTAAGTATAAAGATCGTAATCAATAATTTTCGAAATACCTTTCAGGGGGAGGTGGAGAGGGTGTTAAATTTATTTGAGGAAAGTACGAAACCCATGCGGATGAAGTCGCGGGCAAAAGCTAGTAAATAAATAAATAAACGACACCGAGTTGTTTTTCACTTTGTAGTGTTTTTTTGGAAGTCGGTTGTTTTTTTTGTAAAAAAGTTTTTTTTACTATTGGGAATGTCACTGGTGGACAGTGTGAACATAATGGGAGAGAACACGGATCCCTGGGGGACTCCGGCACGGATGGGATGAGGTGAGGAGAGTGCACCTTTGATGCGGTAGCGGAAAGTGTAATTCGACAGAAAGTCTCGTAAGATGAGCACGAGACGGTCTGGCACTCCTAGCAGGTAGAGCTTATATAGTAAGTAAGCCATTGTGCCAGACTTTGTCGAATGCTTTCGTTATGTCAAAGAACAACTGTCATCGCGCTACGCTGGAAGCCAGCGCTAATGTGTTCTACGTTACAGTGGACCTGTTGGAAGCACAAGTGTTCCAACAGGTCCACCAAACTGCTCGTTGGGGGTAAGGCTCTTTGCTTCAGCACATTCTTTGAGTTGAGATGCTTATAAATAAGCCTCTCGTAGATTTTGCCAAGGACATTGAGCAAACTGATTAGGCGGTAACTGGTGGGCTCAAACTTGGGCTTGCGTGGCGTGAGGATACCGATGACGGTGGCCTCTTTCAACGCTTGCGGGAAGATGTTGTCGCACAGTGCACCATTGAAGATGGCGGTCATGAGCAATACGAGAGAGGTGGGATTGGTGATACTGTCCGAACCACGGGCTTTCCGAGCTTGGAACCTTTTAATGATGTCGTGTACTTCGTCTGGAATAACGAGAGGCAGAGGATCATATATCAGGGTCTTTGACTGGCGGGAGTGAGGTTTTACGTTTGGCTTCAGCGTCCAACTTGTTATGGTGCGCTTGGTCTACTGGTTGAGAGCTGGGAGTGCAGTGGGACTCTAGGCTGTCGGCAAGACATTCGGCATTATCGGGGCTATCAAATGCGACGCTTTTGTCGGGGTGGATGAGAATGAGCTTTCAAAGGAGGTTGAAGAATTTATTTATGGAGCCTGGTGTACCTACCTTTTTTTAAATTCAAAATGGCCACACATTAAAACCTATACAGGGTTATTTGTAAAACACCAGCAACCTCTTAAGAGGTCATTGTACTCATCATTATGAACAACTTTTACTATGGGACCAAACCTGAAATCGCGACAAAAATCAATCAGCTGTTCCCTACATTTTGACGAGATAGACGAAGATAAATGTAGGGAACAGCTGATTTTTATTTCGCGGTTTCAGGTTTGGTCCCATAGTAAAAGTTGTTCATAATATTGAGTACAATGACCTCTTAAGAGGTTGCTGGTGTTTTACAAATAACCCTGTATAGGTACCACGGAGCAAATACGCTCCGTGATAGGTACGAAAAAAAATGGCGGACAGGTAGGTATGCTACGGACCTTCAAAGTTCTTTCGTATTAGGTTTTTGTTTGGAAAAACCAGTAACCTTAAACTACTATTATAAACTAGCGGCGTAGGCGCGTTCATGTTAACACGTTCGCTTGAAATAAACGCAGCTCGCAGTAAATATAACGTTGTATAATTTTAACGCTTCCACACAATATTCCATGCAATACACCCATCACAGTTGACAGTACCCACGGAAACTGCTAATAACGAGCTTCGTCACTGTTTATTAAGTCATGTTTATTGATGGAACCAATGTAAACAAATTCAATAGCCTGACACTTTATAGTTAAGAATCAGAACACTATTACTCCTAGCGGAGGGCTATTTTTTATGAAATCGATTTTAACCCAGGCTCAAAAGTCATTTGTACCAAACTCTATTTCATAATTTGCCGCTAGGCGAAACGCTCCTAAATAAGAACAGTTCAGAAATTTCAAATTATAAAAAAGAAAATCGAGAAAATATACTGACCGGTAGGAGAACTTTGCCATGGTAGAAATAGGTCTGTAACTTCGTTAAGTAGCTTAACAAAATCTATGTACTTGTCTAGCGGGCTATCAAAACTCTATTTTTTCGTTATAAATTGTTTCTGAACTGTATGTAACATTGTTTGTAATTTACAGAGTCACTTATTCACTAACATGGAATTGCACGAATTAAAACATTAATTTGATTTAAACTTAGTTATTTAATAAAGTTACAAAATGTCCTCAAATTAAAGTACACAATAATGATAGCTAGTATTTCATAATGTCAAATGCTTTTAAAGTGCGTTTTGCTCGTCCGTCCTTCTCCTTCCTAGATAACGAGACGTTTACAAAGAATGATTTGAAAAAACTCTAAACGTCATGATGACGTCTAACGTGACCAATATTTTTAGTTTATAAAAATATTGTTGATTTGGCGTAAACATTAACAAAAAATAGGTTAGGCCTAATATTTATTGAAGAAACAGCAATATATTGTAGGTAATATCACAATGAATGGATTAGCGCTGAGAATAAACCGAGGTGGGAGCGGTAAATCTAAGAATTCCATTGGATATTCTTCTATTGTTATACCAACCTCGTTATTTGAAAATGCAGGTAAATAAACCGTTTTTTAAATAAAATGCTATCTACATGAGCTATCTATCTCTAACCATTCACTCATAAATATTCAGCCTATCATTTCATGCTTTCAAGAAATGCTAAACTTACAAAACGTGTTTTGTATTTTCAGTTGATAATATTACTGAAATTCAGGCTTTTGTCAATTCGCCGTCTACAGATGATCAATTTGCGATTCTGAAGAAGGTAATAGATACTAACAAGGGTGCCATCGACGATGATGTTATGAAGTTTTTGGTTGCCGCATTCTTCCATGCTGAGGCCAAACATCCTGTAAAATGTTTTATATCCAGGTATATTACTTTTTAGCTTCTGCTTGCGAGTTAAATTTGTTGTTCCCCCGACCCACCACGTCGCATCGCTTCGCCCGACCACACTATACTTACTATGCAATTACTTTATTTTTCCTTAGAATTCTTTCTGAATTTTTTTTTTTCGGCTCCTAAGGTTCGTAGTGTTATCTTAAATAGTTAATAACCTTCCTCGAGAATAGGGCTATTAAAGAAAAAAATATTTTTCTAAATCTGATTGGTAGTTCCAGAGATTAATGTATCTAAATAAACAAACTCTTCATTATTAGTGTAGATTGTGGCATAGTTAGATGTGGTCTCCTTCTAAGCTTTGTGCGCACAAAGTCACAAACACAAATTAAACATTACTAAAGTTAGGCTGTGAAATAGCATAGAAAACCACTACCAGTACTTCTACTGTATCATGAAAAAATAAAAAAGCTTCAGAACAAAGTTATTGATCTATAAGACCAGCATACCAACATGAATTATGCCTAAGATGATCAAAAACTGCCCTTATATGTACAAGAGCATTATTTGCATGGCTCTGATAATTTTTACTAAGCTACCAAATGACATAAAAGATATTTTAAACTTGACTCAATTAAACGCAGTCTAATATTTTTTTAATAAACAAATGCTACTATACTAGAAAGAAGAAACAAAGAAAGAAAATAAGTTTATTTGACCCAGGTTAAGTAGTAAGGCACACAAAAACAATAACAAAAAAAAAATAATAATAATAAATAAAAAAACTTAAAATAGTATTGTGTGCCTCACGGCTGCGCCAAATAGGCCCAGTTCAGCATAAATGTCAGACAACTAATGCCTGACGCTGGTTTTCAACTGGACCCTATGTTACGAGGACATCTTACGAATGTAAAGCAGTTTTATGATTTGTGTAGAGATTTAAATATAAAAATAAATAGTTAAAGTGTAGCGAATAATAAAAAAAAAAAAAACAAATGATAAAAAATAATCAAAAAAACGATTAAATATTAATTTAAAAATAATTATAGATAGTAATATAGTGATGTTTAAGGATGAAAAAAAAAAAAAATAAAATAAAATGGTGTGGCCAATACGTAATATAATAATAGATAAGTTCTATAACTTCATATCAATTAAACATTTACATTGGTCATGTCTAGCTTCCGTTGCGCATCTGTGAGGTACTGCCGCAGGCGTCTTTTAAATGTATCGATCGTGTTGATTGCTCGAATAGGTGGTGGCAGATTATTCCACACTTTGGAAGCCGCGTAACGGAAGCTACCTCTAAAAGCGGCTGTACTATGCGACTGGGTCGAGAGTTGCTGCGAGCATTGTCTTCTCCCACATTCTCGTCTACTGGCCAACCAACTCAACTTGTCATAAAGGTAGTCCGGTTTTTGGTATTTAACTACACCGAACAGAAGGCACGCCAAGTGTAGTTTGCGTCTCGATTTCATTTTCAATGTGAAGTGTCTGTTTAAAAATGGTGTCACGTGACTTCTGGGAGGAATTTTGTAACAAAACCGAGCACAAGCGTTTTGGACCCTTTGAATAAGCCGATCTGTGCGAGCCAATAGGCGTGGGCCATAGACAGTATCTGCGTAGTTTAACCTAGACAAAACCAGAGTTTCAACAAGCTGCTCCCGTAGTGTTTCGGACAAGTACGTCCTAATCTTGTACAGAACTTTCAGGCGGTAAAAGCAGTTTCTTAGTGAGTCGGCTACATGTTTTTCGAAACGAAGGTCTTTGTCCATAATTAGACCAAGATTCCGCGCCTCATAGACTCTGTCAATGGGTTCTCCCAATAGCTCCAGGTGAAACGTTGCGGGTAATTTAGCTAGTTGCTGCCTTGTGCCAAATACCATGAATTTTGTTTTGGTTGGGTTTAGCGACAGGCAATTCTCTTCAGCCCAGGGGGCGATTCTACGAAGGTCATCATTTAGGTCTTTAATGGCAGTATCGTATTCCTCTGGGCTAAAGGACAGGGTGGAGCATACGGTAGAGGTCTGCCCCACTTGGGCGGAACACCGCCGTGTTCTCGCAGAGGCGATCGGCAGCGGCGGCGACCTCTCGCGCCCGGCCCTGGTTCAAGCCATGGTCCGGGGTGAGAGGGAGTGGGAGGCAGTCACCTCCTTCTGCGTAGCAGTCATGCTAGCGAAGGAGGTGGCGGGACGGCTTAGGGATAGAGCCTCACGTCCCAGCCGCCGCGGGAGACGCTCCGGGCGTCGGGAGCCGCGTGATGACTCCCGGCCACCGTAGGCGCGGGCCTGCGGGCGGAGAGTAATGGGTAACTCTCCGTCCAATCAGGACCAGACCCGTGCCGGACGACGCGTACGTGTTCCACGCGCGCCTCAAAGAGATGTCAGCAGCAAGGAAGGGGCCCGAAAGGGTCGAAGCCTGCCGGGGCAGCGGGATTGTCCGAAAGGGTTAACGCTACCCCGGAACACAAAGGGCTAAGGAAGGAGCACGGGTGGGTTTTAGTCAGTAAGAGTCTGACACTCCCTTCTGCTCCACCCAGAGCGGGAGGGATCATTTGATGATTTCCCATCCACAAAAAAAAAAAAGCCTAAAAATTACGAACTTCCAACAAAACCTTTACAAACTTACATCCCCTATGTAATGTAACCCCTTTAGGGGATGAAGTTTCGAAAATCCTTCGATAAGTTAGGAAATCTTGTGCGAAATTCCATATTCTTCTAGAGCTAGCAGTGCGCTTTGTCTGTCAGTCATGCGCGGTCCGAGGGATGGGGGGGGGTTGTGGGGGGTCATGACCCCCCCCTAAAATCATTCAAGCTGTCGAGAGTCTGAATAATTGATTTGTCTTACTAACTTGTGCCACGGAGACCTCGACGGGCATAAAACATTAAGAACATAGGCAGAAATGGGGACTGCCAAAAAACTTAAAACTATTATTATTATTATTATTATCTATTTATTTCAGGCCTCAAGGCCCATACAAACACATACAATACAATATTAATATAACTTAAAAATACTATAAATACATAAACCATTATAATTACACTAAAAACTAACTAACACACACGAAGTGTCTGCGTCGTGTTTCGCTGACTGGTGTCATGACTATGAAATGACAGTGGGTCTTTAACACGCATAAAAAAGTTTTTACTTCAAAAAGCCTGTTGTAAAATATACTGGATGAAATTGACTAGGTTCGCCAAATATAAACATCTAATTCACCGTGATAGAAAATTTAGACTTTTAGAGCATGTCATTAGGAAAGGGATGCACATTATACGTGCGCTTATGCAAGCGGTTTGGCAACGTCGTCGCGCGTCCTTTTTTTCGTAGGTACGGTCAAAATTTGGTAAGTACCTACTACTAGTTCAACGTATTGCCAACTTGATTTATGTTGTGAAGTTGTGATTTCTGCGATGACTAGATTGCTTATCGGACGCGCGCTAAAATTTACACTTTAATTTTCGTATTTGTTTTGATAAATTAGAAAAAAAAATCCGTAAGTAACGACGTTTAGGTATTCGTATCTACTTGAAGGCAAAAACTTAGTTTGCACTATCTAAGACGATAATTATACGATTTTTTCAAGAATTTTGATTTGGGACATGACAATTTATAATGATTATTTAGCAGTTGCTGGACCTCCTATTTCGATTTGGCGCAAGTTTTCAAGTTTTTTTTTAGTAGAATCTAGGATGCAAGAGCGAGCGAAACAAACTCAGGATATTGGGCACCCCGTTCCTAAGGCCAGATTTAAAAACCTAAGCTGTTGTAAAACGAGTGCATTTCGTCATAATTCGATAAATTAAGTTCTCTTTCTGTATAATGGACAAAAGTGAACGGAACCTATTTAAGGTAGGGTGCTAAAATTTTCAGGCTCGCTTCACTCGCTCTTGCAATCTGCATTCTGTTGATTCTTGAGCATTTCTTCTTAAGTCGGCAAAGCAAGCAATTCCTAGTCCTTTTAGATTGAAAAGAAAATCGAGCCTATCCAAGAATGTACAAAATTTTCGAGCTCGCTTCGCTCGCTCTTGCAATCTAAATTCTCATAGTTGCTTGGACCTGCCTGCATAAATCGACAATGTAACTTCTATTTGAGCATAAAAATATCAAACAAAACCTAACCAAATCGAGGCGGGTTGTTAAAATTTTCGAGCTCGCTTCGCTCGCTCTTGCAATCTAAATTCTCATATTTGCTTGGACTTGCCTGCATAAATCGACAATGTAACTCCTATTTCAGCATAAAAATATCAAACAAACCGAGGCGGGTTGTTAAAATTTTCACTCCTAAATTGTAACTCCTATTTCAGCATAAAAATATCAAACAAAACCTAACCAAACCGAGGCGGGTTGTTAAAATTTTCGAGCTCGCTTCGCTCGCTCTTGCAATCTAAATTATAGTTGCTTGGACTTGCCTGCATAAATCGACAATGTAACTCCTATTTCAGCATAAAAATATCAAACAAACCGAGGCGGATTGTTAAAATTTTCGAGCTGGCTTCGCTCGCTCTTGCGATGTAAATTCTTATAGTTGCTTGGACTTGTCTGCATAAATCGACAATATAACTCCTATTTCAGCATAAAAATATCATACAAAACCTAACCAAACCGAGGCGGGTTGTTAAAATTTTCAAGCTCGCTTCGCTCGCTCTTGCGATGTAAATTCTAATAGTTGCTTGGACTTGGCTGCATAAATCGACAATGTAACTCCTATTTCAGCATAAAGATCATACAAAACCTAACCAAACCGAGGCGGGTTGTTAAAATTTTCGAGCTCGCTTCGCTCACTCTTGCGATGTAAATTCTTATAGTTGCTTGGACTTGCCTGCAAAAATCAACAATTTAACTCCTATTTCAGCATAAAAATATCATACAAACCTAACCAAACCGAGGCGGGTTGACCACGCCTTTAATCCCCGGAGCGTTAGGCGGGTGTGTACCTTCATATAGTACTTACACCCACATTTCGCCAGTTATGTTGAAGTCACATGTGATAGTAGGCTACTATACTGCAATCAACCGGGCACAAATCCATATATCGGGCTGTTTCTGAGAAATTTCTGATGGAAAAACCTAATAACACTTTACCCGACCTAGGAATCGAACACAGAACCTCATGCTCAGCATTAACGCTTGCGACCACTACACTTACGAGGAGATGTACCCTTAAAATATTCCTCGGCACCCATGGTGACCCCCCCCAAAATCTTGGTCTGCGACCGCGCCTGCTGTCAGTAGGTATGTCACTGTCAGTGACTGACTAAATTAATTTAATATTTTGATTAAGTAGGTAGATAGACTAATTAAATAATTAGTCAGAGAGATGACAATATTGATAAATATCTAGCTATTAATTCCACAAAGTAGGTAGGTGCCAATAGATAATCTAAATGATAACATAGGTGAAGTGAACTATCAATGGAGGCAATCCCCCACATCAGGTGGAATGACAGCTCACTTCACCTTAGTTTTCACGGTGAGATTTTTACAGAAGAGCACTGCAGATTCGTCAGAAGCTGGCTGAGGCTGATAGATCACCTCATCATATTAATTTATTTTTATTTTATCATGTTTATGTAGAATATCCGATACTGCCGGTCGATTCTGTAAGAATCTCACCGTGATAACTTAGGTGAAGTGAGCTATCAATAGGGGTAATCCCTAACATCAGGTGGAGTGACAGCTCACTTCACTTATGTTTTCACGGTGAGATGGTTACAGAATCGCACTGCTGATTATAAATAAGTACAGCTTATCGATTCTGTAAAAATTTCACCGTGATAACATAGGTGAAGTGAGCGTGAAGTGAACTATCAATGGAGGCAATCCCTTACATCAGATGGAACGACAGCTCACTTCACCTTAGTTTTCACGGTGAGATTTTTACAGAATAGTGTAGCGGAATATCATCCTCTCAGATAAATACAGCACGTAGGGTATTTAACAATTATTTTGTTCTAACTAGTTTTTATATGCACCCGCTATGTAATAATTTTTGCAACAGATTTTGTATATAAGGATCCACTTTTTCGAAATATATTCCTTTCCATACTCAATTGCGTCTCATTTTCATTACCTGCGTATCTAACAGTGGTGACCCCGACGGAAGAAACTCCTAGAAGCAAATATGAGCCCGGGCACTTCGAAACCGAACGATGGAAGAGACACATCATCACCGCAAAAAGATTCGCATGAACTGTCAGCCGTCTCGTACAACCAACGGATACCGCCTCTATGGAGAAACAGAATCAAGCTTTGGTTCCTGCAATTTGAAGCGATCGTGTCTGCTGGAAAACTAAGCGATAAGGAACTATCAGAGTTACGCTACGGAAGGCAGCGCGGGCGCAACTGGCGAGGCGCGCATCATCGATCACGCAGCTCATACCGATCGCCGCATGGTAACCGCCGGTCGGACTCAAATCAGCAACACAGGACCGAGTACAACGACAATTCCGTTTGTTATTTTCATCGAAAATTCGGCGGACAAGCGCGAAAATGTACCAGACCATGTACTTATGAAGATAAGCACCCATCAAGCTCGGGAAACTAAAGCAGGTGTTAGCAGAGACGGAATCTGACGCCTGGGAAAAATCACACCGTCTGTTTCTGAAAGACAAGAAGACAAATCTAACCTTTCTCATCGATACTGGCGCAAACATATCCGTCATCCCTAGAAAACGCAGCGAAATCCTGAAGCCAACCGCATTTAAACTATATGCAGCAAACAACACAGAAATAGCTACCTTTGGAGAAAAAACATTGGATCTAGATTTCAACCTGAGACGACCATTCAGATGGAAGTTTGTCGTAGCAGCAGTCAGCAAGCCCATCATCGGCGCTGATTTTTTGAAGCACCATCACCTACTAGTCGACCTTGCTGGAAAATGTTTAATTGATAAGTTAACTAATTTGTCAGTGAAAACGTCCATCTGCAAATCTACAGCACCAACCATCAGAACCATAGACCTGGAACAAAAATATCATGACATATTAGCGGAGTTCCCCGATATTACAAGACTTTCAACAATTAAAAATACTCCAAAGCACAACGTTGAGCACCATATCGAAACAACAGGGCCACCATTACACTGCAAAGCTCGTCCACTGCCACCTCACCGGTACGAAGCTGCGAAGAAAGAATTTCAGATCATGATGGATCAGGGGTTATGCCGACCAAGCAAGAGTCCCTGGGCCAGTCCACTTCACGTGGTACCCAAACCAAATGGAGACTTACGCGTATGTGGAGACTACAGAAGACTAAATGCCATAACCAAGCCAGATCGATATCCGGTACCACGTATGAAGGAATTCACTTACCAGTTGCACGGGAAGCAGATATTCTCAACGCTTGACCTAAACAGGGCATACCAACAATTGCCTGTTCTGGAAGATCACATCGAAAAAACAGCCATCATCACTCCATTCGGGCTGTTTGAATTTCCCCGGATGTGCCCAGGACTGAAAAATGCTGGACAGACTTTCCAGCGCTTTATTCACGAAGTACTCCACGGACTCGACTTTGCCTACCCATTTGTCGATGACATCATCATAAGTTCAAGTACAGAAGAAGAACACAGACAACATTTACGAACCGCCCTACAACGACTGAACAGATACGGCATCACTATAAATCCATCGAAATGTGTACTAGGCAAGAAAGTGATCAAGTTCCTTGGATACACTGTCTCACAAGATGGCATCAAACCTCTAGCAGAAAAAGTAGAAGCAATCACCAACTTTCCACTACCAACAACCATTGAACAATTAAGAAGATTCCTTGGCACCGTCAACTTCTACAGAGATTGCATTTCAAAGGCAGCCGAAATACAAGCACCTCTAAATGCATATTTGCATAATAGCAAGAAACGAGACAAAACAAAAATTGTATGGAACGACGAAGCCAAGAAGGCATTTGAGTTATGTAAAGCTGGCTTACAAAACGCGGCATTACTAGCTCACCCCTCACATAACGCACCGATTGCATTGATGACTGACGCTTCTGATAAGTGCGCCGGTGCTGTACTGCAACAATATGTACACAACAAATGGCAGCCACTGGGATATTTCTCCAAAGCATTGTCAAGCGCGCAAGTCAAATATAGCACATACGACAGAGAACTGTTAGCCATATACATGGCCGTGAAGCATTTTAGAAAAATGTTTGAAGGAAGACATCTTATTATATTCACCGACCACAAGCCGCTAACCTACGCGATAAATAAAACATCGTCAGACAGCGAGACACCGCGGCGAGCCAGACAACTCATGTACATAAGCGAATTCACAAACGACATTCGTCACATCAGCGGGCATGAAAACATAGTCGCAGACTCATTATCACGGATCAACACAGAAACCATCACCTGTCCTACAATGATCGACTACAAGCAACTAGCCACAGCACAAGAAACAGACAGCACTATACGTGATTTAATGAAGCAAAACAACTTACAATTGAAGCGCATACTCCTACCAAACACTAATTACAAAATACTATGCGACACATCAACACAACATATTCGACCGTACCTACCAGAAACATTCCGCCGAGCAGCGTACGAAAGTGTACATAATCTTAGTCACCCCGGCACGCGCACAACAAGAAAAATACTCAGTGAAAAATACTTCTGGCCATCGATGAACGCTGACGCGGGAAGATGGACCAAAGCCTGTGAAGCCTGTCAAAAGTCAAAAGTCAGTCGACATACAACGAGTCAAATCGCAACATTTCCACCATCGGACCGATTCCAACATATCCATGTCGACATTGTTGGGCCCCTACCACCATCACAATATGGACACAAATACCTGCTCACTATTATAGATCGGTACACGCGATGGCCCGAAGCATTACCTCTCCACGACATAACTGCAGAAACAATAGTCAAAATGATATATAAAGGATGGATAGCAAGATTTGGTTGTCCTATCACGATAACAAGCGATCAAGGTCGTCAGTTTGAGAGCCAACTATTCACTGAATTAATGAAGCTAATGGGAATAAACAGAACGAGAACAACTGCATATCACCCACAATCAAATGGAATCATCGAACGATGGCACCGCTCACTCAAAGCCGCACTTACCGCGCGCTGCACTGCTGGTGCGAACGGAAAGTGGTTTGACGAGTTACCGACCGTACTACTCGGACTACGCGCGGCAACTCGCAGCGACACAGGCATTAGTCCTGCACAATATACCTACGGAACATCACTGCGATTACCAGGAGATTTTTTTGTTGAAACAAAAGGAAGCTCAATGAGTCACGATTTCGTTGAACAGCTGCGACACACTATCAATGCATACCGACCAGCCGCGACCTCGCATAGCAACAACAATATGTTTGTACACTCCGACCTACGTACCTGCGAAAACGTTTACCTACGCAGAGATTGCACGAAAAAACCACTGCAGCCGACATATGAAGGCCCATATCCCGTATTGGAAAGATGTGAGAAATACTACAAGCTTCAACTACCAGGAAGAGTAACCAACGTCTCGATCGACCGACTAAAGCCTGCCTACACTATGAACGAACAAGGAAATGATGACACACAGAGAACAACGCGATCAGGAAGAATGGTGAAACCAGTGGTACGCTTCGCTTGAGGGGGTGTACTGTAGCGGAATATCATCCTCTCAGATAAATACAGCACGTAGGGTATTTAACAATTATTTTGTTCTAACTAGTTTTTATATGCACCCGCTATGTAATAATTTTTGCAACAGATTTTGTATATAAGGATCCGCTTTTTCGAAATATATTCCTTTCCATACTCAACCTGCATTTGCGTCTCATTTTCATTACCTGCGTATCTAACAATAGCACTGCTGGTACTTATTACTCTGGTGCCGCCATCATAGGTACAAAAATACCAGTATTTCAAGCCCTGATAGTAACTTTAGCCCCATATATAAATGCCTGAAAACGGCTGATTGTCTTTCTTTCATTCTTAATCCTCAGGTTTTTTTGTAACACAATTTTAAAAAAGAAAAATGGCCATTCAGGGAAATAAATGTTAGCGATTATGACAATTTAATGTGTTCATGCATTCGTTATCAGTCGGTATTTCTATCACCCGAGCCTTGTATTCACAGTCTACGTACAACCTCGTAGTTGAACGAACGTACAAAGTACTGTTTTTTTAATTATTAATTTAATAATAATACTCATTCAAGATGGGTTGCGGTGAATTTGTGGTTAAATACATCCTGTTCTTCGCCAATTTGGTGTTTGCAGTAAGTGTTTTTCTTTATTTCTTTTGTAAAAGCCGGTGATTTTAACAATGTAGGGTAGGTGAGATCAAATTGAGATTTCTTTCAGATGTATGTACCTATAGAGGACTGAGCCTAAATTTCCACTGCTGGATTTAAGCACTAGACTTTTCCTATTTTCTAGGGGACTGTTCTACTCAAGTAAACGCCATGAAGCACCGTGGTAGACTGGTTTTTATTATTTAAACAAAAGGTATCAAAAATAAATAACATTCCAAATATAAATAAACACTGTACAAAATACACCAAAAAGTATTAAAACTAAGAAAAAGGTGCGTCGCGCACATTCCTTCCCCCCAAAATTAAACCATCAGCTTGAGCAGCTTCTTCAAGGGCCTCCTCAGAGTGCCCACTGCAGTCCTGACGTCCGCCACTCGGATCACCCCATCGCAGCCCGGGTAAGTCGCTGAGATGCGCCCTCTTGGCCAAGTGCCCCTTGGTAGATTGCCATCAGCCACCAGGACCAGATCGCCCACAGTCAACTCTGGAACGTCGCCTTGCCCGGGTCTGGGAATAAGATTCGGCAAGTACTCTTTAACCCAGCGCTGCCAGAAGTGGTCCGCCAGTCTGACCGCTCTGCGCCAGCCACTTCTTGACACCAGATCTCGATCCGACAAGGTTGCTGGAACAGGACTCCCCGATGAAGCTGCAAGTAGAAAGTGATTCGGAGTGAGCGCCTCTTCGCTGCCGGGCTCTACGGAGACGTGCGTCAGGGGGCGGGAGTTGATGAGCCCTTCTGCTTCTGCCAGTACGGTTCGGAGAACTTCTTCTGTCGGAGCACGTTCGGTGAGGGTGGCTCGGAGTGCTGTCTTTACACTTCTCACCAGTCGCTCCCATACTCCACCCATAAACGGAGCCGACGGAGGAATGAAGCGCCAACTGATTTTCTCCGTCGCAGCATATTCCATAGCTGCGTCCCCGTAGAGCACACGGAGTTCTCTTCTTGCCCCGATGAAAGCGGTGCCATTGTCAGACCAGATCTCGGACGGCGTTCCTCTGCGAGCCACGAAGCGCCGAAGACTCATCACAGCAGAAACCGTCGACAAGTTTCCAACAACGTCCAAGTGGATGGCGTGGACGACTAGGCACGTGTACAAAGCGACCCATCTCTTCTCCCGTCTGCGTCCAATAGTTACCTGAACTGGCCCGAAGTAGTCTAGCCCCGTGAATGTAAAGGGGCGTTTGTGGTGAGCTAAACGTGCCTCCGGTAGATTCCCAGTGGGCGGCTGGAATTTCACAGCTCGGCGAATACGGCATAGCTGGCAACGGAAGGCAACGGAGCGGACGACGTTTCTTAAGCCGAACAAGTAGAAGCTCTGACGAAGCTCGTTGACCACGGTCTCCGTGTTGGCATGGGCGGCTCGGCGGTGGTAGTAATCCACCAGTAGCTGGACGGCAGGGTGCTTCCCGTCGAGGACGATGGGGTTCTTTGTAGCTTCAGACACTCTCGAGGCTGTGGCGATACGGCTGGACAGGCGTAGGAGGCCCTCTTCATCCATAATCAGAGACAGTCGGAACAACCGACTGGTGCGAGGTATGGGCAGGGGAGGGAGTCTGCTCAGACGCATCATCTCGTCGGGAAATGAGTCCAGCTGTGCCTGGCGTAAAATATGCGTCTCGGCCAGGCGTATATCGGCAGCTGTCTCATGCGTTGTGTGTGAAGAGCCAAAAAGCTTGACGGCTGAAAGGAAAACGTTAATAGCCCCCCTCGCTCACGCACTAAATTCTCTACATGAAACGCCCTGCGTGATAAGGAACGGATTCTGATCTGAGTTAGATACTTATGAGCTCTATATGTTGCTCGTACCAATCTCAGCCAAGAGCTAAACCGCTTGGGATCAGCTGAGACAGGCACATGCCTCTCAACGCTACCGATGAGGTGAACTGCTGCAATGGTATATGCCGGATTCCTACTCTCTTCATTTACGCGTGGGTATTCTGAGGAACTACATGGCTCACTAGGCCAGTCAGAAGATAGCAGAAATTCGGGACCAGTGATCCAGCGAGACTCTAGAGACAACGTAGTGCGTTTTAACCGGGTTGCATCGTCAGCGACGTTCAACTCGCTGGGCACCCACCGCCAATCACTGGCACTCGTTAACTCCAGGATCTCGCAGACTCTGTGCGAAACAAAAGGCTTGAATGAGCGGGCCTCGCTTCTTAACCAACTCAACACCGTCATTGAATCACACCAAAAAACTTGCCTGACGGGTCTGAAACGATGAGAATCGCAGATTGTTGAAGCGAGGCGCGCGGCGATCAACGCTCCTTGCAGCTCCAACCGCGGAATCGACACCGGCTTTAAGAGAGCTACACGGACCTTGCTGCAAATCAGTGCGAGCTTGACTTCTCCATCCTTAAGCACGAACCGCCAGTAAGCCACCGCAGCCAAGGCAGACTCGCTGGCGTCGGAAAAAACATGAAGCTCGCAGTGATTCACTTCACAGGCGGCTAGGCAGTAGCAGCGTGGGATCTGCAATTCGGCAATCCCAAACAAATCTTGAAACCATATCCGCCACGCTGCACTGTCCTGCTGAGAAAGTTCTTCATCCCACTCGAGACCCTTGCGCCACGCATTTTGGAACATGATGCGACCGGTCACTACTATAGGCGCAATAATTCCGAGAGGGTCAAAAACCCGCATCACGTGGGCCAAAACCACCCGCTTGGTAAGCTTTTTTGGCAGCCCACCATTTTTTAATCCAATATTGAAACCGACACAGTCTGTAGTGGGTTGCCAAACAAGGCCAAGCGTCCTCACAGGAGTGGCTAGGTGACCCAGGTCTACAGATGACGTCACTGGCGCCTCCAGCAATGTCTCCTTTGGTAACAACGTCAGGGCCGAGGCACTGTTGGAGGACCAGCCACGCATTTCAAAACCCCCGTTTTTATGGACAGCCTGAATATCAGCGGCCAGTTTTGCTGCTTCATCCGCGCTGTCAAGGCTGCAGATGCAATCGTCCATATAATGGTCGCAAACGATTGCACGCGCTGCGTCCGGGTATCGTGTCTGATGCTCGGCCGCATTTTTATTTTTAATGTAAATTGCCGTAAAGGGACTAGAAGCGGTACCGAACATCAACGACGACATCCGGTAAACGCGTAGCGGTTCGCCCGGACTATCGCGCCACAAAAACCTCTGCGCGTCGCGGTCTTCAGCGCGAATTTTAATTTGCGGAAACATTTCCCGAATGTCCGCGGTCAACCCAATTTTGCCTTCCCTGAACCGAAAAAGAATGCCCAGTAGTGGCTGAAGCAGGTCAGGACCCGGTAACAACAACGAGTTTAGTGAAACGCCATCTGATTTGGCAGCGGCATCGTGCACAACCCGCAGCTTATTAGGCTTGTTTGGGTTGACTACGCCGAAGTGAGGCAGGTACCAAATACGTGGACCTGTGGGCGCCTCTGGACAGAGCTCGGCGTAGTTCTTCCCAACCATGTCGAGAATGTTGGCACGATACCGCTCTGCGTAGCCACCATCCCTACACAACTTCTTCTCCAAGCCTAAAAACCTAGATAAGGCGAGGTTGTAACTATCGGGTACAGATAAAACGTCAGACTTCCAAATCAGACCTACTTCAAAACGACCACTGGGCAGGCGGTGTGCGTTACGATTGCTCCGCCAAGTTATCCAACAAAAAAAAAACTTCGCCAAAAAAATTGTCGGAATTTGTCAAAATCGAAGGGAACAAACCAAAAATTTGTCAAAGTAGAAATAAAGCAGTTACATGGGTTTAAAGTTGGCCGCGCGAACGTAACGTGGAGGACTGCGCGGCCATGGAGATCTCAGCAACTACTTGGGTTAGAGATCAAATTCTTTTTGTCAATTAAAGACTGAATTTGTCAAAAATTGTCGAAAAAAGAATTATAAGCTCTAGATCAATATTTTATGAAATATTCACCTTGGAAGTTATGGCCGCGCAATCGACCACTTGTTGTTTCTTTAATGTTCATTATTTCTTTAAAACTTAAGACTTCACACAGTAAAACTGTTACAAGTGTATAGGTCTTAATTTGTCAAAACTAACGAAAGCAATAAATACTACTAAAGTTTAGTAAAACAGACGAAATCAGTCCAAAACAAAACGTACGTGGCCGCGCGGTCGAAACGTTACTTTGTACGCTGATATCTCATTATCTATAATTGTTAGGGTTTTGGTGTGAACATCCATTTATTCGACATATTAACCTCATCAGAATAACATATCGTTTTACCCTCGGAACAGTTTTCAACGCGTGTAATCTTAAAAATAATGTTAACTCATACAATGTTCGAGCAGGGTAACCATAATTTCGATTTGATTTGGGAATACCTCTAGCTGGAGACTAGCAATTATATTGGACAACATCTAGCTCAATCTGCAAAATGTATCATTATTATTAAATAAAAAACTTGTATATTTTAATAATTACATATACATATCATTACATATCAATCACAGCGTGCAAAATTAACAAAAATATAAGATTAAAAAAATTCAACACTTAGGTACATTAAAATCAACAAATAAAATAAAATTCTTTAAAAACATCTACAGAACCATTTTTTAAGAAAATAAAAAATCAATTATTCACATTTGCCTAGCTTTTTCCCAACTATGTAGGGGTCGGCTTCCAGTCTAATAGGATGCAGCTGAATACCAGTATTTTACATGCTGTGAAAAATCAATAATTATTTACAAAAATCAAATTATACAAATAATAATATTCTGGTTACACCTCTACAAAACGTTAAGTGAGAAAAAGGATGCAAACAGGTTCTTTTGTACTTTCACATTATAATTTACTTTCGTTGTCGACAACGAAAACTTCGTAGCAAAGCATCCCGGCATTTCTTATAAAATGACATTTGTAGTGACCTTGTTCCAAGGATTGGAGGAATATATTCAATAGGAATATATTCAAAATATTTATAAATTGTTAGCAATTTATAAATATTTTATTTAACTATAATATTTTGAGGTATGTCATGTAACAACATGTTTATATTGTTTCTCTCAATCATGAACAATAATAGCATCATCCAAGTTGTTATTAGTGAAAATGTTTATTATATCTTTTAACGGTAGAAAGACGTGTTTTCTCTGATAAGTCCGAATTCATGCACGTACTATTAGAAAAATTACTAATAGAACTAGCGCTGAAAAAAATGTCATTTACAATGTGTTCATAAATAAATGCAGCGTTACAGTCACAACTACAAGATCGACTGACTACCTACAATGTTGATGTAAGTTAATTGATATTATTATCTTGATTATTGCTGATAATTATGTTGTTCTGTGTGTATTCTCATATGGCTAATATCGCTAATGTGAAATGAAAAAAAAAATATATATGAATGATGGAATATTCATGATCTGTTTCTTTCCTTTGTAAAATATGCTGATTCGGCAACCAAGTGGTCAGCCGGTGGTCCGCTAGTCAGCAGTTGTGCGTGTGATAAATCATAATGATTATCTTAGAGTGAGAGCGCAGAATTTTGTAAGCTTTGATGAATAAACATTCTAATTATTGAAATTTCAATAAATAAAAAAAACAAAAACTTGTATATCTATACAATGTGTAACAGAATAAACGCAAGTCCTGAAAGTAATTTGTTCATAATTGACTACTGAATCGATTTTAATAACCTTTAATATAAGTATTTTTTCAAAAAATATGTATTTTTTCATACTAACCACCGATTGAGCCAAATAAAATTAAATCTTATTTCAAGGCAATAAGACAAAATTTTAAATGCATAAAATTCTGCTAGTGTCAACATGATTTTCCTAATGAACATAGCAAGCTTTAAAAAAAAATAAGTTTTGGTAATTGTGTTAAGCTTTTAACTCAATACTAGAATTGGGTGTAGGAGGTCTTGCGTTAATTATGTTACACCTTGTATAGTTTTTCATTTAATATTATATATTTTGCAGATTGAGCTAGATGTTGTCCAATATAATTGCTAGTCTCCAGCTAGAGGTATTCCCAAATCAAATCGAAATTATGGTTACCCTGCTCGAACATTGTATGAGTTAACATTATTTTTAAGATTACACGCGTTGAAAACTGTTCCGAGGGTAAAACGATATGTTATTCTGATGAGGTTAATATGTCGAATAAATGGATGTTCACACCAAAACTCTAACAATTATAGATAATGAGATATCAGCGTACAAAGTAACGTTTCGACCGCGCGGCCACGTACGTTTTGTTATGGACTGATTTCGTCTGTTTTACTAAACTTTAGTAGTATTTATTGCTTTCGTTAGTTTTGACAAATTAAGACCTATATACTTGTAACAGTTTTACTGTGTGAAGTCTTAAGTTTTAAAGAAATAATGAACATTAAAGAAACAACAAGTGGTCGATTGCGCGGCCATAACTTCCAAGGTGAATATTTCGTAAAATATTGATCTAGAGCTTATAATTCTTTTTTCGACAATTTTTGACAAATTCAGTCTTTAATTGACAAAAAGAATTTGATCTCTAACCCAAGTAGTTGCTGAGATCTCCATGGCCGCGCAGTCCTCCACGTTACGTTCGCGCGGCCAACTTTAAACCCATATAACTTCTTTATTTCTACTTTGACAAATTTTTGGTTTGTTCCCTTCGATTTTGACAAATTCCGACAATTTTTTTGGCGAAGTTTTTTTTTTGTTGGATAACTTGGCGGAGCAATCGTAACGCACACGGCAGGCGGCGTCTGTGCGTTCAATAATCTGACCAGCACGTTCGTCATCAGCATTGCGCGCCTCACGTTTGGAAATACCTATAGACTCTAGTTTGTACTGCTCCTTAATAAGCTGCTCTAATTCGGAGCGGTCGCTCTGGCCTACAATCGCGGGCTCAAACAGTGTGGCGTGGCTAACAACATCAACCTGAGTAGTTGAACTACAACCGAAACCGAACAATACCCAACCAAGCGCAGTACGAATCGCGACAGGTTGTGACTTAGACCCCTTACGTGTGGCCCTAGATACGGTGAGATGCCAGTTGTCAATACCAATGATGAGCATCGGCTGAATTTTACCGTAACACAACTCATCTGCAAGATCCGCAAGATATGGGTATCTCGTGACGGCGTCCCTGTTGACCAACTGAGACGACACCCCTAGACCGCTAATAGATCTAGCCCTACGAATAAGGTGACTATCTTTCACGTGACGACCCTTGATATAGAAGTCGACGTAACGCACCAGTGCGTTCTTATTAAGGCCCCCTATGCAATCTACGTGAACGTGTCCTTCTGGCCCTTTAACACCTATCTTAGCAGCGACCTCCGCATCAATAAAGGTAGCGGTCGACCCGTCGTCCAACAAGGCATAAGTATCGACACTACTAGACGGACCAGACACAGTCACAGCAACAACTTTCAGTAACGGCCGAAGACTCAGCGATCGCGCCGGACTTTCAGCTGAAAAAGAAGTTGACGCGTGGGACGGAATCTCTTTCCCTTCATCAAGAGAAACTATAGGAACGGAGCTCGACGTGCACGGGGTGGAGCTCGACGTGCACGGGGTGGAGCTCGACGTGCACGGGGTGGAGCTCGACGTGGACGGCGCAGGGTCGTCGTTCTCTTCTAAGCCTACGTGAGCCGCGGCTGCGCGCTCACTAGAACTGTGCAACAATCTATGATGGCGGAATTTACAATCGCCAATGTCGCACAAACTTTTTGCTGAACATAAACTTAGCCTATGCCAACCTTCTTTGAGGCACCTGTGACAAACTCTTTTCTTTTTTATTAAATGCCACTTGTCATCTACTGACAAGGAAAGAAATTTGTCACATTGCGTCAATGAATGCTGTTGTTGACATAGGGCACAATTAAAAATTTTGCCTGCAGCAGTCGTGGATGGACTATTTTTAGATTTTGACCGAGATTTCTCTCCATCGACGACTGCGTGCACCTTATCCCTGACTCGGCTATTAGCAGCGCAAGTCGAACTCGACGCGCCAGCCGATTCAGGGAGGAGACCGAATCTAGACTGCATCTCGACTATGTCGGCCAGGAAATCGGCGACATGTCAAGCATGGGTAGACCACTGGCCGCGTGACTGCCGGCGTAGGCTACCCATTGTGCTCGTAACAGTGGGGGGACTTTAGAAATAACCGATTGAATCAGCTCTGGCGATGTTAGGTAGTGAGGCTGGTCGAGTAACCGAATCGCTTCTACACAATTACGAACACGGCTAGCAAAAATAGCAAGATCTTTACCTTCACCGGAGACGCGCGGTAAAGCGCGCATTGCAGCTGCCTCCTGAGCCACTATAAGCTCAGGGCGGCCGAAGCGCGTATCGAGCGCGCGCAGCACGACATCAGGCTCGCGCGCCGTTGCCAACAGCATCATGACGGCTTCACGTGCGCATCCCTTCAATGCTTTGTTCAACCTAACTAGATTTTCCACAGCAGAATACGAGTTCATCGAATCTAGAAAGGCTCTTTTAAAAGAAAGCCATTCTAGATGCGATTTACCGTCGAAAAACGGCAATGGAAAATCCCTATCGCCCCTACGGTGGCAAGCGCCTTTATTAACATTATCTATGAGAATGCCTAACGATTTCACAAGGCGGTCTGAATCGCTGGAACAAAGATGAATGTTAGCATTTGTAGGTGTGGTGGCTAGGTCAGCCGGTTTTATAGGCGAGATCCTTGGTTTGGGTTAACTAGAGCCAGGCGAGAGGGGCCGACCGAGATAATTGACTTAAAATCATCGGGGTCAGCTAGGCCAACTGGATCAGATTTCAGAGCAGGTTGCGATTTCTGCAGCCAGTCATTGACCGAACGGTTGCTTCTCGAACTACGATGACTGTCATCGGCATCTATAGCCGCCAATTCCGCTCGGAGTTCCAACTCCGCTGCCTCGCGCTCTCGCGCGACGACCCTCTCTGCGGCTACCCTCTCTGCGGCCCTTTCTGCGGCGACCCTCTCAGCGGCCTCCTGCTCCAATTCAGCCATACGGCGAGCATATAAAGCCTCTGCGGCTAACTTTCTAGCCAGCATTGTAGCAGAAGAACGAGATGAAGTTATACTTACTGGTCTCGACGGAGTCTGGGAGGTAGTGACGGGCCTCGGCGGGGTCTGAATGCCGGAGACGGGCCTCGAAGGGGTCTGGACTGCGGCCGCCGCGTTGGCGGGTGAGTGGCTGGGCCCTGGATGCTCCAGCTCCCTTTCCACAGCGTTCCCTTCAGCTCCCATCTTTGCACCCGCACGAGTAAGCACCATCACCACTACTTACCTACTAGACTGGCTCTCGAAGGACCACGATATAGAGGACTGAGCCTAAATTTCCACTGCTGGATTTAAGCACTAGACTTTTCCTATTTTCTAGGGGACTGTTCCACTCAAGTAAACGCCATGAAGCACCGTGGTAGACTGGTTTTTATTATTTAAACAAAAGGTATCAAAAATAAATAACATTCCAAATATAAATAAACACTGTACAAAATACACCAAAAAGTATAAAACCGTAAGAAAAAGGTGCGTCGCGCACAGTACCTATAGCCTGTGTGTCCTTTGGTGGTACACTTATTTAAGGAAGATTATGATCTCTGTGGTTCATTACTTAGTGCTTTGAAATAGTTGGTGATTTATAATGGAAAATATAAGTCTATATATACCTAATTATATAGACTCGTGTCGCGCGGGTTGCGCCCTACTAAAATTATATCGATTTAGGGCTCGTACACAAAACTGCGATGCGACGTCACATCGCAAAAATCTGCGAGCTCCCTAATTCCTAGCTCGTGTAATTCCTAGCTCGTGTAATTCCTAGCTCGTGTAATTCCTAGCTCGTGTAATTTTCTGTGTTGCGAATTCGCATCGCAGTTTTGTGTTCAAACCCTTAGACTTGCAGCACGTCCATTGTTTTCAGTTAATAATGCTTTATTTAAAAGGCAAAACTTATTAACAGTTTATTGTTTTCAACACGAGATCTGAGTGGACATTATTCTAATGAAATGCGGCATAACTTACTGCATTTAAAAACGATAATTTAAATTAATGAAAGCAAAAGAAGGTACCTAAGTACCTATGCCAACACTGAAAGATTAGCAAACAGTTTTACGATCTATATTGTAGATTTGATATGGATCAATAATAATTAAGTATATGCGTTTATTTAATAAAATTTATTAGATAGGCCTTAGTATTTCGGAAACGTGAATCTACGCGTGACATACTTAATGGATTTTTAATTGTTTCTGTAATTACAACATTCAACCGGATAGGTACCCATTTAAAGATTATAGATTCTGAGAATCATTACCTACTTTTCGAATGTCATTAGATACAGATAGTGTAAACCACGAAGACGCGCGGGCCCAACTCTTTTTCCCAATGCTTAGAGCACGAGTGTGCAACATTCTGCTAGTGTTTTAGTTTTGTCGATACACACAAATTATCATTAGTGACTAATTAGTGTGTATCGAAAACACTAGTGGAATTAACCAGAAGAAGAGTGGGGCGCGTCTTCGTGGATTGCACTATCTGTACATGAGAAGGCCACCATAACCTCCCCTCCGCCACTTCCTGTTTGCAGATGAGTTGCCAAACTTAAAGACATAGTTTATACGATGGTAGGTACTACTGAATTATGAGGGGCTTGTGGCTAAGTATTAACAGCAGCACGGGTCGATCGATCAGGGCCTCAAGTCTGCTATTACAATAGTGTCAGAATGGTCTATCATTGATTTCATAATTGTTGATTTTGACAAGTTTGGTAATCTACTAATATAATGGCGTCATTATGACTTTCCAATGGTCAACCACTGACACTCCATTGAAAGAAATGGCATATAATGGTAATCTCGTACGTAATGACAAATGAATAAATGTAATGTTTATTGCTATTTACGAACTTCAAATTGCAAACACTAATACGTAATATGTAAAAATATATATTAAATTAAATCTAGCATGAAATTTAGTAGTAGTCAGACCATAGTTCTCAGACCATAGTCCGACCAATGCTCGACCATTATGAATTTAGCAGATTACGAACTTTTAGCAAAATGACAATGGGATCGTGTTGGAATGACGAATTTATAAAAATAGCAGACTTGGGCCCCTGGTTAGGTAAGCTACGCTTGCCGCGGTTGGTCTGGATGGGTGACCATCTTTACATACCAAGATTCCTCTGTGCCTCGGAAAGCACGTTCGGCCGTTGGTCCCGGCTGTCGTTCGTGGATCTTTGACAGTCGTTTTTGGGTCGTCAGAAGCTCGAAAGTCTGACAACCAGTCTTGCCAAAGGGTTTCGTATTACCCAGTGACTGGGTTGTAGACTGGAAGCCGACCTCAACACAGTTGAGAAAAGGCCAGGCAGATGATGATGAGCTACTACTGAATTGTAGCCTAGATAAACTCTCAAATAATTACACAATGTTATCAATTAATGAGAGATTTATAAATGACTTGTTAATAATAAATGAGGTGTGCGGTGATAGTCTGAAAGCACCCTTTACTTTGTTCGATTTCAACAAGTGGGTCATAGAGAGATTGCTAGTTATGTGCTTAAAACATCGTCTATTAACTGTAGGTACTTGTAAACCCTTTGTAATCTCCGGAACCACTGATACTATTTGAAAAATCATCTCACCATTTGAATGGTACATGATTTCAGATAGATATAGGCATTATGTAAATATGTGTCAAGAAGAAATACTTAAGTAATAATATGAATTAAAAACTATCTCAAATTCATGCAAGCCTCGCACCTACTGTTTGTTGGTTAGGTACTGCTCAGAACTTGTGCACAGCTTGTTGTGATCAGAGTACCGTCTATATATAATAATACTAGCTTTTGCCCGCGACTTCGTCCGCGTGGGTTTCGTACTTTCCTCAAATAAATTTAACATCCTCTCCACCTCCCCCTGAAAGGTATTTCGAAAATTATTGATTACGATCTTTATACTTACTTTATTTAAAGAAATAAGTATTCGGGTCAATATTTTAGTTAAACTACCTAAGATGTTTCAAATAAACTATCCTCCCTTTTCATCACGACAGCTCTTGTTTTTGCATTTGGTACGTTTCCATTTTTATGATATAAAGATTATTTATACCCATTTTCGTGTTAATGGAAGTTGGAGTTTCTACTCCTTAAACTTTATTACCCTTTTCTACCCCGGTAGGAGTAGAATAAGTAAAACCCTAAAACTCATACTTTTTTATTTTAAGTGTAAGTAGTAAACCCCTAAAAGTGACAATCTTTATTATTTACTGAGGCAAATGTTGAAAAGTTTCAAGTTTCTTAACCAAAGGAATAAGGCCACATTTTCACCTTCACAGTTTTTATCCCCATAGGGGCGAAATATTGAAAACATGTATGGGACGTTTCCATATCTTGACTCAAAGATTATTTATACCAATTTCCCATTGACTCAAGCCACGCAATAAAATACTCCTCTGTGATATGGACTACCCCCGTTTACCCCGTTAGGGTTAGATTTTCAAAAAACCCAGTCACACTTTTTTATTAATTTTGGTCTTAAGTATACATACTGAGTTCCGAGTTTATATTATTGGACCGCGCGATAAAATTCTTCCATAAACTGACACCCTCAATCTCCCTTTAGAGCAGAAAAACATAAAATGACAAACTATAATTTACTTAGATAAGTATTTGTGCCAAGTTTGAAGCTTAAATTTATTCAGTCTTTAATTCTCTCCAAGTAGTTACTTATTCTTACTTCGCTTACCTGTCTACTGTTTCTTGTGCTACCTTATTATTGTCAGTGGAAACTTTTAATTGGCCTTCTTTCACTAAGTGTCAACTATCTGTATCCTAGCTGTAAGTTTTCTTAAGAAATAAAAAATAAATAAATACCATTTTTTTTGGAGTAAATCAAGCTACGCACTATAATACCGGCCTTAAAAATCGAATTACCACTTTTTTACCCGTCAGGGATCTACTTTCGAAAGACCCATTTCTTATTACTTACTTAGACAAATATTCCTTCCAAGTTTCAAGTTTATTAACCAAATGAATAAGATTTTTCGTATAAAGTTTTTCCCCACTTTTCACCCCACACAGGAGGAATTTTGAAAAAATGATTGGGATGTGTTCATAACTTGACCCAAAGATTATTTCCAACAATTTTCGAGTTAATCAAGCCACGCAGTAAAATGGAAAATTAACTACTCCTTTTCACCCGTCAGAGGTAAATTTTCGCAAAACCCTGATACATGTTATTCTTTACTTTTGGTCTTAAGTATAAATACTGAGTTTCGACTTAATCGGACCGCACGTTAAAATTCTTCCATACAAATGTTGACACCCCCTAATCGCCCTTTAGGGGGTACTTTAGAAAAGCAAAAAATTCCAAAATTCATAATTTACTTAGATAAGTATTCATGCCAAGTTTCAAGTATATTAACCAAATGAATAAGATTTTTCATATAAGCTGTATCCCCACTTTTCACCCCCACAGGGGTGGAATTTTGAAAAATCGTTTGGAATGTGTTCATTACTTGACTCACAGATTATTTATACCAATTTTCGAGTTAATTAAGCCAGGCAGTAAAATTTGCCCTGTAAAATTAACTACCCCATTTCTCCCCGTTAGGGGTAGATTTTCGAAAAACCCTGATACACGTAATTCTTTATTTTTGGTATTAAGTATAAATACTGAGTCTTGAGTTAATCGGATCGTGCATTAAAATTCTTCCATACAAATGTTGACACCCCCCCATCCCCCTTTAGAAGGTAGTTTAGAAAAACAAAAAAGACCAATTTTCATAATTTACTTAGATAAGTATTCGTGCCAAGTTTCAAGTTTATTAACTCAAGGAATAAGATTTTCCATACAAACTTTCATCCCCCATTTAACTCCCTTAGGTGTTGAATTTCGAAAATTCCTTCCTTATTCCTCGTCTACATTATAAAAGGAACCTCTGTGCAAAATTTCAGCTTTCTAGGTCTAGGGGTTTGGGCTGGGCGTTGATGAGTCAGTCAATCAGTCAGTCAGTCAGTCAGGACTTGTCTTTTTATATATATAGATGTAAATTGCGACCACTACTGTTATAATAAGTACCTAAAGATAAGATCTGTTTTTCTTTTACATTTAACTTAAGTAAGTGGTGAAATGTTGGTGTAGGTACTGTGTACAGGCCAGCACATCAAGCTACTACAATCTGTCTTTCTTTAATAGATTTTCAACATTATCGCTAAAGCATAAGTCTCAAAGTTGATTGGGCAAATTTGACAGTTTCGGGTAGTCTGATGTACTGGCGTCTATACTTTCTAAGGTAAAGTCCTTTGGGGATTACAGGTGGTTGTTATGCTGTGTTTTGTGTTAGTTGACTACTTAGTTCTAGTGCTACGGCAAGGCGAAAACTTGCCTTTCCCTGAACCAACCCCAAATTCGTGTCTAGATCGAATTTGTTCAATCACCCTCGTCGACCATACGCATTCCGAATAGTTTTAACATTCCATGACTAACATTATCTTAGTCACACGTTTATTTACAGAATGCACTGACGCAAGCATTCCCTGAAACAATATAAAAAATCCCATCACAAATATTAACAAAACCACAATGGTAACGTTATCGCGATATTATTGAAAAACAATACAATATTTATGTCATATTCTAATGTACCCACATAGTACGATACTCGTAAAAAACAACTTCCATTCCATAACGTTTTTAGGTGCGTCTCGACTCTCACACGTAAAATGGTATTACCAGAAAGGACTTAGTGGATGGTGTCAACACCTTTAAAGTTAAACTCAAGTAAGATAATGTTGTGTGCTTTTCCTTACTCTGATACTTTATCATATAACGAAAATAATTATATTTTTAAGTTGAATAGAACTATTCACAAGCTCACATGTTATCATAGTGACAAATTATTGTATTTTGACACTAACAAGTTTGTTAGTGGTTTTAAGTTAACTCAGAGAACTTTATCTCTGTCTGGGGAATGTAGACACCTGATTGCTATGTTGATAGCATATAATATTAACGAGGTTATAGCTAATATAACAAATTCTAGGATTAATGACGAGTCTGTGTTGCCTAGTTATACTAACAACATAGTGATTAATTATGAATTGTCATGTTGTACAAAGGAGGATGCACCTATAACACCAACATCCTTGGAGACCACTACCAGTCAGATAGGGCTCTCTCCTCCTGCTGGAACTTATACGGGCAATCTAGACTCTCCAGTTGTAGTTGTGGAGGTCACTCCGGATAATTATTTAAACTAGTCAGTGAGACAACAGAAGTTACCCCTTTAAATAACCAATTATTATTACAGAATAATAAAAAGGTATCTTCTGGCAATATATCTAATAACACTAAAAAACCAAAGGGAGTGCAACAAAATTTAAAATTATTTCATCAAAATATCCAAGGTTGCGCTTCCAAATTATTGGAAATAGAATTGTTTTTGGAAAACACCAAGTTTGATGTAATTTGTTTAACAGAGCATTGGCTGAAAGATCATCAAGTAATGTCAATTAATTATGAAAATTATTGTGTAGTTAGCCATTTCAGCCGAAAACGTATGATACATGGCGGGTCATTAATATGACTTAAAAATTCTATTAAATCGAAAGAACGAAAAGACATCGTCGGGCTGTCTGTTGAACACACCATTGAATTGTCCTTTTTTTTTTTTGTGTATGGGAAATCATCCAATGACCCCTCCCGCTCTGGGTGGAGCAGAAGGGAGTGTCAGACTCTTACTGACTAAAACCCACCCGTGTTCTTTCCTTAGCCCTTTGTGTTCCGGGGTAGCGGTAACCCTTTCGGACAATCCCGTTGCCCCGGCAGGCTTTGGCCCTTTCGGGCCCCTTCCTTATGCTGACATCTCTTTGAGGCGCGCGTGGAACACGTACGCGCCGTCCGGCACGGGCCTGGTCCTGATCGGACGGAGGGTTACCCATTACTCTCCGCCCGCAGGCCCGCGCCTACGGTGGCCGGGAGTCGTCTCGCGGCTCCCGACGCCCGGGGCGTCTCCCGCGGCGGCTGGGACGTGAGGCCGTCTCCCTCAGCCGTCCCGCCACCTCCTTCGCTAGCATGACTGCTTCGCAGAAGGAGGTGACTGCCTCCCACTCCCTCTCGCCCCGGACCATGGCTTGAACCAGGGCCGGGCGCGAGAGGTCGCCGCCGCTGCCGATCGCCTCTGCGAGAACACGGCGGTGCTCCGCCCAATTGGGGCATACCGCCACCGTATGCTCCACCGTGTCCTCCGGGCGACCCTCGCAGTGACCATTGAATTGTCCTGTGTTGAGCTTGATAAGCATGTTATAGTATGCATATACAATAATAATAATAATAATAATATAAACATTTATTTCTCTTCCACAAAGGCGCCTTAAAAATATGAAGACAGTACATCTAATAAATCCTTTGTGGGAGACTGGTATCTGCACTAGGAAAAACCTGTCACACAGATTACCAGGCCCCCCCCAAAAACAATGATTGAGTATTAAATCTTAAGTTAAACAAATTATTTTAACCTTTGGTAGAACAGAGTAAACCAAAATAAAGAGAAAAAAAAATACAAAATTTGAATTGTTATTGAAACTAGTGAAGTAGTGTGGTGTGGTGTGGTGCGGAGTGGTAAGGTATGGTATGGTGTGGTGTGACGTGGCATGATTGTGGTGTGGTGGTGTGGTGTGGTGTGGTGTAGTGTGGTGTGGTGTGGTGTGGTGTGGTGTGGTGTGTGTACAGGTAGGCTGAAAACAAATTTATCTTAACACTATTAGGAGGCTTTCAGTGCTATCGTAATCAAGGTTCAGAAGATACGCGATGAGAACTTGCTTGCACTTTGCTTTAGTGAGAGGGTATATTTTTAAAGTACAGTTTATTTTGTTGTACAAATAACTGCCAAGGAAACAAAAGTTTCGGCGCGAAAGACTACTTTTACACAGTTGAGTGGAACACACGTTTGTCTTAATGCGTTTATGAGCGTGCAAGGATGAGTTGTAGTTCAATGAAGAATGTTTACGCAAGATTGTTTGAACGATAAACAGTTGTCGAACAGTGAGAACCTTGCACTTATCGTAGAGTTCAGAGGTAGGGTGAAAAAACGGTAAAGCATGGGCTACCTTGAGCACTGCTCTTTGTGCTCGCTCGATTTTAATCATGAACGATTTAGGGGCACCACCCCAAACAGAAATGCAATAGCTTAGTACAGATTGGCAGAGTGCAAAATATACTGTTTTAAGAATTTTTGCATCTGCAACACGTCGTAGGCTTTTAAAAATGAAGATGAGCTTCCTAATTCTTTTGGACAACAGATCGATGTGGGAATTAAAGTTTAGGTTTTTGTCTATAGTTACACCGAGGTACTTGAGAGAGTCCACTCTTTCAAGTTTAGGGCATGAGCATGAGGAAGACCTGCTGTTACACGAATGGGCTGTGATGTTTAATAAGGCGTTTTGAGTGAGATTACTGTTTGTTAGTGAAAATGTTATGTATTTAGTTTTATCTGTATTAAGTGAGAGTAAGTTATTGTTTAGCCAGGTCATAACAAGTGAGAAACCTATTTGAGCAAAGTGGTACACTTCTTCCCAAGTATCACCAAAGAAAAGGAGAGCCGTGTCGTCCGCGAAAGTAATAATCTTGCCGTTAGTAAGGTTTAACTGACAGAGGTCATTAATAAAAATTAAAAAGAGGGTAGGCCCTAAAATACTCCCCTGAGGAATACCTATATTGACTTCGCAGTCATCACTCAACCACTCATCGACCACTACTCGTTGAGCTCTCCCATTCAGGTAACTCTCGAACAATTTTAACTGTTCGCCACGAATTCCAAAGTGCTCAAGCTTCTTCAGCAAGTGTGGTGCAGAGACTGTGTCAAAAGCCTTCGCCAAGTCGAGGAAAATTGTAAGAACCTTTTTCTTCTCATCCAACCTAGAAACTATGGTATCAGTAAGTTGATGGACGGCATCGCTCGTTGATCTGCATTTACGAAAACCATATTGATTGTCCGATAAAAGTTTGTTTGCTTCTAGACCTCCCAGTTACCAGAATCTATCTGTATTTGATTCTTTAATGGAAGATGTGTTAAAGAAACTTAGTACTAGTAGTAAATCAATAATCGTATGTGGAGATTTTAATATTAATTTATTGGAAAATAACTTGAATACTGTCAGATTGTTAAGCCTTTTTAGGTCATTTGATTTGTCAAATGTTTTTATTGAACCAACCCGAGTGACAGCTTCCTCTGCCACTTGTATACAGGGTGCATTTGATATCATGGGCATTATTTTAACCTAAGGTACTACTTATGATACTAATTGCATTAGGGCTACTATTACGCAAATCAAAAATATTATTAATGCAAGTATGGAAAACCTTAAAATGTAGTAAGTCATACAAAGTATCAAATTAGTTGCGCTTCTCGATAGCAAATGCGTAGGTACACTACGCCGTACTCGCGTCATTGGGCGTGAATTCTTTGACCCCGCCCGACTCACGTGACATTCCTAAGTTGCCAATGAATTGATTCATAATAAATTCCAATTTTCCCTTCGTACTTTGCCGGCTTAGGACGGTCAAAACTACGTCAACTAACATACATTAAAAAAAAACATTTACGTACCTAGCTTGTGGATTGTTTTGAAAAAACCTTATTTGTCGGTAAAGTGACAGAGGGTAAACGGGTGCTCTTCCACGAGCTTGTGCATGTGCTGGCACGTGAAAAGACGAAAAATCCAACAGGTTCTGAGTGGTTCTGGTGGAATGAGACCCCGTGAAGGAATAGGGTCGTTCGGGTAGCGCCGATGGAACATTTCACGAGTTCATACTAAATTTCTTGCGCGATCGTAAATTACAACCATTTGTGGGTATTGTTGGTTTGTGTACCTAGCCTGCACATTACGCGGTCGAGGCATCGTGTACACAAACACACACACAACACACAACTACTACACTAACACTTAATACACTGCAATCCAAGCACCGTATGCCGCGAGCGGCGAGTACGGCGATTACGTCACGGGATCAATAAATCAATTACGCGTCAATGCACCTGCGCAGTCGTTATGACACTGGTTCCGGGTTCGTGACTTCGTGTTGCGGCGGGAAGCATACCCCGCGCGGGGGTGATATTCGTATTTTTGCGAGTGAGGGAGTGGGACGGAGAGAGTTCAGGGAATCCCGCCGGACGGAATGTCTTGTAGCCCATTGTTATTATTACTTGTAAGGAAAAACCCGCGCGCGCGCAGGTGATGTTTGTTTACATTTCGCTTTGCGCTGTACTGCGCTTTAAGATTTTGATATTTCAACAATTATTGGCGTTAACGAAGTATTTTGTTTTAATTACTTTAAGTGTTTATTTGCAATAATAAGCCTTGTGCAATTTGACTTACTACATTTTTAAGGTTTTCCTTACTTGCATTAATAATATTTTTGATTTGCGTATTAATAGCCCTAATGCAATCAGTATCGTGAGTAGTGCCTTAGGTTAAAATAATGCCCATGACTTCGATTCCACCCTGTAGATAATATTTTTTGTAATTGTGATTACTTACACAAACAAATTGTAAATAAGTTGCCGTCTGATCACAGTGGACAGACAATTACATTTAGCTCTTACATGCCGTTACAAAAAATTCAAATAAGGTTTAGGACAATTACATGTAAAAATTTAGAAAAATTCAATAATTCTTTGGCCAGTAAATTATGTGATCAGAATTTTAATAATATAGGTAACCCAAATGAGTTCTATGCCGAGTTCTTTTCACTGTTAAATGCCCAGTTTAATAACACTTTTCCACTAAAAACTAAAAGCATTTACACAAAGTTTTTATTTAGTGACTGGGCGACTCCAGGTATTCGTAAAAGCAGGGAAAAACTTTTTGAACTTTATGGCTTAAAGCAACATTTGAAAAATGAAAACTTTCATCCGGTGACAGTAAAGAACCCAACAATTATAGGCCTGTGTCGATTCTGCCAGTTCTCAGTAAGGTGTTTGAAAAGCTTATGCTCAATCAAATGTTACGTCACTTTAATAAAAATTCCATCTTTCATGAACACCAGTACGGTTTCACCAAAGGGCGTTGTACTACTAACGCCGGTGTTACCCTAATAAAGAACATTTTTAACGCCTGGGAAGAAGCACAAGACGCCATTGGAATCTTTTGCGACCTCTCTAAGGCGTTCGATTGCGTAAACCATGAGACACTTCTGATGAAACTGGAGCACTATGCGATTAGAAAAACAGCACTTGATTTGCTAAGATCATACCTGAAAGATAGAAAGGTTAAAGTTCAAGTAAACGGCATAAACTCATTAGGGTCTGAAATGACAATGGGCGTTCCTCAAGGTTCGATATTGGGTCCATTCTTCTTTTTAGTTTATATTAACGATTTACCCCAATTACTTCAAAATCAACCAAAGATGGTGTTATTTGCAGATGATACATCATTGATCTTTAAAATAGACCGACGGTCACAAAATCTTGACGACGTGAATAACTCTATTCTTCAGGTCCAAGATTGGTTTACGGTAAATAATTTAGTACTTAATGAAAAAAAAACCAAATGTATTAGATTTAAATTGCCTAATGTTAGAAGCAGCGAATGTGACATCATATTGAATGGCCAAAAACTAGAGTTTATTGATCAGACAGTTTTCCTAGGAATCACGCTAGACGAGAAATTACAATGGGGACCTCATATAACATCTATTGCAGGGCGGCTAAGCTCGGCCGCTTATACTGTTAGAAAGATAAGACAGTTAACAGATGTAGAAACCGCGCGTTTGGTCTATTTTAGTTACTTCCACAGTATTATGTCATATGGCATTTTACTGTGGGGTCGGGCTGCTGATATTGAATCCATTTTTATTTTGCAAAAGAGAGCTGTCAGAGCCATTTACAATCTACGTCGCCGTGAATCTCTTAGGGAACTATTTAAAAAGGTTAATATTATGACGGTACCTTGCCAATACATTTATGAAAATATTATGTATGTAAGAAAAAATCAACATCTTTTTAATAAAATAAGTGATAGACATAATTTTAATACTAGAAATAAAGATAAATTCAACCTTTTTTAGATTATCTAAAGTGCAAACATCTTTTATGGGGTACTGTGTTAAATGCTACAACAAAATACCTTTTGATATATTACAATTAAATGAAAGAAAATTTAAAACTCATATTAAAAGTACACTTTGTAAACAAGGATATTACAAATTGGAGGATTATATCCAAGATAACAATGTTTGGAAACATGCTGGTCCTGCTCCATAGGACAATCTGGAGTCTAGACAACATCAAACTGGTTGCTAATTTAATTTATACATACACATTTTTTTTTTTTTAATAAGTACATTGTTTTTTACATTCTGTGACAAATGTAACTCACACACTTTTTAAAATACTAGTAAAATTTTACAATCTTTGTAAATATGTGAGCACCATGTATCTATCACATAATTGATTTACCAGTCTGTTGTATTTTTAATTCTTTTACCATTTTTGGTAGATTAAATTTTATTTTAGGTGCATCGTCTTCACATATAATTATATAATGAATGTATACAAAAACTTGTAAAACATTTTAAAAGAGTAACGGTGGAGTTTCTTGCCCATTCTTCTCCACACGAAAACTACATATTGGAATGGGCGACTAGAATCAATTCTATTTTATAATTTTTAATTTTGACGTTCAAAAGTGCCTTTTAAGTGCCTATTTGAAATAAATGATTTGACTTTGACTTTGACTTTGAATCTAGTGATAACAATGATAAGATATGTGATAACAGCTCGCCATAGGCCGGAGATAACGCCTCAATTACAGATATACTCATATTGATTGTACACAAGCTAGGTATGGTAGAATTCTGCGAATTTAACCTCACATATAACCCTCCGTGATGATACTGAAATGAAAATAAAACATAGCAATGAAACATGCACATTTACAGGAAAACGATGGGAAATTCTTGCCTCGCTGGTCAAATGTAATTTTAATGTTTGACTAATAATGTACGTAGTAGATTTTATTATACTGCTCCTAATAAGGCCGTTTGTCCACCGATGGCCTTATTGGGTGCGTTGCATCCGATTGACGATTGTCAACGAGACGTCACCGAGAACAAGATGACGGCGCTGGCGCAGGAGTACATACATTTACTAGAGTCGCGTGTCCACCCCACGTCCGTCAACGGGACGTCACGTTCGGTTCGAATAATCTAGTTTAACGTTGAAGTCGCGAGAAAGAAAAGTCCGTCTCCTTTGTGACTCACTGTCACTGTCGTGATAATTCAGTCGAAAGACGTCCACTGTAGAACATTTATGCCTCCCTCAAACATCGCCACAACGGCCGCCATCGTCCTGTAGCGGATCCCTGTCTACCAAGATCTAATATTAAATCATCATTTAATATTAGATCTTGGCATTTTCCCAAATATGTTGAGGTCGGCCTCCAGTCTTACCGAATGCAGCTGAATACTGAATGAGTATTTTTACATGGAGCGACTGCCTATCTGACCTCAATAATCCAGGCTCTTGGTAAGACTGATTGTCAGACTTTCGAGCTCCTGAGCGTAGCTTAACCTGATCGATCGCCCCTGCGGCTGGAATTGCTTAGCCCCTTATTTTCCACTAAATATGATATAAGACTACATTTTATCTTTTAACTTCCAGCTGGCCGGCCTAGCCCTGCTGGGTCTCGGCATAGCGGTGCAGCTCAAGATGACGGACATCGTGCAGGTAGCAGACTTCAGCCTAGAGATAACCGCCGTCACGTTGATGGTGGTGGGAAGCATCGTCTTCTTCATCGCGTTCTTCGGATGCTGTGGCGCCATCCGGGAGAGTAACTGCATGCTTGTCACTGTAAGTCTTATTTTTATTCTTTGTAGAATGTTAGATGGAGATTACACCATCAATATTATTTTATTCGATTACAAAAAATCAGTCAGTTTGCAAATTAGTCTGAGAACCTGCGCTTTTTGAGC
Source organism: Globia sparganii (assembly GCA_949316385.1). Lineage (NCBI taxonomy): Eukaryota > Metazoa > Arthropoda > Insecta > Lepidoptera > Noctuidae > Globia > Globia sparganii. The sequence goes on from OX438664.1 coordinate 22,702,682, forward strand.
ATCAACATTACATAACACAATTCCCCAAAACGCCCCCGTGCACCACTTCCTAGTGCGTTCGCTGGGAAGATGAAGTAGCGCAACAAACTCCCCAGTAGCACAGCTTTCTCCTAAGATAGAAGAACTTGGTTTCATAAAATAAAATGATAAGTAATTTTCATTACAAAACAAAGAAAGATTAAATTATTTGACATATATGTTAAATGTCAAATAATTTAATCTTTCTTTGTTTCGCGTGTGCTAGCGGAATATATGAATACGCGAATATACCAACAACATTATTTGACGAAAAAGGTCATTTAACCGTTCTAACAATAAAAAACAATGATTCCAGTACGCGATCTTCATGCTGCTTCTGATGATTGTGAAGCTGACCCTGGCTGTTCTGATCTTCGTGAAGTTGGACGATGTGGTAGCGGAGGTGCCCAAGTGGCTCAACAAAGCCTTCAATGAAGATAGGATCGCTTTCCAGGCTATTGAAAAGAAGGTAAGTGTAGACTGTTCTACATAGTGTGATGTGAAGGCTTCATTAAGGAGTTAGGAACAACATAGTTTAAGAAGTATTACAACACGCCAATAGTGGGGCTCCATAAAGTTTATAAGAATATAGCCTTGAATGTGGTTAAGTATATTCGCTTGGGAGCACCCGATCATGATCTCTTCAGGCGCAGGTCGACCATTTAAACTGTCGCCGTCGATCGATATCATCGATTCACCCTGATCGCGACAGTTTTTATTCAACGTCGATCGATGGTGTATGGGATATTTCATTAATAGCGAATGAAGGATCGATTATATTTTGAGGCAATGAATGGCGTAGTTGAAGGCGGTCGTTTGCAGTCAGCCTCGTCGACTGACGAACAATGATTAGTAATTCTATTTGACCAGCAGAACTGCTTTTATTTAATAAACCATGTTAAGAAGATTAATTGACATGACAGTTTGCGCAGTGCAGTGCTGCACACCCCTACCCTATTTCAAATTAAACAAATATCAACTTTATTTCAACAAATATTAAGTTGATTTCAGAGTGACTATAAATATTAAGACAATAAATATTAAGTTGATTTCAGAGTGTCTATTGAAAAAGTTATAAAATGTTTGAAGTTGTAGCGTAAACTGAACTTTAACGTGTAGGATTTAAACTTATTTTTCCATGGCAACAATAACTCATTGATTATACAGGGTGGCGGGGACTTCGACGACCAACCTGTTACCATGGATTTCTAAACCCCAAGCGTAGACATTTTTTGTCGGGTATAAAAAAAATAATCAGCTGTTTCACTGAAAAGTGCAATACTTACGCTGTCAAATTGTTCCATACATTTTGACAGCGTAAGTATTGCACTTTTCAGTGAAACAGCTGATTATTTTTTTTTAAATCACTTACTTTAACAGTCTACACTAGCGGGTCTAAGTCTAAAATCATAGGCTGTACGGTGTAGCATTAAGGTTATGGAATGACTTGCCCGTGTCGATAAAACCAATGATCGACCATTATGAATTTAGCAGATTTTGAACTTTTAGCAAAATGAAAATGGGATCGTTTTTGATTTTGATTTTGATCGTGTTGGAATGACGAATTTATAAAAATAGCAGACATGGGCCCCTGGGCACTTGTTTTTGGTTAGGAGGTTCGCATAATAATAGAATTTGAATTTGACGCCGATTCTGTTGTTCACAAATTTAACTAAATTTAAGTTCAGTGCATCTTTTTCTTTCTATTTCAATATGAAAAGGGCAGAAGATTAATATTAGTTTAGTCCTGTCAAATTAGTCAGCGCCTGACGTAAATTGACGTATTTTTAGTAGCCAATTTTTTAATCTCGTCTAACTTGTCTATGGATTATCTAATTTGACAGGACTAAACTAATATTTTATCTTCTGTGCTTTTCGTAAAGAAATAGAAAGAAAAAGATGCACTAAACTTAAATTTTGTTTAGTTTGTGAACAACAGAATCGGGGCCATTATCGACAACCCCTCACGTGTACCTGGAGCAACCTGAGTTTTTTGAAAAAACCTAACGAAAGTGACCAGTCATTGACCTCTAGGGAAATCCAGAGGTCAATGACAGTTCACTTTCGTGCGCGGGGGCATGTCAGGGGGTACCGAGCAAGTGATGTGAAAAAATATGTATGTCATGATTCCAGTTCACGTGCTGCGGTCCCACCGGCGCCCAGGCTTATATGCCTGCTACCTCGGTGCCAGATACCTGCTGTGCCACCCCCCCTTGTATGCCCTTCAACAACACCTACAGCGGCTGCGACAACTACGTGCAGCAGCGCGTCCAGACCTCCGGCGTCGCCATCGGAGCGGTCATGATTGTCATCGTCTCAATCGAGGTAAATATGACAAGTTTGCGATATCCTAAATATACCATTATAGTAAATTCTGCCTTAAGATCTGATCTTGACATAATCCGTATCGTGTATACAAGTTACGGTCAGTACGTGGACTGATTGTTTCATCAAGTTACCGCAAACCAAACCGCTCGGATCTGCCGGTGTATTCTGTAAAAGTATCACTGGGAAGACTGAGGTGAAGTGGTCAGCTTATTCCACCTGATGTTAGCATAACATAATCAGCGTATACTGCAGTGCTATTCTGTAAAAATCTCACCGTGAAAATAAGATGAATTGAGCTGTCATTCCACCTGAAATTAGGGATTGCCCCTATTGACATCTCACTTCACGCTCACTTCACCTAAATTATCACGGTGACATTTTTACAGAATCGATCGGCTGTTCCCTCTCCACCTGATGCTAGGGATTGACGGCTCACTTCACACAAGCTTTCACGGTGAGATTTTTGCAGAACACCCGATCGACTCTGTAAAAATCTCACCATGATAACTTAGGTTATTTAATTTATATGTTAAAAATTATTCTAAAATATTTAAAAAAGTTTGTAGTATTGCCAAGTCACGTTACTTGAGTTCAAAAATTAAAAATAGTGGTAACATTATTAAAATTACTTGGAATATAATTAATAGCGAAACGGGAAAGTCTACAGCCTTGCTATTGATGACAATATAATTAAATCAGATTCTCAAGTCGCCGCGGCCTTTGAAAATTTCTTTGCAGAGATTCCCGTATCAACTACTAAATCTCTAAACTCATCACCCACTGCTGCAGAGTCTTTACTTAAGGAAAATGTTCCAGTTTGTGATTCTGAATTTCACTTCGAATATGTCACCTGTAAAGATATAATTAAAACCTTTCACACATTAAATGTTAAAAAGTCCGCAGATCTTTGAGGTAATTCTGTGGATGTTGTTAAGTCGATTATAAACATTGTAGCACCTACTTTAGCTGTTATATTTAATAATTGTATCGACCGTGGTGAGTTTCTTGATCTTATGAAAAACAGTAAAATAATACCATTGTTTAAATCGGGTAGTACATCAGACCCTACTAACTATAGACCCATTTCAGTACTACCTTTAGTAAAATTTTTGAAAAACTTATTTTAAACCAAATGCAAAGATTTTTTAATAAAAATAAATTACTGCATAACAAACAGTTCGGTTTCACAAGGGGTCGTTCGACTACCGATGCCGGAGTTGAACTTTTAGGACATATTTATAATGCCTGGGAGGACAAATGCGATGCGTTGGGCATCTTTTGCGATTTGTCCAAGGCATTCGATTGTGTTCATCATGAAACATTAATCAGGAAACTGCACCACTACGGAATCCGTAACGCCTCCCTGGATCTTCTTACTTAAGTGATAGGATTCAGAGGGTTGATGTTAACGGAAAAAGATCACCCGGATCTGTAGTAAGAATGGGGGTCCCCCAGGGCTCAATTCTTGGCCCATTTTTATTTATTACCTCATAAAAAATAATCATGATATAGTGTTGTTTGCAGATGGCACTTCACTTGTATTTAAACTTAAACGTCAGCAGCTGGTTACTGACAATGTAAATAGCGCCCTCGCAAAAGTAGTTGACTGGTTTAATGTTAATAACCTACTACTTAACGAAAAAAAAACCAAATGTATTAAGTTTACGATACCCCATGTTAGACAAGTAGAAACTAGTGTTCTCATAAAGGATGAAGAGTTAAAACCCGAAGATATCACAGTATTCTTAGGCATAACATTGGATGCCAAGCTTCAATGGGGCCCCCATATAGATAAATTGTCAAAAAAGCTTAGCTCTGCAGCATACGCCGTTAGGAAAATTCGTGATTTAACTGATTTAGAGACAGCCCGTTTGGTTTACTTTAGTTATTTTCATAGTGTGATGTCATACGGTATTCTGTTGTGGGGAAATGCCACCGATATTCAGACAATTTTTATTTTACAAAAAGGGCAATTCGTTCCATTTATAAATTAAGTCCCAGACACTCCCTCAGAGACAAATTTAAAGAGATTAATATAATGACTGTGACTTCTCAGTACATTTATGATAATCTTTTGTATGCACATAAAAATATTAATCTATTTAAAAAATACAGTGATATCCATAACATAAATACTAGGAACAAACACAAATTTGTTGTTCCTTCATCAAGGCTCAAGAAAATAGGTGGCTCGTTTAGATGCCAATGTATACGTTTTTATAATAAACTTCCTAGCCACATTCAAGAACTAAGCCTAAATAAATTCAAATCTTTTATAAAGCGTAAACTATGCCAAAAAGCCTGTATTATACTGTAAATGACTTTATTGAGGACAAAAAGGCTTGGGATTGAGCTGCTCCAATAAGTTTAGACTGCGAATGTTGTTTCATTTTATTTTGCGATTTTACACTTCTTTTTTGTTCTAAATATCTATTTACATAAACAATGACATGAACATTTACTATTTAAAGTATTATATTATTTTGTTTATTGTGAATGTGAGGACTATGTGGGTCATTGTTTCCGTTTTAATCATGGTCTGGCGGTTTGAGTAATTTATGCGGCCTACCCAAATGTCCTTTCTTTGGTATTGTTCGTCGAATCGTTGAGCTCCCTAAGTTTGAGTTAAGCAGCATGATTACTGACAAATGCGTGCACTGACTGAACAGGTCCACTCAATCGGTGTGGTCCTCAAAAGACCATTTCAGACACCAATCTACATGGTCTCCACATGATCTGACCAAGATTATGTCTGGACTTAAGAGACTGTGACCTCTGAGTTTGTTTCGGCCTTTCTTCTCAGAGTAGTCAGTTAGGAAACGCCGACCTCATCTCGTTTTAAAAAAATATGAGTGACGTGTAAAAGTGTTTGTACAAACCTACTTGCAGAAATAAAATCATATATCATTTATTTATAGGTAAAGTGAGCGTGAAGTGAGCTGACAATAGGGGCAATCCCTAACATCAGGGCCTCAAGTCTGCTATTACAAAAGTGTCAGAAAGGTCTATCATTGATTTCATAATTGTTGATTTTGACAAGTTTGGTAATCTACTAATATAATGGCGTCATTATGACTTTCCAATGGTCAACCACTGACACTCCATTGAAAGAAATGGCATAAAATGGTAATCTCGTACATAATGACAAATGAATAAATGTAATGTTTATTGCTATTTACGAACTTCTTACTACTTCAGATTGCAAACACTAATACGTAATATGTAAAAATATATATTAAATGAAATCTGGCATGAAAAGTAGTAGTTTTTCTCAGACCATTGACCGACCAATGATCGACCATTATGAATTTAGCAGATTACGAACTTTTATCAAAATGACAATGGGATCGTGTTGGAATGACGAATTTGTAAAAATAGCAGACTTGGGCCCCAGGTGGAATGACAGCTCACTTCACATTAGTTTTCACGGCTACAGGCCGACAGATTCGGTTGTTCAAAATTTCAGATCGATCACTCCATGTATGGTGGGTGCTAGCAATGGCGGAATCTTCAATTTTTACCTCGGCATTCGGCATGGGCTATTGTCAATTATAAGAAGGCATAACCAAGTCATTAACCCCCGACAAAAAACAGAGAAGTGTTATAAGTTTGACGTGTGTATCTGTTTTTTTTTTTTATAAAAGTGATCATAACAAAATTTGGAAAATCCAAAAGTGCAGGATTCATAATGCTCATGGGGCAAAAAATCGATCATAACGCACTCTTATAATTAGTTATGAACTAATTATATCAATTCTTATAAAAATGAAAATAAGACTTAATTTTCTTTGGCTCATTCGGCGGACAGTATGGCAAAATACATAATTTTTGAAAAAAAAACCTACCTATATTAAATGTTATTGAAATCGATTCAGTTGTCAATTATGAACAAACTATTTTCAGGTTTTTGCGGATTTAACTTTACACGTTGTATTAGGAAAAAAAATATCTACTGTTTATGATCGAATATCGACAGTTGTCAGTTTTATTTACATACAAATACCAAACTGACTCTCAGTAGGTACATGTTTAACTTTCTATGTTCTCTATACATGCTATTCGTACTGCGCCACGCATGCGCTAGGTAATCAATTGTGTTTATCAGCTAATCTATACGATAACCAACATTATATCTGTAGGTACTTCAAAGACTCCTGTTGCAGTTTTATGCGCCGAGGTCGCCAGCATAATTAATTTTTTTGCAATTAATATGTCAATAGATCAAAATATCATTCGCGACCCTAACAAATATGTATGTACAGAATTATAATAATTAAAAAATATTTATCAATGTTCAAATATCCTATTGAATGACTGTATCACGAATTCACGACATTTGAGGCCAATTCTAAACTACAGTTGTATGATTCTAACCAACCGCTTGGCGACTTAAAATAGGATTTTCACCGTCTTTAAAATAATTCCTGATCAATATTGACATCATGTTCTTCGCTTGCAGCTGGTGGCAGCAGTGTTTGGCCTGTGCCTGGCGAACACAGTCCGGAACAAGGGACGAAGGTCGCGCTACTGATCACCTCACAGTCAACACCTAGCTGATAAGTTTACACCTAGTTGTACCACTTGTACATTACTCTATTATCTTATACGGCCTCATAGCATCTCTTACTCTTAATTTTGTCACTACGCGATAACGACAATTTAATTTTTACATTTTAGTTTTAAGTCATTTTGTAAACATAATAAATGTTGTAAATAAAAAGTTTAGTTTTAATGTTTTTGAAGCTCGAAAGTAGATTTCTTTTAAATGACTCACAAATCACCACACACACCACACACAACCAACCATCGTAGCTGATTTTGCCCACCGCCCACTTTGAGTTTTTCTTTTTTCTAGATCCCCCAATTTTTTTTACTTAACCTTTGTTGCGAATCTGAAATAGCTATTGCCATGATTATATTTAAACGTGTAATATAATTATAGGTATAAAATCGTAAGATAGGATATATATAATTTTCTCTGAGTGCCCTAGTAATTTTACTGCATACGCTGAAAGTCTGAAACACCCACAAGGGGGCGTTTTGACCCACATTAAGAACCTATGCAATAGAGAGAAAAAGTGAGGAAGAAGAGGGAAACGTGTTTTTTCAGCAGGAAGTTAGGAACACTAATAATCATGTAAAAACTTGTCGTGTTGATGCACTTCTGGATACCCTCCGTCTGCCTTCTGTGCAACGTGGAGGGCTAAGTAAGACTTCTAGCGCACGGTTAGTACCGTGTGGCTAGAAGTCTTACAATAGCCCCTGTCCTTGGCACTTGAGATCGTGCTCCGAGACCTGCGGTGAAATTAAACCGTTGTCCAGCCTGCGCTACGCCGATATTCAGATTCAAAATATTCCTGAAGTCGTGACTATATGTTTCTGGCGAACCATATTACCCACAAGTGCGATTACTTACCATTAGGTATATCCTCGTATCTACAGGTAGGTACATAATATTATATATTACAGTCGCTTTTTATGTCTGTCTATGGGAATTTGATGCGGTTTCCACCATAATTTAAAGCATTTTTTCGGTAGTTTTATGTGCGTAATAAATTAATATTAAACAGAAAGAACTCTCGATATTTTGTCAAATCGTAAAAACCATGCGAATCAGCTGCGGGTAAGTAATAATCATGGTAAATATTACAAAAATTAACTCTCTTTTTTGAAGGTAACTGCGTAACAATGATAACTGAAAGAAAGTTCTTCAGTGAAAGTCCTTACATAACCTGAGGACCGTTCAGCTTAGTGTTAATCTTTTGAACACGATACAAATATTTGTAGTATCGCTTATGCGTAACATCGCTCACGTTCGCTGAGAGCGAGAGAGTAATCCTTATGTTTGAAATTAGAATACCATGTATCTACTATAGTATCTAGACCGGTATACTCCTGACTTCCTGAGCTAGAAAACAATTTCATTGCAACATTTTCTGACGTCACAGCTATCACGGCTGTTGGAAATAGTCACGAGGGAGCTGTAGAAAAAGTTCAAGAGTTCATAAATCGTGTCTATGAGTGGATTACAACATGGCGTATCAAGCTTAACGAAAGTTATTATATCCACATTGACTTCACTAATAAAAAGCCAAAATATTTTCCGGTTTCATAAATAACCACCTTATCTTTATCTTGGCATGACCCTGGATGCAAAACTACACTGGATAGAGCATTGCCAAAAAGAAGCCGAATTAGATATTTAGTACAAAAAAATGTATTGGCTATTTGAAGACAATTGTCATTGTCAATATCTAGCAAATTGTTGATATAGTTATAAGTAAATTAGTTGTAAGGCTTATATGGACCTGCGGTATTCAGATGTGTGGCTGCAACAGCGAAAGCAATCGCCAAACCTTACACCGATTTCAAAACAAAGGGGATATATTCAGCGCGCTCTGGTACATTAGAAACAGCGACGTCCACCGGATTTTTGTGTCAAACTCAAACTCAAAGCATTTATTTCAATTAAACCATTTCCAGGCACTTTTGAATTGTCAAAATTAACTAGTCGGTCAGTTAGTCAGAAAGTTGAAGCTAGTTGCCCATTCCAAAACGTAGATCTCTTGGAGAAGAACGGGCAAGAAACTCCAAGGACACTCTTTTAAATTAAGATATTACAAAATCCTGAGTACAGTATTCTTGTTGCTTCTATATGTGAGAACAATGTGTTTACGACATTCAAGATGAATGTCGTAAACACTTTGACACAAAAATATGAAAGCTAACACAGATTTCATCATCACAAATTAAATTCAAATAGTAAATTTCTAAGTATGTAGTTACATTACAAAATAATCACCAAAAAAAATTTTTTTTTCTAAATTAGGTACAAGTTTACGGTTTTCGGATTTTTTCCTTTTACCTGTGCATGACATTGCTTCTTGCCAAAGTTTATGATTCTAGGTCAACGGGAAGTAGGTACCCCAGATAAGTTTTGATTCCCTTGCGAGTGTCAAAATATGCTGCACTAGCTTTTGCCCGCGACTTCGTCCGCGTGGGTTTCGTACTTTCCTCAAATAAATTTAACACCCTCTCCACCTTCCCCTGAAAGGTATTTCGAAAATTATTGATTACGATCTTTATACTTACTTTATTTAAGGAAATAAGTATTCGGGCCAATATTTTAGTTAAACTAACTAAGATGTTTCAAATAAACTATCCTCCCTTTTCATCACGACAGGGCTTGTTTTTGCATTTGGTACGTTTCCATTTCTATGATTTAAAGATTATTTATACCCATTTTCGTGTTAATGGAAATTGAAGTTTCTACTCCTTAAACTTTATTACCCTTTTCCACCCCGGTAGGAGTCGAATAAGTAAAACCCTAAAACTCATACTTTTTTATTTTAAGTAAGTAGTAAACCCCTAAAAGTGAGGCAAATGTTGAAAAGTTTCAAGTTTCTTAACCAAAGGAATAAGACCACCTTTTCACCTTCACAGTTTTTATCCCCATAGGGGCGAAATATTGAAAACATGTTTGGGACGTTTCCATATCTTGACTCAAAGATTATTTATACCAATTTCCCATTGAATCAAGCCACGCAATAAAATACTCCTCTGTGATATGGACTACCCCCGTTCACCCCGTTAGGGTTAAATTTTCGAAAAACCCAGTCACACTTTTTATTTATTTTGGTCTTAAGTATAAATACTGAGTTCCGAGTTTATATTATTGGACCGCGCGATAAAATTCTTCCATACAAACTGACACCCTCAATCTCCCTTTAGAACAGAAAAACATAAAATGACAAACTATAATTTACTTAGATAAGTATTTGTGCCAAGTTTGAAGCTTAAATTTATTCATACCATTTTTTTGGAGTAAATCAAGCTACGCACTATAATACCGGCCTTAAAAACCGAATTACCACTTTTTTACCCGTCAGGGGTCTACTTTCGAAAGACCCATTTCTTATTACTTACTTAGGCAAATATTCCTTCCAAGTTTCAAGTTTATTAACCAAATGAATAAGATTTTTCGTATAAAGTTTTTCTCTACTTTTCACCCCACACAGGAGGAATTTTGAAAAATGTTTGGGATGTGTTCATAACTTGACTCCAAGATTATGTCCAACAATTTTCGAATTAATCAAGCCACGCAGTAAAATGGAAAATTAACTACTCCTTTTCACCCCGTCAGAGGTAGATTTTCGCAAAACCCTGATACATGTTATTCTTTACTTTTGGTCTTAAGTATAAATACTGATTTTCGACTTAATCGGAGACCGCACGTTAAAATTCTTCCATACAAATGTTGACACCCCCTAATCGCCCTTTAGGGGGTAGTTTAGAAAAGCAAAAAATGCCAAAATTCATAATTTACTTAGATAAGTATTCATGCCAAGTTTCAAGTATATTAACCAAATGAATAAGATTTTTCATATAAGCTGTATCCCCACTTTTCACCCCCACAGGGGTGGAATTTTGAAAAATCGTTTGGAATGTGTTCATTACTTGACTCACAGATTATTTATACCAATTTTTGAGTTAATTAAGCCAGGCAGTAAAGTTTGCCCTGTAAAATTAACTACCCCTTTTCTCCCCGTTAGGGGTAGATTTTCGAAAAACCCTGATACACGTAATTCTTTATTTTTGGTATCAAGTATAAATACTGAGTTTTGAGTTAATCGGACCGTGCATTAAAATTCTTCCATACAAATTTTGACACCCCCCCATCCCCTTTAGAAGGTAGTTTAGAAAAACAAAAAAGACCAATTTTCATTGATAAGTATTCGTGCCAAGTTTCAATTTTATTAACCCAAGGAATAAGAGTTTTCATACAAACTTTCATCCCCTATTTAACTCCCTTAGGGGTTGAATTTCGAAAATTCCTTCCTTATTCTTCGTCTACATTATAAAGAAAACCTCTGTGCAAAATTTCAGCTTTCTAGGTCCAAGGGTTTAGGCTGGGTTGACTTAGAAGTTTGATTTTTTCACTGCTTCAAGAGACTGCAGCCAGTATGAGAATTTGATATTAATTTCAACTTGATGACTCCACGCGTTCCTGAGAAACAATGGTCTTGACAGAGGAACAGACAGTCGGACAACGAAGTGATCTTATAAGGGTTCCGTTTTTCCTTTTGAGGTACGGAACTCTAAAACACGTGAATCTATAGTTACTTAGCAGTTTAAATTCTAATTTTCTTACGTTTTTTTAATTTGCAGTCAGTGTCATGCCGATTTTGATTCGCGAGCGTAACAAATATGACTTTAGAGAATTATAATCATTAAAATCATCAATACAACCCTCATAAGTTTATATAATCCTATTGATTGATATTTCATGAAATAGACATTCAATAGGATTATATTTTAAATCACGGTAATACTTATCTACGTACCTATGGTGATAAGTATTACCGTGATAATTATGCAGGTGGATTTAGTAAATGATCAAATGCGTACGTATTGCGCGACCCACTCCCTGACTGCCGCTGACCCGACAGATAACGGAATAACTGGTCCTGCGATACGAAACGAGCTTTAAGCTGCTGCAAGCGCTTTATACGTTTACTTTTCAACTAGCTTTTGCCTGCAATCCTGGTTTCGATGATTTTGGGTAATAAGGGAAGTTTAGAATACTATTAAACTATTCATTTTCCCATTTCCAACCACACATCAGTGGTAACAACTTTGACATTGACAGAGCCTATATGTCGTAGCAGTAAGGGCAGTATTCGCATGGCAAGTGTTGATGTGACTGTACCTGTTTTGTGGAGAACAGTTGTAGAATTATAATTACGTTATTTATATCCGTTGTTGAGCAGACACATTTTTCAAACTTAAGTATATAATAATAAAGCTGAAATTGTTGTTTGTTAGAACGCGCTAATCTTTGAAACTATCAGTTGCATTTGAAAATTTATTTTGCATTTGATAGCCCAATTCTTGAAGAATGTTATAGGTTATTTAACATCACGCTACAACCCTGAGGGCCAGAGCTATTAGAAAAAAAAGTCAGGACGAAGGAAAACGAAATCGGGGGAACATTAAATTTTACGCGGGCACAGTCGTTAGTTAGGTTAAGAATAAAGGGTTAAGAGTCCCATTTCGCATTGACGTGGAGTTGCGGACACCAGCCCGTATTACCTATTTTGATATTAATTATTGTTGTTAAACTGTCAAAATGAAATCCATTGCTACTGACAGTGTGTTACGGAGTTACCCCGCTGGTCTACCAAATAACCAAAAGGTTCATAAACACAATACTTTTCTTTAACACAACTATGTGCTAAATAAAACCCCCAAATTTTATTAATAATCCTTAAAACGGATAACAGTGGCCACTTTATTCCGTTTTAAGGATTATAATACTTAAATCTAAACAATATAAAACTTAGACCGATTCTAATAATATTAACGTATAATCTTTTGAAGCACAACTTAACGTGCTTATTTTCTGCATTTTCATTCTAAATTGTATGAAATAACCTAACAAACGATGAGGGCGCCACTGTGCGGTCGGCATAGTCTTAAAAGCTGGAGACCAGAATAATAATCATACGCGCTTAATAAACTTAGCGCTTCAGCCGCTTTGATTCTCATTCCCGCATCATCAGTAGGTATCGAATGTTGCAGCGGCGCCAATGATACGTAAAAAGCGATTTCAAATAAAAAGCGCTTCGAAAGTGGCAGCATCATGTAACGGGACCGCGAGTACCTGCACCTTGCATCGGGTTCAATGACCTTGCAACGTGATAACACTATGAGAGCATGTAGGGACTACCTACGTAGGTACGAGAAACAGTTAATTAGACTGACCGATACAGAAAATATGACGTAAGTAAGTACTTTAAATTTAAAATAGAAAAGATTGTTAGTAAAAAAATACCACAATAAACTCTCTAAAAACGGATCAGTTAAAGACGGACACAGAAAAGGATCATAAGTAGGTATAATGTAGCCATTTTAATCTTGGATGCATTTCCATGTTAAAACACCAACGTAATTTGCTCAAAATAGTCTAAATACGGTACTCCGGACAACACGAGGCAACAGTTTGATGAAAAGGCACTATGTAATCTTCCTGGTCAATCAATTTAAAAAAAATAATAATTAGCCCGTATTGTCCCGCTGCACGCCAAAGGCCTCCGATTCCTTTTTCCACTCAACTCGATTCTGAGTCAAAAAGGCTACATAATTCGACGGTACAATTCCATGATAGGTCATATTTGGAACACTGTTTAGTTACAAAAATCTTCGTAATTATTATGACGACAATGAAATTGACCTCCGCATAATTCTTAAGACTTTTATAATATTTCCACTTCATTGTATCCGACGAGAGCGAACGAGACTAATTCTCTTTTCTTTCGTCAGCTATCTGCAGTGCTATTCTGTAAAAATCTCACCGTGAAAACTAAGGTGAAATGAGCTGTCATTCCACCTGATGTTAGGGTTTGCCCCTATTGATAGTTCACTTCACGCTCACTTCACCTAAGTTATCACGGTGAGATTTTTACAGAATCAATCGGCTGATGGTGATGACTTATAAAACCAAACTAGGTTTTGAGTACCCGGTAGACACCGTGTACCTACATAAGAGCTGGGGCCCAAGTCTGCTATTTTTATAAATTCGCCATTCCAATACGATCCCATTGTCATTTTGCTAAAAGTTCGTAATCTGCTAAATTCATAATGGTCGATCATTGGTCGGTCAATGGTCTGAGAAAAACTACTACTAAACATGCTAGATTTCATGTAATATATATTTTTACATATTACGTATTAGTGTTTGCAATCTGAAGTAGTAAGAAGTTCGTAAATAGCAATAAACATTACATTTATTAATTTGCCATTATGTACGAGATATCCATTTCATGCAATTTCTTTCAATGGAGTGTCAGTGGTTGACCACTGGAAAGTCATAATGACGCCATTATATTAGTAGATTACCAAACTTGTCAAAATCAACAATTAAGAAATCAATGATAGACCATTCTGACACTATTGTAATAGGACTTAAGGCCCTGATCAGCATCGTTGTATGTGTAGCAAGGTATATGAAGGCTTTGGTCGACTTTTGCGTATTTGGGGCTTGTTGTCTAGGTCTTGAAGGGGATTTGTATCAAAGCAAACGGTTGCTTTGTGTGCTAACTTTCTCGGGTTCGAGCAAGTTCCTGCCACCGATCAAAAGGAGTGAAAAGTGTGAAGCCACTATACAAGGTTTCTGCAGCGTGGTGAGTATATTGTTAGAACTAAGGCTTTATAAACGCGTATTTTAGTTTGTAGGTTTCAGGTCGAGAGATGTTCACGCAGGTTTGTTAAGGTTCCCACAGGTGGCGGCGGCTTTCTAATCCTCGATAGAATTTCTATTATCGTTGAAGACTATGATTTCCGAGATATTTAAAGTGCGACACCTCTTCCAGTGGCTCAGAATGCAGCTATACGACTGAGTTGTGAGCGGCTCAACCCCTTGGTGGTTGTTTTAGGATTTGGGTCTTTTTCTCGCTAATTACTTACTAGTCCAAATTTACAACATCGTCTTGAAGATCATTCATATAGTCTTGGAGAGTTTCTATACAGTCAGCCAACAGGCACACATTATCGGCATAGAGTGCGTCAAGTACGGGAACCTTAGACGTCTTTGTACTCGCTCTGAAGTGTGAGATGTCGAAGACACTTATCAGTACGGACATTAAGTTCGATCTGCCCAACACTATGCTTTAATGCATCATTATCAGAAATAGAGTAACATGACACAGCCTTGCTTCACACCCAAGACTACAACTGTCTATTATAAATTATAATTAAGTAAAACAAAATTGTTAAAGGGACTAGGTAAGTACAATAAAGCAGTAAGTAATGTCATGGTGCATAGATTGTTGCGAACAAGGCGTCAACACACGATGTGACGCCTTCAACAAAACCTGATGGACATTGCTGCATGATCCAATATGTTTTGGCCCCTCATTGCAGCGCTGCTTTCGTCCCAATCAGTACATTGTAGTTTACTTGTTAAGTGCCAAGGTAGACTGGGCAGTAGTGTTAAAACTTGTCATATCTTTGATAACTATAGACACTACATGCAACTAGATGGTCCGGTTGAATGACGCGGAACCTCGCTGTACCATGTATGATTGTATGTTTGCTATTCGCATCGCAAAAAAATCAGCTGTTCCCTACATTTATTTTCGTGTAACTCTGCAAAATGTAGGCAACAGCTGATTTTTTTTTCGCAATTTCAGGTTTGGTCCCATAGTAAAAGTGGTTCATAATGATGAGCACAATGACCTCTTAAGAGGTTGTTGGTGTTTTTCCAATAACCCTGTATATCCAGCTGATGAAAGATAAGCTTATAAAATCTTCTTTTCGTAATTTTATGAAGAACTAGCACTGTCCTGGGGTTCACCCGCATATATGTCTCGATCCCGTGGGAATATCGAGATAGAAAGTCCAATATCCTAATCCAGGTCAAGGCCTACCAATGTGCCAAATTTCATCCAAATCGAACAAGCATGCAGCATTATACTTAGTTAGTATTGCTATTTTAAGCAACAGTAAAAAAATTAGACAAGTTTTTTGCAAAATTAACTAAGTATATCAGTTATTTATATGGTGACATTAATTTCTCGGCTTGTGACAAAATAGATTTAAAAGGGTTTGACGCAGAATGCGCACTTCGCAAAATGTGCACTTGATGCAAAATGTGTACTTCGCAAAATGTACACTTCGCAATAAAACTGTATCGACAAGTTTAGTACACGTAGTAAAAAAATGGTTTACTTCCAAGAGGAAACAAAAGAGGCTCTCCGCCGTTTCTACACGAATTGAATAAGAAATTGAGGTAAATAGGTCTAGCGACCATGTTGAGGTGACAGTTTAACTATCACTCAGAGTACTCCGACAAGTTTGCATCTGTTACCTACATTGCAGCTATTCTTAGCCTTTTAAACTTAATTTACATTCCGATACATTCCGATAGATTCTCTGTAGTTTAAAAAACACTGGGGTCTAAATTTAGCCAGCGTTTAGCATACTGTATGTTGCGGTCGGGACTAAATCTGATCCTAGTTCCGATTCCGGTCCAATTGGTCGCTTAGAAGAACAACTGGAAACCAATAATCAAGCATCACACTAACCCACATACAATCTATAGAATCATTTTGAAACACAACTTAAACGTCCCATTGATTTTCCAAGAGCGTAACAATAATTTGCATCAGTGGGTTCAAGACGGGCTAGATAACCGTTGGAGACTTGGCCTAGATCGAAAGCTTCGGAATTGAGTTGTTGATATTCTTGAGACCAAATTGTTAAAACATAAGTCAATATAATTATGATTAGGAATTTGTGATAGTATCGGGCTGTTATATGTGCTTGTGTCCTTCGAGCACATAAAACTGAGAGGACCACTTTTTGGGTGCATGTGCTCATTTGGGTCCGTTTTGCCTTTGGTGGTTATTTTAATCTTTATGAATATTTCTCGGTTCATTTTCAAGATACAGTGGTCACATTATCCTAGAAAGGTATAAATAAGTGGTTGCTTATTAATATTCTGGTGAGCAACGCTAATCAGGTGTTTATGTGGCCATAAATTGTGGAAAAGCATAAATTTTGTCAGTATACGCTCGTCGTGGTAACGGTTCGTTTATGGACACTATAAATGTGGAGACAACTCACACAAGCTGTGGATTCACTTTTGATCTTTTTGCGTGCTCAAAAGATGCCAAACGCTATCTTACAAAAAGAAACATAATAGCAGGACTATTTGCTGCCTCAAGCCTAACTGCCTAACGTCAGCTGCATCTACAGTTAGTCCAGCTGTTAAATATTGACGTACCAACCAATGGTTAAAAAACCTCCTCATGTGGTTGGAGGCTTTTGATTCTTTGAGAATGTCCAGAGAGAGCGGTGTATGTGCTGATTCACCCTGAATACATACAGGAAACTTTTCATGAAAAAGATTCGAAGACAAATATCCTGCTAAAGCCTCAGCCCTTAGTTTATTTACACTCTTAAGGCTTTAAGTTATATTGAACAACACTCAATGTGTTTCAATAATTAATTAATTAAAAATTGGTCCTACATGTGGAATATTTCTTTTTGCAGTCCATGTGAGTCGTCTCAACATTGGAAACACATATTCAAATATTAGCTGTTCTGAGCTGCGCGGGCGCCGCACTCGATGCGCGCATACATTTGAATATATTTCTCTAAATCACTTCTGTATTAATCTCGAAATGTCTCCAAATACTGGTTTCCTTTGGGTCAAGCTACAGAGACCATTGACCCCCGAAAGTATGCATATTGTAAGATTTTTGTCTTTTTGTAAGCCCTTGTAGAAATCAGAGATAACTTTAAGATAATGCTAAAAATATTTTAAAGCTTTATTGAAAAACCATATTGAAAAATATTAAAGCGTCCTTATATGGTTGGATCCAGAGATGTTTGTGAAAATTACACAAGTAAATAATTCGTAAGCAGTTGTTAGATTTAATGAAAAGAGAATGCCGTGCATGGCGCACTAGGCAATGATTTCAGTATGCTACTACTTACTGTATGGCCCCAATTATTTACAATAAATTACCAAGTGGTTGGAAAGACTTGACAACAGTGCTGTTTAAAAGTAGACTTCGTAAATTTTTACTAGATAAAACGTACCTACTTACAGTGTGACTGAGTTTTTATCAGAGAAAAAAAATTCCTGAATTGTTCTGGATTGACGGATCTGGCTTCTGGTTAAACTTAAGTGAATGTTAATCATATAAATGTCGCATGAGGAATAGTGAAATATATCCATATTTGAAAATAAATCTATTCTAAAAGCTTATTAAATGCCTATAGTAGGTAGGAGCCGACAATAAGTTTCCGCTCTTATCCGTTAACATTATTTTGTTCACTCCGATGGACACTCTTTGCCCATACAGCAACACTTGCGGTTATCAAACAGCTCACACTGATTCGAGTAAAGATTGTATGGGACTTAAACATTACTGACGAAATGTGGGTGTAGAGATGCCAGCACATCAAGCTACCCGAAACTGTCAATTTTTCCCACATTTAGGCCTGTATGTTCGCATAACTCGTCAAAATGTAGGGAACAGATGTATTATTTTCGCGACGGATTTGTTGATTTTTTGTATATCGTCAGAAAAGGGGATAACAAGTATGTGGTATAATTTATTACATATATATGGTTTCCATCTATATATATAAAATTCAAAGTCCTGACTGACTGATATACTTATCAACGCACAGCCTAAACCGCTGGTCCTAGAGACATGAAATTTGGAGGGTATTTTCTTTGTGAAGAGTAGGTATCCACTAAGAAAATTTTTTTCGAAATTCCACCCCTAAGAGGGTGAATGAGGGAGGGTGAAATTTCACGCGGACGTATATACGACACTCAAAGCTCAAAGCAATGAACTTGAACAGTTCCGAATACATCCGATTACACAATTCCACTCAGCCATCGAATACAATCAGACGATCACTTTACTGTCATCGATTCATCTCGATCGTAATACATTGTTGTTGAAGAGAGTGCCTCTTGCTCTTGGCTATTCTATTGTATGCTAACAAGCACATTAGACACCTGTGTTATGAATAATACCTGAGCTGTACAGACTGAACTGCACTTGTAAGGCAATGCTTGTCGTTTGTATACCAACTATTGTTATATTCTGAGGTCCTAGCCGGCATAGTGTTGAGTCTTGGTCGAGTTTTCGTCATCACCTGACGTCTCCCGAGCTTAGATTTTACACATGTCTTATCTGACACATGACTTTTTGATAAATTAATAGGTAGTGTGCCATCTATTATCTATTTTTATCATAATACTGGCTTCCGCCCACGGTTTTGCCCGAGTGGTATGCCGATGAAAAGTAGCCTATGTCGTTCCCTAGGGTTCAAAGTATTCCCATACCTAATTTCATCATAATCGGTAAAGCCGTTTCGGAGATTAGCCGAAACAAAGAGACAGACAGGGAAATAAAAAAACAATCGTTAAATAATTTATGAAAGTTTAATAAAATATCAAATTCTGGTCAAAGACCTTCTTGAGGAAAGATATCGAAATTAGGTTTTTTATTAAAGTATAATATTAAAGTGCCAAACTATACATACTTACATAAAAATAAATAAAATTAAAGTATCTGTTTGGAATGTCAAAAAAAAGACATCTTAAACTAAATGCATACGGTACTTATAATTTATTTATTTATAATTTATTTTTTTCATTTTAGGACACAAACATCAGAGAAAGTATATGACACTTTCTCTGATGTTTGTGTCCTAAAATGAAAAAAATAAATTATAAATAAATAAATTATAAGTACCGTATGCATTTAGTTTAAGATGTCTTTTTTTTGACATTCCAAACAGATACTTTAATTTTATTTATTTTTATGTAAGTATGTATAGTTTGGCACTTTAATATTATACTTTAATAAAAAACCTAATTTCGATATCTTTCCTCAAGAAGGTCTTTGACCAGAATTTGATATTTTATTAAACTTTCATAAATTATTTCTTAATATGATGTGGAACAACCACTAGGTGTAGGTCTTGGATACAAGTTACTTGGATCGCTTCGATGGCGCCTTACTTACCTAGATCAGGATTCTTAATTAATTTAAAAGCTGAAGTGATTAAGTTCTACGAAAAACTTTCACTTGGCTAGTTCTAAAAAAATAAATAAGTTGGCTATCTAGGTATCAAAGGTGAGGCTGTTAACATGTTAGAAATACTTACCTACTATGTGTATCTGGCAAAAATAACGCTTTTAGAAAAACGTATTTATCCGCAATGTATGGAATGCCTCATTCGAAGCGTAGTTTATTTTTAATATAAATTTGATTTTTTTGTATACTTTGGAATTGGAATTTATGCATGTGCATTGAATTTAGTAATATGATAAAAATTAGAGTATTTTTACATGCATACAGCCTAACTTTTTATAGCGCTATCTTTTCTGTATTGGTCTTAGCGCACAAGCTAAACAACTCCAATAAGAGCACGGAAGCGAACCAAGTTGCTCCTCTAACGAGCTTAGGACTCGCAGGCCTTGAACAAACTAGTTATTTCTGAAATCGGGTTGAGATGGTATCCAGGTAATAAAGCCTCTTAGTTGGTAGTAAAATTTTATTCATCTCTAAAATACATTGCAAGCTATACTCGTATGTGTAATTTAGAAGCATTTTTTTATTTACTTATTTATTTAATACTTCAAGCACATAAATGTACAGAGGCGGAATTAATGCCATGGGCATTTTCTACCAGACAACCTTTGGGTGATGCAGAGACAAACAGTGGTAGGTGCAATCATTAAAATTGAGGAATAAATATTTTAAATATAAAGATACCTACGCATAAACCTATTAAAACTATGAATATAATATAATACCTAATTACATACCTATATATATAAGCACAAATAAATATAGGTACATAAATTGTAAGTTTGTAATTATGTGAACCGTGGATTCGTTTATTGATTATATAATGTATGTTGACTTGAAAAAGAATGGGAATTAGGAGTACGTCGTTTCCTACAAAATGGTTGAGCTTTATGGTGCTGATCCACGCGTCATGTTCGTGAACAAGCAACTGATCATCTCTTAACTGCCAGGACTTATTTTTAATATTATGTTTTTAATTTGTATTTTCATTTTACTTTTGTACATTGTTCTCTCATATAGAAGCAATAAGAATTAATGTACCCAGGATTATGTAATATCTTGATTTAAAGAAGAACCATCTTCATCTTCTCTATAGAGATCTCTACGTTTTGGAATGGGCAATTAGCTTCAGTATTCTGACTAACTGACAAACTCTTTGGCAATTCAAAAGTGCCTGTTAGCGGTTTAATTAAAATAAATGCTTTGAGTTTGTTTGAGCTAACAATAAAGAAAGAAAGAAAATAAATTTATTTGATCCAGACACACTATTCACACAAAAAAAAAACTAAAACAGTAGGTATTGTGTGCCTCACAGCTGCGCAAATTAGGCCCAGTAAATATCAGACAACTAAAGCCTGACGCTGAAAAAATAAAATAACTACTGACTAAGAATCACGGGATGGGTTTATGGAAGTTAGAACAGATTATTGTTAATCATTCTGCACCTTTCTTCTGCTTATAATATTTTTTTTTAAACTTCATTATCTTCAGTTTTCTTCTTGAAATGACCGCGACATTGAAAACGTTGGAATACCAGCATAATCAGCCTATAATGTTCCCAACTGCTGGGACACAAACCTCTCTGTGGAGTGAAGTTTGGCACCTTCAGTAGCGTCCATCAGGGCCTCAAGTCTGCTATTACAATAGTGTCAGAATGGTCTATCATTATTATTTATTTATTTATTCAATTGGCCTTACGAGCTAACAGATTGTACATCCAAAACGCTTGATTCACTTCGCTTGATTCGCTTGATTTTGACGCATTGATTTCTTAATTGTTGATTTAAACAAGTTTGTTAATCTACTAATATAATGGCGTCATTATGACTTTCCAATGGTCAACCACAGACAATCCATTGAAAGAAATGGCATAAAATGGTAATCTCGTAAATAATGACAAATTAATAAATGTAATATTTATTGCCATTTACGAACTTCTTACTTCTTCAGATTGCAAACACTAATACGTAATATGTAAAAATATATATTAAATGAAATCTAGCATGAAAATTAGTAGTTTTTCTCAGACCATTGACCGACCAATGATCGACCATTATGAATTTAGCAGATTACGAACTTTTAGCAAAATGACAATGGGATCGTGTTGGAATGACGAATTTATAAAAATAGCAGACTGGGGCCCCAGTTCCCGTGACGTGCAGACAACAGGATTATGCTGGACACGATATTAAGAGCCCCATTGTTTTCAGAAACTGTACTACATTTACAAACTACTAATATAGTGTTAATACCACAATCTATAGTAATAACAAAGCTGAAGAGTTTGTTTGTTTGAACGCGCTATTCTCTGGAACTACCGGACGGATTTGAAAAATTATTTTTGCATTTGATAGCTCAATTCTTGAGGAAGGTTCATAACATCACGCTATGACCCTTAGGAGCCGAATAAAAAGAAAAAGCCAGAAAGATCGCTAACCGAAAACGAAGTGACAGCGCGGGCACAACATAGGTACCTACATTTCACGCGGACGAAGTCGCGGGCAGAAGCTAGTGTTAATATATAACATGTTTATTCTGAGAGGATCCTCCGGATAGAGATACTTTCCTTTTAGTGAACACTTTCGTTGTATGACTTCTGACCTGCCATTGTGGGACACAACTTAAATGCTTCGGAAAACGAAAGTTACCTATTTTTAGTACGCTATACTTTAAACACCTACCTATGGCCCCGCTGAAGCAATGATTCAATTTGTCAAAATTGTAGATAAAAGGTTCCATATATAGTAAGATACAAGATTAATGGCGATCCCTCAATTGTAAGGTCAGCATCAGACTAGTAGGTGTCCTCAAAGAACCCTTGCAGTTGTTAAAATTGGTGAGGAGTTGAACAAACATTCAAATATTAATTAATTAACCACTCACGCATCCCTTTACCCGCCTGACGTCATCTCAAAGTATGTATTAACAGAATTATAGTAATTGAAATCATCAATACAACTCTAAGGCCCGTATTACAGAACTTCAAACGGTTTAAGTAATGCTTGAGTATTGAGTGTCGTTCTGTAATACCTATGGCACTAAATCATTGAAACCATCTAAGTTCATATTACCCTACTGAATGACTATTTCTGAAATATCAATATACCTATTGAAAAAACACGCTTTAATAGTAAGCCGAACTAAACAGTAGAAAACATTTTATAAATATGATATGTTAAAAACAATATTTAGCAATTTGCGGAAACTTAAAAATCACTACTTACCAATTCATACCTACTTAAATACCTAATCAATACCTTAATTACAGCTTTACTCAGTATATAAAGAAAACATAATAAAATATGAATAAAAGCGTCATGAAATTAACAGTTCATTTGCAAGGAGGCAATGTATGGCCGTATAGGCAATTTAAATACAAATAATGACAAAAACATTTAGCGCGGACGGAACGTACGGAAAGCGTAAACATGGATGTGCGGCGCTGGCCAGTCGGACACCGTTAGCTCTCTCGTATAAATGAAGAACCCCTCCCGGCCGCCTTAGTACACCGCGACACCAACCATGCGACTATACGCGTTCCTACTGGTCACCGGGGCCGCGCTGTGCGTGCGTGCCGCCTCTATCCCCGCAGCGGAAACAGAGAAAAAAATAATCGAAGTCGTCCCCGATAATCTTGATAAATTGTCAGAAAATACATCCAGTGAACAGGAACTCATCGATCAAGCAAACACCATCAAGGATGTCGATAACAAATTGCGCGCTAAACCAGCGGACATCCCCGTCAAAGTCTTCGACGAGAATGCGTTCGGGCTTTTAACTGACGTAGAACTCGACGAAGAAATAAACAGACCAACTCCAGACTTGCGGAATCCTGGCCCACCTCAACGTCAAGAACATGAGACTCAAAACCCCGAGTATTATGCATCTGAACAACAGACAGTCGCGCTCTTCAAACAGAGCATCAACGATGCACAGAATGTTTTAAGGCAAGGATTCCAGGGAATTACCGACGGCATCCAAAATATTATAGAAACCAACGAGCCGATTCAAACATTACAACAGAACATCCAGTCTCTGCGAGACAGTTTCACTGCTCAAATTGTTAAAGTTAATGAAACTATTCAAAGTTACCTAAACACAGAAAGTGCAAGTATTGATAAGCCTGCTGCAGAACAGACTAAAGCTGGTTTCCATCAAATTGAACAAGGCCTTTTTAAACTCAGAAATGATTTCAACAGAGGAGTGAGCACTTTATCTGGTGGTGTCGAGGTGGTTGCAGCTCTGAAGGCTGACAGTGAAACCCCTAACGAAAGCTCTGGCTCAAGCCCCGCTCCTGCCAGCCCCGCTCCTTCACCAGCGCCAGTATCGCCAATTCTCCAGATCGTGCAGTCCATGTCCAATCAATTTCAAGAGTCTTTGAAAAATATGACAGAAACAATTAACAAATTCACTCAAGGTCAGAGTTGGAACCCATTCAACCAGGCCTCGGGCACAACAGCTAAACCAGCTGTCCCGGAGGGAGCGCAGAGTGACTCTCAAGTAACTTCTGCTCCATCAACAGCTTCTACCAATTTCTTCCAAAATTTACAAAGTCAAATAAGTAACTTCAATAATCCAGTTCAAGCAATTTTTCAACAGCCGGCTGGGCAGGGCTGGGGTAACGGTCCAGTTGCACAAGCAGTAAATAATTTCTTAAACATCTTCCAAACCAACAAGCCTGCAGGTCAAGCTCCACAGGGCACTCCAGGGCAGCAACCTGCACAAACGCCTAGTAAGCCAGAAGAAGCTGCCGTCAAGCCCGACATCAAACCTGAAGCACAGGCACTGACAGCCAAGCCAGCTGCAGACGCGGAGACTCCCGCGCAAGCCGCCGCCGTCACCCCTGCCGGCCCCATTCGGCAGATCCTACAGAACAACCCTATCACCCAGGGCATAGCCGGCGCCGTGCAGCGGCTACAGAACATTAACAATCCCGAGAAACCAAGAGACGAACAAACCGCAGAACAAGTCAAAAAACTAGATGAGGACAAAGCTGACTCTCAATCTAAAAAAGGAGGCGGTCCAAATACTGGTGAGTAAAAAAACAGTGTAACTTAACCCTTAGGTATGTCATTATACCTACTACTAAATACATTGTTTGACAAATTTTCCAACAGTGGCAGCATGGGGAGTTTTCATCAATAGTCTGATAGGCACCATAAGTGCTGTTATAAATGGTACCGCTGCAACCATCAGCACAGCAGTTAACAGTGCTATAAATACAGTTGGCAGTAATATTCAGGTACCGGAACGAAGAGTTTCTGAGTTCTGTGTGGGCTGTGTCACTGTTTGTAACCGATGTACATTGTGAAATAACATTTTTGTCCGATGTGTCGCTTTTGTCAGTGTTGTTCGCGTCAATAGCAGGTTTCCTGTGACAACAAAGGGTGCTTTTGGGCCAGTTATCTGCGAAGCTTATATTGTGTTTAATATGTTCAATATGTTCTTAGGCCGGGGCGGGGCTTGAAACTTATGTTAGAACTATAATTGACTAGCGAAGCGAGTTCCTGCGATAATGGTCTCATTTATCAGTTGGCTCTCTACTTCTTTACTCACCGCTGACCTAAATGAGATATCCCAATGAGAACCTTTGCTATTAACACGACTTTTTCCAATTGTTGGTCAGTTCGGAGTTAATGACCTAACTAGGTGACAACTTGGGTTGGCGCCCAATAGCTACAGTGATAATATTATAATATACTTATCAATGGGTAGGTAGTGCTATAAAACCGACTTCTAATTAAGAGAAACATTTGTAAATTCAGGCGTAAAGTTTTTGATGATGATGTGTTTTTGATGAAAGTTTTTGAATGATGATGTTTAGAAGTTACTGTTTATTAATTTGTTAACTTATGACAAGAATTAAGTGTTGATGTTAACGTCACATTTAGGACGATTTAACCCCGAACAAATTAATAATTCATACAGGTCTTGGTAATAACAAACGTTCTTCTAAACGAGATCTTTTTGTTTAACTATGTCCGACCGACAATAATTGAAGAAATAACAGGATTTCAATAATAATGTAATTAATGATTTTTTCAATGAACGCAATGGAATCAGGGTAACTATTGAACTGTAGAACTAAACCCAGTCATGCCAGTACCATTACATTATGTATAGTGGGCTATGTGTTAACATATTATGTATAAGTGTACTGTAACCAGTACATAATAGTCAGTTAATTTTTGTAACTATTCTAGCGTTAGATTAGCTAATTATAGAGCTATCAAGCAATGCAATACATGCTACTGTGTGTAATAACCAGAACGAACAAAATACTCCAAGTATTAAAATCAATCTTGTTAGTCTACATATTTATTTAAAAATTTGCCCTAACTGCATTTTTTTAAATTTTTTTTTTGCAGTATGGGTCGGCAAAAAAATACAAAAAAAAGCTTCAATATAATATACTAGCACAGAAAGTAACTTCATTGAATTTTATTTGACACAGCACAGACCGTGAGGGCAAACATTATCTATGCATAAGCGCATTTTGGTGCTAATTAGCACCCCCCTGTGAGGTGACTTTCAACATTTCCAAGAAAAACAGGTTTATTTTATTTGTAAGAATGACACTTAAAATAAGTAGAACGTGTTTGTCGAAGCTCAACTTTATGGATTAACGGTGTCTTGACCACGCAGTCCTTTGTAAGAACAGGAAAACTTTTAATGTTTTAGAATCCTCATGATATTATTTAGGCTAAGTAGGCTAACGAGTTGTTTATCCTCGAGTTTATAACAAAGTAGATATTATATGGTGAGTAAATCTCGTGAGGTAGCTACTGGCGCTTACCAATAGGTACCAAATGCCAAGAGGTTATATTTAGGTAGATACGTTTATTTTTTTTCCATCGTCGTAGGTAGATAATTCGTTTCTAACACTGTTGTTTAACCATCAAACTCGATCACCATTTCTCATGTTTGAGAAAATTAATGATTATTTTTTATTCCCAGGGGATAATAACGACAACAACGACAGCCACGTAGAACAACTAGAAGAAGTCAAAGAAGAAATTGAGAAGGTCCCAGAAGTTCAGAAGGCTTCTGAAGACCAAATTAAAGAACATAAGACCGAAAAGGTCGTTGACAAGACTGAATAAGTCACAGTGTGATACTTACAAGTGTAGAACTATTTATTTATTAAGAGATATTTTAATGTAAATATAAGACAAAGATGACGAGAATTAAAGTTTTCTTCAACTGAATTATTGTTTCTTTTTGTCCTTAGTAAGACAAACTTCGACCTGCAGGGTAATTGCGTAACACACTATCAGTAGCAATGGGTTTCATTTTGACAGTTCAACAACAATCATTACGTTATTTACGTTGTTGAGCAGACATACTTTTCGAACATATGGAGCAATGGATTAGCAATATGCTTCAAAATGATTCAAATTGAGAGTAATAGTGTGTTACGCAATTAGGGTGCTGACGAACTTCGTACCGCCTAAATGTATGAGAAAATGAATTATCCTCATTATTATTTTTTTCCGTGAATTTTTCCCATATTCGGAGCAAAGACAAATCCAACAAATCAAAGATCATAAAAATCAATTCAGCCCTTCTTGAGTTATAAATGGTGTAACTAAACCAACTTTGTTTTATCACTACATAGTATAAAACAAAGTCGCTTTCTCTGTCCCTTTGAATGCTTAAATCTTTCAAACTACGCAACGGATTTTGATGCGGTTTTTTTTGTAGATAGAGTGATTGAAGAGGAAGGTTTATATGTAGTGTATTTAGTATCAGCATTGCACCCGTGCGAAGCCGGGGCGGGTCGCTAGTTTATACAATATGTAATACAATTAACGCAAAACCCTGCGAATAAGTAACCTCATACACCCAATTAAAGTATTGAATTAAAAGCAATGGCCAAAACTATTTCTTTTATAGCTATTTTTATTAATAAAATCGTGTTGATCCTAGCATTGCTTTATGCATCCAAAATTGAGTCATAAAGCCTTAAAATGAGACTTAATTTTCTTTGGCTTTAAAGGAAGGTTTAAAGGAAGGGTTTTTAATCTAAGTCGGGGTGCCCCAAGTCCCAAGATCGCTTATAGAAGCCATTGTTTATACCTATAGTTCATTCAATTAATTTTAATGCTAAGCATATTTATAGTTCTTTCAATTAATTTTTAAGCTAAACATTTTAATAATAATAATAATAAGTTTATTTGTTAGAATATTGTTGTTACAAGGTGTTACTACAATTCTACGTCCAAAATATTATGCTGTTTCCAGCTACAAATATTTTCAAAAATTTAAATGAAATCAAAATGAATTGGCAAACCTAGGTAAACATTATCTGATATTAAATACAATTGAAGGGATTATTGCATACAATGTCAACGCATACTAATAAGAATGTCAAGAGTTAATGTGTGAAACATTATTTTTAAAGTGCGTTTATACAGGGTTATTTGTAAAACACCAGCAACCTCTTAAGAGGTCATTGTACTCATCGTTATGAATAACTTTTACTATGCGACCAAACCTGAAATCGCGAAAAAAAAATCAGCTGTTCCCTACATTTTGACGAGTTACACGATATGTAGGGAACAGCTGATTTTTATTTCGCGGTTTCAGGTTTGGTCCCATAGTAAAAATTGTTCATAATGATGAGTACAATGACCTCTTAAGAGGTTGCTAGTGTTTTACAAATAACCCTGTATTGGTACCACCACGGAATAGAGAAATCTATTCCGTGGGTACCACGAAGCAAATACGCTCCGTGATAGGTACGAAAAAAAATGGCGGACAGGTAGGTATGCTACGGACCTTCAAAGTTCTTTCTTATTAGGTTTTTGTTTGGAAAAACCAGTAACCTTAAACTACTATTATAAACTAGCGGCGTAGGCGCGTTCATGTTAACACGTTCTCTTGAAATAAACGCAGCTCGCAGTAAATATAAAGTTGTATAATTTTAACGCCTCCACACAATATTCCATGCAATACACCCATCACAGTTGACAGTACCCACAGAAACTGCTAATAACGAGCTTCGTCACTGTTTATTAAGTCATGTTTATTGATGGAACCAATGTAAACAAATTCAATAGCCTGACACTTTATAGTTAAGAATGTGGCTTTAAAACAGAACACTATTATTGCTAGCGGAGGGCTTTTTATGAAATCGATTTTAACCCAGGCTCAAAAGTCATTTGTACCAAACTCTATTTCATAATTTGCCGCTAGGCGAAACTCGCTCCTAAATAAGAACAGTTCAGAAATTTCAAATTATAAAAAAGAAAATCGAGAAAATATACTGACCGGTAGGAGAACTTTGCCATGGTAGAAATTGGTCTGTAACTTCGATAGGTAGCTTAAAGAAATCTATGTGCTTGTCTAGCAGGCTATCAAAACTCAATTTTTTTCTTTTTTTTTTCTGTTTTTCTCTATTATTTCTGAACTGGATGTAACATTGTTTGTCATTTACAGAGTCACTTATTCACTACCATGGAATTGCACGTAGTAAAACATTAATTTGTAACTTAGTTATTCTTCAAAGTTACAAAATGTCCTCAAATTAAAGTACACAATAATGATAGCTAGTATTTAATAATTTCAAATGCTTTTAAAGTGCAGTTTTCAGTTTTGCTCGTCCTTCCTAGATAAGCTAACTAGACGTTTACAAAGAATGATTTGAAAAAACTCCAAACGTCATGATGACGTCTAACGTGACCAATATTTTAGGTTATAAAAATATTGTTGATTTGGCGTAAACATTAACAAAATATAGGATAAGCCTAATATTTATTGAAGAAACAGCAATATATTGTAGGTATTATCACAATGAATGGATTAGCGCTGAGAATAAACCGAGGTGGGAGCGGTAAATCTAAGAATTCCATTGGATATGCTCCTATTGTTATACCAACCTCGTTAATTGAAAATGCAGGTAAATAAACAGTTTCTTAAATAAAATGCTATCTACATGAGCTATCTATCTCTAACCATTCACTCATAAATATTCAGCCTATCATTTCGTGCTTTCAAAAAATGCTAAACTTACAAAACGTGTTTTGTATTTTCAGTTGATAATATTACTGAAATTCAGGCTTTTGTCAATTCGCCGTCTACAGATGATCAATTTGCGATTCTGAAGAAGGTAATAGATACTAACAAGGGTGCCATCGACGATGATGTTATGAAGTTTTTGGTTGCCACATTCTTCCATGCTGAGGCCAAACATCCTATAAAATGTTTTATATCCAGGTATATTACTTTTTAGCTTCTGCTTGCGAGTTAAATTTGTTGTTCCCCCGACCCACCACGTCGCATCACTTCGCCCGACCATGCTATACTTACTATGCAATTACTTTATTTTTCCTTACAATTCTTTCTGATTTTTTTTTTTTCGGCTCCTAAGGGTAGTAGTGTTGTCTTAAATAGTTAATAAACCTTCCTCGAGAATAGGGCTATTAAAGGAAAAAATATTTTTCTAAATCTGATTGGTACTTCCAGAGATTAATGTATCTAAATAAACAAACTCTTCATTATTAGCAGTGATAGGAATAGGTAGTGCCTATTTGCCTAAACTTCGAAGAACAGACACAAGAAACGGAGACTTCCTTAGGACTACATTTTTTCCGGAACATCTGTCCCGAAATTCGGGACAACACTTAAATACTTTAAAAAAATTATGTTATTTGGAATAAGCAATTCGTCTATATTTACCTAAAGTTTGAGACTAGAAAAACATAACAAATACAACCATAAATTTTCTGAAATAATTTTTTTTTGAGAACATTTAGTAAATGACTTGTTGATCTTAATACACAATGAATCACGGAATTTTATTGAATTTCATTCTTTTTGTCAATATGTATAAAAATGGTTTATGTAAGTCAATAAGCGCATGAGCGACGTTGTAAATTTTACGTCAACAGCAGCCTATAAAACTTTTAACCAAGCGCGCGACGTTGCCGCCACAAAATACAGAGAGTACAGAAGGTAATCTACATACAAAGTGCGCTCGAGCAACGCACACATAGACACCGCTCACGGACACGATATCTCGGACTGGTTGGGACTTGTGCAAGCGCGAGTGCCATCCGCTTGAGACACGCGTCTGTGAAGTGAAAAAATATGGAGCAACAAAAAAAATGTTATTATAACTGTTTAGACGGTTGTATAAATTCAACATTAAACGGTGAATTGTCGTTTTTTAAGCTACTAGTTGTTTCAGAGAGGTAAGTAGGTACAGGCTATTTGCTTGTATTTCGATGGTTTGTTATTATGTATAACGTAACACGGTAGTTAGGTAGGTAGGTAAGTGCCCCGGCCCCCCGGCCCCGCACCGTAAAAGCGAACATGACCTTGTGGCACTTGGTGAAAAATTTGTAACATTAAAATTAAAATATTGGTGCCGATTCTCTTGTACATACACCGAACTAAACTATCACTAAAATTCCTTACTTTTGGCTATGAGAATCTTAAAGCTATTCTGCAATAAAAATATCTCTAAATTTAAAAATAATTTTGACACAACCAAATCGAATTTGACAATCGCGGCTCCACCTGGTAAGTAGGTTAAGTAGGTACTTATTTGCGCTACCCCGTGTTTTTTTTTTTTTGAGCCGAAGATGCGCACTTGAGCAGTGGGGCAGTCTCGACGTCTTTTATATGGAATTTTTCACTTTTGAATGGAAAATATGAAAAATTATTACCAACGTGTTGAGTTTTGGGGGTTATCGGGTACTCTATAGGGGGTCGAAATTTTCATTATTTTTGCGATAGGACACACCGTTTTCGAGATATAAGCAAAAGAAAAGAAAATAAAAAAACAGTACTGTTTTTGCACCTGAAGTCGAGGTGTTGGTGTGAGTTTTAGTTCATGCCAACTAATTTTATTCCACACCTTTTTAGTTGTGATTAAAAATAGTCAGATTTAGTTAGAAAAGTTAAATTTTAGGTGAAAAACGTCAAATTCAGAATAGCAAAATTTCCATTTTCAGTAAACTAATATCTGTGCCATCTTAGTGCTGTTTAAGTGTCAAACTAAAATATAGTTCAGTTATGTCACTTTAGTCAATTTCAGAATAGGAAATCGTCGTTTGACAGGAATAAACTAAATTTTGGTGATTTTTAGTCTATTTTAGACGCATTTGTGACAAGAGAATCAGCACCATTTTAGTTATTATTGGTTTATATTTCCTTTCTTCCTGTTTCATTATCAACAATAAATCAAACAACTACATACGAGTGCCACTCTGGTGCCACTACCACGATAGTTTTTTGTGCATATACTAAAGTTGACAACCCTAGCGCGACCGCCGAGCGTAGGTATGAAAAGTGAAGTACATACATGTGATTGTGTTCTGTACTCTCTGTGTTTTGTGCTGCCGCTTTGTTGAGACGCGTACTGTCTCCGCATTATGGAAACAAAAGAAAACAATAGCGGGGTGTTTCTGTGGCTAGAGTGACGCACCTGTTTTTGTCCCTTTCTGCGCCACTAGAATTCAATTCTTTACCAACAGTAACTTGCTGTCTCACTCGATTATTTCGGTTCTTAGAGTGCGCTTGTTTGCTTCCTGTTGTGTTTTGTTGTGTGGTGAATATCTTCTGACCCTGGCTTATTTACTGGATTCTGGAACCTTCTTGCTACTACGACTTTGGCTAGCATTTACGGACTCTGATTTGACCTTATTGGATTGGACGTTTGGAGTTATTTTATTAGATACTGATTTGGTAAGTTCTATTATATAAGTTAAATATTGAATAAAACTAATGTATTAATCTTATTCTACCTTGAAATATTAGAAAAATTAATTGTTTGGGCTTAGCGAAAAGCTTGTTCTAAGTCGAACCAATAAAAAACATTTTTAAATGCAAAAGTAAAGTAGGTACAGTGTTATTTGCACAAAACGCAAAACCTTTTCTAGTTAGCTAAACTAATAATACTAATGTATTCCAATTCAGTATTTTCATGACTTTAGAGTATGTCACGCACGTGTCAAAATTAACTTAGAAACTTATTAATCGCGACTAAAAAGGTGTGGAATAAAATTAGTTGGCATGAACTAAAATTCACACCAACACCTCGACTTCAGGTGCAAAAACAGTACTGTATCTTTTTTTCTTTTCTTTTGCTAATATCTCGAAAACGGTGTGTCCTATCGCAAAAATAATGAAAATTTCGACCCCCTTTAGGATACCCGTATACCCCTAAAACTCAACACGTTGGTAATAATTTTTCATATTTTCCATACAAAAGTGAAAAATTCAATAAAAAAGACGTCGAGGCTGCCCCACTGCGCAACTTCGGCTCAAAAAAAGCACGGGGTAGGGCAAATAAGTACCTACTTTTTGGCTGAATGCACAAATCGTGTGAAGCCAAACAAAAAAAAAGTACCAATCTACTTACCACGTGGAATCGCGATTGTCAAATTCGATTTCTTTGTGTCAAAATTATTTTTAAATTTAGAGATATTTTTTGCAGAATAGCTTAAACCATAGTCGGCACTTTGTGCGTTTTAAAATTCGTGTAAATACATGTGTAAGGGGGGCTAGCAAAATTAAGTACATTCCTTTTAAAAACCAAATCCCGGGACTCGGGGAATATCCATATTATTCTAACCTATGGCAAGTACATAAAACAGCTCTACCTATTCCGATCTCTGTTTATAATTTATATAAAAGGATT
This sequence comes from Globia sparganii, assembly GCA_949316385.1. NCBI lineage: Eukaryota > Metazoa > Arthropoda > Insecta > Lepidoptera > Noctuidae > Globia > Globia sparganii. The sequence goes on from OX438664.1 coordinate 22,736,300, forward strand.
TAGTACATATATATTTATAAATCAAGTTATATATTGCAGTGTCCCAGCAGTGGGTCGTTTTTTCTTTTTTAGGCTGATATAGGATAAGCTATTATTATGGAGTTATAAATTATAAATGTTTTGTCTAGTCGCAAACTTTAGGTAAATATAGATAAATTACTTATTCTAAATAACATATTTTTTTAATGTATTTAAGTGTTTTCCCGAATTTCGGGACAGATGTCCCGGAAAAAATGTAGTCCTAAGGAAGTCTCCGTTTCTTGTCTCTGTTCTTCGAAGTTTAGGTAAATAGGCACTACCTATTCCTATCACTGTTATTAGTGTAGATTGTGGCATAGTTAGATGTGGTCTCCTTCTAAGCTTTGTGCGCACAAAGTCACAAACACAAATTAAACATTACTAAAGTTAGGCTGTAAAATAGCATAGAAAACCACTACCAGTAGTACTTCTACTGTATCATGAAAAAATAAAAAAGCTTCGGAACAAAGTTATCGATCTATAAGAACAGCATAACAACATGAATTATGCCTAAGATGATCAAAAACTGCCCTTATATGTACAAGAGCATTATTTGCATGGCTCTGATAATTTTTACTAAGCTACCAAATGACATAAAAGATATTTTAAACTTGACTCAATTAAACGCAGTCTAAATATTTTTTTAATAAACAAATGCTACTATACTATTGATAAATTTCTTGCTGATAGAATTTCTTGTGTGGCCGCTAGTTGAACGGTCGCGTTTAGTTAAAAGGCTAGGCAGTTAACTGCTGACAAAACTAGTTGGCGGCGACATACAGGCTTAAAAGATAAAATCATCAAGTAAAAAGTTAACAAAACTCATAAATCCCTCTCACAGTACTTCTGAGTTTCGACACACCCACAAATTCTTTGTCCATTTGTTTGCAAACAGATAGTTTGTTGGTTGGTTTCTTATTCTATTTGATATTATTGAAAATTTCCAGGCACATAATCAAAAACAAGCACTTACAGCAACCATTCTCAGACACCCTGGCGTTGCAGATCTCAGTACAGATCTCAAGGAAACTGAATAACTACAAACAGTATGTGGACATAGTCAACAAGCTACTCACATGTATTGAAAACTTTCAAGCAGGCGTGGTTGCATTGGGAGCAGTCCAGCTGCCTCTTGCAGGATATTTGAATGGCTGTTTGAACTGCTGTGTGGCAACCTTGAGGTATGGTTTAATATTTTTTTAAAAACTATTTCAACATTTTTATTGCTTGCAACTTCATCCGTAATTACACAAACAGTTTGTACCAATAACGATAATGGGTATTGAATTACCCAGTAACTGGGCTGTGGAGGTCAGATAGGATTTCGCACCTTGTAAAATACTGGTATTCAGCAGCAAACTAGAAGCAGACTCCAACATAGTTAGAAAAAGGCTAGGCAGATTTGTTTGTACCAATAATGTTTACATAAGCTGTTGACGATTCTATGTTGACTGCTCAGCCACAGGAGCGAATAAATAAAATACGTGGACTAAATGACAATCTGGTGTAATACACGAATACAAGTTTAAAACAAATGCGGTGCCTTCGTCGTGGTAAGATTTCAAGTGACGTGACGCTCGGAGCAGCAGTGCTATTCTGTAAAAATCTCACCGTGAAAACTAAGGTGAAGTGAGCTGTCATTCCACCTGATGTTAGGGATTGCCGCCATTGATAGTAAACTTCACGCTCACTTCACCTATGTTATCACGGTGAGATTTCTAAGCAGCCTATCGATTCTGTAAAAATCTCACCGTGATAACGTAGGTTGAAGTGAGCGTGAAGTGAACTATCAATGGAGGCAATCCCTAACATCAGGTGGAATGACAGCTCACTTTACCTTAGTTTTCACGGTGAGATTTTTACAGAATAGCACTACAGAATCGATAGGCAGGAGGACGCGTGAGAGCCCGCGCCACCCGCGAGCCCCTCAGCCTCCAACCAGTCGTAGGCATTCCATGCATAGACATAGGCACTTAAGCTATCTATAACCATCCTAGCTTCTGCCATCGACTCTGTCCGTTTAGAAGTTAACTTTACCATAAAACATATCCGATGGTACTTGTCAATAGTGAAGCTTTCTATCAGTAAAAAAGTTATCGATATTGAATCATTACTTCCAGAGATTATCTCTTAATTTTTTTTACCTCATAATATTATTAGTTTAGAAGTTAGATTTAGATGAGAGGGGCTTGTGGCTAAGTAATAACAGCCACATGGGTCGATCGATCAGGTTAAGCTACGCTTGCCGCGGTTGGTCCGTGGATAGGTGACCTTCTTTAGACTCCTCCGTGCCTCGGAAAGCACGTTAAGCCATTGGGCTGTGATTTGTAAAACTTTGACAGTCGTTAAGGGTAGACAGAAGCCCGAAAATCTAACAACCAGTCTTACCAAGGGGTATCGTATTACACAGTTGATGGGTTTTGGAGGTCAGATATGCAGTCCCTCCATATAAAATACTGGTATTCAGCTGCATCCGGTTAGACTGAAAGCTGACCCCAACATAATTGGGAAAAGGCTCGGTAGTTGATGATTTTACATGATAATTATATGAGGTGACATATTTTAAGGCTGTATTACTATTAATACAGAAAAGAGTACTAGAGATTAATAATTGCCGACTTTGGTCTTAAGTCTTCATAATAATTTCAGGGAACCTCATACCTTGTCGCCAACGGAAAAGAACGAAATATTCACATTAGCACATATCACCTTACGATTGCTTCTGCACATCGTCCAGAAAGCTACTCCTGATGATATAAGTAAATTGATCTATATGTTCGATGGGATAAGGTTGGTAATGCAAGACCTGATGTTTGATGATGACGTCCCTATGGATACTAAGTCTCTGAGTGGTATATTGTACCTAACTATGCGTGTTGCGGAGAATGGAGCACACAGTTGGATCGAAGTAAGTATTGTTTTGATAATATTACAAATAAAAGCGACCAAGTGCGAGTCGTACTCGCACACGGAGGGTTCCAAATCACCACACAATATTTAACACTACATATGATGAAATATATTGCCATTATTATGATTGAGGAAAAAACACCGAAAAAAACGTTTCCTGTATGGGGACAATATGGGGCCCTTTAATTTATAACTTTACTAGCAGCGCCCCGCGGTTTCACCCGCATAAGTGTCGATCCCGTGGGAGTATCGGGATAAAAAGTATCCTATGTGTTATTCTGATGTATAAGCTATATTACTGTACAGTTTCATCAAAATCCGTTCAGTAGTTTTTGCGTGAAAGAGTAACAAACATCCATCCATCCATCCTCACAAACTTTCGCATTTATAATATTAGTAGGATAGTAGGATTTTGTTGTTATAGTGGCCATAGGCACACACTCTGTGAGCATTTCAAGTGTCTATCTATGTATTACGGTTAAAAAAAATACAGCCCTGTGACAGACGGACGGATAGACGAACAGCAGAACCTTAGTAATAGGGTTCCGCAGGCACCTTTTGGGTACGGAACCCTAAAAATACCTATAACTCGTTAGTAAAATCGCATTTAGAATATTTAATTGAGATATGGGGATCCGCAGCAGTAACTAATTTAAATTCACTTCAAAGAGTTCAAAATAAAATAATTAAAACTCGCACTAATTACGCACTAATTACGGTAGAAAGACCATATCGTTTGAAGGAGCACAGCTGTTCAATGAATTGCCGGACGATATTAAAGAGTGCGATAGCTTGAATATTTTTAAAAGTAGGCATAAGAAACACGTATATGAATTATAACTTCTAATTTATAACTTTTAATACTCTGGAGGAAATTGTATTGTACTGTATTATAATACTTATTACTTTGTATCTCATTATAAGCGGACTGTAAGTTCTTATGAGAAATAAATTTCTTTAAACCGAAAAATAAAAATAAACTATCAAAATAGCCTCATGGAAATATATGACTACATGACTTGTTAAAACGGATTTTTTTTTTTCGGTAAACATTTGGTTTCTGTGTTACTTACCATGAGTATCTTGGAAAAGGAAGTATATCATTGTGAACAGAATCTCACTTTTAGTCCAGTCATTATAGACATTCGAAATCGAAAATTTAATTATAATTCCAAAAGTTTTCAAACTTCGGTAAAGTGAATGGTACATTGGGACGACCATAAATCTCATTTTGCAACCTTGTCCGCAGTCCGGAACATTGTTAAAATTGCAATTAAATTAATTTTTGCTGTATGATCGTGAAAAAAATTCCAAAAGTTCTGCAAACTTGGGGAAGTTTTCGATATAATATTTCATATCACGTATTTAATTTGCAACCAATCTAAGTGTACGGAACATTTTTTGTTATTGAAAATTAATGTTTTTTTTTATTAAACTGAATGAAAACGTTCCAAAAGTTCTGCAAACTTGACACATATATCGGAAAAATATACCGAACGGTTGTATAAATTTGCAACCTTTTTCGTTGACCGGAACATGTTTATTATAATTCTTTTTAATTCGTGGTCATTTTTTCGAGTAAGGTGGTCTCGGAATAATTACAAAAGTTTTGAAACTTGGTTGCAAACTTCGAAGACATCTATTCTGATGCATTTACACATTTGCAACCTCATACGCGATCCGGAACTTTATGCAATTTGCAAAAATGTAATTTTTTTATTTTTTCACCTTCAAGAAAATTTCAAAAGTTCTGCAAATCGAGGAGACTGTTTAATTTTGGGATTAATGTTAGTATTAAAATTTGCAACCTCTCACGCAATCCGGAATCTTGTGTGATGTCGGAAATTTAACTTTATGGCATTTTTCATTTTCGAAAAAATTGCAAAAGTTTTGCAAATCGAGCCAATGATTGTTTCTTTGAGGTGCATGTCAGTATTAAAATTTGCAACCCCGCATGAGATCCGCAACTTTGTGTTCTTTGCAAAAATCGATTTTTCGCATTTTGTTATCCTTGGAAGAAATGCAAAAGTTTTGCAAACCGAGCGGATGGTCTTATTTTGGGACGGTCGCGTTACCATAGCAACGCAGGTATACGACGTCGCGGCGGCTTCGTATAGCACAAAGTTTAGGCCCTGAATATACAGGGTGTAAGAAGAACGCTTCCTAAGCCAGAACGTAGATTATATACAACCCAAATGCAAACGGATACCAATAACCTTTCGCTTTAAATTGGTTATTTTCAAGACTTCACATTTCGTAAGCACGCAATGGAAACCGTACAAAACGTGAGGTCACTGACACGCATGGCAACGTCTCGCCACCGGGCGGCGCGCGCCCACGTGTCGACGCGGGCGCCGAGCGCTCCGTACGGCCGAGTCGCGGGATTTATTTATACGGAATTTACAAACACCCCTTTCAGAATACCTACCCCTACAACACTTCACAAAATTATGAATTTTAATCGCATTCGTAGCCCACTGTTAAACATTAAAGTTGACAGGCATTTTAGGTACCTGTATAAATCCATTGCGATCTTATGAAGTATGGTTCGACCTGCGCTCCATCCATTTTAATTCAAAGCCGGGCCCGTCCGTCGCTGTGTTGACCCGTGAACACGAGGCATTAGTGTAGGATCCTCAACACAAGTAGTTTATTAAAAACGCTCACTATTCCGCATTTCATCAGCACTGTCACATTCCCGATCATCATGTTGCCGTAATCACGAGCACTGTACACGTATGCCTCAGGCATTGTTTAATACAACAAAAAATAATAACTAAAATCAATAAAACAGCACTAAAAATTTAACAATACTAAGGTAACTAAACTAACAAAACAGTATTAAATACAATTCAATAGCTCGATCGATCGATTAAACGTAAAGCACGTTCGCTCATGAAACGGTCAGAAAGGAACTAACTAGTACTAACTAGCTACTTAGCTAGATTATTAAAGAAGTACTATGGAGATCAAACACGCCGCCTGCGTGTGGTGTCGGCCGACAAACGATACCGCCGCCGCGCGGACGCCGCCTATGCGGCAACGTGGAGTCACATAGCGGCGCGGTGTCTTTTGATGTGCAAAGTCAACAAATTACAGAGGAGAAAATTTTAAAAGAATAATTTTGAAACCAGAAACCAATTAATTTTAATTATTAGTACATTGTACTTATGCCTTATAACTATTACTAACTGTCTTCATTTTCTAACTTATAAATAAGATTTAACGGGTTTCTTAGATTAAATTAATTTAATTCAATAAAAAAATATCAATGTGACTCTAATTACATTGACATAAAGTTCAAATTCAATTGATTCACGCGCGCTAGTTGCTGCAAACTGTACACGCTATTAAAAAATTTTAGTCTATCACGGTTAAAGTCGCGATCTTTTACTTTATTTCATTCACTATCGATTATCGACTTACATACAAAACTGTTATTAAATGCAAGACACAATGCATCAATTTAAAACTATTGACGCCTCTGTAATGTTTCTTTTTATTTATTTTGGCGGCGCTTTACAAAGTATGCCTAAGGTCGCCGCCGCGTCGCGCGTCACGTGGTTTGGGGTCGTCGTACGTACGGCTGGCGGCCAGCGCGCGCGCACTTTGAACTTAGAGGTCATGCGCGAGTCAGCTGATATTTATTTACGAATACATTGCTTGTTAGAGTAGTAAAGAAAAAAATGAGTTTAATCACAAATAATGGTTTCATTTAACTACTCTCACAGCATAGTGTACGAAAAATGCAAAAAAAAATTAGTAATTTTTTTTTTTTTTTTTTTAGTTTTTTTGATTGTATCGTATTGAGAATCACTAGCCCTATCACCAGTCTTCGTTTTCGGAAGCGTTCTACTAACACCCTGTATAACAGCGATGTGTACGGAAATAATATTTTGCGTGAATGTGATTAAAAAATATTTCCGTATTCCGGATATGGTTGCAAATTCAAATACTGACATTCATCCCAAAATTAAACAGTCCCCTCGATTTGCAGAACTTTTGAAATTTTCTTGAAGGTGAAAAAATAAAAAAGTTACCTTTTGCAAATTGCATAAAGTTCCGGATCGCGTATGAGGTTGCAAATTTGTAAATGCATCAGAATAGATGTTTTCGAAGTTTGCAACCAAGTTTCAAAACTTTTGTAATTATTCCGAGACCACCTTACTCGAAAAAATGACCACGAATTAAAAATAATTATAAATAAACATGTTCCGGTCAACGTAAAAGGTTGCAAATTTATACAATCGTTCGGTATATTTTTCCGATATATCGGTCAAATTTGCAGAACTTTTGGAACGTTTTCCTTCAGTTTAATAAAGAAAAACATTAATTTTTAATAACAAAAAATGTTCCGTACACTTAAATTGGTTGCAAATTTGACACGTGATGTAAAATAATATTTTTAACACCACTCCAACTTTGCAGAACTTTTGGAATTTTGGTCTGAAGAACTGAGCAAATTATCATTTATTGCATTTTTAACAATGTTCCGGACCGCAGAACAGGTTGCAAAATTTTATAGTTTGTTTTAATACCATTCCCGACCTTACATCAAAATTTGAAAACTTTTGGAATTATTATGAATTAATTGTCTTGACTGACTGGACTATTTACTGAACTCAAACTCAACTCATTACAAGTATGTAGGTATGTGCCCGATCCAGTGCTTGAAAGTACCCTGTCACGTCGTACGGGGATCGGTCTATCATTACTGACAGGACTATTGTCGCCAATAGGCCTGGGGCCCAAGTCTGCTATTTTTATAAATTCGTCATTCCAAAACGATCCCACTGTCATTTTGCTAAAAGTTCGTAATCTGCTAAATTCATAATGGTCGATCATTGGTCGGTCAATGGTCTGAGAAAAACTACTACTAAATTCATGCTAAATTTCATTTAATATATATTTTTAAATATTACGTATTAGTGTTTGCAATCTGAAGTCGTAAGAAGTTCGTAAATAGCAATAAACATTACATTTATTCATCATTATGTACGAGATTACCATTTTATGCCATTTCTTTCAATGGAGTGTCAGTGGTTGACCATTGGAAAGTCATAATGACGCCATTATTTTATTAAATTAAATAATTAAACAATTAAATAATTTTTCTTTAAGTACGCTGTGACGGTAAAGTATTCTATTAAGTGTTTGCTGCACCGGGAGACGTCATTACGTCGGCGCCGGCTGTCGCTGAAAACCAGCGCTGGGGCTCTGTCTTGCACAGGGTCGCAGCATAATGCTGAGCGATAGCCGTTTTGCGTGGATGTGGCGCATGTTTCCCTCTACCGTCTATTTTATTTTATTTTTAGTATTTTTGTTCTTTTTGCGTCATGTTCACCGCAAATAAACGTATTTTCTTTCTTTCTTTCTTTCTTTTCTATTATGTTAGTAGATTACCAAACTTGTCAAAATCAACAATTATGAAATCAATGATAGACCATTCTGACACTATTATAATAGCAGACTTGAGGCCCTGATATAGTGGTGATAGATCGACTAGCGCGCCGCACAATGATTGTGGATATTATGTTGATGGAAACAGGCTCGCCCCTGTGGCATGGAACTTAAACATAGCAGGCGAAATGTGGGAGTCCATAGGTGCACAGCTGCCTAACCCTCCAGGGAACACAGACTTGATGTTATGTCACTACTAGCTGCGCCCCGCGGTTTCACCCGCGTAAGTTTCGATCCCGTGGGAATATCGGGATAAAAAGTATCCTATGTGTTATTCTGATGTATAAACTATATTACTGTACAGTTTCATCAAAATATAGGACAGGAAGTAGGAAGTAGGATAATTGTACCCAAATTTGGAATTCCAGGTACTGAACTCAAGCAGCACCGACAGTTATTTGATCAACCTACTGAGCCTAGAAGCGGGCCGCCTCAGCCTGTACTCAGCCATCGCCACTGTTGTCACAGCGGACCATCTGTTCGCAGAGACTGTGCACGGTGGCCCCGCCATCGTCACTCTTACTAACAAGATTTTGGAAATAGGAGAGAGGTTGGTAACACTTTTGATTATTTCGGGAATTCCAGTATATGTTCCTGCAAAAGGAGTAGCCCAACATGAGACAGCTCCGCTCTTGTTTTTTGTCTTGTTTGTTATTAGATGAAGCTAGCTATACGTTGCAATGCCTTTTATAAGAATCTTCTCCGGCGCATACACAACAACTTACCAAAGTTTCATCACAATCGGTCGAGCCATTTTCGAGTTTTGCGAGATATAAAATTCAAAGTCATGACTGACTGATATATCAACGCACGGCCTAAACTGCTGGTCCTAGAGACATGAAATTTGGAGGGTGTGTTCTTTGTGAAGAGTAGGTATCCACTAAACAAGAGTTTTTCGAAATTCCACCCCTAAGAGGGTGAACGGGGGAGGGTGAAATTTTACGCGGACGAAGTCGCGGGCAGTAGCTGGCATTATATATGTAGATTGATTAACAAAACTGCAAAATCATAGACATAGCCGTTCCTCACAATCTACAGAATACTATAGAAAAACAATCAGCCGAATGTGGTAGCTTAAAAATGTCACCATAGTTCATAGTACTGTCAACAACTGGTGTTATACTTATACATAAACAGCTCCACCGATCATTAAAAAAAAAAACGTCCAGACATAATCTTGGTCAGATCATGTAAAGACCATGTAGATTGATGTTTGAAATGGTCTTTTGAGTAAAGGACGACACAAATTGAGTCGACCTGTCCAGCAGTGGCGAAGGTACCATACAACTCGATTCCCGCCGGCTTCCCTTCGAAATTCAGAACACAACCACACTATAGTCAATTCATCATTGAAATATAATGAAACGGTTTATTGCCATTTGTTTCTTGCTCTGGCTTACCTCTGTCATAAATACACCCTTCGCCACTGCTGTCCAGTCACCAACGAAGACAACGAAACATCAACCGTCGCCTCACAAACGCGAGCAGCAACCGCCGCACGAACACAGTCTCATGGACAGACACACTCATCACAAAATCCGAACACACTCATCATCAACATCATAAGTTCAGCCGAAAGACGTCCACTGCCTGCGGACATAGGCCTCCCCCAAGCACCTCCACTTCGACCGGTTTTGTGCTTTCCGTATCCTGCGCACTCATTATCTCATCAGAATATAACCAATTTCCAGGGGTAGCACTTGGCTTCGCCCTATACTATCGCATCAATCCGGCGCAACTACGAGATACGTAAACGTATAAGGAAGAATAATAATACATGTACGGTGCAACCGCACATTGCGTAAATGCTCTCTCATCATAATTGAATTGTAATTAATTAACACACATTTTACATCAACTTCAGTTCACATTCGGACCGCGTCATAGCAACACCTCATTTATCATTAGTTAAGGTCGTGGACTCAATACACGCATCAAGTTAATTACATAGTTTTACTTATATCATTCAGCATCCTTATCAATCAGTATCAATCAGCAAAGGACGTACGGTAACAAACCATACAATACAAAATTTTGACGTGATAACGTCTTATAAATCGATGAACACCGGCTGCACGCACGAAAAAGTGTCACGTTCCGCGTGAGCCTGAGCGTGCAAGCGAGAGCGCAGAACAAGCGATAGAGAGGCACGATCGGCCCAAGCATTGGCTTGTGACACATTTATTCATCAATGTTTCTTTATGACGTTATCACACAAAACTATCGTCCGTAAACCCAATTTACAGACAACCAATTTTTTTTTTTTTCAAGTAAGTTGGAACAGTTTACTTACAAACTATGTTAATAACATTAATGTACAGCTACAATTTTCCAGTAATGTTTCAAGTCTCATGTAAAAGGGTCGTGTGACCTCTCGACCAACAAGGCGGTCTTAACACAAATGTCCATTTTCAGGAGCTCATCAGAATCCGCGTTCATCTTGGGCGTAGCGCGGACTCTGCTTCAGATCAGCAAACTGTTAGACAAGCTGGCAGACAGCGCCGCGGGACTCGTACTAGTGCAGGCACTGCTCCTGTTCGCGTGGGGGCACCTGGAGCACTACATGGACAGCGTCAGGCATCTCACCGGACAGATGCTGGGCTGCGTCGTCAAATACTGCGCCAAAATGGACAGGGCTGGTAAAAAATACTGTTTTAAAAACGTGTATAATGTTTAAGACCAGTGGTTAAAGCTTCGCCTCCCATGCGAGAGGTTATAGATTCAAATCAGAGCAAGTACCAATTTGACTTTTTCAATTCATATGTACTTACTGAGTTTATCTTGGACTTATCGATAATTTCCATCGCCATATAATAATAGAAAGATATTCAACGCTAAAAAGCAATTGAAAGTACTTAAAAAAAAAAGTTAAAAATATCCAATCGACGCGGGCACCTTAAACACCCTCCATTTTGGCGCGCTTGGTGTGACGTTATAGTCTATGACGAGGACAGTTATCTATACTTATAATAAATCTGTAGAGAGGTCAATTCTGTACATGAAATATATTTCCAAAATAACTATCAGCGGGTGATTACTGATCGTTACTGACGCCAAAAATGCAATCAGTAAAATTTTTGTCTGTCTGTCTGTCTGTCTGTCTGTATGTTCGTTATAGAAACAAAAACCACTCGACGGATTTCAACGAAACTTGGTACAATTGTTTTTCATACTCCTGGGCAGGTTATAGTATACTTTTCATCACGCTACAATCAATAGGATCAGAGCAGTGAAGGGAAATGTTGGGAAAACAGGATTTCTTTTTAGGTGAAGTAGTAATAGGTTAGTAGTAGTTAGTTAGTAGTAGGTAAGTTTTGGTTAATTTATGTTCAGTTTTTTTTAATATTAAGTAGGTAAAAGCGTATATTAGACGTAGTTATATATTTTTAGTTATTCAAGCCCCAAGCGGACGCCGGCGTCCGCCCGCTATTGTCTTGAAAAACGCGTTGAATGAGAAATACGTGTTCTCAAGAATCGGCAGAAGAAAGAGCACATCGGTTAAACTCTATGAGAGTTAGTGCCTCAATTTCCGGAAGTCATTATTCCACGCGGACGAAGTCGCTGGCAAAAGCTAGTTATTATTATTATTATTATCAGCCGTTTCTATCCCACTGCAGGGCAAAGGCCTCCCTTCCACACAGTTAATAAAATAAAAAAAGAAAATCGGTCCAGCCGTTCTCAAGTGATGCGCTTACCAACGAACAGCATTTCATTTTTATTTATATGGTGCAGGCGACAGCGCAGCGCTGGATTCGCTGCGTGAGGCGCTGCAGGCGCTGGAGCGCACGCGCAAGAGCTTCTACGTGTGCGTCGCCTGCCTCGCGCACCACCTGCGCGCGCGCCGCCTGCTGGCGCTCGTGCGCGCTGCTGACGTCATCGCCGCGCTGGCCGACCAGTCTCTGCGCAACACGGTGACTACCACATACATAACGTGTAACACAACACGACGCCTGCAGTCCTCGAAGGCACCACCTCCACCCTGCACTCCTTCCTAACCCTTAACAGAATAGCACCGCTGATGCATTCGTCAAACGAATGCATCAGCGGTGCTATTCTGTGAAAATCTCACCGTGAAAGCTTAGGTGAAGTGAGCGTGGAGTGAGCTGTCAATAGTGTCAATTCCTAGAAAAAACAAATTCACTTCACCTAAGTTTTCACTGTGAGATTTTTACAGAATCGCCCGGCAGATCCGAAGCAATTATTACACATTTCTTTCATTTCGCTCACGCCGATCAGCATTTTTGTTCAGTATCTACCCTTGCTTATTCATGTTCGGATAGCTGAGCGACGTTTTACCGAACATATAATCTACATTTATTATATTCGATTTTGCCGCCCTGCTGTGCCGAATCTTGCCGACCCGAACATGTGTGTAGCACTTAAAGTCAAAGCATTTATTTCAAATAAACCAATTGCTGGCACTTTTAAATTGTCAAGAAGTTGGTTAGTCAGAAATATTCCAAAGTGTAATAGGTTCCTATGGAGAAGCGCGGGATGTTTGGAACTCCATAGAAACTTTTAAATCAACACATTATTACAACATATCATGTTAAAATTATACTTGTGAGAACGATGTAGAAAGATGTGCACGTTAAATACGTCCGTGCAAAAAGTAAAAAGAAAATCTTTTCAAAAAGAGGATTTCAGATTTTTATATAGAGCCTGCCATACCTACTGTCGCGCCATTTTGTTTTTTTTTTTTCAAAATTGGTGGTTATGCATGAATTCTATATAAATTGATTGCTGACATCAATGCGAACGGAAAATATATTGGGACTAAACCCCGTAAAGCGTCTCGTGTTCAAGATATTAACGTTCAAAGTTGATCACGGGACATCCATATATGTATTTTTGACCGTACATCTTGTTGCTTAGACGTTTGTAACATATATTCAACAAGATGTAAGTAAGTTCAAAGAATGTGGATTTCGCGTGATTAACTTTGTAAGTCGAAACGTGACGCTTTACGGGATCTGGTCTTATTATAAGTATTTTCCGTTTGTAGTGATGTCAGCTATCGATTTATTAAGGTTTCATGCATGGCTGCCATTTTGAAAAAAAAAACAAAATGGCGCGACATTAGGTATGCCATGGACCTTCAAAGTCCTTTAATTAATTATCTTATAAGTTATTAAGATTTGAAACAGTGATCTGTTCTTTGTGTGTCCACTAGGCGAGCGCGGCACTGGACGCCATGCTGGTGACGCTGTGCGCGGAGTGCTCGCTGGCCGAGCTGCACGCGCAGCTGGTGGCGCCGTGCGTGCGCAGTGCGCAGGCGCACGCCGACAGCGCGCACGGCGCCGCACTCGAGCGGGCGCTCGCGCGCGCCTGTACGCACAGGCCTGAGCTGCTGCAAATCATGTAAGTAACACTCAATTCAAATTATCAGCTTTATTATTTACTTTTTGCACCACCTACTCGATAATACCAAATTATATGTCATGCAAACCTAGCCTATAGTAAGCCATTAATGCCCTCGGGTCTAGCCGGGTTATAATAGTGTACTGAATTTCATTATAACCCGCTAGTCAATAATATAATTTAAATTTGGAACCTCAACTAAAAATTGGTATGATAGGTTTTACAAAAAAATCTAAAATCGAATAGCTTGTACGACCTCTCAGAAGATATGAAAAGAATATTCTCCTCGAGGATATGTCTTCGTCTTGGGCGAGCTTCAATTCGCTCCACTCAGGACTCTACGATTGGGAATATTAGAATCCTTATTTATTTAATTTGAGTACAAAGGTACTGCTTATTTCTTAAGAAATTTCTTCCAGCAGACCTGCGAAAGTAGAAGTAAAAAAACAAATGTAGACAATAGTGTGTGATAACAAAAAGAGAAAAATATGAATGTGTGAAGTCTAAAACTAAAATATTGAATAAACTTACACAATAATTAATGCTCGGGATTCAATATGGCACCCGTAACAAGACACTGCTTTATCCCCTTGGTGAATAATCTACTATTTTTATACAATAGCTTTTACACGTGGTCATACCCGTAGGGTAAAACGTAACTGTGACACGTAACTATGTCAATTTCTGGTCCATTAAATTGTTAATGGACCAGAAATTGACACAGTTATACAAAAAATCACGACGTTCCGTTGCTGCGTGAAAGTAACCAACAAATACATTTTAACATTTATAATATTATAAATACTCTTGAGCGTTCGCCATCCGTGGGTTGCAAATGGAAATAAACGTCGGGTGCTAGTAAGTAGTAACTTTAGTCTTATCATCTGCCATAAGTGAAAAACGGGACCCTTATAGGATCACTTCGTTGTCCCACCATCTTTCTGTCAAGAAAGACCCTTTTTCTCAGGCAAGCTTGGAAGTATCAAGTTGGAATCAATATCAAATACGTAGATCTACGGTCCCTTGGAGCTCTAAACAAATCAAGCTTCTAAGTTAAGGCAATAAAACTTTTTTTTTGCACAAGTGTGCAAAATTCCGCTAGTGTTTTAGTATTGTTGATACACACTAATTATTGGCTATAGGCTACTTAGTATTACGCTAGAACTCAGAAGTCGAGCAAAAAAAAAAAAAAACTAACTAAAAAATTCACACGGGCGAAGTCGCAGGCAGAAGCTAATCTATACTAATATTATAAAGAGGAAAGGTTTGTAACGAATTGGCTCAAAAAGTACTGGACCGATTTTAAAAATTCTTTCACCATTTGAATGCTACATTATCACTGATTAATATGGGCTTTTTAATTGCAAAAAAAAATAAAATGTTTAAAAAATAAATGTCCACCCGTGCGAAGCCGGGACAGGCGGGGCGGGTTTATTTGAACGCGCTAATCCCTGGAATTACCAGTCGGATTTGAAAAATTCTTTTCACATTTGATTGCCCTATTCTTGAAGTAGGTTATAGGCTTACATCACGCTACGACACTTAGGAGCTGAGCAAAAGAAAAAAAATCGATATTCATTATTTTATTGTGTGAACATAGGTGGTTACAGGTGTTTGCCAATATAAATGTCAAGTGCACAAACAATATTCCGCCGATAGGCATACAAAATCCGAGTTACAGTTATAGTAAATTTATTTTTAAAAATGAAAACAAAAAAGAATTCATGCAGTAGTTATAAACCAAAAAAAAAATATCGGAAAGTACGCTAAGCGAAAACGAAGTAATATGGCTATGAAGAGACTAATCACACTTATTCAGCTCTGTTCAGCGTTTGCCCATAGAAACCAACGATTTTGTATGAGATGCTTACGCATCGGACTCCATACAAAATCGTCGTTTTCTATGAACAAACGCTGAATAGAGCTGAATAAGTGTGATTAGTCCCTATTTGGTATTTTGTGATGCTTTACGACTTCCACGCAAACGAAGTTGCGGGCAGAAGCTAGTCTTTCAGGAACAGGGTACAGGAAAATTAAGTTCTTACAAAATACTGTAAAGTGCGCTATGTCCTACCAGAAGGTAAAATACAGACACACTTACAAATATTTCGTAATTTTCTTTCACAGAAGTGAATATGGTAAGCCGGGAGGAATACCGTGCGATCTGAAATGTGCCTTAATGTTATCGCGTGTACGTCTTAATTCGTGTGTCACCAACACGATATCCCACACGGATGCAAGCGAATGGAAGGGCGTCATGTGCTACGAGTTGTTGAAGAAAGCCGCTGTCGATGCCGTGGATGAGGTACAGTTTATTTAAAATTTATTTACTTTACTATGTTAATTATGTTGACTTCAAAATGATTAAATAGTACTGCTAAAATGCTCAGAAAAATATCAAATCTTTCTTGTACGAGGATGCATGTGTGGCGGCATTTACATCGCCACATGCGAACTACGCATCACTCTGATGTCACGCAAAAACCTGCAAAGCGCAAGTAGTTTACCGCGCAACTAGCTTATACAGGCTGTCCCTGGAAGTACAAAATCAAATCAAATAGGGTCGTAGGCAAAGTCATTTCCAAACTTTTTGATCCTGAGAATGTTGGTGTTTTTTTTTACGGTTTAAAAGTTATGACCAACTTTTGTTATTTTCAATTAATTTGCAGTGCTCAAAGAACAAAATCATTTAAAAATACTACCAGGAACCGTCAATTTAAGTTTTTTAGACAGCCCTGATAGTTTTTTTTAATGATTTTTTTTTCTTTGAGCACTATGCGAAACGATTGAAAAAAATCGGTCACAACTTTTGAACCGAAAAATAATTCTCAATCATCAATCATTCTCAGGACCAAAAAGTTTGGAAATAACCATGCCCACGCCCCTATTCGATTTGATCCATACTTCCAGGGACACCCTGTATATACAACATGCCGCCAGCCATCGTCGGACATTAGCCCATAGTACGGGGATGAGTAACCTTTACTGTTCCTCATACCTCTACATGCTTGCCTAGAAGTAAAATACACGCTGCGCTTTAAGCTTTGTTAATATACAACGTGTAACGTTAAATGCGCAAAACCTGGGAATAGTTTGTTCATAATTGACTATTGAATCGATTTCAGTAACTTTTAATATAGGTTTTTTTTTTCAAAAATTATGTATTTTGCCATACTATCCGCCGATTGAGCCAAAGGAAATTAAGTCTTATTTCAACTCAATTTTGATTGCATAAAGTAATGCTAGGATCAACGCGATTTTCTTAATAATAATAGTTAGCTTTAAAAAAAATAGTTTTGGTCATTGTATTATGCTTTTAACTCAATGCTCTAATTGGGGTGTATGAAGTTTTGCGCATTTAATGTTATACGTTGTATATACGGTGACTGGTAATTAGTGACCGATACTTAAACACGTGCTTGTACTCATGATAACAAACAACTTTTACTATGGGACCAAACCTGAAATTGTGAAAAAAAATGTGCTGTTCAGTCATTTATGTTCGCCTAACTGGTCAAAATGTAGGTACTGAACAGCAGATTTTTTTTTCGCGAATTCAGGTTTGGTCCCATAGTAAAAGTTGTTTGTTATCATGAGTACAAGCACGTGTTTAGGTATCAGTCACTAATTACCAGTCACCCTATATAACGGAGAAGGCACATAATTATGTCTCGTTATCATCAGCCATATTTTTGTTACTGTGGGCGTACTATGGGTAGTGTTGTTTATTGCGCAATAGAATAACCGTTTGCAGTATCAGATTATAATTTACGAACAATTTAATCACACACTGTAGGTACACAACACATCTAGATACGTAGCAAGATCGTTCCCGGGCTGGCTAACCAAATTGCACCGAGTACTTTCGACTAAGACCATGTTGACTTCAGTTCACTTTAGTTCCATTAGCAGTCCTCGTGTTTTGTGTTCTCCCGCTGCTCCTTTTCAATCAAGAGCTCCCCTTTTCCTTCGTTCTGTTGTGTTCTGACTGTACTGTGTTGTGTATGTTATGTTATGTATAAATAACAGAGATGGTGACTGTTTCCAGACTCGAATCCTCTCCCTCTCGCTGGTCGTGGAGTCCTCGAAGAGCACGCAGCTGTTCGCAGAAGGAGAGCTTCAGTTCTTGCTGTACTACCTCAAGTACAACATCAATGCGCAGGCGCCGCACTTCCGCCAGCTGACCCTGTCCGCTATGAAGAAGGCACGTTTAATCACATTTTGGAACAAAAGACTTTATTTCAAACATAACAAATTTAAAATTCAGCCATATATTACAAATGGACACTCAAAAAGTACTTTAGAATACAAAATTATTGTAGAGATAACCTAAAACAAAATATTTGTTTTTTGCAGTTCATAAAACGTCTAGAAGCAAGCTACAAAGTGATAAAGCGGGAAAAGCAACCTAACGGCATGAGCGATAAGGTCGCTTATTATTTGCGCTTCGCCGAGGACTTACGTCGACAGTGCTTTGACAGTTTGATACCGGGAACCAACTATAGCAGGCGATTTGTTGCCCTACAAATACTTGCGTGGTGCGAACAGATAACTTTGGAAGGATATGAAAGGTAAATACAGCGGGTACCTGACCGTAAATATGGCGACGACTCTTAGAAAAAGTTTATTTATTCATTTGTTTATAACTAGATTTTGCCCGCGTGTATGTAGGAAAATTAAATATGAATGATTGGTTCGAATGAAAATGAATTACTCATATTTATCAATGAAACTTAGGCTTTATTTAATTATGTTAGTTTAATATCTATGTACTACTAGCTACGCCCCGCGGTTTCACCCGCATAAGTCTCGATCTCGTGGGAATATCGGGATAAAAAGTATCCTATATGTTAATCCTGGTTATAAACTATCTGTGTGCCGAATTTCATTCAAACCCGTTCAGTAGTTTTTGCGTGAAGAAGTAACAAACATACAAACACACTCACAAACTTTCGCCTTTATAATATTAGTGTGATACACATAAAACTTCCAGGATAAATTCTCTAAGAGATAGTGAAACCGCATGAAAATCCATTGCGCAGTTTTGAAGAACAACGCGCTCTCACATACACGACAAACGACTTTAATTTATAATCTCCTTTGGGGCCGTCCATATATTACGTCATTCTAAATTAGGGGGGGGGGGGGGGGATGTTTCGAAATTGACGTCATTCTTATTTATTTATTTATAGTTTATTGTTCACGTACAAAAAGATTATTTCTAAAAAGAAATTTCTTCCAGCACACCTAGTAAGTGAGACTGCAAATGTAAGAGGCGGCTATTATACCCTATTTTTCTCAAATCTGCAATGTTTTAATTTTGTCAAACTGGTAATGACGTCAATTTTGGGAGAAGGGGGGGGGGGGGTCATTAAGAAATGACGATAGGATGATTGTAGGGGGGGGGGGGGGGTCTAAAATCTGAAAAAATCGATGACGTAATTTATGGACGGCCCCTTTGTATAATAACAACATCTGTATTTTTCGTTTGCCTATGTTCTACAAATAAAACTATTTGAATTTGAGATAAGATGAAATATTTCCACAGGAGCTGGGAGCCGGAATACGTGGAGAAACTCCTGCTGCACCTGGAAGACAGTTACGAGAACAATAAAACCTTCGCCCTGGAGGTGCTGGCGAGCTGTCCCGACCACCTGCTCAGGGTACACACACCACATTATTACTTTCAGCAGTGCGATTCAGTAACCATCTCACCGTGAAAACTTAGGTGAAGTGAGCGTGGAGTGAGCTGTCAGTGTCATCCTGATGGTAGGGATTGGTACTCTTGACTGCTCACTTGTAAACTCACTTCACCTAACTTTTCACGGTGAGATTTATACAGAATCGATCGGCTGCTTCGTAGGCCCACTGGTCGCAAGCGCTACTTCTGAGTATGAGGCCCTGGATTCGATTCCCAGGTTGAGTGTAGGTGTATTGGGGTTATTCTATCAGGAATTTGTTAATAGCAGAGAGTTGTGCCCAGTTGATGGTAATAGGCTCGCCCCCTATTATGTGCGACTTAAAAATAACTGGCGAAATGTATAGTAGTAAAAGTGCACAGTGCTGAACACCCCTAACCTATTTCAAGTTAAACAAATATCAACTTTATTTCAATGTTTATTAAGTTGATTTCAGAGTGACTAACACTATTGAAAAAGTTATAAAAATGTTTGAAGTTGTAGCGTAAACTGAACTTTATTGTGTAGGGATTAAAGTTATTTTTCCATTAATTTATATTTGTTTACATGTTTGGCAAATAAATCACGAACGCAGATTAAGTATTCTTATACAACGTGTAACGATAAATGCGCAAAACCTAAAAATAGTTTGTTCATAATTGACTACTGAATCGATTTCAGTAACTTTTAATATAGGTTTTTTTTTTCAAAAAATATGTATTTTGCCATACTATCCGCCGATTGAGCCAAAGAAAATTAAGTCTTATTTTAAGGCAATAAGACTCAATTTTGAACGCATAAAGTAATACTAGGATCAACACCATTTTCTCTATAAAATAGCTTTAAAAAAAATAGTTTTGGTCATTGTATTATGCTTTTAACGCAATGTTCTAATTGGGGTGTATGAGCTTTTGCAATTTAACGTTACACGTTGTTTATAAACACTAAAGGGTCAAGGGAAGATACACGATCTTCGCCTGACCCGATTACCTAACGGGGATTACTGAAAGTATTGGCAGTTATTTTGATGCTCCTTCTTATGTTGCGCCTAATTTAATATTTAGTTTCACCAATACTACGAGTCGACGCACAAAGCACTTAAATGAAAAACTTGTTGCCAATCAATGTTGTTTTACTTCTCAATAACTAACATTTTACATTTCAATGACGTCATCGCAACTAAAGCCACTTTTCTTCCAGTCCATAGCGTCCTTACTACATAGAATTAGAATGGTTTTCAACACCATCACCCCAGTGCATATCGCTTTCAAGACATCGTTCAATAAGCCAACACTACCGCCATTTATCAGAAGAGCCCCATACAAGATTAACAACACATCGCACAATATGCCCAAAGTATTTACACAAAACATAAACGTTATTCTGCATTTCTTTACAATTTTGAATAATCTTGACATTAACATAACAGTCCCGGTCGATATAGCTAATAATAGGATCCACACGATGCATACAACGTCCAACAATTGTAGGTTAAAGACATATTTGACACTGTATAATACGATACCAGTTGCCGCACTCATGTGATACCATGAACTCGCCACAACATTTTCTTCATCCAGTATTCTGTGGCAGCGCAATGCTACATATATGTGGCCGAGCGCGGCAGTGTGTGTCGTGCCTAACACGCTCGTGGCGACAATAATTAAATATGCTATAACAAGCATTTCTCTGGAGATCAGATCTTCTGGGATAAGTATTAGTGCTAACATACAGCACGTAGCTGCACATCTGATCACTATTTGTTTAACGTACAAGTAATTGTGTTTCCGCCATTTTGGGTGGATGTGATACGCGACCATGGACGCTAAGGCGCACATAATACATACTATTGAAGTAGTAAGTTTTTGCCTGACATAGTTGTTGTGTTTCTTTTTGTTTGTTTGTTGTTAATTCCCAATACAGTTGTATATGCTTGCTTTTGTCTGGATGTTTGTTCTGGCTTGCTCTGGTATCGTTTCCATTGAAGTGATGGAGTATGCCTTAGCAGACAGATGAGCTTCTTCTCCCAGCATCTATTTAAAATCCTGTCCTCCCCAATATAACTAATATTTTTCCGTTATTCATCAGTCTTATGAAAAAAAACACCTTCTATCACTATGAAAACTACAGTCTTTCACATCCGAGTGTATTTGTAATTTTATATTTTTTAAATATAAAATTCACTACCACTTCCATAACACATACAGATTGATCTCAGCGTGCTTTTTGTTTTTTATCGATTTTTATTACGTTTTTAATTAATAACAACGAGATAAGATAAGGGATTTGTAACACAACATTAATGAACCAATGACATATTATTATTTAACCGACTTCTCAAATGAAAGTTTTGTGTTATATCTGCATAACTATTTTTCCTCGTTTGTAAAAATAAAATATTTTCATTCATTTAGCATGTCTTATTGTTTCAGAGTAAAAACTACTCTATCAGCTTAAACATAGAGGACATATTCCAACAAGCATCGTTGTTGAAGCCCACTGAGTGTGTCTCGGCGGGTTATAAACTAGATCTTTTGAGGACAAGACTACCTGACTACATACTCCAAGATGAATCGTGGTAAGAAGAGAATTTACTTTTATTCTATGGCTATATTGCTAGTTTTTTAAAGTGTATAATGGAATATTCCTAGCTATTGGCTCCGAATCTGTTGTTCACAAACTAAACTAAATTTAACTTCAGTGCATCTTTTTCGTTCTATTTCATTGTGAAAAGGACAGAAGATAAATATTAGTTTAGTCCTGTCAAATTAGCAAATCCATAGACAAGTTTAGACGTGATTAAAAAAATGGCTACTAAAAATACGTTAATTTACGTCAGGTGCCGACTAATTTGACAGGACTAAACTAATATTTATCTTCTGTCCTTTTCTTAATGAAATAAAAAAAAAGATGCACTGAACTTAAATTTAATTTAGTTCGTGAACAACAGAATCGGGGCCATTGTTATATTATGTTGTTGTTGTTGTTATTCTGAACTAGAACTAGAAAGAATTAATTGTTTTTAAGATAACGATAATTTATGGTAATATGCGAATTTTGTTGATAGAATATTTTAATACTGTTTCCATGAAGTTTCTTGTCCTTTTTAACCGACTTCTAAAAAAGAAGGAGGTTCTCTATTCGGATGATTGTTTTTTTTATGTATGTTCGGGCATAACTCCGCCATATATAGATGGATTTGCAAAATTCTTTTTTTGTTCGAAAGCGGTTTATTCCGAAATGGTCCCATTTAAATTTTGTAAAGATCTGGTGATGAGTTTTGGAGACAGACAACGGAACTCTTCAATAAATGCTAACAAATCAACCGCGATTGCTGCTATCGCATATGTATGCATTGTATACGCAATCACACAACATAACATCACGCCTGTGACCTCTAAAGAGTACGCAGATGTGTTTAATAAAGCTATTCTTCACTTTGTAGTACTTTTTTTTGGAAGTCGGTTGTTTTTTTATTTTTGTAATTATACTTATTATTTCCAAATTTTTTGTCGAACAGAAACATTTATTGAGAAAATTTTCTCGATAAAAAAACGTCACGAAGTTATCTCTAATTTTTACGCATTGTTACAAGATAGAAGTTTTATAAATAATGGTATTAATTAACACACGGAAAAATTATGGAGGCATTTTTGGAAATTCCTTTTATTTTTGGATTTATTACGGTAAAACCTTTTTAGCACTTACGTTCTTATTCCGAGTAAAAAGTCGTCTTCCGTCGCATATTGTGGGAACTATAAGCGTAAATATGTTTTTAATACAGTTGCTCAAAAAGTGGCGTATTGCAGGGTCGTATAGCGTTCGGGATGTGGGCTATTACATACTCGTGCTTTTTTTTTACCTTTCCCGAACTCGTGCGTTCTCTTTCCCAACTGTCAAAATAATGTCTATTAAAAAGAAAAACCAACCATGAAGTTTTTACTAAAAAAATTCATAGAAGTTTTTATGATTCATGCAAATACGTATATTTCTAAAAAGAAGTTACTAATTTGTTTCAATATCAGATTTAATGATTTCATTGAATACGTTAGGTTAGGTTTCATTTCATTTCATCTCATTAAATTTCATTTTCATTTCATATCAATAAAAAAATTCTACTGAAGACTTGGCTGTATGGGCATAGTTCCCTTTGCCTACCAATGGGTGAAGAAAAAAAAATCTTTGCTTATATTCTACGGTTGGCGCCATTTTTCAGAAATTTTCTTTGCGAGTGTTTTTTTGAATTAACGCCACCTTATTTTATTAAATTGCTTCATTTTTTCGCAACTGTATTAAAAATAGTCGTTCAGTACACGTGCGAAACCGTCATTGCAACTTGTTCCGACTGTCAACCCTCGCCTTCGGCTGCACCTCGGCTCGGATAGACATTTGTCGGAACTCTTTGCAATGACAACCTTTCCGCACTTGTAATGAAATATACTATTTTAATACAGTTGCTCAAAAAGTGGCGTATTGCAGGGACGTATAGCGTTCGGGATGTGGGCTATTACATATTCGTGTTTTTTTTTTACCTTTCCCGAACTCGTGCGTTCTCTTTCCCAACTGTCAAAATAATGTCTATTAAAAAAAAAACCAACCATGAAGTTTTACTAAAAAAATTCATAGAAGTTTTTATGATTCATGCAAATCCGTATATTTCTAAAAAGAAGCTACTAATTTGTTTCAATATCAGATTTAATGATTTGATTGAATAAGTTAGGTTAGGTATCATTTCATTTCATCTCATTAAATTTCATTTTAATTTCATATCAATAAAAAAAATCTACTGAAGACTTGGCTGTATGGGCATAGTTCCCTTTGCCTACCAGAATGGGTGAAGAAAATAAATCTCTGCTTATATTCTACGGTTGGCGCAATTTTTCAGAAATTTTCTTTGCGATTTTTAGTTGTTTTTTGCACAAAATGAGTAATTTCGACCCTAGTTTTTTTTAATTAACACCACCTTATTTTATTAAATTGCTTCATTTTTTCGCAACTGTATTAAAAATAGTCGTTCAGTACACGTGCGAAACCGTCATTGCAACTTGTTCCGACTGTCAACCCTCGCCTTCGGCTGCACCTCGGCTCGGGTAGACATTTGTCGGAACTCTTTGCAATGACAACCTTTCCGCACTTGTAATGAAATATACTATTATTTCATAAATCGGGGGTGAACTTTATAAAAGGGTGTAGGATTGACAAACTTTTCTGTTTTAATACGCATCCTTAAGGGTCTATACTATCTCAAATGGTTTAGCATGATCCTCCGTTATGTTTAAAATACTGCAGTATTAATTTTGAAATAAATATATGGTAAAGTTGAGGGTTAATGTTAGGTCTTATGTTAGACGAAAACACGATTCCATAAAAATTTTCGATAGAAAAAAATTCCAAAGTTATCTCCAAACCGAACAATAAACCGTTGGTATTCAAAAAATACTTCAAATTAGATCATGAAACTTTGTATACTAACCGAACTAACTATAAAGCAGGTCTTATGTTTTTTATTTTTTTAATTACCATTATTTTCACCGTAAAAAGCAAATACCTAAACTATTGGCGTTGCTTAGCACCGCACTCTGTCTCGCTCTCACTCAATCCGCGAGCAGTGTCGTGCGAGCGAGATAAAGAGTGAATTTTAGCTGAGGTAGTATAGGCTACATATTGCTGTGAAGTATCATGTCGTCTATGGCAGTGCTCCCGGGCGGGCCGCGCCGGTGCAGTTCGCGCTGTGCGTGCGCCTGCAGCGCGCGGCGCAGGCGCAGCTGGCGGAGTGCGCGCGCGCCGTGCTGCGGGCGGCGGCGCGCGCGCCCCTGCACGGCGCGCTGCACTGCCTGGCGCGCGCGCTGCTGCACGTGGACGCACGGTCAGTCGCGCGGCTATAACACCAACTAAAGCCCGCCGCGATTGCTATTTTTTGTCACTGTACGGTGCAACCGCACATTCTGCAATTCAGCAGTTCACGCCACACATTCATTTCAACTCATAATAATTAGTTCAATTCGTGTTGGGCTATCAAATCAGCCAGGCGTTCTCGTTACAGCCAACAAGAGCCGCGTCAATCACTTCATTTGCACACCATCAAGTGCATTAAGCTCATTTTTTATCTATAAGTACCTTTGGGACAATACAGTAGTGTTTCAATACTTATCTTCTTTTATTCCATTCATTCATCATCTAAAAGTAATGTATAGTCTATCAAGGGATCATACAGTCACCGTGACTTATTATTACTGTCACCTATTATACGTATTATCACGTCACCATAATGAGCGCACTCAGTATAATTTTCATTGCACTTGACTATGTGTCAAATAATCACGTCGACAAAAAATTGCAATCAGCGGCGGGCCTAATTATTCCCAGATTGTAGATAGACCTAGATAACGAAAGTATCACGATCTGTATGAAAATCAAGCGTGCCATTTTTTGACTACCTACTATGACGTCACAATCACTCTGTCTCGCTCACGCTCACCCAGCAATACATAAGACTGAGCGTGAAAGTGACGGCTTACGATTTTTGAACGTAAGTTGGTGCGATTTTTGACACGCGAAGTAGTCACTCTTGCATTATCTAGGTGTATCTATAACTGTGTAATTATTATACAGGGGGGCAGGGATCACAGAACCTTTTACTGGTTTCTTTCAGGGGTTTAAAAGCAGTAATGATCAAATAATTGTCTCAAAGTAAAATACCCGTCTGGCTGTCTAGGTTCAAACCCTACAACTCGTAAGTCGCGGCCATTTCCATTGAGCCCCTACCGCTCACAGTACTCGACTATTATACTCGTATTTTTATCTCACGACGCGTCGCGCGTTTTACTTGTGGTTACCAAGTGTACAAACACGTGTTAAGTGCACATGTGTATTATTTGCTGATGCTAGTTGTTCGCACACATTCACAGCGTTTTTGTACACTTAGTTACAACATATAAGGCGCGTGTCGCTTCGTGGAATAAAAATACTGTACCTGTTTAGGTTTGAACCTACGACTCGTAAGTCGCGGTCGTTTAAGTTAAGTTTTAAATTGTATGTCGTGGGTTTGAACTCAAGCAGACACGTTATTTTGTGTAGAGTATTTCATCACCACTGCTCTCAAAACGGTGAAGGAAAACATCGTGAGGAAACCGGCCATGTTCTAGAACCAAAAATTCGAAGACACTGACATCTACCAACCCGCAATGGGCCCGCGTGGTAGATTACAGCCCACTCCCTCTCGAAAAGAGGAGGACTGTGTCCCAGCAGTGGGAACATTATAGGCTAATTATGCTTAAGCTATAATTGTATGTAATGTGTATGTTTTTTTATTGAAACGGCACAAAAACTCGAATTTATGTCACTACAGTTCGTCCGCGTTAAGAATGCAGTGAGTCATCAGTGCAACTTCAAGATAAAGGTGTATTCACAGTGGTGTTAAATTCAAACAAATTATATTTTAAAAGATCACACTGTTTAAAATACTTAAAAACATTGTAAATTACTTTTCTTTCCCCACTATGAATTATCGAACCACTTTTATTTTTACGAATTGGAGATGTATTCATTTTTTTTAAATTTAAATCAGTTAACACAAATGACAGGACACAACCGTTGCGTTCGAAGCAATGCCTTCAACTGTCATTGTGAACTTGACTTTGTAATTTGAAAAGATTTGATTGGTTAGGGGGCGGGGCTAGGCCGACGGACAATGATGACTCACTGCATTCTTAACGCGAATGTACTATAATACATCTTTACAGTGTCTGTAATGTTGTGCATGTTTTCCCTAAATAAATAAATAACATGTGTACAGAGAAATATCGGCGGATGAGCAGTGGACCGCTCTGGTGGGAGAGATAATCGACATGTGTATGGAAGTGAACGCCGCAGTGGCGTGCGTGGTCAACAACTCCTCGCCCGAGGGCCACCTGCCCTGCGACCTGTCGGAGCAGCTCGACGACCACGGGAACAGCGGGTGAGCACTGAGCACTACTACCGCCCGCCCTCGCCTCGCGCGGGTGCCAGTTATTAAATTAGGCTGAGAATCAGCCGATCGATTCTGTAAAAATCTCACCGTGATAACTTAGATGAAGTGAGCGTGAAGTGAGCTATCAATAGGGGCGATCCCTAACATCAGCAGTGCTATTTTGTAAAAATCTTACCGTGAAAACTAAGGTGAAGTGAGCTGTTATTCCACCTGCCGATCGATTCTGTAAAATCTCACCGTGATAACTTAGGTGAAGTGAGCTATCAATAGGGGCAATCCCTAACATCAGGTTACTTGAACATTAATGACTTTACGAATACATTTGTTCGCCAGAAACGTGACGTTGGACGACGGTAGGCCGGTCACGGCGCAGATGGTACTGTTGTGCGCCTGGCGCTCCGTTAAAGAGGTACAGTATGACTCAGTTGCTCACATACTCATTATACTTGTAGATATAATCTATACTAATATTATAAAGAGGAAAGGTTTGTATGTATGTTTGTAACGAATTGGTTCAAAAAGTAATGGACCGATTTTAAAAATTCTTTCACCATTTGAATGCTACATTATCACTGATTATTATAGGCTATTTTTTTTTCTTTTTTTTTCCACCCGTGCGAAGCCCGGACGGACCGCTAGTGTTGTATAGTTTGGCCGCCGTGTAGCTAAGGGAGGCCTCCCAGCGGCAACTGTGTGGTCTCCGTATCTGTCTCGTCGCCGAGATTTGAACGATGCGTACACGGGAACGACGCAACGCTACTTCTTCGTAAAGTTTTGCCACATCCATCAACATATTTTGTCGCCGTTGTCGCCGTGCGCGCACATGAATTGCAACCAGATTTGCGATAGTTGCGTCGCCGGCCTGTCTCCAAACCGGCGGACAAAAAGTCTCCCAGCCGTCGCGTCTCTACATGAGCGCACTTTCATACAAACCCGTAGACTTGATCTGAGAGACGAACTTAGTTGCGGAGACAAAAGTTGGTCGTGGGCGCCTCCTTTATCAGATAGCGATAGTCTTTGGCAGTCATTTGTATACTGGTACAGAGGCCAGCACATCAACCCACCCTAATCTGTCAAATTTTCTCAATTGAATATGAACCTTATTCATTTGTAGTAAAGTTGAAAAGCTATCAAAGAAATCTGACAGATTGGGGTAGATTGATGTGCTGGCCTCTGTACTATGTAATGTAGTCGAGTAATACTTTTCATAAAATTCGTACCGTGACAGCCGTTTTGTTGGGCTCTAGTTATTACTTACTATATCTTTTTAGCTGTAAGTTTTCTTAAAATAAATAAATAAAATATTTCAATTGATATTGATTGTCAAAACTATTAAAGTTTACCCTAGCAAGTTAGCAACACTTGATAAAAAACTACAATTTGGATCACCTTTCCCGAAGTGGCAATCGAATACTAATACTTTGCTTTGCTTTTTTCTAATACTTTTGGAGACTCACCCAATAACTTGCAATTACGGTTAGTTTTTTATTGAAATTCAAACCTTATATCCATTAACAGGGTTTAATATAAGGCTTTATAGTTAATCATTTTCAATTTTATGGGAATAGGTCATCGCTGTCATACAATAAAATGATAATAGATGGCCCTTCGGTTAACATAGGCTTTAAAGTGCTACAAGGGTGGGGATGTTTTGAGCATTGTTCTTTCTGGTCAACGGGAAGTACCCTATACATTTTGATTCCCTTGAGAGTGTCGAAATATACGTTTTTTGCGGCATAAATGGCCGTATCTTTTTTTTACGTTAACTTAGAAGTTTGATTTTTACCACAGCTTCAAGGGACCGCAGACCTGAATATATGGTTTTAATTTCATATCCGAGATAAAGGGTATTGACAGACAGACGAACGGACGGACAACAAAGTGATCCTATAAGGGTTCCGTTTTTTTCTTTTGAGGTACGGAATCCTAAAAATATCGGATTCCACGAACCTTGAGTGGGATAACGATTTGAACAGGATTTACATTGTCTTAACGCGGGATTTACGGGCTTTACATGAACTGCTGGGCAGGTGTCGCTGCTGCTGGGCGGGATATGCGCGCGGCTGAGCGTGCGCGGCGAGGGCGACGCGGCGTGCGCGCCCGCCACGCTGTGCGCGGCGCAGCTGGTGCGCGTGGGCCAGCACTTCACCAGCCTGCTGGCCCACACCAAGCACCGCGGGGCCTTCGAGCAGGCTTACGTGGGCTTCACGATGCTACTCGACAGGTACTGCTACTTCAGATCTAATTATACAGGAAACATTTTGGTGAAATAATAAAATAAGTGTTTTTTCTTTCAGTACCTTTTAGTACCTACTGAGATATGGCATCCCTACGTTGTCTAAAACAGTCTACTAATATATCAGGAATAGTTATTTGTGCAACAAGAGAGCAAAGTCGTTTTTTGCTGCAAGTGCTGATTTTGAATCCTGAGCAAGCGAAAGATTCAATGATTGAATCACGAGCGTAGCGAGTGATTCTAAAGTTGTATCCTGAGTGTGGCGAGGGATTCAAAGGCACGAGATGCAAAAAACTTTGCTCTCATGTAACACACATAACTTTTCACTTCAGCAGCGAGAACATTACTAGATAAATTAAAGCGTATTCGGAAATAGCACCCATGATATTTTATTATTCAAAATATATTACGTAACATTATTGAAACTAGAAATAAATATTTACAGGTTAAATATCAGTTTTATTTTTGCAGTAAATACTCATTTTCGTTTAAATACAACAATAAGTTAAAAAATCAATAAATTACATTAAAAGACATAAGTAATTAGCTTTTGCAAAATTTCTTTAGTTCGTACGAAATTCCGAACGTGTTTGTCTTTGAGGTCGAATTCAAAATCGGAACATTGAAAGGGCTGGTCTTTGTCTCTCTCTCTTTCTAATGGCGGGAAAGAGATAGAGTGTGAATGTTTCGAATTGTATGACTAACCCAAGGCTGAGTAAGATATTCGCGGCTTTCTGAAAAAAAAAAATTAAAAAGTTACTTTGTCTCACTCAGTGAGCAAAATCGGATTTTGCTCACTGATTTCAGGCAGCAAAACCTACATGTTTGAGCTACTGAAGTGAAAAATATTTTATTGTACAACTGGAGCATAATGGAATAAAATATTTTGAATTTAAACTCGTGTCAGACTGTGGCGCTGCCGGAGCGCGGAGCTGCACGGGCTGCCGGCGCGCTGGCTGGCGCAGCTCATGCTGGACATCCAGCGGGGGGGCGGCCACTTGTGCGCCACTCGCAGGAGTGCCGGCGTGCCCTTCATCATCCAGGTGACGACAAGTGTTCTTTATGGTTGCTCTTCTTGAACTAATCTCAAAAAGTATTTTCACACCACTTGCTCGAAAATGTCATGCAAAACTAAAGTAAGTCATTAAAGCGCGTGTTTTACATACGATGGAGAAAATTGAGCATCGTCCGCGTAACACGTCAGGTTCACTTCCGGTTGGAGCTCGCTCCTCAGCACCACAGAAGAGACCCAGACCTGAGCCCTGTGGAACACCGCACGGCACCTCGCGCCGGCCCTTCGCGCCCCCTGTAGGTAACACACCTTTCCGCCAAAAAAGCCCCAACGATGTGGCGGAGGTAAGGCATCCTATAGTTATACCCTGCCCTGAAGCTGTATTCGGGAGACGCAGTGCCTCCCGAATACTGGTCCAGGGCAGGGTATTGAACGCGTTAGAGATGTCCAAGGACACCGCCAGCATTGCTCCGCCCGCAGCACCGCCTCCTCCACCAGGACTGTCATCTGTAGGCCAATTCTCGTAATTTAAAACATTCAAAATCTAGTCGCAGTCTCATCTCAGCGACAAACAAATGTCAAAAACTTGTCAAAATGTAGGGAAATTAAATGTATTTTTGACAGATTGAGACTGAGATCAGACTGTGAACGTTCTTAAAATTACGAGAATTGCCCCTCTGCACTATTTCGTCGACAGTGGAGCGCCCATGGCGAAAGTCGAACTGGCTGTCGTCCATTCCCGGCCCCACTATACAAGTGGCTGACTAGGCGGGCTGCAAATATCCGCTCGAAAAGCGGCGAGTCTGCTGGGTGTCCCGCCCTCCTGAGCAGGACCAGACGACCTGTTTTCCACTGACAGGGATCCCGCCCTGCTCAAGGCAAACTGAGTAGAGTCCTCTCAACTGGGGCTCTAGCTCTTTCAGAGCGAGGACAAGCTCGCGGCCCGAAACTCCGTCGGGCCCCGGGGCAACAGATTTGGTCGTGAGCCTTTTGTTGGGTGAGGCGGCCACACAACCGTGTCTTCGGGACGGACTAACAAGTCCCACCAATGATGGCCACTAAACCGTCTAGGTCCCCCCTGCTCATTATCGCTGGCAGAATAATCGATATTCGCCTGAGGAAATGGAATTGTGCTATTGCTGGCATTCTATTTCCTCGGCATCTCCTCCTTCCTTGTGTCGGAAGTCAGGTCCTCGGTTGCCAGGCTGTGGGAGGGGCACTGATCCTCCGACAGCCCTAGTCCTGCCAACTTTCACTGGGCCGCCTTATGACCGGGTTGACAGCAGCGATAACAAAAACCACTGCGATCGATTTGTGCAGTGCATTGTGCCCGGACATGACCTTTTTCCAGGCACCTAATGCACTGCACTGCGGCCCTTGTTGGCAGGAGTTAATTCCGAATACTTCGAATCCGCTACAGTGGATTTCCCGTGCCTACACATTCTCGAGCGGACACCCCCGTTTTGGTCAAAGGCCGCCACTTTGTCCTTCGGAGTCTCGGAGTAGTCCAGCCCATCTATGCGCTATTCAGCCGTTTTCCTGAACACCCGGACGTTCTCTGGTTTGAGGAATCCTTGAAGTTTGGCGGCCAGAACGTCCGTTCTCTCTTGCAGTAGCTGACGCCTCAAATACCTTGGTATCCGTGGCCGCTGTTCTAAAAACAAAGCCAGCTAGGATGCCAAATTCGCTGAAGTTTAGTTTCTCCTTGATCTCCTCTCCAACTTACTGACCAGACCATCGCTCCCGGGCCTGACAGGCTATTTCAGCGACCTTGTCGGCCGCGACCACTCTATTTTGAGCACCTTTCGCGGCGTTGGCCTCCGCCTTTGTGCCCACAAGTGACACGGTTCACTCCCGGCTCCTCAGTTGAAACTCCGGGTCGCTCTCCCGGTGTATCAGACCGCTTGCGACTCGCTTGTTGCCATCGTTGGGCAAGCGGTATCTCTGCCAATAAATTTGGTTTGTCACAATTTTTTGTCTTGTTATTTTCCATATTGTTCCCAAGAGGAAATAAATGTCCGTCTAGGCAGAGCCTCTTGCACTAATTAAACCTATATCTTGTATAGTGCGGGAGGTATCTACAGGGAAAGTGGGCCGCCGCCCCGCGGCCCACACTCCATCGGAAGGGTCTCGCGTATGTCGGTCGGTAGTGTTTCGAAACTATTATAATAGATCATCACAAAGAATGCATTGTTTGTAATAAGTTACAAAATTTAATTTTAATAATATGTTAATGGTATAAGTTAAAATAAGAGTATAGATAAGTACACTATCGCAATAGGTTTTCCTGTAATGATAGTGTAAGTTGGAAAATAAATAAATAAATAAATAAAATCATATTCTAAAAGGTCGTTTTGTTCCACCAGGCTCTGGTAACGACCGAGCTGCAGGTGCAAGGCAGCCCCTTGTGCTTCCACGGCTGCATGAGCTCGCTGCTGCAGCTGTGCGCGCACGACTCGTGCTCTGCTCGCGCGCACGCGCTGCACGTGCTGCGCGCGCTGGTGCGGCACGCGGCGCTGCGCGAGCGCGTGGCGCCGCACGTGGCGCGCGTGCTCGTGGCCGCGCTGCACGCCTTCGACGCGCACAGCTGGGCCGTACGTAGCACTACACCCTGAACACTGGCTCGGCACTTTATAATGTGCACGTGCCTCTACACCTAATAAAAAACACTAAATGGCTCCTCTAATTTATAACAATGTACCAAAAATTATTAAAGAGCAACCTTTAATAAGATTTAAAAAGTACCTTAAAAAATGACTTGTTCAAAAGTGCTATTCCACTGTATCAGATTTTCTAAATGACAAAACTATTTAATTTACAGTGCTTAATTCCAAAGTATTTTATTTTATTTTTTAAATTAAATAGCATTAAGTAAATAGAATAATTGTAGTATAAGTAAAAAAAAATCCATGCCATGAGGCAGAATGTATAAGGATGCAAAAATATTGTAACACCAAACTGTATTACCTACATTCTATGCAAATAATAAATCTATCTATCTACCTGCTACAAGGTGTAAAAAGACCTATCACGAAGCCGTCATCTAATGCATTTTGTACATCAAACAAAATAACTTTGTGTAAAAATAATTGTTGGAAAACAACTTTTATTTTTAGTGTGAAAATTCACAAGTTATGGTTGTGCGCAATGTAATCCCAGGTTTATACAGGCGCGTTTTTCCCGCGGCGATTTATTTTGCGCACTTGAGTTTCAGCACACTGCTTAATACCGAGAGTTGAAAATCCAAGTGTATTATTAAAGTGCCACTTTTCGATATTTTTTCTATACAAACTTCGGGAGAATATTATCCCACTGTGCATCCAAAATTAAACATGATACCTATCGTTTTAACTTATTATTAATTGTGTCTGCAGAATAGTAAAATAAAAAGCCATTAAAAAGTTATGAGCCAACAAAGATTCGATTTTCTTGCTATTTTTAACGTAATTTTGGGTGTAAATAAGTAATACAAGAACTGTAAAATCTTCAAAACCAAATCCGTACCGACAAAGCTCAGTTATCGAAGAGATCAATAAACTTTATTTGTAATTAATTTATGCCGTGGTTTTTCATAAAACTCGATTTTCCGAAGTACTTTTCGAATCTTTTTACGCGCCTATCAGTTCGGAACGGTGTTTCTGTACGTCAGTACTAGACGTTGTTCGTGTAGACTAGCGTCTAACTGCTCATCACTGATACTAGCTCTGTCGGACAGGAAGCCAGGCGAGACAGCGTGCTTTTTGGCCATGACCACCAGCGAGTTCGAGCTCGCGACTAGTTTACTCTTAATTCAGCCAAATGTCGTCTTCAGGAGCGCAATTCGTCCACACTGCTGCTGAGCGCGCTGGTGCAGCGCGTGTTCGGCGTGCAGCGCTGCACCATGACGGGACGGATCTTCTTCCTGCGATACCCGGAGGTGTACGACTTCATGCTGGTAACTATAATCACCTTACGTTCCCAGGGGCGTATCTATAGAAAATGGCGCCTAAGGCACGCATTATAGTTGCACCTCTTTGTAAGTTATCATAATATGAAAAATCAGATACACTAAATAAAACAATAATTAATTTAACTCACAAAATATTAAATATTTTTTTTTTTTTATCGAAAGTAAGTCATAAACTTAACATCATCATCATTAATTTAACTAATATCCGTAAAACCTTTACATTTACAACTGCACCTTCCTGGCCTTCTGCGACACAAACATATCAATTATTTTTTTAGTCGTCACTTTTAGCTCTACACTGATCAAAGTGAGGTCGCATATTATAACCCTTCTTGACCCATAGTAGCCCTCAAATACGGAAGTATTAGATAGGTAAGTACTGCAATTTTATTGTAAGCAGAATTTGTGACTGACCAGGATCACGAAGTAAATATAAGAGTATGAAATGGTTTATTGTATTTTTTTTTTTTTTAATTGAATGATTGGCGATTTTACGCCCCCCCCCCTCCTACCCCTTTGATAGGCGCCCGGGCTCGTGCCCTACTTGCCCCCCCCCTTGTTGCGCCTCTGTACGTTCTCTTTGATTCAATAGACTGTTTAGTTATTGCCACCAATTGTGAGAAAAGCAGAGAAAGTTAAAAAGAGGCTGATTTATTAAAAAGTAAAGCGTGCATCATTAGAAGACGAATAAGTTTTTAGGGGATCAATAATTTAATAAGGATCAATTAAATATTTCCCATAAATGTTTTGACTTTGACAGGAGAAACTGCAAAACGTAAGCATGGAAACTGACAGTGACGTGCTGCAGCCGTCACTCTACCCGGTGTTGTTGCTACTGGCAAGACTGTACCCCTCGTCTTTGGAAGGCACGGTGTCCAACCTCAAGGTATGTTACTACTTGCTAGCATTTCGATATCTATATGTATACATTATTATAAACTAGCGGGCCGTCCCTGCGTCGCACGGCTGATATGGCGATAATGTGAAAACATCGAGATTTCTGTACCTACTATATCTTCTTTCTGTTCGCGGATGCGCATGTAGATTGTTTTTACACAACAATGCGTAAAAGGTGCGCTTCCCTGGTGCGCAGGGTGTGGGGCAGCACCAACAGTATCCTAAGCATGATTGCCAGTCGTCTGGACTGTGTTTATGTGGGTCGCTGCTGTGCAATTACTCATGGGTTGTTGCAGCAGTGATCCACCATTATTTGTTGTGTTGTTTGTATTTTCAGTGTTTACTAACATAGTCATAAGTTTTACTAACAGCTTTTGAGTCTTGGATACTTAAATAAAGAGAATTCTATTCTATTCTATTCTCAACCCTGGCATTTCTAAAGTTGCCAAAGATGTAAACAAAAATGGCCGCTCGAAATTTAGTATTTTTTTTATTTGGTTGTATGAAATATACCTAAAATCAGGGGTAATTGACTCCACTTCGAGCGATTATTGCAATTATTATTATTATTATTATTATTTTTGATTTATTTTATATATCTCGGGACCATGGGGTCCCGGTCCTTTGGAAGGCGTACGAGGGGCCGAAGCCAACTCGCAGAGGCCCCTTAGAAAATTTTAATGAAATGTGGCACCAACCGATGATTATCCCTATATGCACTATGAAAGTGCACCCAAGGACAACCCTCGGTTGGTGTAGGACTATTGCAGTATTGGAAAAATAAAAAGTTGTACTATGGGTTTTCGAGGTTAAAATGGATTGGTTACCAAGAACTATGGAAGAACTATGGCCCCTGCCTGATCAATGTTTTATATATACACGGATAAAATGGCAGGGGGTGACTTGCACACTCAATAATGGGCCCCCGGGAACTGCCGCTAGCACATAGTGACGTAGTGACAAGGGGGCAACATGTCCTGAGGTGCTTGAGGAGTGGAGAGGTATTCCACGGCTTTCAGAACAATCCCAGAGCCCGGAAGATGGTCAAGATACGAGCACTTACTGGAATACTTCCTTCCCCCGAGCACGTTTGCTCTTGAGAATCTCCACTCAAGCCGGCCAATAAAGGCAAGAATGAGGTGGGAGCTGTGTTCCTCATCAGTGTTCACTCCAGCCAGCCAATTAAGGCAAGCCAGAGGTGAGGAACAAGACTTCTCCCGGGAGATAGGGTCCGTGGGGTCGCTACTGCCCAACAGCTCGCCACATGCTGCCCTGCGGGTTTCTGTATCTCTCTTGGTCTGGCTCCTCATCTTAGACCTGTTCCGGGAAAGTAAACTCTTCCGACACAGGCCTAGAGTTCGGAGCGCGCAAGCCCCACCACGACGTCAACGTAGAGATACGACGATGGGGTTATTATTATTATTATTATTTATTTACATCAGACACAGTGAATGTGTTTGATAGACTTTTTCTACTTTCGTTATCTTGTTTTGTATTGATTATAAATTATTTTACATTAGGTGATTACATTTTTTAAAATGAATTTGAATTCAGAAAAAAAATATTAAGTGTTTTGACAGTTCTAAGTAGTCCTAATGTAATCCAGTAAAACTGCACCTGCTTTGGACTGAAGGAAAATTGCACCTTATGACAAACATGTACGTAAGATAATTGCATGGCTTACGGCAGAAGTTTACGATCGGCCGCTAGGCAGTCGGCCAGTGACCGGACGTAGTACGTATTAATTTTGCAGAACGACGAGCTGTGACACTAAAGTTCGTTATTTTGTTGGAAAACTTTTCAAGTCGTATTAATCGTTTTTTTCCGCTAAGCAATCTATAAGTACTAATATTATGAAGAGGTAAAATTTGTTTGTTTTTAAGTTTGAATGTAGGGGTGATCGAACCACCAGTCGGATTTGAAATTTATTTTTGGATTTGGTAACATCACTGTGGGACTCTTAAGAGACGAGCAAAAACAAGAAAAGTAGGAAAAAACGCTTATGCGACGGGGTCAGGGAAACAAAAAATTTGATGCTAAATAAAAATTTAATTTGTAAATAACGCCTTTTTTAATTTGGAATGAAGGTCTAGCAGTATTTAGTTTTTTAACTGGTTTTTTTAAGAGGTTGATGTACAATACATCAACCTCTTAAAAACCTCTTCTATTCTCAAGTTCTCGGTGTCCTAGGGATGTGAATATTTCTGAATGTTTAATACTATCGAAGGAACCTCGTATAATTTGCCAAGGCTAGATACAATGGTTTATTGAACCCTGTGTATTTCTTTAGGATTTGGTTTAGTGTTTGAAGGTGATCGGTTGTTGAAAAAAAAAATTAAATTAAAAAACAATTATAATTCACAACATTTAAATTTTTTTGCCTTATGTTTTTTTGTGCTCAATAAATAGTACTTAAAAACTAGGAGACCCATATTTTTTCTTTTCACAAAATTTGTCTTCTAAGTTAATCAAAAATAATTTTGAAATCTTCTGAAAAAAAGTCTTATGATGACCTCGACGTTTGTTAATTTAGGTATTTGTTTCCTTGGTTTGTGGCTGTGATGTGATATTGGTTTTTATTGTATTTTAATTTTTCGCATTTGATTAGGCTGAATTGGAAATAATTGACAACAAAAATTAATAAACAAGTTCGTAAATTAGATCCCCTTGTTACTTGCTTCGTTCCCACCTGCAAAAATACAGTAATAATAAAAAAAATGGGCCACAAAAAAATGAGCCCAGTTCCAGTTAAAGAAAGACACTGTCACACAGGTCTGAGTGCGAGAGAGAGGTCTCTACAAAGCCGCAAACAAATGTGATAAATAATATCGTGTCCCGCAGTTGGTAGCATTCATCCCGCACGTGCTGGCGTGCTGCGCACGCGCCAGCTGGCCGCGCGCGCCGTCGTGCCGCTCGTGGCTCCCGACCTGTGAGTACTGCAAGTGTTATTGGTGCACACACTGTAAAATACATAGAAAAGCGATATTTATAACTAGTGAGTACAAAGTTACCGTTTATTTCACGAGAAATTTCTTTCAGCAGATCTGTGAGAACAATAGGACAGTCGCTCCGTGTTAATATCTGGTAGCTGCATCTGGTTAGACTGGAAGCCGACCCTAACTGTAGTTGGCAGACAGGCAGATTGAGAGTGAGAGAGCAAGAAGAAAAGAATATGATTATGTGATATTATTCAAATATTAATTATATTTACACACTAGCTTCTGCCCGCGACTTCGTACGCGGATCCTGTTGCTTATGCCAGCGACAACGGGGTCGTCAAAATCGAAGATATGAAACGTCTGATGTCGAATTCTAAGAGCCCGGGGACGGGAAAACAACGGGATGCGCGAGACGATTCGAGACGTTCCAGACCTTTCATTTTTGTAAGTCAACAGAAAATTCCCATCAGACTAAACAACTTTTGCTAAGACGTCATTCCTATATTATTCCTATTTGTGTCGATGGGCTTTGGAGTTCCAAAACAGGTGTTCCAGATCTTCAAATTTATTCTCACAGCAGAAAATGCTCTTCACGTGGAATAATTTTTGCTATGGCACCATTTTTATATATATCTTTATAGATTCAAAGGCAGATTTAAAACTGTGTACGTAGGGATTTACTTCATTCAATATATTTTGAAGCAGTGAAATCAGACTATTTGTTCAATTGCGGAAAGTTTTGGTTTCTAATATTTGCCTGATCTTGATAAATGGATACGAAATATATTTGGAGAATCTTGGGGTCATTTTCAGACAATAATGAACCAATAAGGTGGTAAACTTGGCCTTGCACTTTGAATGTTGGCATAAATGGGCCTTCTGAAATCTGTTTCGCACCAAAAGATGTCATTTGAAAGGCATTATTGTATGAACGGATGTTGTCCAAGAAATGTTTTGACTGTGGATGGTCACCAATTAGCAGTGATCTTAATATTTCTGGAGGATTTTGTAAAATTTCAATATGTACTTTTTCAACTGAGCAACACATACCGTTTGTTTCTTTTTGCCATTTAACAGCTTCACAAAAAGTACAATTTTGAACCATACCTCCGATGGCGGAATATGTGGCGTAGTCAATAATAGGAGTATACGTAAATGCACTCCGTTCCTTATCAACCCAAGGAAGGTCGCCACGCCCTACGGCTATATTTTGAGACACATCCGATTCTTCAGATGATATATGATAATCTCGATCACCAGTTAGTCGCGCATCACGTTCACCACTCGTTTCAAAAGACCTGTTAGTAGATGTGCGAATACGCTGAGAACTTAAGCGTGATTCTGTATCGGTAAACGTTTCCGATTCGCGAGACAATGCATGTCGCTCACGATCAGCGGACAGTCGCGCATCACGTTCCGCACTTGTCTGTAGAGACCTCGAAGCAGATGCGTAGATACGCTGAGAATTCAAGCGCAATTCTCTATTCGTGAACGTCTCCGACTCGCGAGACAATGCGTGACGTTCACGATCAGCGGTCAGTCACGCATCACGCAAGTGGGGAACGTCCCCACTTGTCTCTAGAGACCTAGAAGTCGATGCGTAGATACGCTGAGAACGCAGGCGTGCTTAGCGATCCGAAGAGGTTTCCACGGAGCGAGTTGCAGCCTGATGTTCTCGAACAGCATCAAGTCTCTCCTGACGCTCTTCGGTAGATTCTTGGGATCTTATGATCCTCAATCTTTTAGCTCCTTTGGAACATTGGGAAAGATTTGATCTCTTTCTAGGCATGGTTATAGTTTTATTGTGAACATACCTGATCAATCAAAATCTAAGTGACTGCTCCCCTGAGTTACCGGGTAGGCTATCGTGTCACGAAGATAAATAGCAAAGGAAATTAAACACTCAAATAACATAAGCCCGAAGGCATATTTGTTGATAAAGTAAAAAAATAAATGGGAGTTTCGGCCAGTAGAGTCAACTTTTCAATGATATACCATCGTCACCGAAAATCAGTCCTAAACTATTACCGCCTTCACCGCGTGGAGGTACTCCCAGCTTATGTTATTTTATAATTATACAGTGAAATTAGTGATTGCTTTGATTTCCAGATCAGATGTTCCTGATCTTCGATTTTTATAAGTCAATATGAAATGCCCATCAGATCGAACAACTTTTGCTAAGACGTCATTCCTATATGTGTTTTGGTGTAGCTGGGCTCTTGGAGTTCCACAACAGGTGTTCCAGATCTTCGATTTTTATAAGTCAACAGAGAGTGCTCATCAGATTGAACAACTTTTGCTAAAACGTCATTCCTATATATGTTATAGTGTAGCTGGGCTCTTGGAGTTCCACATCAGGTGTTCCAGATCTTCAATTTTTATAAGTCAACAGAGAGTTCTCATCAGATTGAACAACTTTTGCTAAAACGTCATTCCTATATGTGTTATGGTGTAGCTGGGCTCTTGGAGTTCCACAACAGGTGTTCCAGATCTTCGATTTTTATAAGTCAACAGAAAGTGCTCATCAGATTGAACAACTTTTGCTAAAGCGTCATTCCTATATATGTTATAGTGTAGCTGGGCTCTTGGAGTTCCACATCAGGTGTTCCAGATCTTCAAATTTATTCTCTCAGCAGAAAATGCTCATCACATGGAACAATTTTTGCTATGGTACCATTATTGTATCTCTTATACTTTAGCTGGTCTGTTGCGGTTCTGCATCAGGTGTTCCATTTTCCAAAATAAATTATAGCCTATATGTTGCCCAGACTTAATATCTATACAACAAAAAAAAAATCATTCAAATCCGTCCAGTAGTTCCGAAGATTAGCGTGTACAAACAAACAGACAAACAGACAAACAGACACATTTTTTTTTTGGATTCGTGCTCTATTACTGTTTCTAAGCCCCCCTCAAATATTTTTTTTTTATATATTCAATGTACAGACACAGTTTTTTTACTGTTTTATTATATGTATATCAGTCCTAAACTATTACCGCCTTCACCGCGTGGAGGTACTCCCAGCTTATGTTATTTTATAATTATACAGTGAAATTAGTGATTGCTTTGATTTCCAGATCAGATGTTCCTGATCTTCGATTTTTATAAGTCAATATGAAATGCCCATCAGATCGAACAACTTTTGCTAAGACGTCATTCCTATATGTGTTTTGGTGTAGCTGGGCTCTTGGAGTTCCACAACAGGTGTTCCAGATCTTCGATTTTTATAAGTCAACAGAGAGTGCTCATCAGATTGAACAACTTTTGCTAAAACGTCATTCCTATATATGTTATAGTGTAGCTGGGCTCTTGGAGTTCCACATCAGGTGTTCCAGATCTTCAATTTTTATAAGTCAACAGAGAGTTCTCATCAGATTGAACAACTTTTGCTAAAACGTCATTCCTATATGTGTTATGGTGTAGCTGGGCTCTTGGAGTTCCACAACAGGTGTTCCAGATCTTCGATTTTTATAAGTCAACAGAAAGTGCTCATCAGATTGAACAACTTTTGCTAAAGCGTCATTCCTATATATGTTATAGTGTAGCTGGGCTCTTGGAGTTCCACATCAGGTGTTCCAGATCTTCAAATTTATTCTCTCAGCAGAAAATGCTCATCACATGGAACAATTTTTGCTATGGTACCATTATTGTATCTCTTATACTTTAGCTGGTCTGTTGCGGTTCTGCATCAGGTGTTCCATTTTCCAAAATAAATTATAGCCTATATGTTGCCCAGACTTAATATCTATACAACAAAAAAAAATCATTCAAATCCGTCCAGTAGTTCCGAAGATTAGCGTGTACAAACAAACAGACAAACAGACAAACAGACACATTTTTTTTTTGGATTCGTGCTCTATTACTGTTTCTAAGCCCCCCTCAAATATTTTTTTTTTATATATTCAATGTACAGACACAGTTTTTTTACTGTTTTATTATATGTATATCAGTCCTAAACTATTACCGCCTTCACCGCGTGGAGGTAATCCCAGCTTATGTTATTTTATAATTATACAGTGAAATTAGTGATTGCTTTGATTTCCAGATCAGATGTTCCTGATCTTCGATTTTTATAAGTCAATATGAAATGCCCATCAGATCGAACAACTTTTGCTAAGACGTCATTCCTATATGTGTTTTGGTGTAGCTGGGCTCTTGGAGTTCCACAACAGGTGTTCCAGATCTTCGATTTTTATAAGTCAACAGAGAGTGCTCATCAGATTGAACAACTTTTGCTAAAACGTCATTCCTATATATGTTATAGTGTAGCTGGGCTCTTGGAGTTCCACATCAGGTGTTCCAGATCTTCAATTTTTATAAGTCAACAGAGAGTTCTCATCAGATTGAACAACTTTTGCTAAAACGTCATTCCTATATGTGTTATGGTGTAGCTGGGCTCTTGGAGTTCCACAACAGGTGTTCCAGATCTTCGATTTTTATAAGTCAACAGAAAGTGCTCATCAGATTGAACAACTTTTGCTAAAGCGTCATTCCTATATATGTTATAGTGTAGCTGGGCTCTTGGAGTTCCACATCAGGTGTTCCAGATCTTCAAATTTATTCTCTCAGCAGAAAATGCTCATCACATGGAACAATTTTTGCTATGGTACCATTATTGTATCTCTTATACTTTAGCTGGTCTGTTGCGGTTCTGCATCAGGTGTTCCATTTTCCAAAATAAATTATAGCCTATATGTTGCCCAGACTTAATATCTATACAACAAAAAAAAAATCATTCAAATCCGTCCAGTAGTTCCGAAGATTAGCGTGTACAAACAAACAGACAAACAGACAAACAGACACATTTTTTTTTTGGATTCGTGCTCTATTACTGTTTCTAAGCCCCCCTCAAATATTTTTTTTTTATATATTCAATGTACAGACACAGTTTTTTTACTGTTTTATTATATGTATATCAGTCCTAAACTATTACCGCCTTCACCGCGTGGAGGTACTCCCAGCTTATGTTATTTTATAATTATACAGTGAAATTAGTGATTGCTTTGATTTCCAGATCAGATGTTCCTGATCTTCGATTTTTATAAGTCAATATGAAATGCCCATCAGATCGAACAACTTTTGCTAAGACGTCATTCCTATATGTGTTTTGGTGTAGCTGGGCTCTTGGAGTTCCACAACAGGTGTTCCAGATCTTCGATTTTTATAAGTCAACAGAGAGTGCTCATCAGATTGAACAACTTTTGCTAAAACGTCATTCCTATATATGTTATAGTGTAGCTGGGCTCTTGGAGTTCCACATCAGGTGTTCCAGATCTTCAATTTTTATAAGTCAACAGAGAGTTCTCATCAGATTGAACAACTTTTGCTAAAACGTCATTCCTATATGTGTTATGGTGTAGCTGGGCTCTTGGAGTTCCACAACAGGTGTTCCAGATCTTCGATTTTTATAAGTCAACAGAAAGTGCTCATCAGATTGAACAACTTTTGCTAAAGCGTCATTCCTATATATGTTATAGTGTAGCTGGGCTCTTGGAGTTC
Source organism: Globia sparganii (assembly GCA_949316385.1). Taxonomy (NCBI): domain Eukaryota; kingdom Metazoa; phylum Arthropoda; class Insecta; order Lepidoptera; family Noctuidae; genus Globia; species Globia sparganii. The sequence goes on from OX438664.1 coordinate 22,780,229, forward strand.
CACATCAGGTGTTCCAGATCTTCAAATTTATTCTCTCAGCAGAAAATGCTCATCACATGGAACAATTTTTGCTATGGTACCATTATTGTATCTCTTATACTTTAGCTGGTCTGTTGCGGTTCTGCATCAGGTGTTCCATTTTCCAAAATAAATTATAGCCTATATGTTGCCCAGACTTAATATCTATACAACAAAAAAAAAATCATTCAAATCCGTCCAGTAGTTCCGAAGATTAGCGTGTACAAACAAACAGACAAACAGACACATTTTTTTTTTTGGATTCGTGCTCTATTACTGTTTCTAAGCCCCCCTCAAATATTTTTTTTTTTATATATTCAATGTACAGACACAGTTTTTTTACTGTTTTATTATATGTATATAGATATATCATCATCATCTGCCTAGCCTTTTCCCATGTTAGGGTCGGCTTCCAGTCTAACCGGATGCAGCTGAATACCAGTGTTTTACATGGAGCGACTGCCTATCTGACGTCCACAACCCAGTTACTGGGTAATACGATACCCCTTGGTAAGACCGGTTGTCAGACTTTCGGGCTTCTGACTACCACGAATGACAGCCGAGACCAACGGCTTAACGTGTTTTCCGAGGCACGGAGGGGTCTCGGTATGTAAAGATGGTCACCCATCCACAGACCAACCGCGGCAAGCGTAGCTTAACCTGATCGATCGACCTGTGCGGCTGTTACTATTTAGCCACGGGCCCCTCCACACAAGCTGCTCGCAGTTATTATTTACACATATATAATGATAAAAATAAATGATATAACCCTCATTTTTGTTTCGCCGTAGTCGGTTCAAATTAAATAATATTGTGAGTCCAAGGAGAAGTTTGAAGTGTGGGTCGAAAGAACTAAATTTGACATTCACGAGGTTGTGAGTTCAAACGGGAAGTACTGATATGACTTTTTCAATGCATATGTACTTTTTGAGTTTATCTTGGACATGATTAACATCGGTGAAGGAAAACATCGTGAGAAAACCTGCAGTTAAATAACTTTAATCGCCAAACCGTCTTGAGCAAGCGTTGTGATCAATGCTTATGTAAGAGTACCATCTCTGTAAGAGGAGAAGCATCTGCCCTACAGTGGAATAATAATAGACTGGTATTTAATATATTATTATTTTAATTTGTCAGATACATCTCACACATACAATCAATGTTCGAACTGCTGCACGACCCGTCCATCAAGATGAACTACTGCCACGGTATCCTACTGCAGCTGGTGCAGTTACTGCAGGCGCGCGGCGGGGAGGGGGGGGACGCGCTGGCGGCGCTGTGGCCGGCCGTCGCGCGCGCACTGTGGCTGCTGGGGCAGGCCGCCCGGGCTGGCCGGGCTGACCAAGCTGGCCAGGCTGACCAGGCTGGCCAGGCTGACCAGGCCCCGCATTCCCGGCCGCCCTGCTATCTCATCGCTGACGAGTTTGTGAAGGTTGTCAATTTGCTGCTTATGAGGTGAGGATCTCCTGTCTATTTCAACATTAATACAGAACTCTTAACGAAGCCTAGTGTTACTTGTTCTTCCCGTTATTATAGGCATTTTTTTGTACTAGAACCTGGAAAACTTCTGGTTACGGAAGTATATAAGGTCAAAGTTCCAACTTTGTTTGATGTTTCTTTACGAAAACAAACTTTAAATGGTATTACTTAACTGTAAATACTTCCACGACCCCTGTCCCGTCGCATCCACCCATTAAGTACAATTTTTTGCGTGCGTTACATTGCGCACTACCGCAAACACAGCGAATTTTCGCACCAAAAATAAAAGACGTTTCAGTATACGTAGATAACGGCTTCGTGATGGGTCTCGTTACAAACATTTAGACCCGTTTGTTGCGTAACGCGACCCTAGTACCATTTACTAATTTGTAAGACTATTATGATTTTGTATGAAACTTTACAGAAAGGTAACAAGCCTTTCTGTCACATTTCTATGTATTATGAATTGAAACAGAGCTTACTGTTCAATTATATCCTATCCTTTATCCTTATTATTATTCAATGGGAAGAATTTGGATGAGGCTGGCACAGGAGCGTGGGGATTGACCCTTGAACAGTGAGTGTAGATGGTGGTGGGTGTGGGAGTATAATAAACTATGTAACAGCTCGTGTTTCGGAACACAATCAACACCCATGCATGCTAGAATGATGACTGTTCATATATTGTTATGATTAACATTTCAGATCCCCGAATGTCCCACAAGATACTGTAACCGAAATCTGCTCTAACCTACATACGCTGATATTTGAGCCCAAACCGACGTCAGTAAGCCCCGGGAGAGACATCTGCCTGTCTAATGCCATGTACCTTTACCTAATACTGGCAACCCAGTACAAGCACACTGATACCACTGATCTCGTCTACAAAGGACTGCAACATTCCTCATACGAAGTCGTTCTATCCGTATTAAACTATCTTCTAATACTCCATAATGATTTTGAATCCGGAAGTTGCAAGTTTCAGGAACATTTAAAATCAATAGCTGATAGTTCAACTCTAAATAAAATAAAGAATGAGAACTATATCAAGTTGTTATGTAAGGTCCTACGGGGAAACTATTTGGAATGCCAGGAGAAAAGTTTGAAGATTCTGATGTTAGAAGGCAACACACAACGGAACATCATAGAAACTAAGATGGGAGTAACGGTGACCGACGATATGATAATAGTAAAATTGATTGATTTAATTGAAAATGAACATGAAAAAGTAACTCATATTTACTTACAAAGTCTCCTAAACTTTGTAACAGACCAGCTACACGATTCTAGTCTTTGTTTACGGGTATTGCTGGATGTGATAAGAGTAGTATTCGAGTGCAGCTCGTCGGAAAATAGTGAGAATACTAGGAGGGTAGTCGTTGGCTTCATAGAGAAAAATATCCGTCAGCTGTTGGATTATAACAGGCCCGGAATTCTCAAACTGAGCGAAGCAGAAAGATGTAAGTGATTGTTACGTATACCTTTAAAAGTCTACTCTTTATTTTTATTGATTTAAAGGGTGCCATATCTCATTAGGCTAGTGTCACAAGCTCATCGGGACCTGGATTTGATTCCCAGGAATTTCTCAGTAGGGTTATGTTCGAATTTGTGCCCGATAGATGGCAATAAGGTCTTACCCTATTACATGGGTTTTAACCTAGCTGCCATAATAAGGGAGATCTGTACACCTCTTGACAAACCCTTCTACGAATACAGCCATAATGCTACATCTATATTAATTCATGTTTCCAAGTGTGTATGTATATTTTTTTCTCAGCATTCTTAATTTTGACGATACTTTTTACATACATACAAAAAAGAACTAATTGTTAGTTGTAGTACCACACACAAATTAATGTGCTACGACTTCATATGTGAAATTTCATTAATAGAGAACAAACAATTAATTTATCCAATTTTTCATGTCATTCAGGTTGGCTGGACAAATCTTCAAAATAGCTCGCATTTAACTAGGTCAATAGTGCATTTTATGTGACGGCTAAACACCCTTATTTCAGAATTTGTGACGCTACAGAATCTTAGATAATCGATCGAAAACGTGTCCAGCCATCTTGAAAAACCACTTTTCGCTGGTCTCTCAATCTCGGTAACGGAAGTGATTTTGACGACTTTTTGCATATCAACGGGCGTCACATAAATTTGTGACAGGCATCGAGCTAAAAGTTTTGTGATACGAACAGCGGTTTAGTAGAAAAATGCAAAAATCTGTGTCCAGCCATCTTGAATTTACGTATAAAACTTTTGGCTGGCACTTCTGAATCTCAATAACGGGAGCGTTTTCGAATATGGTTCCTTTACTAACATTTAGTGACGCAATTTGTGACAGTAATAACGTTCGATTTATGGCGTCACACGTAAGGGTTTACGAGAAATCAGTAAAAACTTACATGTCCAAATAACCTGCGTTCAAGCTGGCTGGACACATGTATCTCCGCTGCCTGATGATCTACGGCCTTCTAAATATATTCAAATTTTTGTGACGGGGACGATAATGATTTACTGAATTTGTGACGGAGAAACTTTGAGTAGTTTCAAAGATATTGATCATTTAAATTTTCCCATACAAACATCCATTAATATTGTGAGGTGACCATATTTTTTACATAAATAAAGTCTCAATGGTATTGAGATAGAAAGTGTCGATTTCATCTGGTTTTTTTTAATTTTTATTATGTCTGTCCGATACTTATTTTATATAATTATGCCGATATATACTTTTTCATTTAAATACCTTCGAGCATTAGTTATCCTGACACAATGGTGTCAATTCTCTTGTACACCGAACTAAACTATGACTAAAATTACTTACTTTTGGCTATGAGAATCTTAGAGCTATTCTGCATTAAAATATCTCTAAATTTAAAAATAATTTTGACACAACCAAATCGAATTTGACAATCGCGACTCCACGTGGTAAGTAGGTATTTTTTTTGTTTGTTTGGCTTCGCACGGTTTGTGCATTCAGCCAAAAAGTAGATACTCATTTGCCCTCATCATCATCATCTGCCTAGCCTTTTCCCAACTATGTCGAGGTCGGCTTCCAGTCTAACCGGATGCAGCTGAATACCAGTGTTTTACATGGAGCGACTGCCTATCTGACCTCCACAACCCAGTTACTGGGTAATACGATACCCCTTGGTAAAACTGGTTGTCAGACTTTCGGGCTTCTGACTACCCGTAACGGCTGTCAAAGATACACGAATGACAGCCAGGATGCTTTCCGAGGCACGGAGGGGTCTCGGTATGTAAAGTTGGTCACCCATCCACAGACCAACCGCGGCAAGCGTAGCTTAACCTGATCGATCGACCTGTGCGGCTGTTATTATTTAGCAACGGGCCCCACCCCGTGTTTTTTTTGAGTCGAAGGGGCATAGTGGGGCAACCTCGACCTCCTTTTTATGGAATTTTTCACTTTTATAGGGAAAATATGAAACATTATGACCAACGTGTTGAGTTTTAAGGGTATGCGGGTTTCTAAAAGGGGGTCGAAATTTTCATTATTTTTGCGATAGGACACACCGTTTTCGAGATATAAGCAAAAGAAAAGAAAATAAAAAAACAGTACTGTTTTTGCATCCGAAGTCGAGATGTTGGTGTGAATTTTAGCTCATGCCAACTAATTTTATTCCACACCTTTTAAGTCGCGATTAAAAATAGTCAGATTTAGTTAGAGAATCTAAATTTTAGGTGAAAAACCTCAAATTCAGAATAGCAAAATTACTATTTTCTCTAAACTATTAACTCAGTGCAATCTTAGTGCTGTCAAACTAAAATTTTGTTAAGTTGCGTCACTTTAGTTAATTTCAGAATGGGAAATCATCATTTGACAGGAATAAACTAAATTTTGGTGATTTGTAGTCTAGTTTAGACGCATTTGTGACAAGAGAATCGGCACCAATACCTACCTATGTACTTACCATGAAAAACACCAATACCTACCTACTAAAAAGAGTAGGTATTTGAACGTAAATAATAACATCAAAAAGTTACCCCCCCCCCCCCTTCCTCACTTCTACACTTTTGTCATCTATCGATTTAAGGCGAAAGCGCTAGGGTAGCCCGCGAAATTCAATTTGTTTTTTACGTTTTTTGCAATTTGCTGGCAGTATTAAGTTGTACGTTGATTAAAATATGATTCGCGGCCGTAACAGATATGTATTTACAGAATTATAATCTATAAATTCATCAACACAACTCTCTCAGACCAAAGTAATCCCCAAGAATGACTATTTCATGAAATTTTCACATTTGGGGATTATACTAACTCAAGTTGTATTACTGATTGTTGTAATGATTATATTTAATTCTGTCAACTACTATCACCAAAACACGGATCTTCGTCCATTAAAGAAAACACCTTAAAATATACTTAGTCCTACATAAAACCTACAATATTGGTAACCCTACTGCAGTGTTTGTATGGGAAAATTTAAATGATCAATATCTTTGAAACTACTCAAAGTTTCTCCGTCACAAATTCAGTAAATCATTATCGTCCCCGTCACAAAAATTTGAATATATTTCGAAGGCCGTAGATCATCAGGCAGCGGAGATACATGTGTCCAGCCAGCTTGAACGCAGGTTATTTGGACATGTAAGTTTTTACTGATTTCTCGTAAACCCTTACGTGTGACGCCATAAATCGAACGTTATTACTGTCACAAATTGCGTCACTAAATGTTAGTAAAGGAACCATATTCGAAAACGCTCCCGTTATTGAGATTCAGAAGTGCCAGCCAAAAGTTTTATACGTAAATTCAAGATGGCTGGACACAGATTTTTGCATTTTTCTACTAAACCGCTGTTCGTATCACAAAACTTTTAGCTCGATGCCTGTCACAAATTTATGTGACGCCCGTTGATATGCAAAAAGTCGTCAAAATCACTTCCGTTACCGAGATTGAGAGACCAGCGAAAAGTGGTTTTTCAAGATGGCTGGACACGTTTTCGATCGATTATCTAAGATTCTGTAGCGTCACAAATTCTGAAATAAAGGTGTTTAGCCGTCACATAAAATGCACTATTGACCTAGTTAAATGCGAGCTATTTTGAAGATTTGTCCAGCCAGCCTGAATGACATAATTTTTCATTCGTAAATATCCATCGGTTTCTTACAACTATTTCCGACGACTCTGCACCCTAATTGCGTAACACACGATCAATCACAATCTGTTTCAGTTTGACAGTTCAACAACATTCATTGCGTTACTTACGTTGTTGAGCAGAAATTTTCCGAACATATGCAGCAATGGATTAGCAATCTGTTTCAAAATGATTCAGATTATGATTAATCGGGCGTTACGCAATTAGTGTGCGGGTTACTTATCTCTTTTGGTGACTGAGTGTGGAACCTAAGACAGAAACACGCTTGTACGATACGATTACATACAGAAAGCATGGCTAATAGAAATCTCTATTCCTAGACAGCACGTTTCACCGAAAACTTTGTTGATAGAAAACATTGTTTGTAGATATCTCAGTTCATAGGAAGCACTGTTGACAGAGATCTCTGTTCATAGATAGCACTTCTTGCCGTAAACTTTGTTCATAGAAACAATTTACCGAAACCGGTTAGATAAATTTGTATTCCCATTCGCTCGCTCTTGCCTCCTAAGTTGACGGAGCCCCGCTATGCGGGGCTCCTTTTTCTGTGTAATGGGTTTAAAGTAACCTAACCAAACCTGCCCTTCACTCGCTCTTGCATCCTACGTCGCTTTCTGTGAACCAAGGTATCTGGAAACTGGTTTCCATGTACAAACAAAAAAACTCACTCAAATGCATAACCTTTTTCTTTTTTTGGAAGTCGTTTAAAAAGATATATAATTATTATGATCATACATTCCAGTTGAACTACTAGCAACGATTTGGGCAACAATCATAACATTACTGGAAGACGACGAGGACGCCATTCGGCAGAGAATATCTAACGCGCTAGACCCGTCGGGAGTCACTCCTAGCAAGAGTTGCGAAATGGCTTTGAAACTCATGCAGGATCTGGGAACTGGGCCTCAGGAAACTGGGTATTTGGGATCCATGGACCATAAATTACTGTTCGCACTCATAGCGCTGCTAGACTTCCAGTCGGTCGTAGTAGTGGCTGATGATGTCAGTGATGAGGTAAGGATTTAACGATACTCTTTTCTTCTGCTCCATAATTATTGGTTGTGGTCAAAAATATGTTATATGAAAGTTGGGTAATATCGTCTCGGTAACATGATTTTGTGTTACTGCAATGAGGTTGTAGCAGTATCTACAAACGCAACGTGCGAACTACGCGTCATTCTGACGTCACACAAAATCCTGCATCTCGCAAGCAGAATTTACCGCGCAACTGGCATGTATATACGGCCCGGCATGAATCATCGGGATCCAAAAACCCTTACTCAATGAAGTGCCAGTCCGCGCCGCAGCTGAGCCAGTAGCTTTAAACTCCCGATTGTGACCTCTGAGTTTATTTCGGCATTTCTTCTCAGAGTAGTCAGATAGGAAACGCCGGTCTCATCCAGCTTATATAATAAGAATGTGATTCAGCCTGTCCCATCTTGCTGCCCTCTCCACAGAGACGCCCTAAGCCGAGGTTCGTACCCCACAGGGGGTGCCCTTAGCGTGTATTCGCTTAGTTTAGTAAATATTCGCCCCTGGCCGGAGGCTTTGAGTTTAATTAAGGCAACCAGAGGATAGTCCGGTTAAGTAGTCACGACCTCTCAAGATCAATTACGAGATGCCACATAGGAAAAAAAAAGAATCATCGGGAAGTTGCCCGCCAGACAACACCCGTCGGAGGATCCTCCCTTTTCTATAAAGGTTGAAATTGAAAACATGCGACAAACCGAAATGGGAGATTGTACTCATAATTATTATGAACAACTTTTACTAAGGGACCAAAGCTGCAATCGTGAAAAAAAAATCAGCTGTTCCCTACATTTTGACGAGTTATGCGAACATAAAATGTAGGGGACAGCTGGTTTTTTTTTTTTCGCGTTTTCAGGTTTTATCCCATAGTAAGTTATTCATAATGATGAGTACAATCTCCCATTTCAATTTGTCGCATGTTTTCAATTTCACTCTGTAGAGCATGAGTGAACTTTACACCCTGTTCTTCATACATATATGAAAAAAATATTCACGGTTCAAAAAAAAGGCTGACGTTCATGTTTGGGGTCATCAGTATTAAAGGATTTTTAATGCTATGAATATGGGGTTTAACTGCTTATCCAGCTCACTTTTTAACCATTGAATCTGTTTATTTGCAGTGCCGAGTATTTGATCAGAACGAGCGATATAACATATTCCTAGAGGAGAGTATTTGGACCATCGCCTGCGCTGAGATTCTCAAAAACGATTACAAGTTCAATAACGTCACACTGTCGCACGCGATCAAGTTACCAACTTATAAAGAAATCTTTGACAAACTGTGCAAAAACAATGTAGAAGTTTTCATGAAAATGGCCGCTGGACAGAAGTTACCGCGAAATGACGCGTTGAATCCTAAAATAGAATTATTTGTAAATAAGTTACATTCTGTAGATAAGGTGAAGAATTAAGGAATATTTATATATCTATCTAAATGTCTTTCACAGGGTCACTAGCACCTCGTGCGTGCTGTACACACATATATTTATAATAAGAAATCCCCTTATTGTGACTTGCAGTTAAGTCGCATTAGGTAGGCATCTATTGTATATATTTATTTAAGGTGATATTAATAGCGACAATGGTGCGATGCCTGTTGTTGCTTTTTCAATTCTACTTATTTTTATTTTTAAATAAAATATTTTAATTGAAAATTAAATACAATAGTATCGCTAGAGAACATTATAGGAAACAGGCATCCGTAATTTGCGTTTTCTTAATTACACATAAGATAGACAAATTATTGTAATATAGCAGTACACAATTTTAGCATTATTGTTTTATTTGCGCGCGAATCCTTCCCTACTTGTTTTTATGGTGTAATTTGTTTGCCAACGGCCCCGATTCTGTTGTTCACAAACTAAACTAAATTTAAGTTCAGTGCATCTTTTTCTTTCTATTTCACTATTAAAAGGACAGAAGATAAATATTAGTTTAGTCCTGTCAAATTAGTCAGCGCCTGACGTAAATTGACGTAAATTTAGTAGCCAATCTTTTTAATCACGTCTAAACTTGTCTATGGATTATCTAATTTGACAGGACTAAACTAATATTTATCTTCTGTCCTTTTCATATTTCACATGTTATACTTATAATCTACAGTGTACCTATACAGTGCAATGTACTTCTTCATTTATGAAATAAATATTTTAATTATTATTATTATTATACTGCACGAGCCCCAACACCTTCGATCTGACGCGACGCTCAGTATCTAAACCTAATTGAAGATTTTGTTTCAGACTAATGGATCTGTAGCTCTCCTTCCGGTTGCATACAAGTAAAACAAAACATAATTTTAAGACAGTCTCCTTGATGCATTATAATACAACAAAACTATGTACAAAATATATCTCAAACAATTTTATCTCTCTGTATCCGGAACACTTCGCTGGCTATCGAACTGTTCTTGAACTTAAGTGGTTGCTGTCTCTTCTCCTTTATTAGCTCATCTTTCATCTCTTGCACACTTGATTCCACTTCCTTGTCACTCTTTGGTGTCTGTCCTTCTAGCTTACGCTTCAAAGTGTCTTGTGGTTTGTTGTCGTCAGAATCATTAAATAAATCTTTAACTGAAACTAGTCTATGAGAGTTCCCTGCTCGGAGCAACTTCTTCAATCCTCGCGTGGTCTTCTGTTCTATGAGACCCAACAATCCCCAGTCGTCTCCTTTTTGTCTGTCCAAACCTGCGTCTAGTTGCCACGCAGCGTTCCTGACTTCTGATTTTAGTCTCTCACATTCCTCGTAGCTAACATTTCTACTAACATTTAAGGCTTGTTCTAAGGGATTGACAATGTATAATGGTAGCGCATTTGGTTTTCTTATGGGCACGCCTTCGTTGATAGAGATTGCTTTGTCTTGGAAGTCGAACTGCGCATAGAACTCGAAGAACTGCAGCAGTAGGATCTGGAGGCTCGCGTTGTTCTGCCCGTAGCACTCCGAAGGAAGTTTGTTCATGTCGCGAAGGAATGTACAGTTGAGATTCTCTTCTGCTATTCTGATGTCCTCTTTGCCTATATGTGGGAAATATTGAAAAAATCAATATACACAAGGTCAAATATAATTAGCTAGCGAAACTCCGCAGACGTACGAGTTGAGAAAATAATTATAACAGGCCTAGCCCTATTTTTTTATATCAATAGATCAAGTTTTTAACCTACATTGGGCACTTATGCGGCACAAGAAGTTTTGTAAAAAGTTTGTCTTTGAGCCGTTCTCTGTTGCCCTGCCTGCCTGGGTAGCTGTTTCTTTCTAGAACCTAGGGCTACTGTATCTATCTGTTTACGACTTATACAACACGTAGTTATTTTATATAGTTTTTAAAATAATTAATTATTATACAACGTGTAACGTTAAATGCGCAAATCTCATACACCCCAATTAGAACATTGAGTTCAAAGCATAATACTTACAATAACCAAAACTATTTTTTAAGCTGACTCTTATTATTAAGAAAATCGTGTTGATCCTAGCATTACTTTATGCATTCAAAATTGAGTCTTGTTGCTTTAAAATAAGACTTAATTTTCTTTGGCTCAATCGGCGGATAGTATGGCAAAATGCATCATTTTTGCAAAAAAAAAAATTAAAAGTTACTGAAATCGATACAGTAGTCAATTATGAACAAACTATTTTCAGGTTTTGCGCATTTAACGTTACACGTTGTATATTCTATAACCAACGCAATAAAAGGAAATTAAATATACAATTTCGTGTCCGAATTATTCAAAAATTGATCTGGTCATGTTGAGAATATGAATGAAAAGCGAATAACAAATGGTTTACTTTACTTCAAGGTCTGGTGCGTGGTACCCGTAACCGGCGTGCTTGTAGGACAAGGGGCCATACTCCGAAGTATAAATGCCATCATGATTCCAGTCCTAAAAAGAGAGTGCTGTCGGTCATATATAGCTCCGTCTCTCTCTTACACTGGAATCATGATGACATCACACCGTCATAGTACGGCACCAGGTGTATGAACGCAAACGAAGTAAAAGGGGTATGTAAAGATCGTAAATTTGACAGTTTCGGGTAGCTTGATGTGCTGGCGTCTGTACGTAAGGATCGCAGCAGGTGGCGTTCTATAGTTTTTGCTTACCCGTATGTGGAGAAGGCGTGAGTTTATGTACAGTCAGCAAAGGAGATAAGTATGCAGGGTCGTCGAATATAGTTGAAGTTTAGTAAGAAACCGATTGATGTTTTCGAATGAAATTTAATTTAATAAATGAACTGTTTGTTTTCTATTAATTAAATTAAATTTTATACGAAAACATCAATCGGTTTCTTACTAAACTTCAACTATATTCGACGACCCTGCATACTTATCTTCTTTGCTGACTGTACGTACGTAACTAGCCCCACTTACCGGCTCTCCTAACGAGACTCTTAAAGGTCGGCAGCACATATCCGTCAGCGGTTTTCTGCTGCAGAAAGAACAGCACCATTAAGGTGAGCGGGAAGTTGGTGATCCACCGGCCGGGGTGCGGGTTGGTGAGGCCGGCCGCGCTGGCCCAGCGCCGCACCGCCACCGTGAGCGGCCGCACTCGCGCGTCCAGCGACCCGAACTGCCACAGCAGCTCGCTCATGTACACGCCCGACCTGTGCACACCACAACTACTTAATAACATTCTTCAACTCATTCATTTACTGACAACGCACAGCCTAAACCGCCATGAGAGGGCTTTGAAGGTCCGTGGCATACCTACTGTCGCGCCGTTTGATTTAACTGTTACATATTAAGACTGTGCCGACCCTACAGTGGCGCCCTCATCGTTTCTTTGGTTATTTCATACAATTTAGAATGAAAATGCAGAAAACAAGCACGTTAAGTTGTGCTTCACAAGATTATACGTTAATATTATTAGAAGCGGTAGTTTTATATTGTTTAGTTTTATCATAATCCTTAAAACGGAATATAGTGGCCACTTTTATCCGTTTTAAGGATTATAATGAAACTAAACAATATAAAACTACCGCTTCTAATAATATTAACGTATAATCTTGTGAAGCACAACTTAAAGTGCTTGTTTTCTGCATTTTCATTCTAAATAGTATGAAATAACCAAACAAACGATGAGGGCGCCACTGTAGGGTCGGCACAGTCTTAATTATAAATTGTCATTTCCCAAATCTAAATTCGTGAAAAAAAAAAATTGTTCACGATTTTTGCTTATGCTGGATTTTTCACCGTAGTTAATCCTAACATTGGCCCCGATTCTGTTGTTCAGAAACTAAACTAAATTTAAGTTCAGTGCATCTTTTTCTTTCTATTTCGTTAAGAAAAGGACAGAAAATAAATTTTAGTTTAGTTCTGTCAAATTAGTCAGCGCCTGACGTAAATTGACGTTAGTAGCCAATTTTTTAATCACGTCTAAACTTGTCTATGGATAATCTAATTTGACAGGACTAAACTAATATTTATCTTCTGTCCTTTTCATAATGAAATAGAAAGAAAAAGATGCACTGAACTTAAATTTAATTTAGTTTGTGAACAACAGAATCGGGGCCATTAAGAGCCTATACTACCTCAGCTAAAATTCACTCTTTATCTCGCTCGAACGATACTGCTCGCGGACTGAGTGAGAGCGAGACAGAGTGCGGTGCTAGGTGGCAGGCAGCGCCAATAGTTTATGTATTTGCTTTTTACGGTGAAAATAATGGTAACTAAAAAAAATAAATAACAAAAAACCTGCTTTATAGTTAGTTCGGTTAGTATACAAAGTTTCATGATCTAATTTGAAGTATATTTTAATACCAGCGGTTTATTGTTCGGTTTGGAGGTAACTTTGGAATTTTTTTCTATCGAGAAAATTTTATGGAATCGTGTTTTCGTCTAACATAAGACCTAACATTAATCCTCAACTTTACCATATATTTATTTCAAAATTAATGCTGCAGTATTTTCGAGATAACGGAGGATCATGCTAAGCCATTTGAGGTAGTATAGGCCCTTAAAATGTGATATAAAAATAAAAGAAGATTTTCCACCGTTAACGCGTATAACACAATGGCAGCCAGTTCACCCAAATCACTTGGCCGCCCACGACCCTTGTAACAGGCGAAAAAGAATTTCTGGTATGTGTACGGCGTCCATATTTGGCAGAGATCTTCTTTAAAGCATATCTCATGCGTGCTCAATGGGATTCAAGTCTAGCGATTGAGCCGGCCATGGTAGGACCGTAGGACGTTGATGTTAGCTTAGCTGAAGCAAGTGTGTTTGCACCGACTCTGGCAGTGTATGGACGTGCATTATCATGCATAAGCAGAAATGGAGCACTAAATTGGGTCCGCAAAGGAATGACAACATCTGATCTAATCAATATCTGAACCAGCTTCCAACATTCCCACGGCTCTGATCATTTCTTCTCGGCTTAAATGACGTCGTCTCTCCATGATAAGCTTCTTTAGCATTCATTGCACTCAGAAGTATGGCAGAAAATTTACTGATTTGGCCTCAAACTCGTTGCAGGATTATAATTATATGATTACGACTCGACAGAAAATTGACCGAAATTCAAAAAACGTTCTCTTTTCAAATTAAGAAATGTACTATAACTCCATTTACAATAAGATTAGACATTTAAACAAACCTTTTTTACCGTCTGTTCAATCGATTTTGACTTCTATTCCGTAGGCATGGATGGCATTAAAAGCAGTAAACAGTTGTTATTGTAAGCACTTTTTTTGCTTTTAATGCCATCCTTATGCCTACGGAATAGAAGTCAAAATCGGTTGAACAAGCTGTAAAAAAGGTTTGTTTAAATGTCTAATCTTATTGTGAATGGAGTATAGAAAGTGTAATAATATACAGGGTTACTTTTCAATGACCAGCCAAATTTAAGGGTGTGGTACAGACCATCAAACTGAACAACTTTCTCCATGGGATCAATATCGTAATCGAGGTTCGACGCTTCTATTGGTTGTAGCGTGATGTCATATAGCCTATTGCATTCCTCGATAAATGGACTATCCAACACAAAAAGAATTTTTCAAATCGGTCCAGTACTTTCGGAGCCTATTCATTTCAAACAAACAAATCTTTCCACTATAGAATATTATTAGTGTAGATTAAAAAACCCGATTTTTAGTAACTAGCAAAAACGTGCTTGAACCCTAGACAAAAAAGTTGTCCTTTCAGCTATTAGCATTCTGCCACGAAGTGCAAAGTTCGGCGGCTATTCTTGCTGCGCTGCCGTCACGATTTAACACTGACAGAATAGTCGACATCGGATCAGTTGCAGTTGGTCCTGCTCCACAAGGGCGCATAAACTAATTAATTAGCATTCGAAAATATAGTTGGAGCTGCTGAAGATTGAAAAAACTATCTTTGCATTGTATAAATTCAATCTATTAGTATTGTATAATTGCACAGCACACGTGTGAGCACTATGCACCTAAACTATAAAGCTACAATTTACTGGGTACGTCTTTCATTGACTTGAATGTGCCCTGGCAGCTGTGAGTATGTCATGTTCACTCAAATGTCTTGCTGATGGTGGCGTGTGTGTTGGATCATTGGGTTCCCTTCAAAATGGTTGAGCTGAATGGTACTGATCCATACGTCATCTTCGTGAACGGGCGCCGTCAGTAGGGACTGGTCATCTCTTAGCCGCCACGGCTTATTTTAATTTATGAATTGTTCTTTTGTAGTACGGACGCCTTTAACGTGCACGTCTTTCTGCATCGTTCTTACATGTATAACTATAATTTCAACATGAATGATGTAACCAAGATTTTTGTAACAATTTTATGATTTAAAAGAGTGTCCGTAGAGTTTCTTGCCCGTTCTTCTCCACAGGTACCTACGCTTTGGAATGGGCAACTAGCTTCATCTTTCTGACTGACCGACCCTTGACAATTCAAAAGTGCCTATAATTGGTTTATTTGAAATAAATGCTTTGAGTTTTGAGTTTGAGTTGCCAAAAATGAAAAAAGTAGTTGCTGTACTTACATATTATTATAGCACAAATCGCATTCCAGATCGGTATACTTGTGCGCGAACTTGACGATGGGCACTCTGGCGTTCAAGATGCGCTGCACGCGGCGCGCGCCCGTGACGCGCAGCTCCAGCAGCTCGGCCACGCCGTGCATGTGCCGCGCCCCGCCCGCGCGCCCGCCCTCCGGCCGCTGCTGCTGGTACACCAGGCGCCGCCCCGGCTCGCACTGCAAGCGCACTCCTACACTCTCATGTGCCAATACCGGACGCAGCGCGTCGGACCGCATTTTACAATGCAATACATGAGTTGAGTGACCCATGCAAGTGGATTGAGCGGAGACGCGAACATTTGTCGCGCGGCGCTGTGACCGACACTCTACGCGTTGGTGACAATCGTGTCTCTGACTAGCTACAGCTAACTATTCACAACCATTCAATACGGTTCCATGCCGAATTGAACATCAATCAATGTTATCGAAGGATTCCTCTAAACGCTATTCACAAATCTGACACTCGACCGCTAGACGACCGCTATTCTTCCGTCAGCTATTTGCGGTCAGGGACGGGCAAATCAGGTAACCAGAAATGTGTCATTTTCGACTGGGAACCCTGTCGAGTGGTTGTGAATAGCTGTGCTGGTCCAGATATGACGTAAGGGCGAGGCCACAGCACTGCGTTGCGGCGTCGCATCGTAAAAATCTACGACGCTTTGTATTGCAGAGTGACGTTATTTTTGCGATACGACGCCGCAACGCAGTGTTGTGGCCTCGCCCTTAGATGTACATCAGAACGTTCGGGCAATCGAGTTCGTGACACATAAAGATGCCAGGCAAATAATTTGTGATAGAACAGTTCAAAAGTTAGAAGCATTCATGTATGGTCGAATGGCCTGATATCAGAATGTTCGGCCAACCTGAATCTGTATAACTGAGGACCTTAGATAAACTTACTGAATAGATGTTTAGTGGCGCTTTTGTGACAAACAACCACCAAATTCTAAATTCAACTGTTTACTAGTGGTTGTAATAGCAAGCAATCATATGATTTGGTTTTAATATTTTATTTTATTTATCTTTTATATTTTGCGAATGTGAGAATGTTGTAGGCCTTGTAGACTGTAGATTAGTTGACCTTTTTTTATTTTATTAAGTACCTGATACTTGTTAACAGGCCTATACTGTCCTCCTATACATATTAATTCTGCAATTCGAAAACATTGTAAAAGCCTATTATTTTTAAAAGAGTAGATAAGGGTGGAGTTTCTTGCTGGCTCTTCTCCATAGGAAACAACCAATTGGAACCGTGCACCTAGCTTCTGTCGTTTGATAAGTGTCCATGTAGGCTTATGGGAAATAAAATATTAATATTTTGTTTTGATGCCACTTTGTTTTTTTAACCCCCAACAAAAAAAAGAGGGGAGTTATAAGTTTGGCGTATGTATCTGTGTGTCTGTCTGCGCCATCGTAGCTGCCAAATGGCTGGACCGATTTTGATAAATTTTTTTGTTTGAAAGGTTACTTGTGTTGTGCATCATGGTGGCAGACAATAATTTCTAAGATTTTTATTTAGTTTTTAAGCTGTTGTTTGTAAAAAATCTAAATAAAGAAGGAACTTTTGTATTGCTCTTGTACACCTTAAACCTTGGATACCTTACATTAATGATATGACCAAACGTCAACTGACATTTATCATTAAACAATATGGTAAATTTTAGCTGGTCATTCCATGACATACAACCATTTAATGAAGTGATCTGCCCACAACATTATATAATCGAGAGAAAAGTTAATATAAATCTAAATAGAGTATTTACCATTTCTTCTGTTAGTGTATTGGTCAACACAAGATCCAAATCACACCCCATTCTGCCAAATCCATTGATGGATGAGCCAAATGGTCTCACAGCTATGTTGGCGTACAGGCTCTCAAGCACCCTCTCAATCTGAAAATATGTTTAGGTCAATTTAGTGAAGGAAATGTCAAAATAATACAGGTTGAGATGTTCAGATAGCTTTAGATAAGTTGTTAATGTAGTTATACAATACTTATTTTTTATTTATTTTTCACTTCAAGACACAAATATCAGTTTAGCCCTGGTTCTTGTACTAGGAGTTCCTGTGTCACAAGAGCCAGAAAGTAGATGAGTTAATTTTATTTTGATATTGACATGAAATTGAAGACTTTTGCATGGAGCCTGGCATACCTACTGTCGCGACATTTTGTTTTTTTTTTTTTTTTTATTGCAGTCATCAGTTTTTTTATTGCTGTCATCAATGCAAACAGACAATATAATAGGTCCAAGCCCCGCAAAGTAATAATAATAATAATAAAGTATTTATTGACATAAAAAAGTGTCACATTTCTGAGATATTAATATCCATATTTTTTTAACTTGCTTAAGTACAAACACCAGCACATCAAGCTACCTGAAACTGTACAATATTCCCAATCAATCTTGAACTTAATGTTAATAGTGATAAAGTTGAAAATCTATTAAAGAAATTTAACAGATTGTAGTTGCTTGATTTGCTGGCATCTGTACATCTTGTTGCATGGATGTTTGAAATAATCACTCTGAAAGTTTAAAGTAATCAAACATCTTATTAGTATGTTTTCTGTTAGCATTGATGTCAGCTATCGATTTATATAGGTATAAGTATAACTTTTATGCATGCAAAGCATGGCCGCCATTTTGAAAAAAAAACAAACTGTTGGACAGGTAGGATTGCCACGGATACGCTATTTTATGTGCCGTGTTGATCCATAACAAGTGACATGCATTATCTAAAATAATAAATAAAATGATTGTTTTCAATTTAAAATATTAACATTATACATTTACCTGTCTTGCCACCATGTATCTTAGCCTAGCACCCAAATCATTCAGCATAGTTCTGTCATACAACAACTGTATCTGATCCGATACTGTTTCGCAGTTCATTAACTCCTTAAAGAGTTTGTCTTCATTAACTTGTTCATTTCCATTTACAGAAGCCAATGTTGCACTTGGTATTGTAAATGTTTCCTTTTTTCCTGAAGCTGCCCGAAACCAAAGGAATGGGGAATTCAACGCCATGATGTCAAGGTCTTTCTGGTGAGTACTGCATGATTGAAACACATGTTTCAAGTTTTCTTCTGAGCTGAATTCAATGAGCATAAAGTGCTAAAAATAAATGTTCACTTGGATCAAATAATAGGAAGTAAACATATATACCTTATTGGCTCATGGCGTGTTAAAAACAGCTAGAGACATTATAGTCAAGTAAGTATGTACCTCTCCACCAGTGTTTTTGTAATGATGTATTCCGTTGATGAGGGCATATTTTGAGCAGTAACCATATAATTCATTGAACGAAGCCTCTGAGTTGACTTGCACGACGACACTCCGTTTCGCTTCAGCTCTCCTTTGGGCGACAATCTCTTCAAATGACACAAACTTCTTGGTAATACCTAAAATATATACATAACCTACAAGTTATCTTCATAACAATAAATCGTAACAAGTATTAGCAACTGGTACCTGATGATTTCCGTACATAAAGGCATTTACATGTAGATTGAGCACAGTTTAGTAAATTCTTATACAAATGTGCTTTTCCTGTATTTATTAAAGTTTGAAATATTACAGACATTTTGACTTTGAACCCCTGTCAAACTGTCATCCATTTTTTTGGCATTAGCAGAATAGTCGACACCGGCTTTACTTGCCACAAATAAAAATAAAATAGAAACTAAAATTTTTCAGTTCAGTGGATGAAGTTGATTTTTTTCTTTCTATGAAAGAAAAGGACAGAAGATAAATTTTAGTTTAATCCTATCAAATTAATCAGCGCCTGCGATCTACGGCGCCTGCGCCCGACGTAAATTGACAAAATTTTATTGATTTTATGAATAATTATTGATAAGTTTTTAATCTGGGCAAAACAAGAAGCTTGTAGATAAAAATGGAGCCAACACTAAATACCTAACTGAAACCGACTGTGGACTAACGTTCTCTTTCTAAATACGCACATAAGAACGAGACAGTGATATATATTTTCTTAGTCATATGTATGTATACAGAAAGAGAGCGACAGCCCACAGTCGGTTTCACTTAGGTGTTCAGAGTGTTGCATTCACTTTTATCTATACAGGGTGGAATTGAAGTCATGGGCATTATTTTAACCTAAGGCACTACTCACGATACTGATTGCATTAGGGCTATTAATACGCAAATCAAAAATATTATTAATGCAATTAAGGAAAACCTTAAAAATGTAGTAAGTCAAATTGCACAAGGCTTATTATTGCAAATAAACACTTAAAGTAATTAAAACAAAATACTTCGTTAACGCCAATAAATGTTGAAGTATCAAAATCTTAAAGCGCAGTACAGCGCAAAGCGAAATGTAAACAATCATCACCTGCGCGCGCGCGGGTTTTTCCTTACAAGTAATAATAACAATGGGCTAAAAGACATGCCGTCCGGCGGGATTCCCTGAACTCTCTCCGTCCCACTCCCTCACTCGCAAAAATACGAATATCACCCCCGCGCGGGGTCTGCTTCCCGCCGCAACGTGAACCCGGAACCAGTGTCATAACGACTGCGCAGGTGCATTGACGCGTAATTGATTTATTGATCCCGTGATGTAATCGCCGTACTCGCCGCTCGCGTCATACGGTGCTTGGATTGCAGTGTATTAAGTGTTAGTGTAGTATTTGTGTGTTGTGTGTGTGTTTGTGTACACGATGCCTCGACCGCGTAATGTGCAGGCTAGGTACACCAACCAACAATACCCACAAATGGTTGTATGAACTCGTGAAATGTTCCATCGCCGCAACCCAAACGACCCTATTCCTTCACGGGGTCTCATTCCACCAGAACCACTAAGAACCTGTTGGATTTTTCGTCTTTTCACGTGCCAGCACATGCACAAGCCCGTGGAAGAGCACCCGTTTACCCTCTGTCACTTTACCGACAAATAAGGTTTTTTCAAAACAATCCACAAGCTAGGTACGTAAATGTTTTTTTTAATGTATGTTAGTTGACGTAGTTTTGACCGTCCTAAGCCGGCAAAGTACGAAGAGAAAGTTGGAATTTATTATGAATCAATTCATTGGCAACTTACGAATGTCACGTGAGTCGGGCGGGGTCAAAGAATTCACGCCCAATGACGCGTACGGCGTAATGTACCTACGCATTTGCTATCGAGAAGCGCAAAGTGTTTGATACTTTCTATGACTTACTACATTTTAAGGTTTTCCATACTTGCATTAATAATATTTTTGATTTGCGTAATAGTAGCCCTAATGCAATTAGTATCATGAGTAGTGCCTTAGGTTAAAATAATGCCCATGACTTCAATTGCACCCTGTATACTTCTTGGGACAGGACTCAGGTGTTGATTAATTTGACAGGACTAAACCTAATTAGACCAAATTACATCTTCTGTCCTTTTTCTAATGAAATAGAAATAATGCTGGGCAAAGATGTTACAGATGACGCCATTCTTGCTGTACTACTAGGCGATACTAACCCTTTACTAAACATAATCGCTAGCGCCGCGTCGTCAACATCGTCTGGTCCAAAGTGATTACTACATAGCGTTTCCGCTGGACTGATTTTCTATTTTATTTTAGGCTCAGGGCCACCACATCTTTCTACTTCAGCAGGAAAACTACAAATTGTTTATTCAGTACAAAACACTAGACGAAATATTTTAGAGTTTATTAGTAAATCAATGTTGTGAGATATAGCGATCAAAAGTGGCAACACTTGACTGTTTATTTGATAAGTCAACGTCAAAGTGTTCATCAGATTCAGAGGTCAGGTTACAGGTTATAAAAACAATACCGTGTTGTGTGCCATTTTTAAATGAAAGTGTTTTTATAAATTATAGGAACTAGTTCAAAATGGGCACTAGGATACTACTGCGATTGGCAGCTCCAGCGTTAAACTGCTTGAGATCAACAATCTATCCAAATGTAGTTAGAGGTAATGAGAGGATTATTTTTTCAAATGCGGTGAACTTTACAGCAACTCGGAATTATGCGAAGAGCAAAGACAAAGGAAGAGACAAAAAAGGTAAAGGAGCTAAAGTAGAGATTAATGTCGCAACAATATCTGAGATGGTGCCTGTGGATAAGATGAAAGAACGATGCAATTCAGCTATCGACAGAATGAAGGAAGATTTTGCTAAGAACCTGTCCTTGCGATCCACAACTGGCTCTATAGAGTCATTGCTGGTGAAGTTTGAGGGTAAAGATTACGAGCTACAGGAACTTGCTCAAATAGTACGTAAAAATCCTAAAACTATTGTTATAAACTTTTCTTCCTTTCCACAAGCCATACCAAATGCATTGAGAGCCATTCAAGGATCGGGGCTGAATTTGAATCCTCAGCAAGACGGCACTACACTGTATGTGCCTGTACCCAAAGTCACAAAAGAACATCGGGAGGCATTGGCGAAGAATGCAAAGGCATTGTATATAAAATGCAGAGATTCAGTCAAAGATGTACAGGCAGACTTCATCAAAAAGGTTAAGAAACAAAGTAGTGTGTCTGAAGATTTAGTATTTAATGTAACTAAACAAATCAACGCAATATGTGATGAGTACCAGAATCAAGCCAAACATATTTATGACCTAAAACATAATGAACTGGTTGGGAAGTCTTGAAATTACTGATAATAAATACCTTGTTAGAGTTGAGTGATCTAGTTTTGATAATAAAAAATAACAGTCTTCTAAAAATTTTGTTTCATTTTTAAGTCATTTGTTGTTTGTGTGCAAATCCTAGCCTGCATACTAAATTTCAGCTTTCTAGGACTTTGGAAATTATTGTCCTAGAGGTTTTTATTAGTTAGTAAATTAGTGACAAAATCAATGTACAGAGGCCAGCACATTAAACTACCCCAATCTTTCAGATTTTCCCAATTGAATATAAACCTTATTCCTTTGTAGTAAAGTTGAAAATCTATCAAAGAAATCTGACAGATTGGGGTAGCTTGGATGTGCTGGCCTCTGAACTATATGTATCAATGAAATCCAAAGTATAAAAGTTAGACAAATTAAAAACATTTAACTGCCCAAGTTCATATCAGTTGTCGTGTCCCCACTCCCAGGGCCCGGCACAGTGATTCGAAAAATATTTATTTTTCGAATAACCTGATAGAATACAAGCGTAATTAATAAAAAAGCAGAGTAAACGAGCTGTAGTATTTGGTTGTAAATATAAGACCCTGGCGAATTGGACACGAACATATTTGTTGGATTAATCCGACGTAGGTGGTTAAAAGGTTAAACTTAGTGTATCTTCAAACTACATCTTATCCTTATAAATTTGGCTCAAAAAAAAGTAATTGAAAACTGACAGACATGACCATTCCAGTTCCATTTTAGCCTAACTTTAAGGCCAGCAAAGTCAACGTTTTGTGCTCTTTTCGTACGTATGACACGAGCATATCATAAAGGTAAGAAAGTTTACAGTCTTTTTCGCGCTTCACTTAAGAAAAATGTTCCATTTTCTGTTGCTATGTAGGTACACACGGCTACACATCAAGCTATAGGTACATTTCCAGTTTTCTGACCTCACACTGTATAGGTTTTTCGTAAAATCAGAAGACAGCTTATACTGGTTATCTATAGCTTGATGTGTAGCCGGGCGTACCTACCTTGTTTCTGATACCGATGGACTAAAATGTTATTATTTTAAATACCTACTACTTGACAGTCGTTACGGGTAGTCAGAAGCCCGACCGAAAGTCTGACAACCAGTCGTAACAAGCAGTATCGCATTACCCAGTAACTGAGTTGTGGTCGTGGAGGTCAGATAAGCAATTGCGGCATGTAAAATACTGGTATTCAGCTGCATCTGGTCAGACTGGAAGCTGACCCCAACATACTTAGGAAAAGGCTAGGCAGATGATATGTGCTCTGAATAAATTATTACGCCTTTCATTGTGTTACATTGTGCGTGTGCAAAAATACAAATTTCCAGTTCTATAAAATCAAAATGACATTGACAGCAAGTTAAAAAGCAACTGATTGTCAATGTCAAATTAGTTTATTTATTTTGCTAAGCAAAACAACTCGATTTCGAAACCTAACTTTTCAATCAAAAGTAATGGATTCAGAGAATAGAACTCGTAACAATAAATATGATAGAGTTATGTCTCGTGTCCACAATCACTCACGCAGCAGCCTAAATTCGAGTTCTTTTGTTACACGCCACGATATACCGTCGTCTGTAAGAGTTGGCGCGAAACCAGTTGCTTCGAACGTGAGCTCCTCAGGAGTTTTTAATGAACTTCCAACTTGTTTGAATGATTATGTACCCGAATCAAATCGTGAGAAAGTTAAACGGACGTATGTGGTAAAGCCTCGTAAGACTATTAAGTCTTTGGACCTCGCAGCCTCTCCGCCTCGTACTAAGCAAAGGGACTTAGTTAAAAAGTCATCGAATATTAGGTTGCAGGAATCTGCCCCTTCAGTTTTATACAGAAATGGAGAAAGGTGGTCTGCCACACATTTAAGAGAGTGTTTGTCTAGCAGATCTCATTCACGATTGAAGGATTTAAAGGTAAAAATTAATGAAATTGAAATTGAATACACATTATTTCAAAGCTGATGTAATGGGCAATTGGGCTTAATCAGAAATATATACCTAGTTCAATATTCTAAGGCCCGTATTACAGAACGTCACTCAATACTCAAGCATTACTTAAAACTAGATTCAAGCCATTTGATTGGTTGAAACTAGTTTTATGTAATGCTTGAGTATTGAGTGACGTTCTGTAATACGGGACTTAGATTCTGAGATATGATTTTGCCCGGTAGTGGTTTGATAAAGTAATAAGGATGCAGATTGTAGATGAGTTTGCTATTATAATGTTTGGGTCCTAAAATAAGATACCTTAAAACAGGATTTGAATAGTGCTTTGGAATATATTTTTCTTTTTAACTCGTTTAAGTCTGCTCTGGAGAAAGCCCTCCATCCACTCCTTCCATCTATTGTGAGCCCGCGTGTCCTCCTTCCAGTTTTGACGGAACCTATCTAGTTCGCACCACCATCACCACCACTATACTCGATCTCCTTCAACCGCTCATTTTTAGTTACAGAGGCCAGCACATCAAGCTACCCCAATCTGTCAGATTTTCCCAATTGAATATGAACCTTATTCCTTTGCTCTAGTTGAAAATCTATCAAAGAAATTTGACAGATTGGGGTAGGTTGACCTGCTGGCGTCTGTACACAACAATTAAACCAAGCAAAAAAACTCTATGAAGTAGAATTTTCAAATAAAAATAACCATAACAACCGCACGTGGCGTAGTTTTATTCCTTACTAGAAGATGCAATAACAACATCGGGTACAGCGGGGGTAGCGGGCGGGAGGTTCGGGCGCAAATTCACGCGCTTTGCGAAAACAAGTTCAGACCTATATTGTTTACGTAAGGGAATCAAAAATGCCGAATATTCGGTTCGGTAAAAGGTTTGCCGAACATTCGGCCGAATGTTCATATTCGGTGAAACCCATGTTCGGCCAATCCCTACCTATAATATTCCCACTCCTGGGACTCAGGGCTCCTCTTGGTGAGATGGAGTGGGCCGTAATCCATCATGCGGGCCCAGTGCGGGTTGGTAGATGTCACATGTCTTCAAATTTTTGGTTCTAGGACATGCCGGTTTCCTCATGATGTTTGCCGTCACCGTTTTGATAGCAGTGGTGATGAAATAATTTACACAAATTAAAGTGTCTGCTTGGGCTCGAACCCCCGACCTACATTTCGTAACTCGCGGCCGATACCACTGGGCCACCACT
Source organism: Globia sparganii (assembly GCA_949316385.1). Classification (NCBI taxonomy): domain Eukaryota; kingdom Metazoa; phylum Arthropoda; class Insecta; order Lepidoptera; family Noctuidae; genus Globia; species Globia sparganii. The sequence goes on from OX438664.1 coordinate 22,805,617, forward strand.
GGTCTCTGCCTAGTATACTGCATAGTATATCTAATATATAAAATTCTCGTGTCACAGTGTTAGTTACCATACTCCTCCGAACCGGCTGGACCGATTTGTATGAAATTTTGTGTGAATATCAGGTAGATCTTAGAACCGGCTACTATCTATTTTTTTTTTAAAACGATGGTTGCGGGGTCAGCTAGTGTACATATTATGTAACTATAAATTATAAATCAAGTGCTAGCCATATCATGCTCCAGTAAAAATTGTTATTGGGGAATTGAACTGTTTTGCTTGAGCACTACTTCAGCTAAACAGTCTTAACAAGTTCCGGTGCGGTAAACGAGACACAATAGAAGTTTTATTGTTAAGATCGTGACAGCCGAACAGCACCCTTGAAACTTTTAACCAATAAATTCTTTGATAATATGAATCCTAATGTCTATTATCAACAGCACTAGCACTCTTGCTGTTTTAGTTTAGTTTTCGTAACCAATACTGCACTCTGATATTATGTTACGCTGCTTTATTGCTACCCTTCTCTTCATTCATATAATTTCTACTTCTGTTATTTATTTACCCTTACACACACACCACTCACACACACTAACACACAACATACAATACTACTCTTTTATACCATACAGTAGAATGACACAGTCCACTTGAGATATAAGTTTTTTGTTGATTAGTGACCATAAACTACCTCTTATAATACAGGTATACCCTAGCTTAAGAGGTAGAGAATATTATTCTGTACAGATTTTGCAACATAAACTATAAATGTATTTACTAAACCAAATATCAAACTGTATTTCAAACTCTGTATGTTTTTAGATAAATAAAGATTATTATTATTATTATTATTATTATTATTTGTAACAATTTATTTATACATATGTGTAACTCTTTATATTTTAAGTTAGCATTTTTATTTGTCCGTAAATCTTCCATGCAGTATAGTACATTAATATATGTGTGACTTATGTAGCCCATTATTGCATGCTATGCATTAATAGACTACATAATTATGTCACAATTATCTTATACTATTTTATTACTTGTGTGACATAAACCCACCAGTGTTTCATTTATTAAAAAGATTTCATTAAAAAAATACACATGATTACTTTTAATTATTTCAGGATGAAATAAAAGCTTACAAAGAGACGGAGAAGTTAATGAGGCTGCGGAGTTGTTTGTTCAAGAAGTGTGGTGTAGTGCTGGACCATGTGGGGAACATGGCAGAGGATAAAGCTGTGCAGGCCCAACTTGTGGATGAAGCTGCTGATAGTGAGCTATTTTTTTTATATCATACTAGAACTAGCTTTTTCCTCATATACTAGATGCCTAGGGCGGGGCGTGACGTCGCCGTCGATCTCGAACGCGGCGAAGGTGCCATCACCTCTGGCTCTACAATGTGGAACCCCAACCACACCTCGGACACTCCATACAACGCGCGTAAAATAATTACCTACTACTACTACATAGCCAAATGACGTCGGTACACGTGCAAATGTGTGCGTAAACTCTAGTAGGGTTGATTGTCGTGCGGAGCGTAAAAAAAATGGCGGGAACGACGACGACGCGACTAGAAAGGACTAGTTTGATTGTTTATCTAATTAGTCGGGTTCGTAATGAAATAAAAATAATATTATAATAGTTAAGTAATAAATGTAAAACTTTTTAACAATAACTTTAATTTCGGATGTCGGTGTCTTTGGATCTGTATTTTAGTTTATTGCCACCGACTTACGAAATTAAAGTTATTTTTCACTTTGTATTTAGTGTTTTTTTGGAAGTCGGTTTTTTTTTTTGCTAAAAAGTTTTTATTTCTCGCTTTTTAGTGGGTCTGTTTATAAAGTATCTAAGTTACAATAGCCTAATGTCAACTTGCTCATCGCCTTGTACAAAATATTGCTTTTCCCGATGCAGGGACGTTAATTGTTGAGAAGTTCTCTTGGTAGGTACTCCATCATCAGCTCCATTTCACCATTCGCATTGTGACGAGCATAAATTGTGCTTAGCAAACATATTAAAGTAATCGAATCGCAACCTGTGAAATACTTATTATTGAGTAGTCCCGGTGGCCATCTGTGGTCTTCATCATCAGTTCCACTTCACTAAATGTTGCTATCCCAGAGCAAATACCCATGCAAATAAGGTACTTAGCTAAATATTGCTTACACTAAAATATTTTCGTTTAAATGACCTACTTAACTATAAATAATCGGTTATTATATCGCATGGTATTAAAATGCGATATCTTACAAACATTTATGTAAATACAAATTCGGAAAAGCATCACAATATCGAACCATCGTGATTAAAACTCAGATAAAACTTTTAAATCGCAAAATTGTATGCTCGTGTCAGCAGTACAGTGCTGCGGTTCTTTGTGAGCGCCCCTAGCTAAAGAACCGCCGATAATGCCGCGGGTGTGCGGGGTGAGGTGCGGTATCTGATGTCAGCGCGGTGTAGGGAGTGGCCATTCTGTACGAAGTACTATTAGGTATTCTGTGCCCCAACCATATTTGTAATGTTAATATTAGTACTTAAAAATCTCTGATAAATTTCTTATGTAAAACGCCATCTCTTGTTCAACACAATTAAATTAGTTCTAGTGTTAAGTACTAGATGGCGTTCGCTACCTCAAAGTAGTTTTGTATTGTATGTTTGACTCTATCAACTAGCAGTAAAAGCCTATCCCGACTGATTTCGGTCTCGGTGGCCAATCTTAACGGAGGTTGGACAGGTTCGCAGGAGATATTAAAGCGCACAAGTGTATTCGCAAACACAGGTGCACTCTCTGTTCTTTTACTCTCATAGTCCGATGAGACGGCAATCCGACACGACCGGGGAGAGATCAGGCGCAGGACCAACGGCTTTACGTGCTTTCCGAGGCACGGGGGTATTAAACTACCAATTTTCAAACTCCGGACTGTTCGAAATAAGAAAGAAAAGAATTATAAGTAAGCTAAATAATAACAGCCGCACAGTTCGATCGATCAGGTTAAGCTACGCTTGCCGCGGTTGGTCTGTGGATGGGTGACAATCTTTACATACCGTGACCCCTCCGTGCCTCGGAAAGCACGTTAAGCCGTTGGTCCCGGCTGTCATTCGTCGATCTTTGACAGTCGTGTTACGGGTAGCCAGAAGCCTGAAAGTCTGACAACCAGTCTTACGTAACGTAACTGGGTTGTGGAGGTCAGATAGGCAGTCGCTCTATGTAAAATACGGGTATTCAGCTGCATCCGGTTAGACTGGAAGCCGACCCCAACATAGTTGGGAAAAGGCTAGGCAGATGATTAAGTAAGCTAGTCGTACGTGACATATTTTCGTCCTTTCTGCTGTACAAATATTTTCAATTAAACCATTAACAGGCACTTTTGAATTATCAAAGAGTCAGTCAGTTAGTCGAAAAGTTGAAGCTAGTTGCTCATTCCAAAACGTAGATCTATCTCTATGGAGAAGAACGGGCAAGAAATTCCAAGGACACTCTTTTAAATCAAGCACTTTGCCTTCACGTCTTGCAGTTTTGAAATGAAACAAAAAGTGTCAAATTAAAGCTGGTGTATCTGGCGCCGCCCGGGGTAAGCTCGCATTTCAAAAGGAATATCAAGCCGGAATAGCTCAGTTGGGAGACTGAAGATCTAAAGGTCCCTGGTTCGATCCCGGGTTCCGGAATTTATTTTGAAATAATTTAGTTTATTTATTTGTTACAGACACTGGGCAGACGGCGATGAGGTAAGCGGAATTGGTTAATCAGTTTGACAACAAAAATGGAACTTCATTGATTGAATTTTTGCACTACTACCTATTAATTAAAAAAAAAAAACCCGTTCAAGTGCGAGTCGGACTCGTGCACTGAGAGCTCCGTACAAATTTGTGTTAAGTAGCCTATAGCCTTCCTCAAGAATTGGACTATCAAATGCAAAAATAATTTTCAAATCCGTCTGGTAGTTCCAGAGATTACCCCCTACATACAAACAAACGAATGTTACCAATTTATTATCTAATATACTAGCTTCTGCACGCGACTTCGTCCGCGTAATTTTTTTTTGTTTCCCCGATCCACCCCGTCGCAACGTGTCGCCGGCCTGCGCTATTACTTCGTTTTCGCTTGGCGAAAACTTCAGACTTTTTTCTTTTTGCTCAACTCCTAAGGGTCCTAGCGTCAAGTTTAATAGAATATAGCCTTCCTCAAGAACTGGGCTATCAAACGCAAAAATATTTTTATATATGCGACCAACCCTTCCAGAGAATAAATAATTATATTGAAAGGGGCAAAGTTCTATAGAGTTTCTGGCATTGTCCTTTATTATAAAAATTTATTTATTTTCCGTACGCAAAATACGCGCATTGGCGTGGAGTTGCGGACACCAGCCCGTTTTACCTATTTAGGTATGTGGGAACAGCTGAAAAACATAACAAGGCTTTGCACAGAGGCTTTGGCTTGGTGGTATAATAATTATACTGTGATCGGGAACACAACACTAATTAATCGAAAAAAATTAGTTGTCTGTAAAGTCGGTTTACGGACGATAGTCTTACGTGATAACTTCACAAAGAAACATTGATGAATAAATGTGTCACAAGCCAACGCTTGGGCCGATCGTGCCCCTCTATCGCGATCGCTTGTTGCGCGCTCTCGCTTGCACGCTCAGGCTCAGGCGGAACGTGACACTTTTTCGGGCGTGCAGCCGGTGTTCATCGATTTATAAGACGTTATCACGTCAAAAAACAGGCCAAGTGTGTGTGGGATCACGCACAATAAATTGATATCATAATCCATCCCAACTACGGAACGTAGTTAGGGAATGTATCCCAAGATCAAACTTAATATTATAGTTACGCAATATATTGAGATATTTACTTTTCCTGTAATCTATATCCTGTCCTTTAATTTGATATGTGACACGGTATAGTTTGCAAAACTTTTTTCGTATGTTTCTCTCAAAAGTGACTCCCATATTCAAACTTCATTTATATTACGTTACACGCCCGTGTTTGGGTCACACAAATTCATAATTATATATGCTAAATTTCAACTTAATCGGTCTATTAGATTCGGAGCAAGTTGGCTGCAGACAGACGGACAGACACACGAGTGGGGTGGTGAGTGGCATGACCGTTGTTCAGTTGTTTGTAAAACCACTAGCGGTTTTGTAAAAGAGCGGATTCTACAATCCATCTGCGACATAATATATGCACACTAGCTGACCCCGCAAACGTCGTTTTGCAAAAAAAAAAAAAATGGACAGTAGCCGATTCTCAGACCTACCCGATATGCACACAAAATTTTATACAAATCGGTCCAGCCGTTTCGGAGGAGTATGGTAACTAACACTGTGACACGATAATTTTATATATCAGATTACGTTGTGTATTTGCGGTTTATTGCTAAAGCCTTACAGGATTTCGTTATGGAAAAATTCACCGTTTCGATGATCGTTGGGTCCTGTACCCTAATTGCGTAACATGGCATAAAACATGTGAACATGTCGAAAAACACGAAAAAAAAAAATTTGGACTTAGATTTCAAATTTATGATTGGACGTAGTTATGCAAAAAGGTTCCAACCCACAACATGACCGAAAATGAGTTAAGTGTACCAAACTGCTCGTCAAGGTCTATATTTTCGATTAGCAAAAACAATCCAAGTAAAATACGAATTTTTAATGTCAAAATATTCGTATTTTACTTGGATTGTTTTTGATAATCGAAAATATAGACCTTGACAAGCAGTTTGATTTACTTAACTCATTTTCGGTGCTTTTTTAATCGTCTTCAAAAAAGGAGGTTCTGTATTCGACCCGTATATATATGTAGGGGTGTATGTCCGCGATTTTCTCAAAAACTCATGAACCAATTTTGATAATTCTTTCATTAAAGTGATATACATACTTTCAGGAAGGTTTTACACTAGGTAATTATTGTTATGTACGAAGTTATATGCATAAATGTACTGCATCTCCGGCATTTCGATGCGAATTGTGATGATTCTTCTAGTCGTTGTCTTCAAATCTTCAATGCACTAGTATTAACCCTTTAACCGCTTACGTCGGATTAATGCGATAAATATTTTCGTGTCCATTTCGCCAGACTCGTATATTTACGAACCGCAGCTCGTTTACTCTGTTTTTTTTTATTAATTACGCTGTACTCCATCAGGTTATTCGAAAAAAAAAATCGAATCACTGTGCCGGGCGCTGGGGGCACGACAACTATTATGAAGCCGAGCGGTTAAAAGGTTAATTGAATTTGTGTGGGTAATATGTACAACAACTAAAAAGTGAAAAATAAACACTTTTAAAACAAGATGGCGGCGTTTGTTCCGATTTTTGGCCACGTGCCAAAAGCAGGTTCAGCGTAAGTATGAATTTACATGTTGTTTCCTAATGTCTAACTATACCGTAAGTACAGTCCATAGCCGTTAATATGTAGTTTAAAATGTTGGGCTTTGTAGAGCGTCGTCTTTGTCTTTCATATTATAAATGTGTTCATTTTAGTAGCACCTACTAAAATGTAAAAAAAAAACTTGATATTTTGTATTTCGTAGTTAAGGATTCAGTATTTCGCAACATTTCGCAACGCCTCTTTAGCTCAGTGGTAGAGCACTGGTCTCGTAAACCAGGGGTCGTGAGTTCAATCCTCACAGGAGGCAACGCTATTTATTTTTTGTACTTAGTTTTCTTTGTTTCGATGGTTTTGACTTGTTTTTTTTTTTTGTTGAAAAGGTGATATCTATCAGTCAATGATAAATTGATAAGACAGTAAAATGATTGTATTTCATTAATTTATTTATTTTAAAACAATTATTTTAGTTTCAGCGTAGTGATACGCTGATACTGAAATAATATATCTACCAATAGTTTATGAAAAAAAACTGAAATATTCTCACGTGACGTCATCACATCGTTTTTCGGGAGGTCTGAAATCGATCAATAAAAAATCATTACTCATAAATTACTGTCTGTTATCACATCGGTCATTAGTCCATTACCTTTTCTTTTTTTTTTTAATCCTCCTTTGATTTTCCAAAAAAGAAAATGGATCAAGTATGTCGTGCCGATATTTTGTGTATTTAATGTTATTTATAATTTTACACTGGACTATTTGTTCCCTTTTATCAAGGTTCTGATCCCAAAACGAGGTTGTCGCCCCCCCGGAGAGCTTATTGCTGCTCGAAGACTTGTCTGATGATATGTAAGAGAACCTGTTAGATGAGAGACCAGAACTGGAGCCCATTCTAGCTCCTTTAAGAAAAACAAATCTTCGGCGCCCTAAGACATCGTATACAAGAAAAATCAACCACAGAGTCCGATAGCGGACCGATATCCGTTTATCAAGAGTTTGAGTTCCCTGAAGAAAATCGCAGAAAAGAGCTGGTCGACGTGGACGAGGAAGAGTACATTATGAGTAGCATTGTACAGTACACTAAGTAATCGGAGCGGCTCGGGACCAACACCACCGGTAGCGCAGTAGCGCGCTCGAGACGGATGCTACCGTTTCTAATGCGTAACATAACTCTTAAGATACCCGAAGATTTTGATTTTCCCTCGGGACAGCTCCCCTTGCCTAGCATTCTGCTATACCTGCGGCAACAAGCAATCAGCTTAACCTCAAATTCAATATGTCACGATCTTTTTAATTCACAAAACAGGAAAGTAAGGACCTTGAAAAGGTTTTTACGCAGCGACTGTTACTACAACTGGAAATGGAAAGACAGGAAAAACCAATAAGCACGAATTCTGGTATCGTGCACGTCCGTTTCGCCCTGATCGAGCGCTTAAAATGTCGTATATGGGGGATTATATGCCGGGATTTTTGGATATTGAGACACACTGCTCGAGGTTGTCGGGAAGCGCGGCCGGATAGTTCTGCTGCAATGACAGTCGGCCGATTCTTGAGGATGGAACGTATGCTGCGGCGCCATACGGACCAGTACATCGCCGGCCCGCACGCGTCGCTGACTCCGTTCGCACGCGGCATCTCGCTGTTCGCACGCTACCACGTGTGCAGGGGCACTTTCTGTAACAGAACTACCGTTAGCAAGGCTTATTTAAGAGCGCGCCACTACAGCCCAACGCGAGCGATTTCGTGCCTCTCGCCCCGCCCCCGCCCGCGCCCCCTCTACAATAATACGTTACGCGGTCGGTGGCATGGCGCGCGGCGCGCCACGCACCGGCGCGGGCGGCGGAGGCGCGCGGCTGCGCGACAACCGCGATTGTGTGAGTTAAGTTCGAGTTTCAACGGCGCGATCAACAGCGATCTGCCGGAGACGGGCCGTAAACATGCCGTTTTGTGAAAGAACTAGATTCGTATGGCATTATGAATGTATTCGTAAAAAATTATGTCATTCAATTACAGTTCAAATTCAAGAAAGTATTTCCACGGTACGACGGATCGATGTGTAAAGCTTATCATAGCTGAAAATCAAAGGAGCTCATTGTCGGTATACATACATAATGGAAGATCCGTTCAAATACCTACAAACTGACATACCACCTATTGCATATCACCAATATATTACGTAAATAGGTACTAGGGCTTCTATCCCGAGACTCGACTGTCAAAATTTAAAGGCTCGTGTTTTTTTTTCGTGGACTCGAGACTGTATCTAGACTAGGCTGATCCGTCATTCAGTCCTTATAAGGTTAGTATGTAAAACTTAGGTATAAGGTTAGTATGAAATAAAATGTTCTATGTAAATATTCATCAATGTTTATTTATTAAACAATTTAATATGTATATTCAGAATATATAATACCATTACAATAACAATAAAAATCCCTTACAAAATAAAAGACAAAGAGGTTTCAACAAATTACGCGACGCGCAACATTCGCACGTAATACAAAAATATCGTAGTACTCGTAGTAATGTTCCTTATACAAAAATAAACACTCTCATAACATAACTATGTAAAACAAATTATCCCATAAAAATAAAAAAAAGTGATGTATTAGTAGACAATATTATACTTTTATTTCAATAGACATTATTATTCAATGATAATGAAATGATAAATGATAAATGACAAATGATACCCACAAAGAAGGGGTGCAGCGAAAAAACAATTTCATCCCCATCTGTATTTATTAGCTTCTTTTATTATTAAAAAAAAAACCGGCCAAGTGTGGGTCGGTGCACAATGAAAGGTTCCGTAGTTCGAATGAATTTATCCCAAGAACAAACTTAACATTGTAGTTGAAAATCATGTTCTCCCATACTTTGCAACTGCAAATATAAGTTGGTCAACTATTACTCGTAATCGTGAACTTGTAAAGCCTACTTATTTATGATAGTTTTCCTTTTAACTTCGATATAATACATATTACTACTGTGAATTATTTCACATGTCAAAAACAACCATTTAGCTGGCGGAGGGGAGGGACACACTAACTCAAAACAAAAATGAGAAAAAAAAATAGCACTGTCAAGCTAATATTTCAAAAACGGATCCCTGAATCGAAAAATTGTTTTCAACAACCCGCAATATTTATGAAAGAATTATCTAACGATACCACACACCATGGGGTAGAAGAGAAAAAAAATAGCCCCACTTTACGTGTAGAGGAGGTACCTACCCAATTTTTTTTTTTCAAGATTTTGTATTACCACTTTGTCGGCGTAATTAATATGTATGTATGGATATAATAGTAAGAGTGCTAAGAGTCTCTGAGCTAAGCTGCGGACGGACATGGCGACACTATAAGGGTTCCTTGTTGACTACGGTCACTACGGAACCCTAAAAATCACACTATATGAGAGCGCGTCATAGTGCCTAATCAAATCAGGTACACACGGCTACACATCAAGCTATACATTTCCAGTTTTAGCTGACAACAAGAAGAAGTCAGCTTATACTGGTTATGTATAACTTGATGTGTAGCCGTGCGTACAGTTAAGTTATCAAGTATACAAGTGTGCAACCACCGCTAGGACCATTGCGTCAATTTTACATATTATTGAAATCAACAATGGATTGCTTATATTGTTGTATATCTGTCATGTCGTTACTGTTGGTTGTTTCCTGCGTTTTTGGGACCTTGGGAAAATGAGAATTTATTGTATTTTGTTTTCTTTTCTTGGGTTTTTCTTTGCTTATGATCGGAGGGCTTATTTTTCTCAAAGGCATATTGCGTGTTTTTCGCGGGTCCAACAATTCCGGTAGTAAAGATTCCAAGTAAAATGTCTTTAGTTTGGGAACCATATGATCGTTCCAAAGTTTTTGGTCGCATTGTATTATTTCTGTTTTTATCTGTTCATTTGAACCAGTCCACACGGCAAATAGACACTCTCTCCTTCCTGTAATATTTAACTGTCCTTGCACTTGGAAATACCAGTTGTGTTTTTTATTGATCAACAGTTGGCCGTTATCATATTTCCAGAAAGTAATTTTCCTGTTTTTCACAGCATCTTCCAAATTGGTTCTGTAGCCTGATACTGGACATTTCATTTCTACAATTCTATTTTCATCTATCACTCCGTCAGGAGTTGCTCCTAAAAATGGATGATTTTTATCGATGAATAGGCCACAGGGCATAATTTTAATATTTTCTTGCTGCTCCAGTTGCCTCAAGGCAATTTTTTCATTTATTTTACCATGTTTGATGGAGGTAACACCAGAGAGATCTTTTTGATACAGTAAACTTTTAACTATACTACCTGACGTTGTGCTCCTCTTGTTTATAATTTTGCCGAAATTGGAAGCTGTTAACAAATTCCTTCGCATTTCCATCCATTTACTACAATCACTCTGGAGGACTGTTTCTCTTTCAATGTTAATTCTTTCTTCGTCAGATTTCTCCAAATTTATTAAAAATGTTTTTTTCATTCTTTCTAAGTCTTCTACATGCAAATCAGGCTTCACACAATTTTGACCGTAATTTTCATCTTCAGTCCTTTTCTCTTTCTGTTGAAAAACAAGCTTTCGGGGTCGCATTTTAGACTTGGCTCTGTTTCTTTTCAGTTTTCGCAATTCCAAGAGTTTCGATTTTGACATTGGGCTCACACCTAGAATAGATCTTTGGAGCTTATACAAAGGTCTTTTTGTATTAAATGATACGACTGCCGTAGCGCATCTGGTCTGATATGAACGCCGAAGACAAAAGTTTATGCGTTTGCCACCGATACACTTTGCAATTATGGCGTTAAACTGCTCACAACGATTGCTGTCCACGTCTTCAATAAGACTGCGTGCATTGGCTGCAATAGAGCCAACTATAAACTTTATTTGATGTTCTAACGCCGTATCTTTCAGTTTGGCAGTGACATTTTCACTTGTTTTTTTGCTTTCGCAATAAAAATCCTGGCAATTCGTATGACAACCGAAAGCATGATTGTATGAATTGGAAATTGCTACATAAAGATCGTTTATTTGCTTTGAGCGGGTATCATTTGTTTTTTTCAGGTGTTTTATCGAAGAACAAATAACTTTTCTGATTGCCAGGATTCTTTGTGTATTAAGATACTTTCTATGCTGTAGTTTATATTTGGTGTCTTTGGTAAGCGCTTGTAATTTATTACACAGGTTTCGTAATAAATGGTTTCTACACTCTATCTTTTCAACAGTGTAGTTAGAATATGGCCGGGCTTCTAAAATTTTAGAGTAAGTGGAAGCGTCTCCGTCAGCAACCATTTTGCCGTAAATTAGACCATACATGTGCAAAGATTGTTTGAATCCTTCCACTAATATTTCAGATTCCATGTTGGTAGATGAACCAGTGTAATTTTTAAAACACATGTGCTCTGATGGTGTAGTTTGTTTATTCTGGGCGCGTACACATATGCAACAATATTTATTTTTTACGCCCAGATATAGCACTTCCCCAAACTTTTTACCTATGATGGCAGCTGCGCCTGATAACGAGGAATAATTTTTCTTGTAGGTCCTCTTGGCCCAGCAACCATCAACGATCACGTCTATGATGGGGATTCCATCTGAATTAACTCTGCCTTCGTCCAATGCACTTTGCTTCTCACGAGCAGCCGCAGCTTCCATCTCAGTTGTGGCTAACTTTTCCCATTCTTCACTAACTCGGTTGTCAATTTTCTTATAAAAAACCTCTGTCATAAACGGAATATTTATTGACGTAAATATTTCTTGCAATTGTGTGTATCCCACACCTGTAATAGCAGCACTTGTTACTACGGCAGTATTTACATTCAAATTCTCGCTTGGACTAGGTTTGGACGTATTTGTAGTAAGTTCAACATTACACATATTACATTTGAATTTTAATTTTGAAATCAAGCCTAACCTTTTCTCCCCTATCAACTCCAAATTATTTATACCGCAACCGAAGGCTGTTGAGTGGCTAGAAATGGTTTTTAATTCTTTTAGAAAATATTTAAGATCTATGATTCTTCTTTCGTCTGATTGTTCATTGATTTCTACATTATTTCTATCTGAAGTGTGCTCTTCGTCTGGAAACCTACAAGATTAATGTATTTTACTACATAAATATAAAGCAGACAAAGATAGTAGGTAATGCATGAATGTTCAAAAATAATAGTATATTTTTGAATGGCTCCGATACTTTCCCCCGGTCAAAGCCCTTTCATATAATATGCCATTTGATATACACTGTTAGCGCTGTACATGGTGACAGATGTGACAGATGATGATGAAGAGATGGACAGATGTCAGAATCTAAAAATAAAAATAGGGGTACCTTTTTTATCATTTTGGTACGGAACCCTAAAAATCGTCGAATCGAGAATATCCTCCTTTTAGAAGTCAGTAATATATGAGTACAATATTATCGATGCATTAATTTCTATATCCTACCTTTGATTCTCATAAACCAATTCTTCGTGCTCATCATCGTCGTTCACTTCCTCTGTGTCGTCGTTTTGGATTTGTTGTGTTGGTATTTTATTGTCTTTGCTGAAACAATAAGACTTTAAACTTTTTGGACTTTTTGAATACTAGTATTTGGGCCCGACTTTGCTCACGTTGTACCCGAATAAAAAGTAACCTTAGCATTGGGCTGCCAGTCCTAAAAGCTTTGGGACTAGATTTTCAAGACTTGTCACGATCTCGGAAATTCCCGGGAATATCGAGACTTATACAATAGATGCAAAATTTCAAAAAATATTAAACAAGTGTGGGTCTGACCACGCACAATGAAGGGTTCCGTAGTTGGAATGAATTTATGCCAAGGACAAACTTAACATTGTAGTTGAAAATCATGTTCTCCCATACATTGCAACTGCAAATTTAAGTTGGTCGACTATTACTCTTGTAAAACCTACTTAGCTAGTAGTAGTTAGATAGTAGTTGATAGTTTTCCTTTTAATTTCTTTATATATACTACTGCCGTGAATTTTTACACACATCCAAAAGCAATCATTTAGCTGGCAGGGGGGGACACTTGACTCTAACAAAAATTAGTACTTTAAAGCTTAATATTTCACAAACGGATCCCTGTATCGAAAAATGGTTTTCTCAAACCCGCAATATTTTTGAAAGAACTATCCAACGCTACCCGACACCATGGGGTAGACAAGAAAAAAAAAAACATCCCCGCTTTACGTGTAGAGGAGGTACCCTAATTTTTTTAAAAATATTTTACCACTTTATCGGCGATAGTTTTCTAGTGCTAAGAATCTGAGCTAAGCTGCGGACGGACAGACGGACATGGCAAAACTATAAGGGTTTATTGTTGACTACGGAACCCTAAAAAAGAGTAAGCCATTATGAAAAAGATTTTTATTTTCTATAAATAACATTCATCAGTTTGAATAAATAATCTGGTCCCTGGAAATATGGATCAAATCAAATAGGGGCGTGGGCAAAGTCATTTCCAAACTATTTGATCCTGAGAATGTTGGTGAATTTTTATACGGTTCAAAAGTTATGACCAACTTTTGTTGTTTTCAATCACTTTGCATAGTGCTCAAAGAACAAAATCATTAAAAAAATACTACCAGGAACTGTCAATTTAAGTTTTTTAGACAGCCCTAATAGTTTTTTTTTATGATTTTTTTTATATGTATAGTTATAAAATCTGTATGGTTAAAAATATCAATGACTGAACTAGAATTATATTATTTTGATACTTATGGTATTTTTACCCGCATTAGGTAGATAGGTACTTACACACGGCTACGTATCAAGCTATACATTCCCAGTATAAGCTGACCTCTCATTGTACGGGAAAGATTCAACCATGTTTCATTATGGGATTTAAAATTTATATACCTATATACATACATAGTATCACGCCTATATTCCCTGAAGGTGTAGGCAGCGGTGCATAGTACACCCACGTTTCGCCAGTTATGTTATAAGTCCCATGTAATAGGGGCGAGCCTGTTGCAACTAACCGGGCACAAATCCAAACTTTGGACTGTACTGAGAATTTACTAATGGAAAAACCCAATACCATTTTGCCAGACCCGGGAATCGAACCCAGGACCTCACGCTCAGCATTAGCGCTTGCGACAGCTAGACAAACGAGGAGGGGAAAAAAAATACTAACGGGGATTAAAAATTTACTTACCTATTTATTTTAAATATGTATTTATTTATGTACTTACTTGTCCGTACCGCCAATCGATAGCGGCGAGTCCCCCTTTCCCTGTTCCAAATGCCCAGCCGCCGCTGGCCACGACGCGGGCTCCGTCGCCGCTCGCGCCGCGGCCGGTCCGGCTTCGTGCAGTTCATGCTCAAATACCGTGGGCGCGGTTTTGTTCGTCACATTCTCAAGCTCAATGAATGGTTTTCTGCAAATGTATAAGTAGTCATAATAAAATAACATATCACACAACATTCAAATAGGTTTTCCTGACTCCACAGTAGTAGGTACCTACTTATTCCATGTATCGTGGCACGGTAATATTATTTACCGTGATCGTGGGTATCAGAAACTACGAGTGGTACTATCATAATAGGTACTCCGATTGATCCTATAGAGGGTCCTTATTTACAAAAATAACAATATTATTATATTTTTATAAAGCATATTTTGCGACTCATCAAACGAATTTAAACTTTATCAACAGCCAGCAGCAGCGTGACGTGATACTTGACATGAGCTTTATCTCGTAGCAATAAGATTGAAACTCGAAAAATGGTTCGCGAAACGAACCTTCGTGTTCGTCCCTAAACATATTCGAAATACATAAGTAGCTACGTAAATACAAGAATTGATATGGTTATTTATATCGGTAGTTATGTACTTACTTTTTTTTTCCTTCGTTCAGAATACGGAGTTGTTCCCTCAGACGTTTTAATTGTTTTCTTTTTCCGAGAGTTTTCTTTTTATTGCCCATCTCTATTTACTTACACTAAATAATGATAATAATATTATATTTACACCAAACGGTTTTAAACCCTTTTTACAGTAGGTAATACCTACCACAAAACAAAATAAAAATGTCGAAAATAGTCCTCTCTCTGTAATATTGCCAAACATAGGTTCGTCTTGCAACAGATGCCGCAGCAGACTGATTGAATAAATTGAAAAGGATAGCGCTATTACTACCGCGTGCAAAAGAAGAGACAGAAAGATAGTGTGCTCGCTTAGAATAAAATGACGCAAGCGCCAAATCACTTAATTGCTAATTACGAGAAGACCGAGTAGAAAAATTTAAAAAAAAATCGTCACGATTTGAGATAATATTATTACCTATCTATTAGGTTAAAAATCATCATTAAATTCCATAAGGTTTCAGAGATCTAACTCAAAATAAGTGCAAAACGAGGTTTTTTCGTTTTTTTTTTTAATCGAGAATTTTTTAACTAATCGTGTTTTCGCGTCAACAATTTTAAAGAATATAAGTCCAAGTTTAATGTGTCCAAATAACAAACTCATAGGTCTTATAGATACCGATATACAAATCGCCCAATATCACCAAAACAGCATCATATGGACTCTTAATGTGTTATTTTATTTTATTTTATTTTTTGTTTTATTTTTTAGGTATGGCCAAAATATTAAGTGCCTTTTTAATCGGCACCGGGTAATTAAGGGGGTGTTACTAGCCAGCAGACGATCCAGTATCCACTAGGATCTTGCTATTAGTCGCAAGCGGTACTGCTGAGCATGAGTGCACTGATATGCACCAACAGCATCATCATCATCATTTTCCTGTCCTTATCCCAATTTATTTGTGGTCGGCGCAACATTGCATTTTCTTCCATACTTCTTTATTAGTCGTCATCTCGGTACCTAGTCACCCCCCAATCTAACCATATCATCATTCAGACAGTTCATCCATCGACAAGAACAAGACCACCAAGCAAATATTATTTACTAGCTTCTGCCCGCGACTCCGTCCACGTGAAATTTTTAGTTCAACCGACCAACCGCATGGCGTCTCATCGTCCGCCCGCGCTATTAGATACTTCGTTTTCGCTTAGCGTACTTTCTGATTTTTTTTTTTTTTTTGATCGGCTATAGCAAATCCGACTGGTAGGTAGTTCCAGAAAGACCTAAAAAAAACAATGTATTTCTTTTCCTTTCCTGCGTCATGTTTGCCGCAAATAAACGTATTTACTTTCTTTCGTAGTAGCAGTTCTTAGTCTCATTTCAGTGAGTGTCTGAAAGCATGCTGACGGGCGGACGTTCCCGAGTGTCTCACCGGTCACTTGTATCGCGTCGCGTCTCGGACAGTCTCGGTGTGAACTGACCTTTAATAAATAGCGAGCGCGAAAAATCCAGTGATAGCTCTGGTGCGGCCTTGATCGTGCAATGTGCGTGACGAGTGGGCACGTGCGGCTTGTCGGCCATTCAGAGCCGTGTAATAGCGCTTTAGCAATTACACAGGGAATAAGAGACATAGACGCGTTAATTGTTACCATGATCAGTAACTACATGATTCTAGAGCTCTAGACCCGCCAATGTTGACATTTTTCGACAGTGATGAAGAAAACATATCTGCTGGGCCTCAAGTCTGCTATTACAATAGTGTCAGAATGATCTATAATTGATTTCATAATTTGTTGATTTTGACAAGTTTGGTAATCTACTAATATAATGGCGTCACACAGTGTTTTTTTTACCCTAAAAATCGGACATGCCCTTTTTATTCCCTTATTAGATGCTGTAACATGTTTGGAATGCGAGAGTAGAACACCCAGAGTTCTATTATATTTAGAACCAAAGCTATAGTCGATTTTATTATTTTTCTATGGAAACCAGAAAAACCACAAAAGTATTAATATAAAAAAAACTATTGAATAATTCTAATATATTTATGTAGGGTATTATAAAACACCATTTTGTCTTTATTTTAAGATAATACTTGTAATTTTAACTGCATTTAAATGGGAGTTATCGATTTTTTAGCTTCATTTCGTAATTTATTTTTAATTTTTATATCTTAGTGAATATGGATTTTATTTCTTAATTAGTTATTAATTATATCTTTATCCATTTAAATTCAAAATACCTAATCCATATCAAGTGGGATCTCGAAGCTATCGGATTTTGAAAATGACGACCTAGGGTTGACACAAATGAAAATTGACAGAATATTTTCTCAAAAAATACCTAATTGTGAAGAGGTGATCGTAATAAGTAATAATAACGTTTTGCGTTTTTAATATAAGTTAATAAAATACAAGTAATTTTTAAAATATTGTTCTTTTTTTTAGAGGTAGTAGTAACCAATAAGAAATAACCTATTCTTGTAATAGGCACGTGCAATATGGTTTCAATATTAACCTAAAATGTCAATGATTAAATTTAATTAACTTTTTCTCTGCATCATCCAAAATTTTACTAGCAGAAAATTACTTATATGTATGACTTTAGAATTTAAGCATAGGTTCCTTTTTCATAATAAATCGGAATAAAAAAATTTTAACTACGTAAAACTTTTACAAAATGTTCACATTAAAAGTGATTTTAATCTGATGAA
Source organism: Globia sparganii (assembly GCA_949316385.1). Classification (NCBI taxonomy): domain Eukaryota; kingdom Metazoa; phylum Arthropoda; class Insecta; order Lepidoptera; family Noctuidae; genus Globia; species Globia sparganii. The sequence goes on from OX438664.1 coordinate 22,823,479, forward strand.
GGAGATTATTTGGTAAAGGGAAGGGGTCCGCCCTCGTTAGGTTTTAACTAAAACCCTTTACTGTTAAATAATCTCTGGAGGAACGGGGGTGAGGCACCATGGAGCCGTTAAAGACCCATGGTACCACTTCGCCTCAACAGGAGTTGACTCAACCTGTTGAGGGATGTCTGTCCGGGCTCCGACCGGCTGACTTAATGCAAGGAGGGCAAGAGGGCGCCAACCCTCTTGTTAGTCAGCGAGTGGCAAATGAAGCTGTGGATAACGCCACAGCCGGTGCTCTTCAGTCTACGAGAGTATCCGCAAATGCGCAAGGAGAACCTTTAACAACTAATTTTACCAAATTAAAAGCGAGAAATGAGTAGATATGATGATACTATTCTTGAACCTGCTCCCAGTTCAGTCCCAGATTACACTCCAAGCTTTGATTTATGTCCTGTTTCTGAACCTAGTCCCTCAGTCGTCCTTGACCTTTCATCTCAGTCAATTCCCAATTATAACTATCCTATCCCCGAACCTGGTCTCAGTCACATCGCTGATTCATATCCTACCTCCATTTCCATCCCCTCTACTGATTCATCATTGATTGCCGGTTCTGTACCGATGAGTAGATATGATGATACTATTCTTGAACCTAATCCCAGTTCTGTCCCAGATTACATTCCATGTTTTGATTTATGTCCTGTTTCTGAACCTAGTCCCTTAGTCGTCCTTGACTTAGACCTTTCATCTCAATCAATTCCCAGTTCGAACTATCCTATCCCTGAATCTGGTCCCAGTCACATCGATGATTCATATCCTGTCGCCATTTCCATCCCCCCTACTGATTCATCATTGACTCCTAGTTCTGTACCGATAAGTAGATATGATGATCTTTCCATAAGACAGAAACACAGAGCTCGAAAACGCTTGCAGGATTATTTAGAAAAAGAGTCCCCTAGGAAAGTAATATCAGTCTTTGCGAGCACTGTTGAGGTAGGTGGTAAAAAACTAAAAAAAAGCGTTTCCAAAGACCTAGAATTTATTTTTGATTCATGTATACAGACTCCGACAAGACCGACAAAAATTGCTTCAAAAATTAGAAGGCAACCGACACCTTATTCAGCAGATGAAGCACTAGCTATTTATATTGACAGAAAGTTTTCAGTGGAGACATACAAATTTTTACAACAAGATTTAAAAGCTCGTGGATTTAACGCCTTCCCTCCATACAGCCAAGTGCTCGAAGCCAAAAAACAATGCTACCCGTTACATCCAGTCCATGTATCTGATACAGAAGCTATTATACCAGTTTCCAGCCTGGTATCTCATTCTTTCGAAAGACTAGTTCAATCTTATGACGCAACTTTCACGGACTACTGTAATCGAAAAGATACCAATAAATTAAATTGTATTTTTGAAGCATCTTGGGGATTTGACGGTAGTACAGGCCAATCACTGTATAAACAGAACTTTTCCCAAAATGAACATGACGAGAGTTGCCTTTTTGCAACTACTTATAAACCGTTGCAGATCAAAACAACCTGTGGACAAGTTCTGTGGCGTAACCCTACTCCACAATCGTATAGATATTGTCGCCCAATTCACATTCAATATAAAAAAGAAACGTCTGATTTAATAATTGCTGTAAAACTATTAATACAAAATCAAATTGACCAATTAGACAGATTTGATACTAAAACTTTAAGTGGTCAAAGTATATCTACAGAGTTTAAACTATATTTGACAATAATAGATGGTAAAGTCTTAAATATTATTACTAATACAATGTCTCAACTTCGGTGCCCTTTTTGTAAAGCGACTTCTAAAGAATTTAATAATTTAGAGTTTGTGTATTTAAAACCTGTCGATCAAAACCTTTTAAGATATGGCATAAGTCCGTTGCACGCCTGGATTCGTGTTTTGGAATTTTTGTTACATTTAGGTTATAAAATTATTGTAAAAAAATGGAGAGTACCTAAAAGTTCCACGGAAGCCGTTCTTGTCAATGAGAATAAAAAAAAAATTCAGGACGAAATCCGTACTAAGTTAGGGCTGCTCGTAGATGTGGTTAAGCCTAATACGGGTACGACTAATGACGGAAATACTGCAAATTTCAGCAAATGCTGTACGACACTTATTAGACAGAGCCATTGTCTAATAAGTGTCGTACAGTATTTGCTGAAATTTTAGGACTACAACAATGGCTTTTGGATGACTTACATGTCATACTAGTAGTTTTATCAAGTGGATTACCTGTTAATGCAGATAAATTTGATGAATTTTGTAAATTATTGGCCAAAAGATACGTAGAAGAGTATTCCTGGTACCCAATGACCGTAACTCTACATAAAATACTTGTGCACCGCAAAGATATCATAAAAAACTCTGCACTACCCATAGGATTGTTATCTGAGCAAGCTGGGGAAGCGCGTAATAAATTTTGGAGGCACGACCGCGAACACCACACAAGAAAATCAGATAGAGAAAAAACAATTCTAGACCTTTTCCATCGAGCACTTGAAACCTCTGACCCCTTTATATCGAATATAAGGCTTAATAAAAGACTAAATAAGCTTAAGCGTCAACCTCTTCCACCTCAAGCCCTCATATTGTTAGAGCCTTTTGAAGTTCCAACGGACGAAGAAGACGCTGATCCTGAGGAAAATATAACCACTATGGAGAATGAGCTTCCAGATAATTTAGAAATGTTATCTGAAGATGTGGATTTTGATGATTCGTAGAGACTTCTGGGTTCTCTGATACTGTATAAGAATTAGATACTTACACTTATTTTTTGACACCTTTATGTATCTCAGACAACATCTATTGCATTGATCTAGAAATATAATTCTTAAAATACAAATAATAATTATTTAATAGAAAAAAACTTAACAAAAAGTAAAACCGCCTTCAAAACCCATAAAATAAACGTATAATAGATACTGTTCAGGAAGTCGGTGCCAGTTTTTCTTCAATTAAACTATAATAATTTATTTTATGGGTTTTTGAAGACGGTTTTACTTTTTTGTTAAAAGTTTTATTAGTTCTTAATTTTTAGTGCCGTAAAGAAATTAATCTTCGATTTACAACAATCATAATTTTTACACACAAAATGCAGATGTAACAATAATACAGCACCTACATCCTTACTGTATTATTGTTACATCTGCTTACCCATTTACAATGTACAGGCGTAATGTTATTTTATAATCAAAATTAATCAAATCCGGAATGGGTGTAATCAAAGCCGAAATTCTTAATCAGATCTTTACGAAATTTGTATGGGACCATTTCGGAGTAAACTTTCAAACCAAAAAAGAATTTTGCAAATCCGTCTACAAATGACGGAGTTATGCCCGAACACATAAAAAATTATACATACTTATTGAGAACATCCTCCTTTTTTGAAGTCGGTAAATAATAAATTGGTAGACCCACAGCAGAAAACGTAACAATCAATAAATTAGGGTAGCCGCTATGCAATCCGAATTTATAAAAATATTTCTACAAAGTTTATTTTCAATTACCTACATCTAAGAGAGGCAACCCTAAAACCATAGAAATTCTATGAGAACTTTAGAAGCATGTTTCTCCGAGATCCTACTGCATATGGATACGGTTATTTTTTTGGGGTTTTATTGTGTCATACGTAATGTAATGAGCTGGAAATAAAATCCATATTCTTTTGGATATAGCATAAAAAAAAACTTAAATAAAAAAAAAAAAACCTGATACTCGCTTCCCTTGCAGATTTAAAGTTTGTAAATATAGTCAAAAATTGCGTAAAATACACCGTTAATTGTATATTGTGACAGAAATAAGAAAAACTTTTCCTGAGACGAGATATTTTGAGATTTATCAAAATACCTAAAAAAATAAAAATGGCTCTAACTTGGGTTCTAGGTATATTTGAATTCCGGGTGTTTTACTCTCGCATTTGAAACAGTTTCCAGCATCTATTAATGAAATAAAAATGGCATGTCCGATTTTTAGGGTAAAAAAAACACTGTGCGTCATTATGACTTTCCAATGGTCAACCACTGACACTCCATTGAAAGAAATGGCATAAAATGGTAATCTCGTACATAATGACAAATGAATAAATGTAATGTTTATTGCTATTTACGAACTTCTTAGTATTTTTTCTCAGACCATTGACCGACCAATGATCGACCATTATGGATTTAGCAGATTACGAACTTTTAGCAAAATGACAATGGGATCGTGTTGAAATGACGAATTTATAAAAATAGCAGACTTGGGCCCCTGTTCGATAAATGTTGACCGTGCAGACACTTGCTACTAGCGCCCTGCCTGTGTTTCGCACGGGTGCAGTGCAATGGCAAAATTACAAAACATCGTAATTTCTTTGCTTAGTTAAATATTAATGTAAAAGTTATTATACTTCATATAAACTTTCCGTTATTTATATGCTCTAAATTATGTTGCAAATCGCATAAAAATCCTTTACATAGTTTAGGAGAATAACGCAGTCACAGAGTCAGACACGAAAAGCGACTAATTTATAATACATATATACCTACTCACATATAATTATAAATTCAACATCGTAGATCTTTGACAGTCATTACGGGTAGTCAGAAGCCGAAAGTCTGACAAACAGTCTTACCAAGTGGTATCGTATTACCCAGTAACTGGGTTGTGGAAGTCAGATAGGCAGTCGCTCCATGTAAAGTACTGGTATTCGGCTTCATCCGGTTAGACTGGAAGCCGACTTCAACAAAGTTGGGAAAAGGCTAGGCAGATGATGAATGTTTATGTAATCTAACAATAAATGACACAATTGGTCTAAGAAGAATTAAGTAGAATGTAGCTAGGTTAGTTAATGATGTAACAATATAATTTAAAGGAGTGTCCATGAATTTTCATGCCCGTTCTCCTCCATAGGAACCGATTACGCTTTTGAACGGGCAACTAGCTTATTCTTTCTGAATTACCGATTCCTTTGACAGTTCGAATGTGCTTGTAAATGGTTAATTTGAAATAGATAAATGTTTTGCGTTTGCTTACGTATGTTGTCTCACCAAAAAGACGCAAGAAAACTGGTCAACTTCACGTCACGACTTTGTGCTCAACTATCTTGAAATATGAACGCTCGTGTCTTTAAAATCATTCAACTAAACATTTATGAGCTATGCATTGTTGCTCCGTGCTCGTAAGTAGCTTTAGGATAAAGGGCTTGAAATAAATCACGTAAATTTTGAGCGGCGCTCGGGCTGTTTTCGTGAGAATTTGTCTCAACGCATGTTGAACGCTTTCTCGGTCATCTTTGTTGAAAACGCACCCTTATTCTGTGTCTACTTTACCGATGCTTGGCAAATGCCCGCCTTCTCTTCTGCGCTACTTTAACCCTTTGACCGCCACGGTCGTGTATAGACGACAAATGAAAACGTGCCCAACACGCCAATGCCGACAAGGAAACACCATGTTTTAAGTATAAACACAGAAAACTGAATTTAGATTTTTTATTTTGTACTTAAAACATGGTGTTTTCTGGTCGGTATTAGCCGACGGTGGCGTGTTGGGCACGTTTTCATTTGTCGGCTATACACGACCGTGGCGCAAAGGGTTAAAAATCTATCCTACCAAAAACATTTTCATGTAAAATTTTGCCAAGACGAGACCATTTATGGCTCGCACTGTCAAAAAGTAAACAGATCTCATGTCGAGCCAAGCTTCTAACTCTACAAGCCCTAACTTCACAAACTCTACACTTAGTCAAAATATGAGGGTTGGCCGTGTCGTTATTACAAGAACTATTGTATAACAGAGAAGTAATGAACAGTGAATAAATTTTTCACCTTACGCCCATGTGATTATAGCGAAACGACCAAACCACATATTTTGACTTAGGTAAGAAAAAAGATATATACCTACAAAAGCTGCAGGTATTGACAAAGGCGATCATAGGCTCACTCAGTACAAGCACGCCTGATCGCAAATTGATATTCCGTCGCCAGACCTGCCCGGGGTTGAGGATACTCCCGCAACTCTATTTGCATTCGTACATGTACTGAACATAGACGAGGTTCTCTACTCTTGCGACTGTGCGATTTTTTTGACGTAGGATTTTGCGATTTTGACGTGACAACGTCTTATATTTCGATGAAGCTGGCTGCACGTACGAAAAAACAAGACGTCATGCGGCGTTACTTCGCTCTGAGGCGTTCCATTTAAGGCTTCAAGTGCAAGCGAGAGCGCGGAACGAGCGACAAAGAGGCACAATCGAAAAAAAAGAAGAAAAAAAAAGAATGAAAAAAGATCTTTTTTTTTTTTTTTTTTAGTATTTTCTTATGACGTCACATTTAACTATCGTCAGTAAACCGACTTTACAGACAACCGATTTTTTATACGCAATATTGGTTTGTGACTAAGTAGTTGTTTGTATAGTTTATTACTATCAGTCTGTATTGGAGCTTGTTGTTCGAAACGTCTGCACATATGCAGTCTTCTAACTGCAACGAAATGCACGCAATTATCTACCGTTGCGAGTGAAAGAAGTTGGAATGTTTAATTAAAATAACCCCATCGCAGCGCCGCCTCTCTTTCCGTTACCCAATCGTCACCAGGAAAATCTTACGTCTGCTCATCCGAGTACATTTACAATGATAATCGCGCCTCACTGTAGTCGAGGAGAATACCAATAAACGGTTTGTAACGCCTTCACGTAGCTGGATGGGTGATACGGCCCTCCCGGCCGGACTGACAAGTAATGCAGGCTACATGGATATAGATATACCTAGATAACGCAAGAGTACCTAACTACTTCGCGTGCCAAAAATCGCACCAACTTACGTTTAAAAATCGTAAGCTGCCACTTTCGCGCTCAGTCCTGTGCTGTGTACTGCTGGCTGGATGAGCGTGAGTGAGAAAGAGCGCTTGTGACGTCATAATAGGTAGTCAAAAAAATGGCACGCTTGGTTTTAATGTGGTGTAGTAATATTAGTTCCTATCATGACTAAAGTTTTAATGAGTAATAAGAGACCGAAAAAGCCCTCTTACTCAAGGGGCAGAGGGGTTTTCACTGTATGAAGATTTATTATGTGTTTATACTCATCCCAGGCACTTTATAGCTAGGTACTTTCTTTGATCGAACACTGAGTTCAAGTTTTGGCTTGACTGATAGTAATCCGGGCTCCTCACTGCATACGGACTAGTCGATTGGGTGAGTTTCACAAAACTTAAAGCGTACTGCCGGTCGATTCTGTAAAAATATCACCGTGATAACTTAGGTGAAGTGAGCGTGAAGTGGGTAGGTAGGTATCAATAGGGGTAATCCCTAACATCAGGTGGAGTGACAGCTCACTTCACCTAAGTTTTCACGGTGAGATTTTTACAGAATAGCACTGCTGAACTTCATGGTGTATATGATAACAAGTCGCTTTTCGTTTCTGACTGTAATCCCTTAGTTCTTTTAAACTGCACAATGGATTTTCTTGTAATTAGAAATCTTAAAGTTCCGAAATGCCGCTACATCCTTACATTGTTACACCCGTGCAGGGGCGGGTCGCTAGGGCAGTAACAAATAAACGATTCAACTGCTGAACTCTAGAAGGTTGCGTCAATTAGTATTAATATTCGCCGCAGGTTGCAACTCGACTTCCACGTTATAATGTGACTTCCGAGATGATTCTTGAACAATGCCTTCACAATCGGATCACGGTGTCATACTCCATTCATTAATGCCGTTCCGCACGTGACTTTTGATTTCTATTCGCTTGTTTTCGTCAAACGAGCTATTTGTATTCTTTTGACACCGATAGGTATAGTATATTGACACAATTTTGATGCTTTCTAGTGGATGGTATTTTGATTCTTAGTTTTTTCGTTAGATATATCTAAGCGGTTGCGCTATTGATCCAACAGGTTGGGAGAGGCTCGCCTCACATAGGTCGTCTTAGCGCCGCACTGTCTACAAAAAAAAAATCGACGGGTTGCACTCCGGGAGTGCCGGCAGAAGTGAAAACTTAAATATTAATGTTCTGCATTTTTGATATTTTGGAATGGTTAGAGAATAATTTTGTACGAATTGCTTTCGTTATCAGTATAAAAGTATTATTATTTATGTGGTAGGATACAATATTTATTCATTGCGCTATCGTACACAAACATGACAATTATCGAACATTCGCGCAAGCGCCTTGCGCCGCCTGCCCTCTCTCCATCCGTCTTACGAATTCTCGATCAGGTCACGTGTCCTGACGCGAGTTTAGAGATTTTTACCCATTCCAAAAAAAAAACGCAGCGCCGCTAAAGAAGTTTTCACTTCAATTACATCTATTAGTGTCATACAAGATACACTTACAGAAATAAACATTTCTTTTCATTGTTCTTTAAGTAAACCGTCATTTCATCAACCCCTGCTGTAATGACAGGCTGTGTAGGACTGGGAATTATTTTACACGCATGGGTGGGTAGGTTATGCATCCGGTTAGACTGGAAACCGACCCCAATATAGTTAGGAAAAGGCTAGGCAGATGATGATGGGTGGGTAGGTTATGAGTAGATAATTTGCAGGCGTAATAAAGGTTTAGGTTGGTATTCCATGTCTAATTTCGACTCCTATAAGACCTAAAAGGCGCTCTGTGAGTAAATCGGCGGTAACAGACTCGCGGACATGATGAGTTGATGACAGAAAAGTGGTCTAATTGCGGGTCTTAAAATAAGCAGAAAAATATAATTACTACGATCAAATATAAATGAACACGTCATACGATGGTGATTGTACCTTCGTGACTAATCAGTGAAGCAGAGAAAATGACCGTACATAAATTGCGAGGAAGTTAAAAAATCACATTTCACCAAGATCACGTTGCGATGATGCAACGCGCGATACCGCCGGAATGCAATTAAACGTGGCGATGTGACGAATGCCTTATTGCGCGGCCTTGACAGTGACATTGCACGAGCGGAGGCAAAGGCAAGCGTTCCGCCTCCAACGCCATTATTTACCGACTTACTTATACCTATTGTAAATTAAGGAGTTATATCAAATGGTAATTGATTTGTATCTATGTAACTGCTTTGAAAGCTATAAACGTCAATAATACCTATTGTTGGTCTTCAAAAATATCTCGAGATAAAGTTTAGCCGCCAACTGATACACCGCGCCACGTTGTATTGCTTGATTGACTCCATTTGAAAGAAAAGAAAGAAAATACATTATTTGCGCTAAAAATAACGCAAAGAAGAAATCAATAATTTGGGGGAGCATTTACGTCACATCCACGCAAAACGGCTATCCCTCATCAGCATAATGCTGTGACACTGCCGCTAGTTTTCAGCGACAGCCGGTAAGGCGGACGTATCGTAAATGCATGCCTTCGTAAAGCATCTGAATAAGATAATACAGATGTTTTACGAAGGTATTTATTTACCGAATTATGTTACTAAGAAAAAACTTTTTTTACAAAAAAAACTACCGACTTAATTGTTGAGGAGTTCTCCATGTAAGAAGCAGGAGAACTGGAGCTGATTGAAAAGTCACTATCAGCATCAGCTCCACTTCACGATACGCATTGTGCTTAGCAACCACATTAAAGTACCTAATCGAATCGCAAACCGTGAAATATTTATTATTGAGTAGTTCCGATGGCCATCTGTGGTCTTCATCATCAGTTCCACTTCACCGAATGGTGCTTTCTGAGAGCAAATGCACGAGTTACTATAAAAAATACCCAAATCGCTATAGGTGTGCCTACAAAATTTGAGGGTTTCCCTCGATTTCCATGGGATTCCCTCATCAGATTCCAATTTGGTGACAATGTGACCACCTCGGGAGCATACCCTTTCAAACAAAAAAATAATTTTGAAAATCCGTCGACAATTGGCGGAGTATTCGATGAACAAACATACAAAAAAAAAAAAAAAAATACAAACATCCGAACATAGTACCTCCTACTTTTTTTGAAGTCGGTAAAACTAAATTATCTACCTCAAAAACTTCAGGTCCCCAGACCATTTACTAACCGATACGTAGGTAGGTATCTAAGCAGCAGAGGGTTGTCTCACCAAAAATAAGTCATACGCTATTGTTATTGCTTAATGTGTTACCTACCTAAGACGATAGGTAAGATGAACGGTATGCGTAGATTTTGGCTTGATGTAAAAAACTTATATATAATTTTTTAGGCTATGCTGTGCTACATTTCCCTACGTGATCGAATCAGAAATGAAGAGATCAGCAAGAGAACCAAGGTAACCGACATAGCCCGAAAATTGTGACAAAAATTAGTTTATAACATACACACGTTAACCATTTTTTTAAATTGCGGGAACTCACACAAGATATCTACTTCATTATTGCTTTAAAAATAATATATCATCTGCGTAGCCCTTTCCCAATTATTTTGGGGTCGGTTTCCAGACTAACTGGATGCAACTGAATACCAGTATTTTACATGAAGAGACTGCCTATCTGACCTCCACAACCCAGTTACTGGGTAATGCGATACCCCTTGGTAAGACTGGTTGTCAGACTTTCGGGCTACTGACGACCTGTCAAAGACCCACGAATGACAGCCGGAGCCAACGAAGTGGTCTTGGTATGTGAAGGTGGTTACCCATCCACAGACCAACCGCGGCAATTGTAGCTTAACCTGGTCGATCGACCCGTGCAGGTGTTATTTATTACATAGCCACAAGCCCCTCACAAGCTTTAAAAATAATATAATTCGTTACATTGCGACTTCCTTCATTAACTTGCGAAATCTCCGACGCTCAACAAACACAATATAAATTCTGAACACGCTGTGTGCTACCTGTTTAGGTATACTTTTATCGGTAATACTGTTTGTCCCGCACAATAGTGCGTTCTTTGTCTTTGCCAAGGTTAAACATGACTCAATACCTACCTACTTTTATGATAACCACGACCAAGTATGAATTTGCGTACATAAACAACGTTAGGCTATTAGATATTACATTGTGTTCTATGCTGAGGAAGCTGTACATTTCACTTTATCGACGTCCACTGCTGGACATACAGTGACCTCTAAAAGTTAGTTGACATTTTTCCATTTCAGCTTTGACACACCACGTTATGATTTAAAATTAAAATTATTCCGTTTTAATACCAATAACTCACATTGTTGTCCGTTCGGAACAGAAAATAAATATGAGTTGAAACAAATACCAGTGGTATTAGTTGTTGGTATTAGAACGGAATAATTAAATTCTAAATTCAAATTCTAGATTCAAATGTTTGAACTGCTATAACGTTTTTTATTTTAAAGCATAATATGTGGCATCAAGGTGGCATCACAGTTGAACTGGAAAAATGTTAACTAACTTTTAGAGGCCAGCATCGCTGCTTCGACCGGTTCTGTACTTCTCGCATGCAGCAGATTCCTGCGGTCTTCACCAGGTCATCCGTCCATTTTCATTTCCACATTACGCTTATTGCCTAAGAACTTACTTTTCAGTTTCTAGAGCTTATTAAAATTTAAGATGTTTTAATATTTGAATAAAACTTTAATCTTAAATGCGCGTGCAAAAAGCGAAACTTGACCTTAACGGTAATTGCGACGAAACTAAGGATGATGACACCTTTCTAGTCTGTATAATGACGAGTGCTTCAAATAAGGATGATGACAGCCTTCTAGTCTGTATAATGACGAGTGCTTCAAATAAGGATGATGACACCCTTCTAGTCTGTATAATGACGAGTGCTTCAAATAAGGATGATGACACCCTTCTAGTCTGTATAATGACGAGTGCTTCAAATAAGGATGATGACACCCTTCTAGTCTGTATAATGACGAGTGCTTCAAATAAGGATGATGACACCCTTCTAGTATGTATAATGACGAGTGCTTCAAATAAGGATGATGACACCCTTCTAGTATGTATAATGACGAGTGCTTCAAATAAGGATGATGACACCCTTCTAGTCTGTATAATGACGAGTGCTTCAAATAAGGATGATGACACCCTTCTAGTCTGTATAATGACGAGTGCTTCAAATAAGGATGATGACACCCTTCTAGTCTGTATAATGACGAGTGCTTCAAATAAGGATGATGACACCCTTCTAGTCTGTATAATGACGAGTGCTTCAAATAAGGATGATGACAGCCTTCTAGTCTGTATAATGACGAGTGCTTCAAATAAGGATGATGACAGCCTTCTAGTCTGTATAATGACGAGTGCTTCAAATAAGGATGATGACACCCTTCTAGTCTGTATAATGACGAGTGCTTCAAATAAGGATGATGACACCCTTCTAGTCTGTATAATGACGAGTGCTTCAAATAAGGATGATGACACCCTTCTAGTCTGTATAATGACGAGTGCTTCAAATAAGGATGATGACACCCTTCTAGTCTGTATAATGACGAGTGCTTCAAATAAGAATGATGACACCCTTCTAGTATGTATAATGACGAGTGCTTCAAATAAGGATGATGACACCCTTCTAGTATGTATAATGACGAGTGCTTCAAATAAGAATGATGACACCCTTCTAGTCTGTATAATGACGAGTGCTTCAAATAAGGATGATGACACCCTTCTAGTCTGTATAATGACGAGTGCTTCAAATAAGGATGATGACACCCTTCTAGTCTGTATAATGACGAGTGCTTCAAATAAGGATGATGACAGCCTTTTAGTCTGTATAATGACGAGTGCTTCAAATAAGGATGATGACACCCTTCTAGTCTGTATAATGACGAGTGCTTCAAATAAGGATGATGACAGCCTTTTAGTCTGTATAATGACGAGTGCTTCAAATAAGGATGATGACACCCTTCTAGTCTGTATAATGACGAGTGATTAAAAAAAATCTACAGATGTTATTGTCCCACTGCAGAAAAAGGGATCTTATACCGAAAACGACGAGAATTGATTACCAAATGGTTTTCCTAAATCAATTAAATACATAATATGGGTAATATTATGAAGACAGTGCAGATGACAACCCCTTGTGTCTACTACATGAATGCTAATTTCTTGTACTGATGTAGTCATGATTATAATTGCCAATAGTCTTAATATTGTTTTAATCAACCTACCTAGCCAAAATAGTTAGAAAACCAACTATTTTGAGGTCGGCTTCCAGTCTAACCGGAAGCAGCTGATTTTCAGTATTTTACATGGAGCGACTGCTTATCTGGTGTCCACATCCTGGTTAACTCCATACCCCTTGGTAAGACTGGTTGTCAGGCTTCCGGCCTTCTGACTGTCCGTAACGACTGTCAAAGATTCACGAATGACATCTAAGAACAACGGCTTAAAGTGCTTTCCGAAGCACGGAGGGTTCTCGATATGTATGGTCACCCATCCAAGAACCGACATCGGCAAGCGTAGCCTAACCTTCAATCGACCCGTGCGTCTGTGATTATTTAACCCCGTTATTTTGTAGATCTTAATTTTCGAACGATTTAAATAACCTCAGTCCTTACAGCGCTTCTTTAATGAAATAATGAGAGCAAAGTTGAAATCAGTTACACATATGAATTTCTGAGACCGAAATACGGACGTTTAACGTAAATATTATATAATATGAATAATATTTGAAAAAAAATGTGACATATCAAATGAAAGGGCTAATGTGATGGTCTCATTTTAGAGTTGTTTCAGCAGAAGGGGGTTAAAGTGGCATAAAAAACTTCACGTGATTAAAGGATGGCCCCTTTCTGTCTTTATTAATACCTGGGGCCCAAGTCTGCTATTTTTATAAATTCGTCATTCCAACACGATCCCATTGTCATTTTGCTAAAAGTTCATAATCTGCTAAATTCATAATGGTCGATCATTGGTCGGTCAATGGTTTGAGAAAAACTACTAAATTTCATTCTAGATTTCATTTAATATATATTTTTACATATTACGTATTAGTGTTTGCAATCTGAGGTAGTAAGAAGTTCGTAAACAGCAATAAACATTACATTTATTCATTTCTAATTATGTACGAGATTACCATTTTAAGCCATTTCTTTCAATGGAGTGTCAGTGGTTGACCATTGGAAAGTCATAATGACGCCATTATGTTAGTAGATTACCAAACTTGTCAAAATCAACAATTATGAAATCAATGATAGACCATTCTGACACTATTGTAATAGCAGACTTAGGCCCTGTTCCTAAATTTCCCACCAACCCAGCCCAACCAACTCTGTCTAGATATGCCCGAGTACGAGACATGCCTAATAATATACATAGTTATATTAGATAAATAAAATAGCCAATAGAAGTAGGTAAATGCTACTACCAGTAGTTATAAGGAAAATGAAACGCAGGACTTGTTTCAAGGCGAACTGTTATCTTTGTACATATACACCAGTAAATTGTTTAGTATGCTGTGAATGACTGTATATCGTTGTATATTTTATGTAAGTGGAATAATTATTGCAGCTGCATGTTTTCAGAAGTTATTTTAAACACACACCTAGCACGATTATTTGTACAGATGTCGGCTATTTGAGTGGATTCAGGAATTTGTCTAAATAACTGTATACCAACCCGCACTAGACCCGCGTGGTAGATTAGTTGCCCATTCCCACTCGAAGAGAGGAGGCCCGTGTCCCAGCAGTGGGAACATTATAAGCTGATTATGTTATGTAACTGTATTTAAAAAAAAAAACAGCCGTTCCCTACATTTTGTTCAGTTATGTGAACATAAATGTATAGAGCGGCTGGTTTTATTTTCTCGATTTCAGTGTTAATCTCTTAGTAAAAGTTGTTTATTTTCATGGGTACTACACTCCCTTAAAGTATGTCCATCGTGTAATCTGACAAACTGTATAGGTACTCTAAGCTCTAAAGATATGTTTATAATTTGTAACTTTAAAACATGTACACTGTACAGACAGGAAAACGGATGTTGAATAAATGTATTATTAGGTACTTGAATTGTCTGTATATTCAATACACAACTATCAATCTTTATCATTCGTTTAAGATGATGAATTCTCCTCTTTCCTCACTGTACATGTGCATGCATTGATCTGTACCTTCCCCGTTCATCGTTTTTAGCGCTAGAACCAATGCTGATATTAGTTGCCTAATAATTACCATGCTATTATGTAACTGCATCACCTTTTAGTGTTCATATACACGATCGGCTGCTACCTATTGAATGCCACAACTGTTGCCAGTTTCTTTTTGCGAATCAAGTTCATAAAACAATTTAAAAACCTTTAATTATATTAATCGTGCAAGGCCAACTCTAACCTATAATAATAATAATAGCCTTTATTAACAATCTTACAATCTAGTTACTTAATTATAATAAATAGTTTTAAAAAAAAAAATAAAAGAAAACATATTCCTCTCTCATACTCATTAAACATCGGTTTCCAAAGATTGTTTTGCCTTAGCATAGGCCTCCCCCATATTCTTCCATAGTTCCCGGTCATGGGTTTTCCTCTTCCACATTGGCCCAGCCGTCACCTTAAGGTCGTCATCCCATCTACGTAACGGGCGTCCTCTCTTCCTTTTGCCTTCTCTTGGGTACCATTCGGCTACTAATTTAGCCCATTTTTCCTTTTTGTCTCTAATAAGATGGCCCGCCCATTTCCATTTTAGCTTTTTTATCTTGTATGATACGTCCACTATTTTCGTTTTCTTTCTGATATGTTTAAGGTTTAGTTTGTCCTTTCTCTTAACATTGAGCATACTTCTTTCCATGTTGTGTTGGCATGTTTGTAATGTTTTAGTGTTCTGTTTAGTTAAAGCCCATGTTTGGCAGCCGTAAGTCATGGTAGGAAGTATATACGCGTCAAATACTTTGCTTTTTAACGTTAGTGGTATAGACTGATTTTTTGTGATTTCTTTTAAGGACCAGTATCGCTTCCACGCTACGTTTACCCTGTTGTGAACTTCTTTAGATGTATCGTTTGTAGGAGATATGATCTGTCCCAGATATGTGTATTCATCTACAAACTCAATTATGTCGTTGTTGACTCTTATGGGTGGTTTCGAACGATTCGTCATCAATTTAGTTTTTGTAAGATTCATCTTCAGGCCTACTTTTTGGCTTTCATCTACAAGTTGTCTTAGCATAGTTTGTAGTTGATCCGGGTTATCAGAAATGATTATAAGGTCGTCCGCAAATCGAAGGTGATTCAGCATTACTCCATTTACTCTTATGCCGTAAGTTGACCATTCTAGGTTTCGAAAAACAAGTTCTAAAGTTGCTGAAAATAATTTAGGCGATAAGGGATCACCTTGTCTGACGCCTTTTTTAATGGGGAATAGTTCACCTAGTCTTTCCGTTTTAATTTTCGCAGTCATGTTTTTGTAGATGTTCCTATGTAGATGTTCGAATATATTTTCTAGGTACTCCTTGATCAAGTAGCGCTTCCCAAATCTTGTTGTGTTTTAGTGAGTCAAATGCCTTATGATAGTCTACAAACGCTAGATAGTAAGGTAATCCATATTCTCTGTACTTCTCGGTAATTTGTTTAATCGTAAAAATATGATCTATAGTCGAAAAACCGCTGCGGAATCCTGCTTGTTCTTTTGATTGATTTCCATCTAAAGTGTTTGTGATCCGACCAAGAATAATTTTTGAAAAAAATTTGTAGAGGTTGGACATGAGACTTATGGGTCTATAGTTGTTAATATCATCCAGTCTTCCCTTTTTGTGCAGTAATGTAATTGTTGACGTAGTCCATTATTTTGGCGTTTTTTCTTGTCTGAGTATATCATTAAATATGTCGTGCAAAGTATCAAGTAAAATAACTGAGGACCCTTTCAAAAGTTCATTCGAGATTCTATCTTCACCTGGCGTTTTCCCACTTTTTTGTGATTGGATGGCTTTCAATATTTCACTTTCCATTATTTCTGGGATCTCGTCTTCGTCTTCTATGTGTTTTAGACATTTAAATGATGATGTGGTTTCTTCGTCGTCGTTGTAAAGGTTTCGATAGAAATCTGTTGCTGCTTCTACTATTTCGGTTCTTTTCGTTTTATTCTTTCGGTTTTCCTGTTTATTCATTTCTGGTATCCAATTTGTATATTCTTGGAACTCCTTCCATGCTTTCTTGACTCCTCCAGTAGATTTTATGTGAAAAATAATTCGATCTTGTCTTGTTTGCTTTATATGATTTCTAATGCTTCCGTTGATCTTCTTACTTATCTCAGTTATTTCTCTCCTGTCAGTTGGTTTTCGCCGTCTCAAATTTTGTCTCCTTTCTATTAAATCCCTCGCTTCGTTCCCGATTTTATCTTTTGAAACTTTAGTTGATTGTGTAATGTTTTCTATTTGTTGTAGTTCATTTTCTAAGATATCATATTTTTCATGCATAGTTTGAGTTTGGTTGAGTTTGTCTTGTAAAGCATGTTTTAAGGGGTCTAAAATAGTATCCGGTAAGGGTAGTTTAAAAGGTTGCTTATTACTCTATAAAATATGTTTCCGTAACCTGCTAAAAAGTCAGATGTCGTTAGTTGAAGTCATTTATATGCCCAACTCTAACGGTTCTGTTAGCACGTTCACTATTTCCTAATCCGATATTACCTTTAGTGTAAATAAAAAAAGTAAAACCTGCTTTATCTCCCACGTGTACGTGGATAAAACATGCATTCACACAACCGTGTCGATCTGACCCTGTTTCATTGAACCACGAGCGTTTGGTTGGAACGCTTGAGAACGTTCTCAGCGCGTGGCATTTAGTGGGGAGCATAATTGGGCCCCCTTCACGTCACACAACTGGGCTAAGGCCGGCCGTCGAACCGATACTTGGCTTTACACAAAATACGTAAGACCCATATTCCTACAGACCTCTACACATATTCTATACAAAACTCCAGGCATATAGACGTTTCATGTGTCTCCATAGACTGGTTAGACGCAGGATTGTGGATATTTTTAATGCGTGAAAGGAACTGAATAACTGGCAAAAGAGAAAGGTATGCTTGCTGCTCCAAGTATGTGGCTAGCATGACGCCGTGCCGCGCCGGTTAGAGCCAGTTTCTGAATCAAGTTTATTAGTAACAAAACTTGAATATACGTTGAGAATGAAGAGGATTGACTATATAATGTGAATGTTTATGTAATATTGTACCTACAAAATGTTAACAGCATTTGGATTTTTAGTGTTTCAGAATATTTAATTAATTCTTTTGTTTTGATACAGGATGTATCACATGTGTTTTGACGATATCAGGGTACTGAAGGATGTTTGTAACGAGATTTACTCTGGTTGAAAAACATTTTGCACTTAACTTCGTGGTTAATGGTCGACGGTTATAGTTGTAAAATTTTCCAACCCAAAAGTGGTAAAAGGGCTAACAAAGTTTACGGAGGAGAATTTTATCGCGAGGTTTAATTATTTTAAATCAGCTCTCCAATAATTATGTAATTGGCTAATGTATTCCACGTATTGAGAGAAGCCAAGTCTTAGTTGGATATCTCCTCTCTTATATCATCATTAGGAAGTCGTGATTGCGAAAATAAATTCACATAAAAAAAAATCGCATTCAAAATAAACATACACATGTTTATTTTGAATGCGATTTTTTTTTATGTGAATTTATTTTGAATCGTGTGCGCACCAACTGTTAAACTATCACATTGACCGACCCTGCACAGCACCTGCCCTGCAAATAATTATAATAGGCCGTGGCGCCTTGTGCAACTACGACAAATCCGTAATACCATTTTCTCAGATTTATTAATTACCTAATTTCTTACTTTAGTTAATAAGTTTATTTTATAATATTTGTTAGCTTAATTTTGTATTATTTTCTTTGTCTAGGTTATTGCTAAAGATTTATGTACGACTGTTACTTTTACTTAGCAGTATTTTTATAATTATATAGGCCTTCCTGTACACCCATTACCTAATGTGTAAGCAATATTTGTACGCCTTGCAAGGCAGCACATAGTGACACCAATATTTTTTTATATTTTATACCAACATGTTCTACCACTACGTTACACCTATATGTACAAATAGATAAATTTGAATTTGAAAGACTGATCGGTTGCTGCCGCGTCATCACGTTTACGTAGACGCACTGCCAATCTCGACGTCATCAGTTTTAATATTGCGTAACGAACTAATGACAATCGCTTTCCCTTTGCTATTAAGTAGTGAACACGAATTTTAAAACATACGGCGTAATGGATATTAATTTTTGAATTGCCGAAATTAAAGGCTCTGTTACACATTTTGGATGATGATCCTCATCCAATACAAGAGAGAAAGACTTCGCTAGCTACTAGAAGCGTCGTCGGGGACCGTCTAGATTATATTAAATTCTGTTACTGTAGATTTTTAGTGCTAGTAAAACATACACCTTTTATCGTAAATAACACTAACTAGAATTCGGCTGTCAACGTTTCTTTTATCGGTTATCGAGCGCTTTCCGCAAACGGTATGATAAGACAAAACTCTACAATCAACATTATCTCTCAGTAATAAAGTGGGTCATGCTGCGTGCTGCTAGCAACAATGTACATCTGTGTTGCCATGCGTGTTCCTAATCTTAAAGGCATCACATTTAAAATTATTATCATTCAATGAAAGGTATATATTGTATATATATTTATATAGTTGTAATCTGGCATCAATCAAGGTGTAACTTACCCTCGTCTGAGAGCCATACTTCCTTGTCTTCCGTCTCCACTTATCCATGAGAATCAGCACTTTATGAATGTCAAAAAACAGTTCCCAAAACGCCTGCCTTTAACCACTTCGTCAGTATTCAACTGGGAAGAAAAAGTGGTTCAGTAACAATAGCAGCCCCAGCAACAAGTCTGTCTGTTAAGTAAAAAGAACTTGTTTGTACAAGATATAAAAGAATGAGGTACTACCCTAAAACTGCCTAAAATTACGGAGCTAAATACTGCAAAAATATAGTTTCCGTAGGTATTTGACGTTGGGTCCTTTATATCTACCCCGCGGTTGGGTCACAGCGAACAAACCGGTCATTCTTGTAGTCCTGCTTCTGCTATGTATGTATCGGTTTTGTTGCCGTATCCAATTCAGGCAAACTGGATTTCAGGTTTTGCCGTAAAGGAACATATAGTTTGCACATTGTGTTGCGCATAAGCGGAGAGGGCCTCGCATCATTAAATAATAATTGAATAGGTATCATATTTTGTCAACGATTGATAGGTTGGGTTTAATTGGGTATATTTTGCTAAAATCGGACATGTTTAAGGTGAATATTCATTTAGGACCTGACACACGACAACTTACATCAGGTATAAGTGTTGTTTTGTCGTTATGCCTAGTGGAACAGCTGGTCGGTCGTAGCGGCCTGCGTGCAGCGCGGACGCAGGTGGAGTGCGGGGAGTGGGCTCGGACGCGAACGAGGTCGCTACGTTGTCGCTTCGTGACTGCTGTAGGGTTAGCCACTAATAGGATAAAGGTGGAAGAAACATTATTAAATCCGGTTTGTATTGCTGTCTGTCATTAACTATTGGCCTCGCCAGTCATCCGTTTTGCGCCCACTGCTACTTTAGTTTGCCAATTCTTCGGGCTATGTCGGTGACCTCTGTTTTCCTGGGAACCTCCTCATTTCCCCTAACATGGCCCTCTCGATTGCCTTCGGATGATATTGAACTTCCAGGCCTATCAAAAGCGACAATGTCCCCGTATTCCACTTAATCCGTGTACCACTTTAAATCGCTTAGCATTGTATTTCAATATACACACATCAAAAGTGTCTAGGGATCAACATATATTTTTGCAATAACTTTTCTCCTGATTGATATTAATTAAAATTTTCTTTAAGGATTCATCAAATAAAGTGTTTTCGTTTGTCACAGTAACGATAAACCAAGTCACCTTTGCATTAATAAAGAAATTTGCCATTTTCCTAATAAAGGGATTTTTGACATTTGAACCACTAACACAAAAGTTCGAAAAAAAGACTGAAATAACAGTTTTCTCTAAAATTTTATTGGGTAACTTAAACAATTAATAATCCGTGTTTCTACCGCGAACACTAACAACACAAGAACATCGGTTTGGCATACTCAAAATGAGTTCATCCAAATCACGCTGTGGAATGGCCGCCCATGTTCGTTGCAACAACAAAAAAAGGTCTTCTTGCGACTGGATACCCTCCATATTCGGCAGAGCTCTTCTCTGTAGCATATCCCATGCATGCTCAATCGGGTTCAAGTCTGGCGACTGAGCAGGCCAGGGCAGGACATTGATGTTAGCTGCGGCGAGAGTCTGTCTTACAACTCTTGCGGTGTGCGGTCGTGCATTATCATGCATTAACTGAAATAAGGGACCGATTTGCACTTGTAGAGGAACGATGACGTCTGATACAATCGTCTCAGCATAAATTTGAGCGTTGAGGTTGCCTCTGATCCAAATCAACTCAGTTCTTCCGCTGATCCAAATACCCGCCCATACCATGATGGTTCCACCACTATAAGGATGGACTTCCTGGCAGGATTTTAATCGCTGTTGGCGTCCAGGGGTTCTCCAGTGTCGTATACGTCTTGTATCCGGTCTCATACCAAAACGAGACTCATCAGAAAGGCACACGAAACGCCATTGTTCTTCTGCCCAATTTCTGTGTTCAAGAGCCCATTGATATCGAATCCTACGATTGTGCATTGCTATAGGTGGTACCCGTAGCGGTCTTCGGGAATGAAGGTTCACTTCATGCAAGCGGTTTCTGACTGTTTGGTCGCTAATTAAGTTCCCTGAAGAGTGATGAAGCCTCACGGCTAACATCATGGCGGTTATTGTTGGAGCTCTTCGAGTTAAGATTTGAATGTATCGGTCTTGTCTCCGTGTGGTGCAGCGATACCGTCCTCCATGGCGCTCAGCCACGGTACCAGTGCTTCGGTAACGTGTCCAAAGTCGACTGATAACACTCTGACTTGTATTCAGAGCTAAAGCCACAGTACGTTGCCGGGAACCAGCTTCTATCATTCCCACGGCTCTGAGCATTTTTCTTCCCTGCTTAAATGACGTCGCCGCTGCATAATAACGTTGGTTTTAATCAGTAGTAGGGAAACAGTAGCACTAATAATGTCTTCAATGCGTTGTATGTTTTTATAGGGAAAATATTGACAGCTGATTTTCATCTTTTACTCGAATTTGATTCACAGTTCCTGATTCAAATTATGAAATGCACCAAAAAGGATCCATATAAATTTATAAAATCATAAATTTATTACAAAGCCACATCTCAATCTCAAGAAATCCGCATAAAAATGCTTGATCCCTAGACACTTTTGATGTGTGTAGTTTGACAGAACTAACCTTCCTTACAAATCCCTGAGAAATCCCGTCTGTCAGCCCTGAAGCAGCGCGTGCGCCGGTCGTCGACCCCGCTGCGTTGTGACGCAAGCAGGCAACTTTCTAACCGCACGCTACGTCAGAGGCGACGCTGCTTGATAGAGGCCTTGCCGTCGAAGGTGCCTGACGCGGACAATGATCCCATGGTGATCTTAGCTGAAGTAATCGAGGCCTATCGATGGGCGTTGCTTAATCGCTGCATTTGAAGATGGTTCGCAGTTGGTTGAGAAGTTATTTATTTCTTTGTTAGATACGTAAATCAGAGGTTATACAATTTTTTGGTTATTGTATTGGGTAGATTCAACATTGATAATGTAACGTCTGTATGAAATATGTTGCTGACGGTCATTTGTAGTAAGATTGTCTTAGACTTCCGTAGTCTAAGCCATATGATCTAACATTCTTAATTCTTAGCGTGAAGCTAATGTTTGATGATTGTTGACAAATAAGCAACAATTTTTCTTGGTCTTCATTCAAATAGAACGAACAATCCTTGTCCCTAGAAAATTAAAATAGTATGGGCTACTGCTGGAGTAACATACCCTGCACAACTCTATGTTGAAATAAATAAAACATATTTGTTTCATATTCTCCTCCAGAAGTCGCAATTCAGTCAAACTGAAATAGGTTCCGCGAACTTGTTTTTTTTGTCTATTCTTAGGTTTTTTCTAATTATAGCGAGTCCGTTCAAGCGGAATGAGTTAATTAGGATTTACAGCTCTCAATTTGTGTCGCACCATGACGTCTAAATTAGCCTACGGTTTAAAACATCTTACATTTTTTGGCGTGGGTTATAACTTGTTTGATTCTTATTGATTGAATGATGTTTCTTAGAACTTCTTCAAGCGATTGCTTATGTTTCAGGCATCAGATCTTTGTGACACTTCTGGAATAAGTATCGGTAGTAAGACTGTTTACAAGAAATATGTTAAGTACATTTAATCTGGTCATCTGTTAAGTATTTTGTAACCCGGTAAGATTGGTCGCCATGGCCGAAATTCGGTCTGGAGGACTTTATTTAGTAACTAATTTGAGCTATTTGGAAATTGTGAAAACCAAAGTTACTTATAGATTAAAGACATCAATATGATTATTAGCTGCTATGTCGTAGCATCACTAGGCTACTACGTAGTACATAATAACATTTCAGTTCTTCTGGATTTTTAACACAGTTTGAGCTGACCTCATATTTTTCTCCATAACGTTTCGTTTTGGAAGTGGAAGATATCACGAATCACGGTAATTATAAACCGCTGCTATAGTGTATCAAAATTCATCGGATGTCAATTCTCGGGCAATTCAATTTCGTTTTTACCAGGAGTCACGTACGCTGATGCGGCGCGGCGAAGCGGCGACGCGCCACGGTCGCTCGGCGCGGCTCAGTCATGTGGGTCGACGAACGGTAAACTAGACTTTCTTTTTTGTTTCATCCACTTCTCGTCCGCTCGCCGTGGAATTAACTTCGTCCACATAGGTAACCCACGTCTTCTGCTACGTGTTTTGCGAACCAGACTAGTTTGACACATCACACTTCATTTTTTGTTTAAGTATTGAAATCTACAGTAGTGCTATTTTGTAAAAAAAATCTCACTCTGAAAACATAGGTGAAGTGAGCTGTCAATAGTGTCAATCTCTAGCATCATCCGATCTATTCTGTGAAACCACGTCGTGAAAACTTAGGTTAAGTGAGCTTGAAGTGAACTGTCAATAGTGTCAATCCTTATTATCATCGTGGAATGATAGCTCACTTTATGATCACTTTTTTTTTTTTTGTGGATGGGAAATCATCCAATGACCCCTCCCGCTCTGGGTGGAGCAGAAGGGAGTGTCAGACTCTTACTGACTAAAACCCACCCGTGTTCCTTCCTTAGCCCTTTGTGTTCCGGGGTAGCGGTAACCCTTTCGGACAATCCCGCTGCCCTGGCAGGCTTCGGCCCTTTCGGGACTTTATGCTCACTTCCCTTAAGATTTCACGGTGAGATTTTTACAGAATAGTTCGGCTGGTGGAGTGTTAGCTCACTTCATCTTAGTTTTCACGATGAGATTTTTTACAGAATAGCACTGCATCTCCATTCCTCGAATTACTCTGTTTTCGAAATTTGCTTAGGCAATTGTGTCTACCAAGTGCATTAGTTTTAGTCAAGTTTGCATGCATACATTGAAAATAAGTAATTTAATTACCTGTGTCATCAAATGTCTGAATATTAAAACTAAAATAACGTGTAAGTAATTTGAGTTACAGAATGCCTGTTCAAAATAAACTGAGGGGCCTATTCTCGTAATTTTAAGAACGTTCACAGTCTGATCTCAGTCTCAATCTGTCAAAAATACCTCTTATTTCCTTACATTTTGACAAGTTTTTGACGTTTGTTTGTCGCCGAGATGAGACTGCGACTAGATTTTGAACGTTTTAAATTACGACAATTTGCCTTCTGGTACCTTTCCTCCGTTTCCTCCTACGTGTACTTCTTTTTGATTCAGAGTTTCAGAGTTTCAGACATTAAGTAATGAACAGAAAACGCTTGTACTGTTTGTTTTGACGAATTACCTTTTTTCTTACTTCTGCCAATTATTGATTCAAAGTTTCAGACAAGTAGGAAAAATATTTTAGAAGTATAGATTCGTTACTTACTTAAAACTAAAGATACGCGGTTGTTTCCTTAAGTCAGCCATAGGTTGCTTTCTCCCCCAGGTGCGTTCCATGCTGTAAATGTAGTTCTTTAAGTTTTATCCTTAGTCACAGACACATTACTTATTAACAGTTCTTTTCTGCTTATTGCTCATTGTAGATATAATAAAGTGTACATAAGTACCATCGTTTGTGCTGTCTGGGTTCCTACGAAAACAACTCATGCATTGATAAGATAACACCGTGCTCAGTATAAAATTCATATAGTCTTAATTATTTATTTTCATATCAACTAAGTGATTCAACATTGTCTGCTTTAAGTAAGGATTGACGGATGTATCGCAGTGAGGTATCCTTCGGCATGTGCTTGTGCGTGGTTGTACGTTTTTCTGTGTCAACTCTAGTAAAGGTGACTGATGTTTGGGTTTGTTTCATTAATTTGATAGTGTTTATTTATGTATCTACTTGTCCTTGTGCCTTTTATTTAGCCGTGGCTATAACAATAAATCAATAAAGAGTCGACCCTACACTATTTTCTATACGTATCCACTAAATGCTATTTCTTCGCGAATGTGTCCCTAGTACCTATATCTTTGCCGACTTGAAGACTATTTGGACACCTTCCACTAAGTGGGATCTTCCAGGGCCCATTAATTCAAAACGCATTTATAAAAGGCCTCCTCTAAAGGCGCGACTTTCTGATCCTTCAGAAATCTGCGACTCTAGCTATTTCAAATATCCTATGAGTGTATGTTCTCCCGTGCCGTTAACACTGTGTATCATCGTCTGGTGTTTGACACCTCGTAGAACTAATCGTTATTGATATTCTATAGAAGTGCTCCCTCGATTTCTATGTATATCTGGCTGTGGTATGTACTTACCACAGCCAGATTTTTTTATTACCAACAAAACTTTTTATGTTCTCTATTTATACAGGTAGGTACTTAAATATTTGATCGGATATACTTCTAGCAAACTTACGGCAGAACACTTGTGCAATGTTGAAATAAATTATTTCAGTCATTCATAATAGTTTTGTTAGTCGTTATATTGAAACATTCTCGGAACAGTGAACCAAGCTTAACTTAATCCAACCAGTGACGCATGTTGCATGCTCATGTGATATTATTACTGCTTGATAAAGCCGGCCGCAGCGGCGCGCGTCAACCTTATCACCAACTTGACAACTTTATCGCGTTATCGTGTGGCCGGAGCACTACTAACAGAGAAAGTGTTTGCTCTACGAATTCCTACCTCTCATGTAGGTTTAACGAATTACTTCACTATGACCTCAGTCAGCGGCATGCAGGCTAGTTTTCATACTGCCATTGCTAACATTATGGTTAGTTTCATAATCATGATCATAAGTCACGAGTTGTTCTGCTTCTTTATAAACAGGCTTAGGTTTAAAAGATTGTCATCGCTTGTTTGTACCTGTTCTTATTGGGTATCTATACTTACTCTTTGCGTACTTAAGAGTCATTGATGCTGAAATCTTACAGTCAGTATCTCCTAGTTTTTAACAAAGATTTCCTTATTGACTACGGAACCCTAAAAAGTAGGTATTATGCAAAAATAAGCTGGTTCACAGTGATGCGGCGGAGCGTTGCGTGTGCGGGAGCGTCACGTGGTCACGTCCCGCGACGAGCACCGGCCGTGACCGTTCCGTTGGCCGGCACGATGACTTGCATCTGATACATTTTATTTATTAGCCCAAGCTTTTTGTTGCCCCTTGGAATCTCGCTTTTAAACCGGTAAGCTAAGCCATTAAGCGAATCCACATAAGAAGTAGGTAGATATGCGAGATGTGGTTAGGTTAGTTCTGTTCAAGAACCTAAACTCTTCAGGTTACCTGATTAAGATTTACATTGGTTTACGTTTCTCTTGCAAGTTGTAAGCGAACCAATACCAAACCACATTTTTCTTATACGTAAGTAAGTACACCAATCACTAAACTTAGTCAAGTTTTAGAAACTTCAATCCAGATGTAATTTTTATTTGAAACGATCTAAATTCTAATGAAATATTATAGTGTGGAAATCGGTTATGGTATCGGTGATGCAGAGAAATAAGGGAAATATCATGAGGAAAGTTTTGATTATAAATGTTATTCGGTACTATAAGCGTTTTGAATAAATGCTGGACGGAATGTGCGAGAGATGATATTATGGTTACATGTAGCTACTGAGATGACCGCTAACAGATATACAGGGTGGAATCGAAGTCATGGGCATTATTTTAACCTAAGGCACTACTCACGATACTGATTGCATTAGGGCTATTAATACGCAAATCAAAAATATTATTAATGCAAGTAAGGAAAACCTTAAAAATGTAGTAAATCAAATTGCACAAGGCTTATTATTGCAAATAAACACTTAAAGTAATTAAAACAAAATACTTCGTTAACGCCAATAATTGTTGAAATATCAAAATCTTAAAGCGCAGTACAGCGCAAAGCGAAATGTAAACAAACATCACCTGCGCGCGCGCGGGTTTTTCCTTACAAGTAATAATAACATTGGGCTACAAGACATTCCGTCCGGCGGGATTCCCTGAACTCTCTCCGTCCCACTCCCTCACTCGCAAAAATACGAATATCACCCCCGCGCGGGGTATGCTTCCCGCCGCAACACGAAGTCACGAACCCGGAACCAGTGTCATAACGACTGCGCAGGTGCATTGACGCGTAATTGATTTATTGATCCCGTGACGTAATCGCCGTACTCGCCGCTCGCGTCATACGGTGCTTGGATTGCAGTGTATTAAGTGTTAGTGTAGTAGTTGTGTGTTGTGTGTGTGTTTGTGTACACGATGCCTCGACCGCGTAATGTGCAGGCTAGGTACACCAACCAACAATACCCACAAATGGTTGTAATTTACGATCGCACAAGAAATTTAGTATGAACTCGTAAAATGTTCCATCGGCGCTACCCGAACGACCCTATTACTTCACGGGGTCTCATTCCACCAGAACCACTCAGAACCTGTTAGATTTTTCGTCTTTTCACGTGCCAGCACATGCACAAGCTCGTGGAAGAGCACCCGTTTACCCTCTGTCACTTTACCGACAAATAAGGTTTTTTCAAAACAATCCACAAGCTAGGTACGTAAATGTTTTTTTTTTAATGTATGTTAGTTGACGTAGTTTTGACCGTCCTAAGCCGGCAAAGTACGAAGGGAAAATTGGAATTTATTATGAATCAATTCATTGGCAACTTACGAATGTCACGTGAGTCGGGCGGGGTCAAAGAATTCACGCCCAAGGACGCGCGTACGGCGTAGTGTACCTACGCATTTGCTATCGAGAAGCGCAACTAATTTGATACTTTGTATGACTTACTACATTTTAAGGTTTTCCATACTTGCATTAATAATATTTTTGATTTGCGTAATAGTAGCCCTAATGCAATTAGTATCATAAGTAGTACCTTAGGTTAAAATAATGCCCATGATTTCAAATGCACCCTGTAGGTATAGAATAAGAGGACACTTTGCTGACCGTAAATAAGTATATTGGGATGCGGACTCCTGGGGCGAAAATGAAACAGTCTAACATATTGGGATGCGGACTCCTGGGGCGAAAATGAAACAGTCTAACATATTGGGATGCGGACTCCTGGGGCGAAAATGAAACAGTCTAACATATTGGGATGCGGACTCCTGGGGCGAAAATGAAACAGTCTAACATATTGGGATGCGGACTCCTGGGGCGAAAATGAAACAGTCTAACATATTGGGATGCGGACTCCTGAGGCGAAAATGAAACAGTCTAACATATTGGGATGCGGACTCCTGGGGCGAAAATGAAACAGTCTAACATATTGGGATGCGGACTCCTGGGGCGAAAATGAAACAGTCTAACATATTGGGATGCGGACTCCTGGGGCGAAAATGAAACAGTCTAACATATTGGGATGCGGACTCCTGGGGCGAAAATGAAACAGTCTAACATATTGGGATGCGGACTCCTGGGGCGAAAATGAAACAGTCTAACATATTGGGATGCGGACTTCTGGGGCGAAAATGAGACAGTCTAACATATTGGGATGCGGACTCCTGGGGCGAAAATGACACAGTCTAACATATTGGGATGCGGACTCCTGGGGCGAAAATGAAACAGTCTAACATATTGGGATGCGGACTCCTGGGGCGAAAATGAAACAATATAACATATTGGGATGCGGACTCCTGGGGCGAAAATGAAACAGTCTAACATATTGGGATGCGGACTCCTGAGGCGAAAATGAAACAGTCTAACATATTGGGATGCGGACTCCTGGGGCGAAAATGAAACAGTCTAACATATTGGGATGCGGACTCCTGGGGCGAAAATGAATCAGTCTAACATATTGGGATGCGGACTCCTGGGGCGAAAATGAAACAGTCTAACATATTGGGATGCGGACTCCTGGGGCGAAAATGAAACAGTCTAACATATTGGGATGCGGACTCCTGGGGCGAAAATGAAACAGTCTAACATATTGGGATGCGGACTCCTGGGGCGAAAATGAAACAGTCTAACATATTGGGATGCGGACTCCTGGGGCGAAAATGAAACAGTCTAACATATTGGGATGCGGACTCCTGGGGCGAAAATGAAACAGTCTAACATATTGGGATGCGGACTCCTGGGGCGAAAATGAAACAGTCTAACATATTGGGATGCGGACTCCTGGGGCGAAAATGAAACAGTCTAACATATTGGGATGTTGACTACTGGGGCGAAAATGAAACAGTCTAACATATTGGGATGCGGACTCCTGGGGCGAAAATGAGACAGTCTAACATATTGGGATGCGGACTCCTGGGGCGAAAATGAAACAGTCTATAACATCGTGCCGTTTGTCATACTGAGAGAAGTAGAAGGAGAATAGGGAGACCTTTGCCCTGCAGTGCGATATTACAGCAATGGACTGACTTGTAACAATAATAAAAATTCTCATGCTGCTGTTCTTGTTAATCATTCTTCTGCTAATTCCGATGTATGTACGCCATACTTATAACATTTCGCGAAACTTGAAAGCCATTCCTTCCCATGCATTTTGTTGTATTAAATTATCACACGCATGGCTAATATCCAAGAGCGTTAGAAAGCGCATCAGTAGTTTGCGCTTGGCTCGCAGAGCTTGTCGCGACGGGTGCGCGGGCGCCGCTGGCGTGAGACCGACACGCCACTGACCGACAGTCGGCGGCGCGTGACCGTTGCACGATGTAGCCAGCGACGCCTTTACGACGCACACAGAAAAGCCGGCCATGCTC
Source organism: Globia sparganii (assembly GCA_949316385.1). Taxonomy (NCBI): domain Eukaryota; kingdom Metazoa; phylum Arthropoda; class Insecta; order Lepidoptera; family Noctuidae; genus Globia; species Globia sparganii. The sequence goes on from OX438664.1 coordinate 22,853,587, forward strand.
TAATCAATACAACCGAACTAAATGATCCGTTAAAAACTGCCTTAACAAAGCACGTACATAATTATATCTCTCACATTTCGTGACACATTCATAAAAAGCCAATTATAATCGCCCCAAGCGACACTTCAGAATTCTGTAGCCACTATACAATTTTCACAGAAGAACGCAAGTGCCTCATTGTCATTCAAAACATTCGTACGCTTTCCTACTTACCATGTGTTACCATTATGCTGACACAATACTGGGTGTCGATAAAAGCAATGTGGGGGGCGTGAAGGGAGAGGGGAATTTCAGATCACGATTTTCTCGAGCGCATCTGTCCTAGCCGTGCTTCTGCGTCCTTCGTGCGAATACTACACGAGGTGAATCGCAGGGATGGACTGAGTTTCCATTTTATTGGCGCATGAAAGTTAGGCTACCTCTACTTTTGACTGCCACCTGATGCAGAGCTGTGGTGGCAGCCTAGTATGTGCTGTCTATGTTTTTCTTCAGTCTCATAATGACGTTATTTTAGAATATCTTTCTAGCAATTATTAATCTTCCGTTTATGTGTCTATTTTGTGCATCTGTCCAGCAACATTTTAGTGATACTGGCCATAAAGCGGCTTGTATTTGATAAATTCACGCGAACGGACGCCGATCAAAAAATTCTTAACATGCAAGAAAAGACAAAACCAAGGAGTACCTCTAAAATTGATGCAGCTTCTCATCTTTAACCACAAGATTCCAGCTCGCCAATTTGTTGACTGTATTAATTGCGTTTGTAATAAGTACACAACGTAACCTTCAAATTAATTTTCATTCACGAGGTTCGCAAATAGCTCTATTGCTATAATAAATCGGTATAATCAAGCCAGTTGTTACAATTTTAATAGCCGCCGCAGTTTTATCGGCTTTGGCAAATCTCTTTAATCCTTGTGCCTACGCATTTCCGTTACGTATACTGTTTTCGTTCCAAAATTGCTGTAACTTGATGTGGAGGCACTTGGCCAGTGAAAAGATTAATCATAAGATAATTTCCATTTGGGAGACCGTCCTAAAATTTTGCAGCATATAAAAGTTATGAGTTTATTTGTACAAGCTGGCTGTTGAAACTGTCCTCAAGAATCTCGCAAATGACTTTGTCCATTCAGGAAAAGTCGACGGAAGGTCAGTTTCGGTAGATGAAGCTTTAAGAAGTTTGGCTCTTGTCCTAATCTTCCGTTTCCCCCATACTTATCCTGATATCAGAATTCCCGCAAAAAGTTTGTATCTATATGAAGAATCAACAGTACACGTTTCAAACCACAATACGGGTTTCCCTACAAATTATCAAAATGCTTGTTTTAACGTTTTTCTGATATTCCTACAAGCGTATTCCGTGCTCAGCTAATGTGTATTTTAGTGAGAAACAACATCACGCGCCACAGAGCACAGGGACCCGCGACACATCAGTTTGACAACACGCTGATAGATAAATATCGATGAGTAACGAGCGATTTGCGTCAATCTGTGTGTGTACTTCGTTTAGCGGTGGTATGAGAACTGGCCTAAGTTCTCGTTTTACGTCAATCGCATTATTACGTTTACCATGTGATGTTAATCGATCCTCACGGACTTCCTCGGTTCTTATTAGCTGTAGTAAACATAACTCAGAGACTTGTTTTAGTTGACAGTATTTGTTCATAGGATCAGCCGTATTCTTCCATTCAATCAACCTAAAGAAAGTGGCTGGAACGGACTGGATGAGGAAGGCGGGGAACAAGGTGTTGTGGCGCAGCCTGGGAGAGCCCTATGTCCAGCAGTGGACTGCGATAGGCTGAGTTGATTCTTCCATTACTCGCCTCATTTTTGGGAAAATTAATTTAGTGTCGCCGCCATCATCGTGACATGCCATAAATTTTACATGTGCATGTGTGTAAAATTAAATTACCGCATTTGAACCGGACTGCATCAGCATTGAATTTTGCAATGGAGAAAGAATTTATAGGTACATGTTCTGAATGTTTCATAGCTTTCACACAAGTTGTATCTATCTTTTTAGCCTATGTTGTCCCGATGCGCGGCAAAAGCCTCTCTTTCCCATTCTATACACTAGTGTTCTCGCTGATGCGGGTCAGTCCGATCAGTTTTGAACAATACACAATCGTCAAAGTACGCCCCTGCATCTCACCGCACGTACACACCTCGACTAAAGCATGACGTAGTGTCGCTACGTTTCGCGAATGCCAAAGATGCTCAGTCCTGTTCGGCATACTAATGCGAGTTCAGCGGGCCCTGCTGAATGCCGAACGAGGCTGCCTACATGGGTCCTTGGTAATACGCGCCGAGCGTGCCAAATGGCGCGTAATGCAAACCCGATGGATTTATTGTTCCAGCCACTCTGTGATGGGAATTCGTTTTTCTTTTTTTTCTTTCAAATATTTTTCCCGTTTCGAAACGGTATAGTTAGGCGTTATTTAAGTTAGTGCGTTTCCCTTATTGCTTGACAGAAAGTTTGAGTACTTCAGTTTTAATTGTCGTCGTTAGTTCATGAAATCGCCGTAACCATTATTTTTGCTGAATAAACAATGCAAAGTTATTGATTCCCCATAATACCAGTCTCTACGTACAGTAACGGACCAAGATGCGTTTTCGAAGTCTATAGATGCTATAGAGTAGGTATATTAGTAGCATGTACGGCTTGTGGCCATGGTTTGCTTGGAATCTTCCTTGACGGCGCGAGCGTCAACGTACCATAGTGAAAACAATCCCAAGATACGCTTAAAAACGGGTTTATTGTTTTAAAACACGTGCAGACTATTGGCTCCAATATTTACTACAAACATTACCATACAGTATTATTTATTAAAGATTTACTAAAGCTGGAACTTGGGTTTCTCCGTGTTTTGTTTTGATAAACTTTTACCGTAACTTTTTATCGATGTTAATACCAGTTTTTCATGTTATTAATTTTTTATTCATCATCGTCTAACTCATTTTCACGTTCACTGTAATTTCGTAGATACTTTTAATAAAAAATCATCTACTCTATCCAATGCTAATTATTTTTCTATTCTTCTCGTCTCAACCGCAGAAAGCGATAATGCCGCCCATTGATTGTTTTGTAGTAATAATTGTTTTTTTTTTTTGTTATGTATTTTCTGGTGTACAATAAAGTATATATAATTAAATAAATCAGGGCTGTAATCCCTTGCAGCAGTGAAAAAAACAAAGTTTATAAAACAAAATAAAAACTCCTTTATTCTACTACTTTTATTTTTTTTTACTAATATTATGATATTATTATAATAGTGCGGCTCAGACCGCTAAGCAGTAGTCGCCTGTTTGCCGTAGGCCTCCCCCATTTCCTTCTACTGATTCCTATCCCTAGCTTTAGTCGCCCATCCTGGTCCTTCCTTCTCCCGAAATATGTTTCCCAACTTTTTCTTGGCCGACCTCTATTTCTGCTTTGGTATCTTGGTATCCATTCCATCCATTCCTGATTCTTTTGACGACGTCAACTAATTTTGTCTTTTGTCTAATAGTTTTTTGATTATTTTTTTCTGTTTTATGGCATAAGTTTACTTCGTGTTTATTAATAAAGGGAATGGTGTCTAGTAAAATGACCTACTATTGTTTCTCTCCTTTTCTCTATCTGCTACAATATCAACACCTGGACAAAAAGTCTGATATTTGCGAGCAATGCCTTTTGTGTATGGTGCAGCAAGCTTATGCGGCACGGTCACTTTAATTACAACTGACGAAATCGCTATGAAAAATTTCAATGTCTGTACTTTTTTGTTCACCAACAGCGCCGCCACTATAGGTAGCCACGGAAAGAAATGTAAATGTTGTTATTTGTGTTCCAGACAGTCTACACTTCCATTACTCAAAAACAGTTTAAGAGCAGTTGAATCTAAACGCACTACCAACATGTGCGAAGTAAATGGCACTCGGCAACATACTTAAATACCCATAAAACAACATTAAACTCCTTCAAAGTAGCAATTTCAACTTAACATGTGCAGTACATAAAAAAATACTTTGATTTGGACGAAAACCGGCCGTTTTGGACAACATAATAGTATTCCGTAGTCAGTACAGCTATAAGATATTTAATTCAGCACGATTAATTATATCTAAATTCTAAAGACATCTCCAAATCGTGGCGACATACTCCGTACACGTACGTTAGATCTGAATACATCCAAACGGCTGTGACATACACAAAAACAAGATAGAGTTATTGGGATTCTTAGTTTAACTACAGAACCGTATAAATAGGACCAGTAGCACAAAATAAGGCTGTGAAGTTAACCTTGGCGACAGCTGCGGCGGCAGATGGTCGATGCCGTCATTGCCATCATAAACATAATGTAATAATGTAAGTATGTGAATATTCAAGTGCTGAAGTTTGTGCAGCTTTATAAACTATTCATCATCAGTTTCTTTAGTATATTACTCATAACATAATGGATATGCTATTGTATAATATCAACTACCTACCTATTCCCAAAGGATGTTGTTACTAGGTATCTTAGTAAGTTAAGACAGTGAATAAAGCACAAGAAGCAGATCTTCTAGCGCTTAAATAACTATATTCTGCGAACAGCAATCCATTTAATCGAGCGAAAGATGTAATGTGGTCTATGAACCGTGAGGATTTTTAAAAAAATATGTTATGTGCAATGTGGGGATGACAATAAATGAAAACACTGGCAATACGAGTGCATAAGAGTAATTTGACCATTAAACACCTTAGTCATAATATAATAATAATATAATTAATTACTATAGATAATTATTTAAGAATAATAATATAAAATGTATAGTTAGATTTAGATCAATAAATTAGAATAAACAAAATAAAATTGCAATTCAAATAATTCTACATTTAAATTCAAAATTAATAGGTAGCTTATGATTATCTCAATAAAATTACAATTCAATAAAGTTACAGTTCTTCTACAGCATAGGTATAGATTGTAGGTATGAAGAATCCACAATGTGGTATTCTTGGATTTAGTTTAAATGTAAGTTTAGCTGCTTATTTAAAGCTTCCTCTCTCCTAACATTTTTTGCTGTGCCCGACAGGGTCCATAATAATCACAATTTTTAAATTTACCACCTAAGTACACATTGTGGAATGCAAATAAAATTTGAGTATTGAGTAATCAAAAAATCTAGATTAAAAAAATCATTTTTTTTCATACAAACCAAATAGTAGTGACGGGCAGTAGTGACGGGGTTTTGCCAAACAATCTTGTTTTGCTAATTATATATTTACGTATTTTATTGAATTTTTGTTTGTAGACAGTACGTCATTATATAGCAAGTTTAACTTATTGTCCCGTTGATCTCCCCACCCTGTATACGAACCTTTACATAAAAAAAAAACAATCACAAATCCCGTTCACTATTGGCGCCCAACTGTTACTATTTGGCGCCCAACTACGCTTGTAATGTTGTTTTTTTTTGTAAGCGTAATAAAATCTACATAACAAATAGATGAGTCAGCCCCATAAAACTCGTAGAGAGTACTACAGTTGTGAACAGCTCCCCATCTCCGTAGTATTGTGACGTCACTGATGTCAAGGTTCTAGCCTCGTCCCGTTCGCTTCCAGCTTCCTTTTATTTTCTTGTTTAGGTACATGTTGAGATTTCTAGTCTTCATACTTTAAACGTAACTTAGACATTCTAGGGATTGCAAATTAATTAACTTAGAGCCGTACTACTATAAAGCTACAGAACAGAATTAAGTAAGGTCAAATGCACGTCGTTGTCCATGGTAACAATTTGGCTTTGGCAGCGCCTTTATTTCGTAGCAGTAAATGGTTTTCGTAGTTATTGTAGATGTGCGGGGTTGATCGTACTATTACTAATATTAGAAAATCGCAAAACTAGTGGTGTATTGACCTAGAACAATACGCAATTAAACATTCCCCAAGTCGAGTTATGTGGGCATAAATACTCATGAATCAAGCATAGGCGGCGGCGCAGGCGCTGCAAAGCCTTCGTGTTAAAACTCTGCAAACCGCTTCACTGCAGTGAGCCAGCTTCTACAATTATATGTATTATACGTATATAAAGAAACGACACGGTAAATTAAACTGATTTTGACAAACCTCAATTTTAAATGATATTCTGTCATAACATCATAATGTAAAAATATACATATAGCAGGAGTTAATAAACTGTGAAGATTAAAACTTGTGAACATACACATGCGCTCTCAAGTAATTCCAAACAAGATTACATTTTCTGGGCATTTCATCATGTGCTTATTAAGGACAGATGCCAGGATGCTGATATCAGCGCGATGCAAACATGGAGGCACAAGATAACGAGTACATAGTAACGTAATCAGCACCTCAATGACATGCTTCTGTCAACGTTTTTAGTATTGCATCGTCATCGACCTACTTGATGTTGTGACGTATGGACGACGTCTTTTGTTAGTGTGCGTGCACTATCACAAATATGGCGTCGAATCAATTTGTTTCTTTAAACAAAGAATCGTTTCTTGCTTGAGATTATTAGCCCTTGAAAAATAAAGATGTTGGTTTGCCTGTTTTGTGTCGCGGCATTATGCGTTGGTTTTTTGTAGTTGCTCCTGCGTCTATTTCGTGACTAGTCTTTATGACGAATAAAGGCCTAGACGACATTATTACTCTGGCAGATATTTTTGCCTTCATTAAAAGTTAAGTACCACAGTTCTGACAGTCTTCTGTGAAATCTAGTTTTTCTATGAAATACCTGAGCTTTACATAACCTGAACCAGAAAATATCATGGAACAGAGCACGTGACACGTTGCACAAACAAGGATGTTGGCTCAGGTGCGGCTTACGTAACGTCCTAGCATGGTACAGTAACAACTGCTCATTGTCCGGGGTGCGTGAGTCAATGTTTGTTTTGGAAATTCTCATTATATCCTACTAGCTGCGCCCCGCGGTTTCGCCCGCGTAAGTTTTGATCCCGTGGGAATATTGGGATAAAAAGTATCCTATGTGTTATTCTGATGTATAAGCTATATTACTGTAAAGTTTCATCAAAATCCGTTCAGTAGTTTTCGCGTGAAAGAGTAACAAACATCCATACATCCATACATACAAACTTTCGCATTTATAATATTAGTATCCTATATGGGCTCAAGCTAATGAGATATATCCCCACTCCCAGATTCTCCCAGATTTCCTGGGGCCTCTACCCGGTTGTAAATATGGCACATCGGGTTTATAAAAAAGTTCTGTCGACCGTCAGTAGGCCATGTTTTCTGTGTCATGTTTTCGCCTAGATACCGTACTTCCTCTTTGTTTTCATATAGCAAATGAGTTCTCAAAACTAACTGCCGCTTGTTTAGTAGCAAGCGGCAGTTTATGAAAAGCGAAACCCTCTTAAACAGACGCAAAAATATTATGTTCACAAAATAAAAGTAATCGTATTTCAGTTGTAAAATATTAAGTGTACGAGTCGCAAGAGTGTAATAAAAACAGTTATAGAAAGTAAAAGTCGGCCATAAAATGGTTAAGTTTTAAAAGATACAAACTCTTTCAGTGCCGTTATCCTTTTGAGAGATTATACGAAAAACATTAACAAGCGTGAAGCGACGAGTAACTTTTTGTTTTGAAGACTAGTGTTACTTTCCGTCAAGATAAGATAAGGGAGAGTTTTCTTTTATGCTATCTGGTAAACAAAAAGAGTGTAATGGTTTTGGTAATAAAACATGTAACCTGCTTGCCTTAACCATAGCTGCATTTCTCATTTTGTTATGCACTTACGTCTTCTTCTCCTTACTTTCATGTTTCTTAATCTACGTTTATTATACTGAGCAATCGTTTCAAACACCGCCACTGAAGTTCCTTAACCTCCAACTTTGTAAACAACTCGTACAACTTTATACCCTTTCTTTTATGGAATTTTGTTTAACTTTACGCATTTCCATTGTCTTTATAATATTTTAAATGAACTGACTTTACTGCCGCTTTCTATTACAATGAACCAAGTTTTACTGCAGAATCCATTTATCCTGGATACCTTGATACTGCTGGTGCAGGCTCGTCAGTTTAATCCTCGTGCCGCAGCTTAGTCATTGGCCCCGATTCTGTTGTTCAGAAACTAAACTAAATTTAAGTTCAGTGCATCTTTTTCTTTCTATTTCATTAAGAAAAGGACAGCAGATAAATATTAGTTTAGTTCTGTCAAATTAGTCAGCGCCTGACGTAAATCGACGTATTTTTAGTAGCCAATTTTTTAATCACGTCTAAACTTGTCTATGGATTGTCTAATTTGACAGGACTAAACTAATATTTATCTTCTGTCCTTTTCATAATGAAATAGAAAGAAAAAGATGCACTGAACTTAAATTTAATTTAGTTTGTGAACAACAGAATCGGGGCCATTATGGGTTTTGTAAATTTACCGTGTGGTGTGAACATTATTATTTTACTATTGGCAGTGACATATTTGTAACACCACAACATAGAGATACGGTTATTCTCTGAAGAGGATTAAAGTTGGGAACTAAGGGAAGATTAATGGCTCATCAACACACACTATATCTCTAATTAAAGGATTGACAATTAGATAGTGCTTTTCAACTTCCACAGTTTTCATCAAAGTAGATGATGTAGAAAGGTATTATTATTGGCCCAGGCCTACTTCTGTTTAAATAACTACAACGCATTATTTATATCTTCATATATGTGTAACACATACAGAAAATAATACATTGTTAGTCCCATTCATTCCTCTTTCCGCTCAACAATAATGGATGTAGACAAGACATTTGGAATACACCCAAACTCATAGTCATTTGAAACTTTCACTGTTATTTACAGAACTGTATGAATAACTGTTCAGGAGGTGCGTTTATTACCGCCTTTGTTTTATAAAAAAATGGAGTCTCTTTGTCTTTGTTATCCTTGCCCAAAGAAAATGAGATGATAAATCAAACTTTATCTCTTGGTTCACTTTCGCTTGTTAATTTTACTAGTCCCTTTCATTCATTAACAGTAACACTACCTATTGTTCTGCTTTGTCGGTACCCTTTTTACATCTTTTTAGGTTATGTTTAAGTTTTAATAGCTTTTCTATTCATTTTCTGTCCGTGGCCGTCGGATCCAAAGCTGCATGTTACAACAACATTGTATCAGATTCAAGAAACATTTTCAATAAGATTCGCATCCGTTTCGCTTCGTACAGCGTTATCAGTTTGTATACAGATGCGGGACTGATCGAGCTCTGTTTACGTTACTCGGAGCCTTGGCACTGAACGGGCCGAATGACGTCACTCGATACACGCCACAGACTACACGGGATAACGTCGAACATGGGTCGTTGCTCGTACTGCTTTCATGTTTAACCGATTGTTCATAATTTATTAGATGTCACTGTGTGAAAGGTTATTAACGCTAAATTAAACAAGGTTTAATAATTAATTCTTTCTATAATTTTATGTTTGCTGTGGTCTTTAGTAATCGAAAGAGTTCACCAGGCAAAAGATTGTTTGTAGTTTGTTGTGATGTTTTCTTAGATGTTTCAATAAGCATGTATTAAACCTTGTTAATCTTGTTTTTTTTTTCGAAGTTTTATAGGTAGGTATAGCCGCCTTATAGATACATCTAAATATATAAAATTCAATGTCCTGACTGACTGACTGATATATCAACGCACAGCCTAAACCGCTGGTCCTACAGACATGTTTGGAGAGTGTGTTCTTTGTGAAGGGTAGGTATCCACTATGAAAGGGTTTTTCGAAATTCCACCCCTAAGAGGTAGAATAGGGGGAGGATGAAATTTCACGCGGACGAAGTCGCGTGCAGAAGCTAGTTTAGTATATTCGTATATAACTACGAATTTTGACGTTTTGGAGGCAATCTTTTGCATCACTTTCCACAGTTAGGTACCTAGACTACGGTTACATACAAGGAAAACTATATCACCACAAGTTCTTTGTCACAGGAGTGGTGATAAATGTAGTCTATTGACCTACTGATTGTAAACGGGCTGTTGGTTCATTTCATTATTGCTACAAAGTATCTGCCTGGATGCGGTAGTGCGGGAATAATGTCTGTTGGGAATTTCCACGAAATATAAATTTGAGGCATGTCTGCAATCGATACTCGTATAAACGTGCCCGTTTCTGTTCTCCCAATAAATGTGATGATCATGAAATGTGTTCCGACCGTGGGCCCTTTAGTGACTGGAGGTGCATCATAAATTTTCTAAAATACAAAATATATTTTTGGAATCTTTATGTCTCTTGGTATTTGGTATAGGCTATAAGGTATAAGCATACATTTTCATCTTCACCACATTGCGAATGGAGTGTTCACGGCCGCCCTTGACAGTGGAGCAACGCAAATGACGTCAAACCCGTGCTATTTTTGTATAACACTCATAAACATTCGTATTTCCTTGTTGTATGGTACACGCTTGATATCTATAATTTATAACCACTTCTATACTCGAGCCTTATTATATAAATAGAGCAGATAGCCTGACTTGCGTCAGCATCACTTGTGACTATTTTCAACGTTTAGAGTTATGTATTGCTTCTCCATCTTTTTATATTTATCCCAGAGTAACCACAATTCCCAAAACATGACCAGAGTATTTTATTCGCATGGTTTTCGAATATTCCTAGTACCTACTTTGCCAAATAGCCGGAAAACTTCCGGAATAATTACCTCAGCAGAAAAGAAAAGTTGTTCTGAAACGAAGCTTATGAATAAATGTGGTTCGCTAAAAATGTGCGTGTTTTATAAGCGTAGTTAATGTAACACGTTTAAACGGTGTTCGCAAAACCGGTCGTGGATCGCCAGCCGCGGTCTGGTTACTTGAATACGTAAATATAGAATTTGATGAGCACACAACTCTGCCCCGTCTCCCCGAGTATGGCGAGTAGACTGTTGACAGAAATTATACAACAAATCCAGTTTCATCCGATCCGATGACTAGGCGAAAAACCCTGTAAATCTACTTGGGAGCGGAGAGAAAACGCGTTGCTTATGTCAACTGTGATCCACATAAAACTTGAAATATTGGTGTTGTAATGTACCTAATCGAGTATTGGATGCCAAGCTGCGAAAGTTCTACATAACATCATCAGTCGTCATGTACCTCTTCAGTCGTGGTGCGAGCTATTACCACAAACTTAATAAAGATTTGAAAAAATATTTTTGCATTTGAACCCAATTCTTGACGCTATGGCCCTTAGGAGCCGAGCAAGAAGAAAAAACTCAGATACAGAGCTAAGCGAAAACGAAGTAATAGCGTGGGCAGGCGATGCGATGCGACGGGGTGGGTCGGGGGAGCAAGTAATTTGACGAGGACGAAGAAGTCGCGAGCAGAAGCTAGTAGTTGTATAATTTTATTACTGTCTCTACCATTTTATTTGGCGCCTTTATACGTGTCTGTCATTGACAAATGTCTTATATTTATCGCCTTTCTAATGTTTTTTTTTATCCTGTATCTACGTGTTTGTGGTACACGAACGCATGCTCCTCTGGCGTCATTAGGCGTTTCACTGCCAAGAATCACTGTGCGAAAAACAAGTCCAATATAACAAGTTAGCTATTGAGCAGATCGGTATTTACATTAATATTTAATACTTATAATATTGCATAAACTTATCCTTGTATTACATAAGCCGGCGTAGGAAACACGCTCAAAGGCTTGTGTTTCACAATCACTTTGACAGTTGCGTTTGCAGATACCTCTATTGAATTCGCAATTTTGCCATCATATTTTGGCCAAGGATTTATCTTAAGCGGTTGTATTACACTGTAGGGACTGACTTTGGAAGTAAAACTGTGGCTTCCTAAAATACGTATTAGTACTTGGGTAGTGAGCTTACTAAGCGTCAACCGTTTGTGAGTTATCATGATGCTTCAGTCAGTCACACAAAAACTTTCAGGTGACAAAGCGCGGGCACGCGGGCACCTTATAAAGCTAGCTATATCGTCAGGGCTTAAAATCGAATGATCTGTTTCCGAGCAGTGTCGCAAATAAGTAACAAGTTATTTTTTGTGTCGCAGAAACTAGTTTCTGTTGACCGGTTTGTGTTGGACTTAGTCGTTCATTCGTATACAAGGACAAATCTGTACGTTGGCTTTAAGATACTTGTGTTTAAACGTGATTATCCATGTCTTTTTTAAATCCCTGTTAATTAAACTAGTTTGGGAAACTTGTCCCGCAATCAAAAACTTAGAAGTGTAAGTATGGACTTTCTTGCCATTTCCACAAACGTCATATTGCCACTGCACCTAGAATATACAGTCTGTAGAAATAGCAACCTGCAAGAATTTAGGGGTTGATTCTTTTCGTAATACTGGAGAACTTTTCTAATGAAGCCTATATATCTAAGAAGCGATAATATAGACCGAATTGAAAACATTTAGGTACAATGTGAAATGCTTTTAGATAAAAACATTACAAAGCCGCGAATCACAAACATCAATAATCATTCGCGTTGTACATTGTACATCTTATGTTTAGGTAGCAACGTTTCCACTCCAGTTGAACAAGAAACACAAAATATGTTGGCAGCCACGTGCTAACTGCAAGATACGACGTCAGACGATTAGGTAAACATAAATTTAGTATCAAATTGGAAACATGTAGCAATCTATTAACATAATGCTAATGTATACTTAATATTTGTAGACAAATTCTGACACAATATAATTATGTGAGTGAAAATTGTGTCTAATTACAATAATTGCGCAAGCTCTTATGTTCAAATTTAGTTTACTTAGCTCACATAATCTGTAACCAAAAGATTAGGTTCTGGTTTAATTTGAGACTAGTTGGAAAATGCGGGAAGCAGTCGTATATGTAGGACCAAACTTCACTAAAATTAATAACAAAAATTGCTGGGTTATGTAAAACATAATTATGCCTGGTCATAAAACAACAACAAAGTTTCCTTAGTAACGATTAACGATCCCGTTAAATAATACATGTCAATAGTGTGAATAGCTAAGCTTGCGTCTGTCATGATCTGGTTATTAGAACTATTTTTCATAGTTGGCACATTGCCACTGATGTAGTCGTAGAAGCTCTCAAAACGCTTCAAATTCATTGCTCTTGTATATTTATTTGAAACGGATTTCGTACGAAATCCATGAAAGTGTCAACAGACTGAGGCTTCAAATTAACATTATCGTCGTTCTGAGAGCGAGTAGTCATGAATGATATAAATGTAAGGCAATGATGACGTGGCGAGACGGCGGATACGCAAATGTTGTCATTACAGGCGACACTAAGCGGAAAAAGTGCCTGTCATTACCAGGCCTATTTAACAAAATGAAGTGAACACAGGCATTTATTTTTTCTCACTTCGGGTAACCTCTGTCCGTGACTTCTCGCATAGGTTTTTCGTTTCAAGTATCGCTATAGGTACTTTTCTCTCTATCTTTAAAAGAAATATTGTCTTTTTAGTTTATTGGTAGGTACTTCTACGGATTTATCAATTTCTGATCATGGCAGTTATACTCCAGGAGTGTCAACCTACTTTTGAAAAGGCTAGGCAGATGGTGACTCCAGTAGTGTCGTGCTTACCATTGTTATGACTTTGGACGATGAATGGCAAGTAGCACTCCTGCAGCCAATCCACGTCCGGAGTGGGTTAAACGGTGCGGGTTGGCTAAAGCGTTTGAGCTGTGAATGCACAAGCTTCATGATTGGTTAACATCCTGACCTGCCTTCAACTGTTATACATAGTTAAGTTAAGGAAAAAAAAAAAAAAAAAACGAGTGTGCTTATGACCACACGACTGAAGTGAAACTTCTTTCGCTCCATCTGTATGTATATATATATATATGTGTGTACAATATATACATGTATACACATATACATACAGAGTTGATACGACCGAGGGGCATTGAATTACACTACGTATACTATACGTGTTTAATATTAATTCGATACGGTATAAAAATAAAAAGCTCCAAAATTGAGATTTTTTTTTTTCAAACAAACTAAATAGCTTACAAATCAGAGTAAAACGCAACCACCCTTTGTAAATAAAGGAAAAACCCAAATTTCATAGAAACTTGGACCTGGCGACTGACCTTATAAAGTGGCAACGTCGTCGCACGCGCGCCGGGGCGCGGCATGTGTTTCGTGTCGAAGCGGGCGGCCGGCGGTGGCGCGGGCGGCGGCTTAGGCCTCCGCTCGCGCTGGCTGTTATGTTAGATAGTTTTGAAGTACGCCGACAACAAAAACACTAAATAATTCTCTATGTGTCCTCCATTCACATTAATGCACAAATTATACCGACGGAGAATATTGTTATTTAGTTTTCTAATTAAATCACTGTCCGTCGCTAAGCACTTTAATTTGTGAAATGCTAAAATAATCCTGTTTTTTAGTTCAACAATTGTATTTACCTCGGAGGCATACACTTCACCCTTAATGTATCCCCACAAAAAGAAATCCATGGGAGTGAGGTCCGGAGATCGTGGTGGCCACCGAACAGGTCCGAATCGACCGATCCATTGCTGCCCAAACATTTCTGTGAGCCGCTCCCTGGAAGCCATCACAGAATGTGGAGGCGCACCGTCCAGCTGGTACCACAACTTGCGATGAACGGCTAAAGGTAGTTGGTCAGTGTACTCGGCCACAGGACCACTTAATAAATCTAAAAATTTCACCGCTGTAAGGGTGCCGTCAATAAAAACAGGGCCGATAATATTATTATTATGGATACCAGCCCACACATTGAGAGAAAATCTGTACTGGTGTTCAGATTCTCGAAACACGTGTGGATTTCCCAAACTCCAGTACCGGAGGTTTTGCCGATTCCAGATGCCGTTCCGAGTAAAAGTACACTCATCGGTCCATATTACATTTGTTAAGAAATGGCGGTCTTCGGATGTTTTATTTAATAGCCATTGGCAGTAACTGTTCCTGATCGGTAAGTCTCTCGATAACAAAGCTTGCACCTTCCGATATTTATAAGGTTTGCGTTTGTTACGTTTTAGAACCTTGTGGATGGTTCTATGGCAACATCTAAACTGCCGGGCGGCTCTGTGCAGACTCGTTGTCGGGTTGCGGGAAAAATGATCTAATATTCGTTCGTCCCATGCAGCGGGTATTTGCCGCGGTGGCACTCCCTCCTGTTGCGGCACTACACGTTTATTGTCCCGTAATCTTTGTACTGCCAACTGTATGGTGCGGGCGTTCCTAGGGCAATTCCGGCTGTCACCATATCTTTCTCTGTATGTTCGCAGAGCTAATGCTGCGTTTCCACGGCATTCACCGTAAATTAAAATCATGTCAGTGTATTCTGACGCCGTGTAAGTTAGACGAGGCATTGTTGAACACTTTAATTAGGTATACACACACACACAACCAAAGTTTAATTACGTGTCCTATCACAATAAAAAACAGTAAATCACAAAAAAAAACACTAACACTAAATAATTATAATAGCAAGTTACGTGTCTTGTCACAATAAAAAAAAAGAAAGAAGTGTCCTATTCACAATAACAAAACAAAATCACAATTGTCAGCGCACGAGTTCGACAAAACAATAGCGGCACAGGACTTCCGTGTTACGTAACGTACATACGTCCCGGAAGGATAGCGTTGGCGCACTGAAAAACCAAGTTTTTTAGTTTTTAGAGGCCCCCCTCGCAAGGACCAAAGATGCAATAGCAACACACTGACCTATTTCTATTTCTTTTACGCGCGTGATGTTTTGCTAATGGGATTGTCACTTTCTTTTGTAGGACGTATTGCTTATGACTTGCGTAAGAGCGGCAACAACGTATCGTAGATTTATCGTTTTAAGGTGCATGACCTATGCCTATAGACATAATCAGCTGTTAAGAAAAATACATCATGTTCAAACGGGCCAAAAACTTAAAAAGTCATTTGCGACTAAACTACTGTTTCAATTTAAATGATATTTGGTACAGAGCTTGAAAATGGTACCTAGTATAAGCAGTTTAAAGGAAAGCCTTTCTGTCGTATCAACTTTGTATATTAATTTTCTACAAATATTTTAATTTATTTCATGGTTTCATTGGTAAATTAATATTTTTGCATAGATCTTCTATTGCTTAGATATACGGAACGTATTTGGCTATGAGAGGAAGAGAGAAAGAAAATGTGCGCGCGCACTGCTGTCTCTTGCTTATATCCCCCACTTAACTTCCGTTCGCCTTGCCCGATCACACTTTTCGTAACGCTTACGTCACGCGTTCGCCAGCTTACTCCCCAAGTCAAGCGTGCGTAAAGAAGTTTCACTTCAATAAACTTTTTAACCGAAAATACAGCTGTTAGTGTCTATATTATGAAATGTGATGCAATTGCAACGTATAACAACAACAATACATTTTGGATAATTGTAGCTATTCTATTGATGCAACGATGAGTAAAGAGGACGGGTTCAGTGGTAACACCAAATAAATTGGTTACAACAAATAGACACAAAATACCGTAGAATTTCGGAAACACAACCCAACTTGTTATTAATGCTGTGACGTTATCGAACTACATTAGAATTGCGATCGCTGATCTCACAGCACAAACATAGCGTGTTGAAATCAATAAATTATAATATAAATAATTTACTTATAATCAAGAAAACACACGCAACAAGTTTGAAATATGTTTTTGCGTGTTAATGGAGTAGGATAAGGGATCTGCTTCGTTTAGATGTAGTGAAGGACGTTTGTTTAACTTGATGTATGATTTATATATATAAACTACTAGTTTCTGACCACGACTTCGTCCACGTGAAATTACTTGTTCCCCCGACCCACCCCGTTGCGCGTCGCATCGCTTAGCGTTATTTTTTACTTTTTTATCTTTTTGTTTGGCTCCTAAGTGTCATGGCGTGATGTTAAATAGTCCATAGCCTTCCTTAAGAATTGGGCTATCAAATACAAAAAGATTTATTCAAATCCGACCGGTTGTTCCAGAGGTTACCCCCTACATATAAACAACCAAAAAAGACTACCTCTTTATAATATTAGACACAGTATATAGATGTTGGAAATATATCACTAGTTTAAGGGCAGCTTGTGTAGATGAGAATAAATACTAAAGAGCAACAAGCAAGTTGAAGCCGCTAATTCTCTCCGCTTACTTGGCATCGGCTGACCAGCGGTGTTACTGACTCTTCTACATCCCTAGAAATAGAGGAAGGTGAAGTGCTATGAGTACTTTTGTTTCAACATCGTCCTCCTACCATTATACTAATTTATTTAGCGTCGCTGTCGGCGCAGCATGCCTTCTGTCTTATATCTCTATAAGGCGTCATCTCAGTAGTCGGTCCATTTCTAGCTGTATCATCTTTTACACAATCCATCCATCGTTTCTTGTGTGTCTTCCCTTACCCTTCTAACCAACCACTTTTGATTTAACAATGACTACAAAATCCTACATACTGTCAAATTGATAAAATATTATAATCATTCATTTATCAATATATCTGCTATCAGTTGCTGCAAAATCTGCACTCGGGCGTCCTGAAGTCTAACCTTATGAATATATCAGTATTCATTGACGTCATTCCGTTATCTTCTACGATTAGCGTTTGATACTTATCTTAGTGTTATGCTATATCTTTATTAATTATAGATATTTATATGTTTTCATGTTCCTTTATCATTTTTGTTAGCTTAAGATGTTTTATGCATTATATGATAGCAGGTTTTTTCTTGTAAATATTGTTTTTATTCTCTCACATTCTATACGTTGTTAATATGTTATACTGTTATTAATATTCGACTTATTTTGTGTTTAGTTTGATTGAAGTCGCACGTCATTTTTCAAATTTGATTTATCAATCATTCCTACTTGCACTACATAGCTTTCTTGTGTTGGAATCAAAAATATAATATATCCTTTCTTATCAAATGAACAGTAAAAGCCGAAACCATTCAGTAAACATAGTAAATGAATAACAATAGCGTTACACATATGTACTTATCATTGTGAATACTCATGTGATAACATTTCCCTTGCATCATCCGACGTTTCACGCAAGAACTAATTGTGGGGACTTGGAACTTCACCAAGAAGTACGTCGTATTCTATCGTAATCGTTCATTCATACATAGCATCAATATTATGATCCTGCACAGCTTATGCCAAAGTGCTAATTGCATCCGCTTGTGATTCATGCAGGTAATCTGACCGTCTCACGTTAGCTAGGTTAGGCACCCATTTTTGGAGTTTTTTAATTATTTTTTTATTACAATCTAGCCTATTAGCTGATAAGTTATTTAAATATAACTTAAACTGCTAAGTAACTATAAAATTAAGAAATCGTCTAATAACGTCTTCCTTATTCACTATACTATACACTGTATATAAAATTCTCGTGTCACAGTGTTAGTTACCATACTCCACCGAAACGGCTGAACCGATTTGTATGAAATTTTGTGTGCATATTCAGTAGGTCTGAGAATCGGCTACTATCTATTTATTTTTGCAAAACGACGTTTGCGGGGTCAGCTAGTTCACTATAAGTTAAGGAGAAGACACTTGATTCACGTGTTCTTTATAAGATTCAGCACTTGCACTACAGTTTGAGTTCACTTGTGCACTGCACTAAACTAACTCAAAAGGTTTTTCCCTTTTTAGTTTTCGCTCTAATTCAGTGTTGTCATGGAGCTGGATCTGCTCTACATTCACGTGATGATGAAGTCTGTGTTCATGAGCTTCTGCATATTTTTGGTGTAACTATGTTTACGATATTCATCTTGTGGTCCCGGTGAACTTCGCTGTTTCTAATAGGGCGCGTTGACTACCTATTCCCTGAGTACTTTATTTTGGAATCGTTGTACGATTTGACGATTGATTTGGCTGGTGCAGCCACACAGCTGAATACCGTAGGTCCATACAGGTTTTAAAACTTGTTTAAATAACAGCATTTTATTAGGTATTGACAATGGCGGTTGTCTACCAAGTAGCAAATACATTTTTTTTGTATCGAATATCTAATTAGGCTCTTTTCTTTTTGACATGTTCTTTCCAGCGCAGTTTTGCATCCTCCAGGGTCATGGGATACTTAGCAGTAGCATCGAGATACTTAGCAATATTCGCGTGTGGTATTTGTTGATTATTCATGAATACCGGGAAGTATTGTGGCTTTTTATTGGTGAAGTCAATGTCAATTCTAATGAATGACATGATATGTTGTTCTCTTGTGTTATTTTCCATTGATTTTAGTCTCTCTTCAGTATAATATAAGTATTTACTACCATTCTTTAGCCAGCTAGATGTAATTATGTTTCGTTAACTCCCAGATCTGTATTTTTGACTACATACTTACCGTTTTTTTTTTAAATCATTTACCATATTTCATCAGCTTCCTCTTCCTGTTTGTTTTACTAACAGCTGATATTGATGATCAGGAAGACATTTAAAATAAAATTCGTATTTTTCTAAAATCCCTCTTAATGTTGTCCAAGTAACAGAAGTTGTTTGTTTTCGTCTTTGAATTATCTACTAGTAATATATCCTGTGTGATTACTGATTAG
The DNA here is from genome assembly GCA_949316385.1 of Globia sparganii. Classification (NCBI taxonomy): domain Eukaryota; kingdom Metazoa; phylum Arthropoda; class Insecta; order Lepidoptera; family Noctuidae; genus Globia; species Globia sparganii. The sequence goes on from OX438664.1 coordinate 22,873,051, forward strand.
TTTTGAAGGCGATATATTTATAACGCGTTCATCATTTCCTTAAATCGATCAAGCTTCATAGTTTTTATTTTTAACTTTGACCTTATGCCGCAAGTTATTATTTTATGGTATTTTTATTGAACGTAGGTTTTATCACTATCAAGGTTATCTACCTAAATAATGACGTAATAACAGTGAAATATCAGCGAATATTTCGCTGTCACGTCGTCTTGCAAAAACTAACTTATCATATTTATATTAGTTGTTTTACGTAACATATTGTCATAACTCATAACATAACACATTGCTTGAGCTATTGACCCGCGATGCTATCAGAATTTGAATTAACAATACAATTAACCTGATATGATAATGTTAGCAATTGATTTCTAATATTTTACGATAGCTGGTTGGCTTAATGAACCGAATGCAGCTTCTCATGTTCAAATATTCTTATAACAATTATTCAAGTCGTGCGTAATCCACGAGAACTTACTGCCGACAAATTGCTCTGCAGTTTGGCAGGTGTTATGTTAAATTATAAATGTAATATTATGGATTTAATAAATTAAAAACAAAAAAAGTTTTGAATAAGTAATGTTATTTGTTTGATTAAGTTAGATTACCCCAGTGATCAGAATTAAAGGTCAAAACACTACATGATTAAATTAAAATACTTAAATAAAATTTAAGGAGAAATGACGAATATAAAAATCACATAGTACATAGTATAATGACATACTTATTGTATAGTGACGCATGCACGTTGAGTTTCACGAGAAATACGGTAATCAGTCTTCTAAAATAATAGGCCAATTTACAACGCCGAAAGTACTGAATGAATCCGTGCCATAAAAGCTACAGTTGGTTGAAAACACACGTAAATCATAGGTAACGAGTGGGACGATCATTTGCAACAAACTTTGACGAAATGTCAGACCTGTTTGCGACTATGACGTATTCGTGTCAATAAACAACGAAACAGTCACAGGTAGGCATGAATTCAGTTGAAAACATGAGAATTTGGGGTGCGGAGGTGAGAAAATAGAAAACGAAATGTTATACCTACGGTCATACTAAGTATGCAAGACAACACGCCAGGTACTTAGGTGAAGCATTGCGCAGTATATTATTATAATAATATTATATAACGCAACTTATACCACCTCTAGAACTAGGTACTGTTGTGTGAGTTATCATGTTTATATACATAATACAGTGTATATTATACACACTACTATGTTAGTTGTGTAATCGTTAAACTAAATCTACAATATCTACCGAATACAGCAGTGCTATTCTGTAAAAATCTCACCATGAAAATTAAGGTGAAGTGAGCTGTCACTCCACCTGATGTTAGGGATTGCCTCCATTGATAGCTCACTTCACGCTCACTTGACCTATGTTATTACGATGAGATTTTTACAGAATCGAGAGGCAGTTCTCGTGAAACAATATTTCTTCTATTGGCATTGGTCTACAGTCTGGTGGGTACGATAGGTTGTTCGGTAGATGGGTCAGTTTTAGCTTGGACATTATGCTTTCGATTTTCTCATAACCACTATATTTTCTAATTAGGTTAGTTTTAAATCTGTTAGTACTAGTCCTCTTTTAGAAAAATTGTGGTAAAGACCAGAAAAAAAAGCTAAAAAACAAATAGGTAAAAAGGGAAAAAGTATGTGCTTTGGTTTCACTACTTATAACACTACTATTGATTAATTAGGTACCAATACATATTATTATGTTTACTCATGAGACGACTATGTTATCAAAAGTAAAACAACTAATTAAATATAAGTTTTTCAATACTCGTCTCATAAACTACATTAAGTGCAGTAGTAATGTCGTCATTTCCCAGCGGAATATTCCGCCTAGTGAGTCGACCCTTGGGTCAGTTATCTTCTCTGTGACGAATCATCAGGGCTGAGGCACGTCCGACATGGCATTTTGTGAAGATTAATTATTGGTACCCATTAAATTCTTATGAAAGTAGTAGCTCTATCTCTATGTTAAAAACCCCGAAAATTATTTGTTAATATAACAGCGGCATGACCATCTTTATCCCAATTTACTTAGAAACGATGCTGCACGTCTTCTTCTTCCTTAAATCTCTACTTACTTGCCGTGATTTCATAATTCTTCGTTGCCAAATCATATTCTGCCAGTTCCTCCAACTTTGTTTCGGTCTCTTTTTACCGACTTCACAAAAAGGAGGAGGTACTATGTTCGGATGTTTGTATATATTTTTTTTTTGTATGTTTGTTCATCGAATACTCCGCCAATTGTTGACGGATTTTCAAAATTCTTTTTTTGTTCGAAAGTAGATAGTTCTGAGGTGGTCCCATTGTCACCAAGTTAGGATCTGATGATGGGATCTTAGAGAAATCGAGGGCAACCCTCAAATTTTATAGGCTCACTTATTGCTTTTCGCATATTTTATGAAGTATCTTTTGTATTTGCGTATGGTTGTCACCATCACAGGTAGCTGAGCTGATGATGGAAGGTACAACTCCTTAACAGTAAGAAGTTACTCGAACAGACAAGGACAGTTTTAGTAAATTGTTTTGATGTTTGATAGGGCATTTGCCACATTTGGTCTCATGATCATCAAGTCATGACCTGATGCTGCAGTCAGGATAGTCTGCAGAGTACCTAACTCCTCGACAACTAACAGCAGATATATCGTGTTTAGGCTCATTGAAAAGGGCTCGATGTGTGGATAAACGTACTGTTAATGAGAAACACCGAAGTACCTACACAGAGACTTGATGCTGATGCCAGGAGCATCAGAAAAAGTACAAACCTTGAAATTATAGCACCGTAGTCGTGTTTGGGCTCATTTTAAACAGGACTAAATTTTAAGGTCAATGCAATGTTGACATAAGTCTGGCCTGATGCTGCCTGGCAGCATCAGGCCAGACTTATGTCAACATTGCATTGAACTTATCAGCGGGATCCTGGAGAAATCGAAGGAACTCTTCAAATATTATAGGCACACCTATAGCGATTCGGGTATTATTTATACTAACTCGTGCATTTGCTTTCGGAAAGCAAAATTTAGTGAAGTAAAACTGATGATGAAGACCACAGATGGCCACCGGGACTACTCAATAATAAGTATTTCACAGGTTGCGATTCGATTACTTTAATATGGTTGCTAAACAATTTATGCTCGTCACAATGCGAATGGTGAAATGGAGCTGATGGTAGAGTACCAGGAGAACTCCTCAACAATTAACGTCCCTGTATCGGGAAAAGTAATATTTTATAAAAGGCGATGAGCTTGATGCATTATAAACAGTCCCACTAAAAAGCGAGAAATAAAAACTTTTTAACAAAAAAAAACCGACTTCTATAAAAAACACTACAAAGTGAAAAATAACTTTGATTTCGGAAGTCGGTGGCAATAAACTAAAATACAGATCCAAAGACACCGACTTCCGAAATCAAAGTTATTTTTCACTTTGTAGTGTTTTTTATAGAAGTCGGTTTTTCTAATAGCCATCCAAATTCATACTAAGCTCTTTTCGCACCTTCAGAATAGTAGTGACCTAACTCAAAAATCTAAGAAATCGAGTTACGATCATCTTAAAAGTGCGTACCTTTTAGTGATCCTCTATGATCGTAACTCGATTTCTTAGATTTTTGAGTTCGGTCACTACTATTCTGAAGGTGCGTTTTGTCACATGTTCCTCTTTTTACCGACTTCACAAAAAGGAGGAGGTACTATGTTCGGATGTTTGTATGTTTTTTTTTTTTTTTTTTGTATGTTTGTTCATCGAATACTCCGCCAATTGTTGACGGATTTTCAAAATTCTTTTTTTGTTCGAAAGTAGATAGTTCTGAGGTGGTCCCATTGTCACCAAGTTAGGATCTGATGATGGGATCTTAGAGAAATCGAGGGCAACCCTCAAATTTTATAGGCTCACTTATTGCTTTTCGCATATTTTATGAAGTATCTTTTGTATTTGCGTATGGTTGTCACCATCTCAGGTAGCTGAGCTGATGATGGAAGGTACAACTCCTTAACAGTAAGAAGTTACTCGAACAGACAAGGACAGTTTTAGTAAATTGTTTTGATGTTTGATAGGGCATTTGCCACATTTGGTCTCATGATCATCAAGTCATGACCTGATGCTGCAGTCAGGATAGTCTGCAGAGTACCTAACTCCTCGACAACTAACAGCAGATACAGAGGGCTCGATGTGTGGATAAACATACTGTTAATGAGAAACACCGAAGTACCTACACATAGACTTGATGCTGATGCCAGGAGCATCAGAAAAAGTATAAACCTTGAAATTACAGCACCGTAGTCGTGTTTGGGCTCATTTTAAACAGGACTAAATTTTAAGTTCAATGCAATGTTGACATAAGTCTGGCCTGATGCTGCCAGGATTATCAGCGGGATCCTGGAGAAATCGAAGGAACTCTTCAAATATTATAGGCGCACCTATAGCGATTCGGGTATTATTTATACTAACTCGTGCATTTGCTTTCGGAAAGCAAAATTTAGTGAAGTAAAACTGATGATGAAGACCACAGATGGCCACCGGGACTACTCAATAATAAGTATTTCACAGGTTGCGATTCGATTACTTTAATATGGTTGCTAAGCAATTTATGCTCGTCACAATGCGAATGGTGAAATGGAGCTGATGGTGGAGTACCAGGAGAACTCCTCAACAATTAACGTCCCTGTATCGGGAAAAGTAATATTTTGTAAAAGGCGATGAGCTTGATGCATTATAAACAGTCCCACTAAAAAGCGAGAAATAAAAACTTTAACAAAAAAAAAACCGACTTCCATAAAAAACACTACAAAGTGAAAAATAACTTTGATTTCGGAAGTCGGTGGCAATAAACTAAAATACAGATCCAAAGACACCGACTTCCGAAATCAAAGTTATTTTTCACTTTGTAGTGTTTTTTATAGAAGTCGGTTTTTCTAATAGCCATCCAAATTCATACTAAGCTCTTTTCGCACCTTCAGAATAGTAGTGACCTAACTCAAAAATCTAAGAAATCGAGTTACGATCATCTTAAAAGTGCGTACCTTTTAGTGATCCTCTATGATCGTAACTCGATTTCTTAGATTTTTGAGTTCGGTCACTACTATTCTGAAGGTGCGTTTTGTCACATGTTCCTCTTTTTACCGACTTCACAAAAAGGAGGAGGTACTATGTTCGGATGTTTGTATGTTTTTTTTTTTTTTTTTTGTATGTTTGTTCATCGAATACTCCGCCAATTGTTGACGGATTTTCAAAATTCTTTTTTCGTTCGAAAGTAGATAGTTCTGAGGTGGTCCCATTGTCACCAAGTTAGGATCTGATGATGGGATCTTAGAGAAATCGAGGGCAACCCTCAAATTTTATAGGCTCACTTATTGCTTTTCGCATATTTTATGAAGTATCTTTTGTATTTGCGTATGGTTGTCACCATCTCAGGTAGCTGAGCTGATGATGGAAGGTACAACTCCTTAACAGTAAGAAGTTACTCGAACAGACAAGGACAGTTTTAGTAAATTGTTTTGATGTTTGATAGGGCATTTGCCACATTTGGTCTCATGATCATCAAGTCATGACCTGATGCTGCAGTCAGGATAGTCTGCAGAGTACCTAACTCCTCGACAACTAACAGCATATACAGAGGGCTCGATGTGTGGATAAACATACTGTTAATGAGAAACACCGAAGTACCTACACATAGACTTGATGCTGATGCCAGGAGCATCAGAAAAAGTATAAACCTTGAAATTACAGCACCGTAGTCGTGTTTGGGCTCATTTTAAACAGGACTAAATTTTAAGTTCAATGCAATGTTGACATAAGTCTGGCCTGATGCTGCCAGGATTATCAGCGGGATCCTGGAGAAATCGAAGGAACTCTTCAAATATTATAGGCGCACCTATAGCGATTCGGGTATTATTTATACTAACTCGTGCATTTGCTTTCGGAAAGCAAAATTTAGTGAAGTAAAACTGATGATGAAGACCACAGATGGCCACCGGGACTACTCAATAATAAGTATTTCACAGGTTGCGATTCGATTACTTTAATATGGTTGCTAAGCAATTTATGCTCGTCACAATGCGAATGGTGAAATGGAGCTGATGGTGGAGTACCAGGAGAACTCCTCAACAATTAACGTCCCTGTATCGGGAAAAGTAATATTTTGTAAAAGGCGATGAGCTTGATGCATTATAAACAGTCCCACTAAAAAGCGAGAAATAAAAACTTTAACAAAAAAAAAAACCGACTTCCATAAAAAACACTACAAAGTGAAAAATAACTTTGATTTCGGAAGTCGGTGGCAATAAACTAAAATACAGATCCAAAGACACCGACTTCCGAAATCAAAGTTATTTTTCACTTTGTAGTGTTTTTTATGGAATACGGTTTTTTTTTTTGTTAAAAAGTTTTTATCTCCGCATCACATGCCCAAACCACGACAATGTTACATTCATCATCATCATCATCAGCCTACAGTAGTCCACTGCTGGACATACGCCTCTCCTATTATAGCGTATCATTTATATTAATAAAATGCAGCGAAGCCTCTGCATCAAATCCATTCGCCTTTTACTTGATAATTTTTTTGGGAACAAGATATATAAAGACAACCCTACATATTATCAGCTGGTATTCTGCTAGGTCAATCGTATGAGGACGTAGAAGATTACGCGGCAAACACACTGCGTAACGTCGTCACACGTGACTACTTGTGATCACTTGTAGGCCTATAAATATTTACTGTGTCTGAGATCATTAGAGTCATAGCAATTCAATGTTTGGCATAAGTTCCTGTCTGTTCTTGTGAGTGTCGTCATATTATATGTCTGATGTTTAATTAAGTACTGAGGGCGTTTGTTTATTGATATATTTTGAATGTGTCACTGTCATTATGACCTCATTGTAAAATTAATGTTGGCTGGAACTCTTTACTCAACTGGATCTTGGTTTATCTTTCACAATAAATAAGTACTTAAATTATATAAATTATTTCCTGAAACGGGGAGCCCATATTTTCAAGCCTGTTTTATTGCTTACAGATGAAGGAATAGCAATTACGTACAGAATAAGCCAACAACCTAAATAAGTATTGATAGAAGCCCTCTATGATAAAAGTTTGAACAGTATAAGTGTTTGTATCCACGCTATGGCACGAAGCGCGGGTAGACACGAAATGTCACTATTGTAATGTCAGCAGTCACAGGTCAAACAGGGTTCGTGTTCCGTGAAATGTAGATGTCGTGAGCTTTTCCTAAATGTGACATAATAAACGACATCATTGCCGGATCCAAGGTGTTCTCATCGCATAATTTAGCCGTGATTATATAATTCTCTCTAACTGCAGCTCAAAACTAACATACTAAGTTCGAAACCCAATTTATCCGTAAAATCAGAGGGGCAATTCTCGTAATTTTTAAGAACGTTCACAGTCTGATCTCAGTCTCAATCTGTCAAAAATACTTCAAATTTCCCTACATTTTGACAAGTTTTTGACATTTGTTTGTCGCTGAGATGGAACTGCGACTAGATTTTGAACGTTTTAAATTAGCAGAATTGGCCTACAGCTATAAGACTTTAAAATTTATAAATTAATTGATAGTAAAACCTTGTAGAATGTAAATTACTCTGTTAACATTTACTCTTACTGAAGCAAATGTTAACAGGGTAAATGTTGAAGTTCACACAAGAACGATGTTCGTGGCGTGACCGATTGAAAGCTTTTGGGGAACAGCGTGACTCGTCAGCCAGCGATGTGGAACAGCGGAACGACATGAAATGTCAATGTCGATCATACTGTGAGCGCAATTCTGTAACACAAGTTAAACTAAATGTTAATTTCTTTAACCCGGAAGCACGTCACAGACGTTTTTGTAGTTCGTCCACTGTTCTAACAAGGGTGAAGGAAAATATCGTGAGGAAACCGCCATATCCTAGAACCAAAAATATCGAAGAGATATGACATCCATCAACCTACACTAAGGCTGCGTGGTAGATTACGGCCCATTTTTTGTCATAGATTGGAGGCCTAAGAGATGATAAAAGAGCCTAGTGCTAGCTAGGACGTCCATCGTAACTTAGTCTTCCAAGCTACCAACTTGCTGATTATTCTTTAATGACGGCATGAGCTGAAAATTCTCATGTAACTCGTGACGACAAGAAAAAAGAAGATGGTGAATACGTCTTCTTCTCTCGTTTGGGTCTGATTTTACAGTAAAACAATTCGTTATCCGAGCCTCTAGTACAATGGCTCCAATAAAAGGCGCTCGTTTTGATAAATTTAAAAATAATCCAGTGTTACGTGACAGAGGCCACGCAACTAATAAATTATATTTAATTTCCTCGGCTGTCAACATATTAAATAGGCCGAGCTAATGATACGACACATGTTATTTGTTTTGATGCAATCCTTTACATTATTATTATAAAAATGTAAGTTAATTTGATGTCAGTTAGTCGCTTGGTTTTCTTTATTTTTATTGGGTGCAAGCAATTAGCCGGCCCACCTGAAAGGCAATTCTTATTTTCCTACATTTTTGACAAAATTTTGGCATTTGTTTGTCGCCGAGATGAGACTGCGATTTGACTTTGAACGTATTAAATTACGAGAATTGCCTTCTTATTGTAAGCGGTCAGACTCAAGAGCCACCTGTAGAAATCTACAATATTATGGAAGACCTGACAGTTGCTTTACCATTCTAAAGACTTGAGCTGAAATTTTTCAAGTGTATCTAATTACAGCGGCACTCATATCCGTTAAACTGGAACACATCATAGGTGCTTGACTGTAGAAATTAGTATTTATAATTTTTAAAACAAAAGTTTCTAATTGATATTCAAAATCAGACCGGAATAAATCCATAGAATTCCACTTGTACACCTTACATCACATTATTTCAGGAAGTCGTACTAAGACATATGAGCAGTAACATTCATTTGTGAACATTACCGTCCATTACACTTTATTGTCGTGCATTAGCCCAAATGCACGTCCGTTGTTACACCCATACATCCGTCAAGACAATTCTAACTATTACTCTGAGCTAGATGCGCCAGCGCAGCCGAAACTCGTCGAACTTACGAACGACCTTAAGCACAGTAGGCCAACTAATCTATATTTCATGTTTTGTTAACGTATGTCGTATAAATGAACAATAGGATTGTAATGTTCTAAAGCTATATCCATACTAATATTATAGTCTATAGTTACTGTTTTGTGAGAGGGGCCCGTGGCTAAATAATAACAGCCGCACAGGTTGATCATCCAGGTTATGTTACGCTTGCCGCGGTTGGTCTGTGGATGGGTGACCATCTTTACATACCGAGACCCCTCCGTGCCTCGGAAAGCACGTTAAGCCGTTGGTCCCGGCTGTCATTCGTGGATCTTTGACTGTCGTTATGGGTAGTCAGAAGCCCGAAAGTCTGACAACCAGTCTTAGCAAGGGGTATCGTATTACCCAGTAACTGGGTTGTCAAATAGGCAGTCGCTCTATGTATTCAGCTGCATCAGGTTAGACTGGAAGCCGACTCCAACATATTTGGGAAAAGACTAGGCAGATGATGAGTTACTCTTTTGTTACCTTTCACCAGACAACGGTAAAGATGATACAACCGAAGTCATATGGAGTTTAGAAGCCAAGCCACTTTATACATAGGTACCATCAGCAACCTTTTACTGATGTTGTACTCTCCTCTTAATACAGGTAACTAACTCTTAGCAGTTGTTGAACCGCTTGATGAAGCGTAGTCGATCAATCTGGATCATAAAAACAGTATAGTAGTATCGTATCGTGTGCGTGCGCACTTGCGCAGCGCTTTCTAACACCGCTCGCGTGACTGTGCCTCTCGGGCGTGCACTCCGCTAATTTGCGTTAGGCTCTGTACTATTTGCTGATTTTGTGGCGAAAAGTTCGTTGCATGTTTCAAGATTTATGTTCGTTGATTAGCAATAACCAGCTGATTGGGTAAAGCCTTTGTAGAGCAACGAGATGTTTTAAATACCAAAACTGCTATAGCAACAGCTGGCGTTACAAATCCAGTAATGTTTAGAACGGTAGTGCAGTCTTTAGCAGAAACTTGATAATCACATGCCAGTACCTTCAGATTATAATTTTATGGATTAGGTAGGAATAGTAATTTCCAAACACCGTGACTACCGTTATCCTCATTTTGCGTGTTCCGTCCACACTTTAGTTTAATGATGGTGGCACACGACAAGGGGCTATCCGTTCGCCGATGGGTGGCGGAAACAACACCGCTCCACACAAATTGCTAAGAACATTAATAGTCTTCGCGTGAAAACTAAAATATTAGTCCTGAACATTATATAAACTTGTTATTTGTTTTTAACCGACTTCAAAAAGGAGGAGGTTATCAATTCGGTTGTATTTTTTTTTATGTTTGTTACCTCAGTACGCCGTCATTTATGAACCGATTTGGAATTTTTTTTTTATTTGAAAGGATATGCTTCAAGATTGGTCCCATTCTTGTCAAAATCCAGTTCTGATGATGGGATCCATGAGGAATTAGGGAACGCCTCAAATATTATAGGCATACATATAGCAATTTTGGTATTTTCATCAACATGTCAAGCATTTGCATTCAAAAAGTATAATTTAGTGAAGTGGAACTGATGAAGGAGACCACAGATGGCCACAGGAACTCTTCAATGATAATAAGTATTTCACAGGTGGCGATAAGATATCTCGATTAAGATAGTTAAGCGACTATGACGAAGCAAATTTAAATAAATGGTTCTGACGAAAATGGTACCATCAAACCGATCTGATGATGAAGCTGGAAGGTAGGTACCGGAACTTCGTAATAAAACCATGTATTCTAGCCGTGTTTGGGCTTATTGGAATTGTCATGAGATGCACTCTGACTATAAAAAGTAAAAAATAAAAACTTTTTAACAAAAAAAAACAACCGACTTCAAAAAAAAAAACACTACAAAGTGTAAAATAATTTTAATTTTGGAAGTCGGTGGCAAAAACGTAAATACAAAACCAAAGACACCGACTTCCGAAATTAAAATTATTTTACACTTTGTAGTGTTTTTTTTTTTTTGAAGTCGGTTGTTTTTTTTTTGTTAAAAAGTTTTTTTTATTATACGGGTGTTTCGATAAACCAACCAAACACGGACTCGTATTCTCAATTGCGAAATAATGTTAGGTATTTTTCAGTGGCCGTCTACAAAAACTTTTAGTTTTTGGTTAGAATCGGCATCTCTTTCTTGTCTACTTTTATACACCACTGAATATTTAAATTCACTACTTGCCACATTACACTAAAACATTTTTTAAATTCTCATTGAGTAATCCTCCAACACTTCTTAGTTTCACCTTCAATAATAACATCTTAAACACTCCAGCCGTACATTCGTCTGTACCTACCATTAGGTTTGCGTTATCGGAACAATCCAGTTCTTTATTCCACCGTGGAGGATAGAAATGTGTCTGTGACGTGCGTCACGCTAGCCGCCAGCCACGGAAACCGCTCGCGTGACCGCCAGCGTGCAGCGTAGGCTTGGCACGCAACACGCGAACCCGCTACTGTATGCATTAGACTGCTTGAATCATCGGGAATGCCAGTTTTTGACTTCGTTAAATGCTTTTTGACGGGAAATTAGCAGTATTGTGTGTAACAGCCTGTATAAATGGCCAGTCTTGAATTCAATGCAAAGCCTGAATAAAACTTAGATCTGAGTCTCAGTTTAATGTCTTATATCAAGTATAATATGGTTTGCGTTTATTGCAATGCCGATGACCTTAAAATATAAGAGCTACCAGACATACCTATGTGATGATGGCATCTCACGAACTTCTTGCACAACAATACAGGACGCGGAAATAAGAGACTAAAGGCTAAAGGTTTCTCTGACAGATATCATCTAAAACTTAGATCCCAGATAAGCTTCTGCAAAAACAATAGCTTCAAAAAACCCGCTTCGCACTCCCACAAGGCAGGAGGCGACGAACAAAGAAAATTAATTAAAGCACTGGAACTGATTAGGCGTGAACGATGTGACTGGTGTCACAAACACGTGGTCTCATGAATACCTCGTGAAATGCCTATTCAGTGGCAAGTCATTAGGCTATTTGTAGAACAATTGAATTATGTATAAGAATTTACTGTATGTGTGGTCCTCAAATACCCACTAAGTTAAAATTTTCCCAGGGTCAACATCTGCCTAGTCTTTTCCCAATTGTTAGGGTCGGCTTTCAGTCTAACCGGATGCAGCTGAATACCAGTATTTTTAATACAGTTGCTCAAAAAGTGGCGTATTGCAGGGACGTATAGGGTTCGGGATGTGGGCTATTACATACTCGTGCTTTTTTTTTACCTTTCCCGAACTCGTGCGTTCTCTTTCCCAACTGTCAAAATAATGTCTATTAAAAAGAAAAACCAACCATGAAGTTTTTACTAAAAAAATTCATAGAAGTTTTTATGATTCATGCAAATACGTATATTTCTAAAAAGAAGCTACTAATTTGTTTTAATATCAGATTTAATGATTTGATTGAATAAGTTAGATTAGGTTTCATTTCATTTCATCTCATTAAATTTCATTTTCATTTCATATCAATAAAAAAATCCTACTGAAGACTTGGCTGTATGGGCATAGTTCCCTTTGCCTACTAGAATGGGTGAAGAAAAAAAAATCTCTGCTTATATTCTGCGGTTGGCGCCATTTTTCAAAAATTTTCTTTGCGAGTTTTAGTTGTTTGTTGCACAAAATGAGTAATTTCGACCCTAGTTTTTTTTTAACTAACACCACCTAATTTTATTAAATTGCTTTATTTTTTCGCAACTGTATTAAAAATTGTCGTTCAGTACACGTGCGAAACCGTCATTGCAACTTGTTCCGACTGTCAACCCTCGCCTTCGGCTGCACCTCGGCTCGGGTAGACATTTGTCGGAACTCTTTGCAATGACAACCTTTCCGCACTTGTAATGAAATATACTATTTACATGGAGCGACTGCCCATCTGACCTCCACAACGGACCAACGGCTTAATGTGCTTTCCGAGGTATGGAGGGGTCTTAGTATGTGAAGATGGTCACACATTCACGGACCAACCGCGGCAAGCGTAGCTTAACCTGATCGAGCCGTGCCGCTGTTATTACTTAGCCACAAACCCCTCTCAAGCCTCTCATTTATGATTTTCTCAGGGTGTTATGAACATTAAGGTGCAGCGCAGACGACAGACTATCCGTGACGCACTTTTTAGTCTGTGAAAATAGAACCTATGCCATTATATGCAGTAACGCACACGACGCGCAAAAAGTCCGGCGCACAAAAAATCCGTGTAATTCGGGCAGACCGCGCCGCGCCGCGCCGCGCCGCTCCGCACAAAAAGTCTGTGAAAAAAATGGAACGTTTGCTTCAACGCGCGCTAACGCAGACGGCGCCAGTGTGACCATTTGTGGCAGATTTCTGCCATTTTGGCAGATTTCGCTCCTAAATTTTGACTGTGGCAGATCATGCTGACAATTTATAAAAGTGGCAGATTTCGGCAGATTTAAAATATTTCAAGAAAATCCACACTATTTAATTAAAATTTTCAAGGAATTAATCTTTTTTCAATGTTTACATCAGGTTTTCGATAAAATTAGATTACAAATGATTTTATCGAACTGGAAACTTCTGTTTCATGGCCAAATCATACGGGAATTTCACAAAAATAAGGAAAAAGTTCCTAATTTTTGGGTAACAAAAGAGGGGATTAAAGAAATTTCATTGAGTTCGTTGTGTATTTTGTAAGGCAAATTTTTGGCGCCAAGTGTGGCAGATTTTGGCAGATTTTTTGCCCAGTCTGTGGCAGATTCGCCATTTATAAGATGGTCACACTGGACGGCGCACACTTTAGTCGGCAATCTGCATTTGCTAGGGGTGGACGTAACGCACGCGATCTATTATCATGGCGCGATTTATTATCAAAATAATACTTCGCGATCTCTGCACGATTTCCATAGCGTCTACGTCCCTACAGCTCTGCCGACAGAATGATCGAAGATGTGCCTCGTGTGCGTTGAGTCTGTGAAAAATCCGCGACCGACTTTTTGCGCGCCATGCAGACTTTTTGTGCGCCGCAGACTCGATCGCACAAAAAGTGTGCCGTCTGCGCTGCACCTAAATAATCTTAGAATAAAACGTATAAGTACCTAAAGGCGTGTCTTTGCTGTGATACTCTTAATTTCTAATGTATACTTGTAAAGCGGGCCCTTTAAACTCTTAACCCTTCAAAACCATTGTTCTCCCCTAGCAACATAATTATCAGTAACAAAAGGTCCAAGGAGTTATTTCTCTTTTACTACGTTTTCTACTCCTGCGCACTAAATGTTATCAAAAGCATAATATCAACAGTACCTTTACAGAGCTCGCCCGAACTGTTACTGTACGGTACATTACCGTTAGTACTTTTTGCCTTTTCTCCAAGTCCACCTAAGTTTTTAAAACCTTCGTTGGAGCAGCGGCTGTAACTTTTACAATCGCATTTACTTTTTATTGACGTCATTCTCAGGTTTAACTTTAACAATGGAAGCTATTACCATTGTTCGGATCTTTTGGTGCTTTTTGATAGTTTTTTGTGATTGGATTTCATGGTATTGCTTCAATTTTATCTACCTAAGCCGCTTATCAATTGTTTTTGCTTCATTGAATTGAATATAACCTTTTATAAGTCTCCGTTCTTTTAGTTCCATGATTTTTACCAGAAATAGAGAGAACGATTGATATCTGCGCTTAAAACTACGTACAATAACAATTTAAACGTCACCACTGCGATCTGCAGTTTTTAAAAACGATAAAATCCTCGGTATTATTATTCAGTCGCAGTCTGCAAATTATGCATGCCAGTATTGTACTTCATGTCAAACAATACCATGAGTAATAATACGCGTCTCTTTGTTGCAGGTAAGATGGAGGAAACCCTTTGTGCCTGTTCTCTGCCTCCTTTCATTGCACCCTTCCTTTCTGCTCCCCTCCTATTTGGTTTGTTTTCGACCAACTCAAGAGTTGTTCTCGTAGAGCCCTTATCACATGGCTTAACAGATGCAAGGTAAATATTGTTGAGGAAGTATTAATTAATACAACCAAGTTATACTACATTTTAGTTGCAAATGCAAAAATACAATGTTCTGCATCTACACCTGTTTGGTATTCTTTTTGTAGACGCTTTTAATCAATTTGTATCTACCCAGTATGGAAACAGGTGCATTGTCATTCAAAACAGGATTAGTGTTGCTAGGATAAAAGTGGTCTGTTTAAAGTTAAAACTGTTCATTCGAAACCAAAGAGAATTTTAATTCTTGACAATCTAATATATTGAAACTCTTTCGGCAGCCACTAGGATCGATTTTTTTTTAGTATCTTTCTGATGTCTAGTTTCTCGTCTACTTATAAATCAAGTGGATTAACTGCAAACAAATAAGAATTTGATTGTATTAAAAATAAAACACATTTAAAATTTTGCGTTTTAGTGTTTAAAACCAAACTGATTCAGTTATAATTTTAAAGAAAAACAAAATTTTACAGGAACTTTTTTATTCGTTTCCTATTTAAAAGCAGTGGAAAAATAAACAACAATTAACAAAAAATACGAAACTGTGGTCAGAATTTTTAAGTTTGCCCTTAACTTTCACAACAATGTTGGGACACACTGGGGAGCTGTGACTCATAGGAATGGTCTACGCTACGAAGTTTAGCCTCGCGGAAGAGAAAATTTGACCACGGTAAATATTTTTCTATAATTTATACAGAGTGTTAACGTTTCCCTTTGAATGTGCAATAGGCCTTTAATAATATACAACAGTTGAATGTTATACATTACTAGCGACCCGCCCCGGCTTCGCACGGGTGCAATGCTGATACTAAATACACTACATATAAACCTTCCTCTTCAATCACTCTATCTATAAAAAAAAACCGCATCAAAATCCGTTGCGTAGTTTTAAAGATTTAAGCATTCAAAGGGACAGACAGAGAAAGCGACTTTGTTTTATACGTTTTATACTATGTAGTGATGTCTTATTAATTAGACCTTAAAGCAATTAAATAAAGAAGAGATAACTAGCACCAATTTCAGAATTTGGTACTTTTTGGTAATTTTTTTTGTCATAGTCGACGTGTGATGTTCTGAAATTAGGAACAAAGTTAGTATTAACTTAATCATTACTTTCAGCTGTTTTGTATTTATGAAAATTAGGATATACGTATGTATAAATTCAATTTAATAGTGGTTGGGGTACTTATTTCTTACAAATAGGTCGCATGATCAGGGTTCAAAATTCAACGTTGAATTCCAAGTCACTCTGTACTTTACCGGCGGTGTCACGTTCCCCCTTGAGTCACGTTTCTTTTCGCTCAGCCAAATGAGATGTGTTTGCTGTCCAAAACAGGTCCGCGAAGGTCGACCGCTTCGTACATGTTCACGACCGAACGTTGCTTGAGACTTTGAGAGCCATTGTCAAGTATCTATTCATTCTGATGTTATAATGTGAAACAGGAACCATGAACAAAAATATCAGAACATTTAACCTCTTATGTATAGGTATGCTAATCGTTTCATAAAATGAAACGGTCTTTTAGTCGACTGGTCTCGTCAGGGTCAATTAGTCCACTCGCAGGGGGCTATGCGTATAAATTCATAAAACTTATTTGTAATCTCAACCTGCCCATGATTTACGGGAGCACAGAGCACGATTCCTTTTAAGCGTAGCGTCGTCGTTGGACCGGTCGTTGGCTTACAAAAAGCTCTGTGAATGTATTGCTCTGGCACAAACGGTGGGAAGCTTCTCACGACTCTTCGGGGAACTGGCTTGGCATGGCGAATGCTGAGAGGTATGAGTCTCTGACTAATGATCTTTCATGCAGCTGTGCCAACCAACCACCACCTCTTCAGCATAAGTCTGACTTGCCCCTTCCGGTGTTAGCTCTTCCAGCAGAGACCACACAGGTAAATAAATCTATATTTTTTTGTGACGAATTAGGTTCTGGCTTTGGAAAAATCTTACTCAATTACCTTAGCCATAGTTTTACCAATCATAGTTACCATAACATAAGTTTTAAACAAATGATTAAAAGAATTGCCAATACAAACCTGGATAATTATTCTACAATGGTTTTGCTATTAGGTAACAGCACTGGTATTACCACAAAGGACCTAGTGGATGGTGTCAACACCTTATTAAATTTAAACATAGGTAAGATAATGTTGTGTGCTTTTCCTTACTCTGATACTTTATCATATAATGAAAATAATTATATTTTTAAGTTGAATAGAACTATTCACAAGCTGACATGTTATCATAGTGACAAATTATTGTATTTTGACACTAACAAGTTTGTTAGTGGTTTTAAGTTAACTCAGAGAACTTTATCTCTGTCTGGGGAATGTAGACATCTGATTGCTATGTTGATAGCATATAATATTAACGAGGTTATAGCTAATATAACAAATTCTAGGATTAGTGACGAGTCTGTGTTGCCTAGTTATACTAACAACATAGTGATTAATTATGAATTGTCATGTTGTACGAAGGAGGATCCACCTATAACACCAACATCCTTGGAGACCACTACTAGTCAGATAGGGCTCTCTCCTCCTGCTGGAACTTGTACGGGCAATCTAGACTCTCCAGTTGTAGTTGTGGAGGTCACTCCGGATAATTATTTAAACTAGTCAGTGAGACAACAGAAGTTACCCCTTTAAATAACCAATTATTATTACAGAATAATAAAAAGGTATCTTCTGGCAATATATTTAATAACACTAAAAAACCAAGGGGAGTGCAACATAATTTAAAATTATTTCATCAAAATATCCAAGGTTGCGCTTCCAAATTATTGGAAATAGAATTGTTTTTGGAAAACACCAAGTTTGATGTAATTTGTTTAACAGAGCATTGGCTGAAAGATCATCAAGTAATGTCAATTAATTATGAAAATTATTGTGTAGTTAGCCATTTCAGCCGAAAACGTATGATACATGGCGGGTCATTAATATTACTTAAAAATTCTATTAAATCGAAAGAACGAAAAGACATCGTCGGGCTGTCTGTTGAACACACCATTGAATTGTCCTGTGTTGAGCTTGATAAGCATGTTATAGTATGCGTATACAGACCTCCCAGTTACCAGAATCTATCTGTATTTGATTCTGTAATGGAAGATGTGTTAAAGAAACTTAGTACTAGTAGTAAATCAATAATCGTATGTGGAGATTTTAATATTAATTTATTGGAAAATAACTTGAATACTGTCAGATTGTTAAGCCTTTTTAGGTCATTTGATTTGTCAAATGTTTTTATTGAACCAACCCGAGTGACAGCTTCCTCTGCCACTTGTATAGATAATATTTTTTGTAATTGTGATTACTTACACAAACAAATTGTAAATAAGTTGCCGTCTGATCACAGTGGACAAACAATTACATTTAGCTCCTACATGCCGTTACAAAAAATTCAAATAAGGTTTAGGACAATTACATGTAAAAATTTGGAAAAATTAAATAATTCTTTGGCCAGTAAATTATGTGACCAGAATTTTAATAATATAGGTGACCCAAATGAGTTCTATGCCGAGTTCTTTTCACTGTTAAACGATCAGTTTAATAACACTTTTCCACTAAAAACTAAAAGCATTTACACAAAGTTTTTATTTAGTGACTGGGCGACTCCAGGTATTCGTAAAAGCAGGGAAAAACTTTTTGAACTTTATGGCTTAAAGCAACATTTGAAAAATGAAAACTTTCATCGGTATGTTGCAAAATATTCAAAAACTTTTAAAAGTGTGTGCCAAATAGCTAAAGCTCTTTATATTAGCAATAAAATAAAATCAGCTGATGATAAAATAAAGACTACCTGGCAAATAATAAATAATGAAACAGGTAGGAAAAAACAGCGTAATACTGAATTTAATTTAGAGACTGCACATGGCCCCATCAACTCAGATGTAGAAATAGCTCAGGAATTTGAAAATTTTTTTGCGAATATTCCCTTTAAAACTACTGAAGCTTTAAATTCATCCCCCACACTTTCTGCTGCCTTGCTTAAAAATAATGTAAAGCCATGCCCTTTGGAGTTTAGGTTTCAGCATACAAATCCCCAGGCTGTTATAAAAGCTTTTAAAGATCTTAAAATTAAATCAACAGAAGATCTCTGGGGAATGTCTGTAAAAGTATGTAGATCTCTCATAGAAACCATTGCGCCTTATTTAGCTTTCATATTTAACACCAGTGTTGATCAAGGAGTTTTTCCGGATCTTATGAAACATAGTAAAGTAGTTCCATTATTCAAATCCGGTGACAGTAAAGAACCCAACAATTATAGGCCTGTGTCGATTCTGCCAGTTCTCAGTAAGGTGTTTGAAAAGCTTATGCTCAATCAAATGTTACGTCACTTTAATAAAAATTCCATCTTTCATGAACACCAGTACGGTTTCACCAAAGGGCGTTGTACTACTGACGCCGGTGTTACCCTAATAAAGAACATTTTTAACGCCTGGGAAGAAGCACAAGATGCCATTGGAATCTTTTGCGACCTCTCTAAGGCGTTCGATTGCGTAAACCATGAGACACTTCTGATGAAACTGGAGCACTATGGGATTAGAAAAAAAGCACTTGATTTGCTAAGATCGTACCTGAAAGATAGAAAGGTTAAAGTTCAAGTAAACGGCATAAACTCATTAGGGTCTGAAATGACAATGGGCGTTCCTCAAGGTTCGATATTGGGTCCATTCCTCTTTTTAGTTTATATTAACGATTTACCCCAATTACTTCAAAATCAACCAAAGATGGTGTTATTTGCAGATGATACATCATTGATCTTTAAAATAGACCGACGGTCACAAAATCTTGACGACGTGAATAACTCTATTCTTCAGGTCCAAGATTGGTTTACGGTAAATAATTTAGTACTTAATGAAAAAAAAACCAAATGCATTAAATTTAAATTGCCTAATGTTAGAAGCAGCGAATGTGACATCATATTGAATGGCCAAAAACTAGAGTTTATTGATCAGACAGTTTTCCTAGGAATCACGCTAGACGAGAAATTACAATGGGGGCCTCATATAACATCTATTGCGGGGCGGCTAAGCTCGGCCGCTTATGCTGTTAGAAAGATAAGACAGTTAACAGATGTAGAAACCGCGCGTTTGGTCTATTTTAGTTACTTCCACAGTATTATGTCATATGGCATTTTACTGTGGGGTCGGGCTGCTGATATTGAATCCATTTTTATTTTGCAAAAGAGAGCTGTCAGAGCCATTTACAATCTACGTCGTCGTGAATCTCTTAGGGAACTATTTAAAAAGGTTAATATTATGACGGTACCTTGCCAATACATTTATGAAAATATTATGTATGTAAGAAAAAATCAACATCTTTTTAATAAAATAAGTGATAGACATAATTTTAATACTAGAAATAAAGATAAATTAGATCAACCTTTTTTCAGGTTATCTAAAGTGCAAACATCTTTTATGGGGTACTGTGTTAAATGCTACAACAAAATACCTTTTGATATATTACAATTAAATGAAAGAAAATTTAAAACTCATATAAAAAGTACACTTTGTAAACAAGGATATTACAAATTGGAGGATTATATCCAAGATAACAATGTTTGGAAACATGCTGGTCCTGCTCCATAGGACAATCTAGAGTCTAGACAAAATCAAACTGGTTGCTAATTTAATTTATACATACACATTTTTTTTTTTTTTTTTTTTTTTTTTTTTACATTGATTTTTACATTCTTTGACAAATGTAACTCACACACTTTTTAAAATACTAGTAAAATTTTTCAATCTTTGTAAATATGTGGACACCATGTATCTATCACATAATTGATTTACCAGTCTGTTATATTTTTAATTCTTTTACCATTTTTGGTAGACTAAATTTTATTTTAGGTGCATCGTCTTCACATATAATTATATAAACAATGTATACAAAAACTTGTAAAACATTTTAAAAGAGTAACGGTGGAGTTTCTTGCCCATTCTTCTCCACACGAAAACTACATTTTGGAATGGGCGACTAGAATCAATTCTATTTTTTCATTTTAAATTTTGACGTTCAAAAGTGCCTTTTAAGTGCCTATTTGAAATAAATGATTTGACTTTGACTTTGACATGCAACGCAACTACAGATAACCCCACCCTGCTCTATCTACGTCACTTGGTCTGCTATAAACAATATTAAAGTAATCTAAAGTCAAAGTTAGACAGTGTGAAATTTAAAACATGCGACAAATCGAAATGGGAGATTGTACTCATCATTATGAACAACTTTTACTATGGGACCAAACCTGAAATCGCGAAAAAAAACCAGCTGTTCCCTACATTTTATGTTCACATAACTCGTCAAAATGTAGGGAACAGCTGATTTTTTTTTTCACGATTGCAGCTTTGGTCCCTTAGTAAAAGTTGTTCATAGTGATGTGATGAGTACAATCTTCCATTTCGATTTGTCGCATGTTTTCAATTTCAACCTGTATATTTCCGGTTCTGACTATTATGTGATAATTGGTTACTACGAAAACATGCAAAAGGTTCAGTCATCATGATTTTATAATTGTTTTGATGAATAAGCAATATTCTTGAGAACAGCTTCTATATACTTAATTAGTATTATTTGGTTGAACGAACAGAAATGACTTCATCACGGTTGGAAACACCATACAATTGTCACGTTAAACATAGTACGTGGAACTTCTTGAATTGTCACGTTAAACATAGTACGTGGAACTTCTTGAAACATTATATGACTGTATCTGAAAATAATGTATTGCGCAATGTACACTTATGAAATATGCAAATTCTAACTTCCTGTGTCACTGTTAAGAGAACGATACGGAAATTAATACAGACATGTAAAAATACGGAGTTAAATTCATATGACGTAAAGCTTGGGAATCAAATGCTAAAATGAGACTATTGTCAGTCTGGAGAAAAAAGTCAGTGTTTCGGCGTGTAATTGATGTAAGATTTTCCACTTGGCTCACCTCGTACAATGGTCTGCGGGAACTGTTTAACATTTAGCGCATTCGCAGGCGCCCGCGCCGGTGTCGTCGCCTCGTGAGAACTCCACAGTCTTATGACTTTATTTCAACCTGTTGCCAACTCGTACAGTTATTTAGTTTTGCACTTTAATGTGCTCGCCAATGATTTTTGTATTTGAGTGTGGTTTCCTTTAGATAAAGATACATATAAAGATCCATTTATTTGTATAAACATGTGTAACATGGTACATAGATATGCACAACTGGATGGAAACGAGTTTAATATTGCTGGTTCAACATGTTTTGCCATATTTGACGTACAAAATAGTTTATAATATTTAATTGGAATTATAAATTAGGAGGTAATTAAATTATAGTCAAAATTCAATCAATTCTAATACATAATTAGTAATTACCTACAGTCAATACAAAAATATGGAAAAAAAATTAAAACAATAAAATTAATAAAACTTGAGGGGCCCGTGGCTAAATATTAACAGCCGCACAGGTCTATCCATCAGGTTAAGCTACGCTTGCCGCGGTTGGTCTGTGGATGGGTGACCATCTTTACATACCGAGATCCCTCCGTGCCTCGGAAAGCACGTTAAGCCGTTGGTCCCGGCTGTCATTCGTGGATCTTTGACAGTCGTTACACCCGTAACGACTGATTGTCAGACTTTTGGGCTTCTGACTACCCAGTCAGAAGCCCAAAAGTCTGACAGTCTTACCAAGGGGTATCGTATTACCCAGCAACTGGGTTGTGGAGGTCAGATAGGCAGTCGCTCCATGTAAAACACTGGTATATATTCAGCTGCAGCCAGTTAAACTGGAAGCCAACCCCAACATAGTTGGGAAAAGGCTAGGCAGATGATGACATATTCATAATTTCAGCCCGGAATCACTCACATGCTGGGTATAGCCACAGGGTATAGCCCTCCCCTTTCTTCTGCCATACTTCCCTGTTCTGTGCGTCTCTCATCGAGGTATTTCCTGCGACTTTGACAATATCGTCAACCCAGCGCGCTTTTGGACGGCCCTGGTTTAGTAAAAATATCTTTGTGGCAGAGCCCTAACTTGGTCTCCTTAAAAGTTATGACAATTTGGATGTTTTTTTAAGAAAATACCATTTGTAATAAAGTGGCAATTAGAGTAAAATGGGTACCCTCGTTTTAATCGTCATTAAATAAGCAAGTTTTTTTCAATACAGGGCAATTTTTTGGTAGTAAATTTTTTTTAAAGTAAGGTTATAAAGTTAAAAATCATTATTCGTGAGACTAAGGCCCGTATTACAGAACGTCACTCAGTACTCAAGCATTACATAAAACTAGTTTCAACCAATCAAATGGCTTGAATCTAGTTTTAAGTAATGCTTGAGTATTGAGTGATGACGTTCTGTAATACGGGCCTAAGATATTGAAAAAGTACCAATGCTCATAAATCATGGTGCCCACTGTCGTGGTGATGATATACAGTGTATCAGGTTAAACGATGGACATACTTTAAGGGAGTGTAGTACCCATGAAAATGAACAACTTTTGCTAAGAGATTAACACTGAAATCGAGAAAATAAAACCAGTCGCTCTATACATTTATGTTTGCCTGTGTATTGTCTCTGCATCACCCTAAGGTAGACTGGTAGAAAATACCCAAGGCATTAAGTCCGTCTTTGTACAGTTTTTACTTGTGCATAAAGTTTTAATAAATAAAAATGTAGGGAGCAGCTGTTTTTTTCTCCCTCAATTTCAGTGTTGGTCGCTTAGTAAAAGTTGTTCATTTTCATGGGTACTACGCTCCCTTAAAGTATGTCCATCGTTTAATCTGACATACTGTATATTTACATATATTTTTTTTTACTGCAAATAACCCCAACTTCGCCCTGTTTCGTTTGATCCACGGTTTTTTACCCACCCTGTTTAGTCGACAAGCGGGTATTTATTCGAAGGTGGGTTACGATCGATGCATTGATGCGTTTGGCAGTCCACGGTATTCTCAACAATCGTCTCCAGCACTACATCTCAAATGCATTATCCTTTGTCTTTCTCGGGCCAAAATCATCCATATTTCTACTCCTTGGAGAAAGATAGGCAACACTAGGTCTCGTATCAATCTGATCTTGGTTTTGATACCAATAATTCCCTTTTGAATCCCTTAATAATTAGCAATTTTTTTAGTTCTCTCTTGAATTAATTAAAATTCATTTTATTAAGGAAATTAGGAATTTTATTGTAAGTATATTAATGGGGCCATGCATATTATGCTTTTTCTTAGAAATGCTGTTTTAGCAGAGAGTGATTGCACCAAAGTCTATACTTCTCACGTCTATTTCTGTCTGTATAATTATTCAGATGGGGAAACAAATGAGGACGGGTTTTTACAAACAGCGATATTTGTAATAGGTAAAGTGACGGAAGTGGTAGAATTGTGCTGTATATACATTTGTTTTCAACTGTCAGTAGTACAGTAGACAACTTTGATTGTTTTATTTACGTCTTAAACATCACCCCCCTTATTTATAAACGTCGCTTATAGTTGAGTAATGATTAGCGTTTGTTTACCGTTTAACCATACATTTAAATAAATAATTCTAAACTTTTAAAATGAAGAGGACTTTTTGTAACGCTACACAGGCTACACTTTCAAATATTAAATTTTAACCTGTAGTTTCACAAGACCTTTGATTATTGTCTGTTCTTAATTTACAACAGGACTTCCATTTTGAATTTTATTACAATGCAACTTGGTGAGATCGTGTATTTATTTGATTAGCAATTAAATAAATACAATACTCAGTATATAGTAATTGGGAATGTGTGAAGAAGCCTCCTCGTGTAGCGCAGTTTGTTCCGCCAGTTACTCAACTGAACCGAGCGCTCGGCGCATCCTGGACAGTCACACCCAACACCTTATTTGACTGGCCAATACTTCCCTTACGGTGGTAGGGCTAACGTCCTCCTGGTTTGCGACCACCTTCCCATCGGAGTCCGGCGTCAAGCAACCTGCTGTGTTTCGTCGATGCGTGGGAGTTCCAGTGCCGTAGGCATCTTCTGGCACACTCGTTGCATCATAGAACTCATCCATCGCTTTCCTTCAGGCGTGATCGAGGTCAAGACCGGGCACAACTTCTTATTACCGGTTCTATAATAAGTAGTGTAATTCTCTTATAATCTGCTGTTTTTTATGTGTTTTGCGAAATAATTAGTAGATAACTTATTACGTTTAGATTAGTTGCATATCTGCTATTTCAAGACTCGTTAGTTTTCGTGATTTCTAAACAAACTAATGAGCTTATATTAGGTATTGTTGAAATCGTTCTCCGGCTAAAAGATAATGATGATGCTGATTGTTGAAATGTAAGTCTTACTTCAATTTTGTATTCTTTTTATATTGAGCAATAGATTATCGTAAATGGTTCTATGATACAAGACCAGTGCACTCCATACTTGGTATAGTACAACATCCTATAGCTTCATCACAGTCCAGGACTGGAAAATACTGGAAATAGGAATCTTCCTGTTATAAAAAAAGTTCATTTGGCAACTTAAGTTTACAATTTACAAAGGAAAACAAAGATAGCCACAAATGTTAGTAAAACACTGTGACGCAGCGCAGCTACCAACGCCCAACTCAAAATAATATACATTGTTCCAGACTTCCCAAAGAAAGTTAATTTAATTTGTTACTCGGAAACAAGTAAAATCGGTACTCTGTAAAATAACGCAAGCCGAGTGGATGGCGGCTTGGGTTATTTTACAGTGTATCCAATATACCTACTGTGGTTAAATACCGTCCCTTATAAAATAAAATCCCAAATATTGCCGATTTTTTTACCAAATGTAGACATTTGGCAGTAAGATTATGCAAAACGTGGTTAGTTTACTATGCATTATAAAAACCTTTCATAAGCTGCAGGTAAGCCCCACCCACGGTATGTATTAATAATTCGATAGAATTAAATGATTCATTTAAAAGGAAAATTGCATTAATAACAGGTTTTAACCTTAAAATACTGTTTGTAGAAGTATTGGTGTCATCAGGAACAACGGACAAGTGACGTGCAATGTGAAGCATGCTATTGGTTGATGACATGGTGCTGAACAAACTGTGCTGTTGTAGGTATTCCTATCATCATTAGAACAGGCGATGAGGTCACTTAATGATCATTAGGAGTGCAATTGCATGAAATGTACTTAAACATCTCGAGTGCGTGCAAATTATTGAATGCTAATCGATTCATTAATATTAAAATCGAATTTGGTCGGAACATGATTTGAATATGTCCTGAGGTTAATACTGTAGGTAGGCGCTATAAGGATGGAGGAAGATTGAAAGGCAAATACATCAAGGACATTCCAGGTTCAGGAAAATACATCAAGAAAACGGTTTTCGGATCACGCTTGTGGCACGTAACATTATTAAGTACTTACTACTTATGTAAATTGAAATGATATCGGAATCACTCTGACTTCAATTGCGTTATTAAATAACATGCACCGTAAATGAAAATCTATAGCCATTATAATAATGGGGACACCTTGCAATTTTATTGCGCGTAAAATATGGATTATCTCTTGCGTTCGGTTTAACGACCATTCCAACAAAATATATGATTATCTCCCAAGTTAACCGACATTGCTCCGTAACGCGGTGCACATAGAACATGGTATCAATTATTGTGTAGTGTCCTAAATAAAACGAGAGACACTCGCGTACACACTAGCTCTAAAGTGTCATTGGTAGCGACGCGGCAGCTAAAGATGGCGGCTCGTGACGTCACCGTGCGTTTCCTTTCACGTCACCTTAACCTTGACATTTGAATTTGATTCTAGGACGTGTCGCCGTACGGTGGCCGCTCATCCGAAACGCGTTGCATAATTACTGGTGCTCCTCGAATACATGTTACACGAGTTTATGGATTGCTCTAACATTATTTAAGTTGAACTATGGTGGCTGCGAAATTATCCAGTTTCCGTCTAGCTTCATATTCAGGGAATAGACTTGAAGGCTATTTACTAACTTCTCCAACAGATTTAGTAAAAAAAACATTTTTTTTTTTAATGGAGGAATTAAATTTTAGCTAAGTATCCATTATTATTTATAAAATATTTAATAAATAAAATATTAATATTTCCTGACAGTTCGAGATTCCATTCAAATAATAGTCACAGGAAGTTTGATTGAACAGCGCTGTGGGACCCAAAAAGCATTAAAATATGAGAAGATCACACAGATCTATCACCGAAGTCTCATATGGTTTTGACTACAATCATTTTTCTGAAGAACCGTGTCTATGTAGACAATCAAACTAAATCAGCTCTGGTGTCGTAACTACCGGTCATCGAATATCTGTCCCGGAACGAATCGTATCCAGAAATCATTCTGATGAAGTGTAAAGTTTATGACATCAAAAGATCTAGTTTAACGAGCATGACGTCCTGTTTCTTGTCTATGATAATGACCACAATGGTCGTTACGCAGCTGTTGTGTGAGGAAATTAAGCCGTTAAACTTTATGTAGCTTCCTCTATGTCCTGCTGTCTGTGCTATTTATTGGACACACCAAATATTTTATAGTAGGTAAACGTTTAGAAACATTATTTAGTTTTAATTTCTGAGCCAGTTATTCCTTTTTTGATTTTGTGTTTTCCGCATTGTCTCCTCCAACTTGTCGTTAGTTAATCAGAGGCAGTCACCTCCTTCTGCGAAGCAGTCATGTTAGCGAAGGAGGTGGCGGGACGGCTGAGGGAAAGAGCCTCACGTCCCAGCCGCCGCGGGAGACGCTCCGGGCGTCGGGAGCCGCGTGACGACTCCCGGCCACCGTAGGCGCGGGCCGGCGGGCGGAGAGTAATGGGTAACTCTCCGTCCGATCAGGATCAGGCCCGTGCCGAACGGCGCGTACGTGTTCCACGCGCGTCTCAAAGAGATGTCAGCTTTAAGGAAGGGGCCCGTAAGGGCCGAAGCCTGCGGGCAGCGGGATTGTCCGAAAGGGTTACCGCTACCCCGGAACACAAAGGGCTAAGGAAGGAACACGGGTGGGTTTTAGTCAGTAAGAGTCTGACACTCCCTTCTGCTTCACCCAGAGCGGGAGGGGTCATTTGATGATTTATCATCCTCAAAAAAAAAAAGATAATCAGAGTTAGAAGTTATTTTTCCTCCTATTTTGTGTGGGATTGCAGTCTCCAACATGATGTTTAAGTTTTTTTTTAGTTAATGCACCATTATTGATGTTACTTTTTACAATAAAAAATAAATAAAATAATAAAATTTATTCAAAAATACTAACGTTATATACAGTTTTTCTTAAATCTATATCAAGTTCACCCATTATTTGTGCCTGAAGTGTTTTTTTAGAATGGAATGTATATTTGTTTACCTATACCTAAGGACCATATTAATTAAAAGCTTCCTTTATGCATAGGCAGCTATACGCAAATAATAAACTGATAAACTAAAACATTTTCCTCTGCGGTAAGGAAAAAAGCAATACTTTGTAGGTATGATTACGTATTGCTGTTGGCAAGTACGTTTCAAGTGCAGCAATTTATATTAATAGTGGTTGATGACCAAACTGGCTGATAATGTGCTTGGTAGGTTTTAAATTATAAATGCAATCGTCAATAGAGTTTTATTAATTCAATATTTGCTATAATGAATTGATCAACATGAAACACGTTTGTGTAACCAAATAAGGAAGGAAAAGCTTTAAGAAAAGTTCAAATTAACTGATTAATGTTTTAAAACTGTGACCAACAATATTTTCTTACATATCCTACCACTACGTGATGTTATGTTATATTACTACTAGCCTGATAGCCCAAACGAAGGCTATCTCCAAACCACTGAGGTCCAAGGTCTACAACATGCTCGTAACGTGTACGTTGTTTACAAAACTTCAATCATTATATATGATAACTCAGTATCAACCTACACTTACGTATTATGTTTTGCTAAGATAGGTGGGTCACCAATTATCTTCTGTTTTTTTTTACTTAGTGGTGGAACGTTTATTTTGAGCTCACTGTGATTGCGTGTTGTCACAAATAGGCATATTTCGTAAGTGTCAGCGAATTACTGATTGGCATGTTATCCTCTATGATTTCTTCTTCTACATGGCACTGTCTCAAAGAGTTTGTATGCCTTCTGTCTCTCTTTCTCTCCCTTTTTCTTTACTTTCGTCACCAGTCAGTTACTATCAGTGTCATTAGCACACACTATAGGCGTTTGCATTCTAATTTAAGATTATTTGTTACTTATCTCCCAGTAACCGACATTGCAAATGTGTTGACACTGTTGACAGTCTATATTTCAATATTTAGGCTACTTATCAACCTGAATGTGCGGATTGAAATCATGTGAAGAATTGAAGACCATCGAGGATGATCGATCATACTAGCATGTCATGTACTAATAATTTAGTACTCTTACAAAGTCAGTTGGAGCCATAAAGATAATGCCATAATATTGATATAAACATTGATAAGTCATCTAATGTGAAATTTATATCTGGTTCAATGCATCAGACTTACTTCGGCGGATGGAAGCATCTCTGGGGGGATGAGCTTCCATTAGCTTCGACGCCTGCCACAGCACAGAGTTCGCACGAAGAAAGGGGTCTTCCCGCAGACTTTTATCTGGCTGTGTCAGGCTTAGTCATTGCTATACATATAAATAGGATTGAATAAAAACGCATTTTCACGTAACCTATTCACTCAACGCCCAACAAAGAAGTGCAGGCTGATGGCAGCTGGGCATATAATGTTTCGAAAATTTAGACCTTCAATTCACGACTTGAATCTGAAAGAAACCTTTACGTCTTCGGAGGGTTCTTTCCTCTTCGGTTTTGCCATTTCCCATTAGATAACAAACCTTAAAGATACTACTATTGTAAGTATATTGAAATTAGTTTTGCGTAGCCTAATATTCTCCCCCATTACGTGAACGAAGCTATCTTGATATTCGATCTGTATAAAGTTCTATAACTGGCTACAATGACGATTAACGCAAATAGTAACTTATCTAAATCGAATGACATTTTAATCGTATTTTGAACATGACAATGATTGCTCTGTAGGTACCTATCAGATCAGTGATGTATTGTATACGTTTTGAAATAGTACGTAAGAGGAAAAAAGAACACGTCAATGTATTGATAAAGCAAATGGAGATTAAACACGCAATAAAGGTCGTAGAAGCTGGTTGAAGTAACAATAAAATGTTGGTATTGATAATGCCAGTGGTCGTATGACGTAACGTAACAATGGCGTTGAATCTCGAGATTGGATAGGTCTTTGTCCATCAGTTACACTTGCTGAGCTTGAATGTGTAACAGTTCTAAAAATAGACCTAAATTAAGCTCCACGTTTACATGGGTGAAGGGTTTACATGTATACTTAATATACAATCATCATTGTACCATCATTGTACCAGACTTAAATCTTGGATTGAAATTCTAAGTAAAGTGCTTGTGTTACTTCTTTGAACTAGTGTGATTCTTCACGGGTTAGAGTTAAAGCAATTCAAAATTAGTGTACATACCTAGTAAATATGTACAAATTTCAAAACAGCGCGCAGCTCATAGACGTAGATAATGTATGAGTGTTGGCTTCGCTTCAACAAACAACTGATAAATTGATATCGTAGCTATCGCTATCAGCGTGATAACAGTTGACATCCATTTACGATCCAATGTAACGGAATTTGCTCCGATAATCACCTCTATTTGTAGAAAAAAACACGTTCCTGGTAAATCCATTGGACAAATACTTTTGTATATACAGCTTTATTTAGTTTTCTCAACAAGGTCGAGTTGATGTAGGTACTTGTCGTATTTATTAATTACCTGGTAATTAGTTTTATGGGCAAATGTAAAGTTTGTTGTTGTTCTGTGATACATATACTACCTAATTTAAATTTTATATAACATAATATTTAAAAGTCCTTAGAGGCGCTTATTAAAACAACAAATATCAAATGTACCAATGACGTCAATTTGAATATGTGTCGCTATGAAATCGTTTTATTTTCCTTATATACTACATTAAGAAAAACTCTTAGGCGAAAGACCAATCACAGCAATCACTGGTTTCATTATACCTATACACATTCCGTATAGGTCTACTATGAGAATTTATTATTATCACCATTATTATAGCGTGAGTTTATTTTTACAGTTGTATTACTTCTTTATAGTTAAATGTGCGCTAGGTCGCGCACTTACTTCAATTATTTTCATAGTAATCGTCTGACAGCCATCTTGATTGATGAGCAGCCCATTGACGTCATCGGTCACAGCAATTTAGATGAATTACATAATCTTCTGTTTCTCTGAAATTATTAACTTTGTTACTTTATCACACGAATGTTTTATATCCTTTTTTTGAATCATCAACAGAAATGCCTCTGTTTTGATTCGATCCTATGCAATAAACAACATTACAACAACGTAACGTCTAATTTTATCCTATTAATGCGAAAAACATTGCAATTTAAACTTGTTATCAATGCGAGATAGAGTTAATTGGGTGACCTCGTCGTCGGCGATAACGCTCACCCCGGAGAATCGCGATTGTTTTGTATAAATACATAACGGGTCCGCTTCGACTCGATAAGGATACGCAATCGTGGCTCATAGTACACGCGCGACGCGTTACGTAGCAGACACGCTTGTTGATGCGTTTAACATCACAGCATTACCGCTTCTCAAAACTATTCGGAGAATCTTCAAAAAATACTAGTTGCTTCATAAGCCTACTCATCCTACTAAAAGTTTTTTACCGAATGCTCCCTTGAATTCGAGTTCTAATAGTGTAGTTTGAGTTCATCAACCAATCGCTTATCAGTTATCATGTCGTTTGTCTAACAGTTATTGCCCATCAAAATCGAATTCATCCATCTAACTAAGTAACTAAAAAAAGTCTGTTTCATCATCTCCCGCATCATTTTCTGATTCAACTGCAGTATCAGTATCTTCCCCGAAAATCGCGATGAGTTATCATCGAAACACTGTATTATAGGTATTATTGGCACGCATCACACATTTCGCTTCAACGTACCTATCATCTACTTAGTATCGGTTTGAAATTATTTGTTATCTGTCGCATGTAAACATCCGGTTCTACAAAATCACACATCAATATAGCAAATATAGCCAGTTACGTATTTAGCTGTATCGCAATGGAAAGTTCCTGCGGAGCGCAGCCGGCGATGATAGTGCTTATCGAACACGCATGGCCGACGTGTGAGCGGTCGCCCGCGCCCGCGCCGCGCCGGTCTCTGTAACAACACACCATTACTAATTATATTGTTATTTGGAAATCGTTGCTTGGTAACACCAATCTACATGGTCTTCACATGATTTGACCAAGATTTTGTCTGGACTTTAAAAGAGACTGTGACTTCTGAGTTTGTTTCGGCCTTTCTTCTCAGAATAGTCAGTTAGGAAACGCCGACCTCATCTAGTTAAAAAAAAAAAAAATAATATTGACGTGTAAAAGTGTTTGTACAAACCTACTTACAGAAATAAATCATTTATCAGTTATTTATTTATCATTTATCATTTACCATTTAATTTGTGACGACTTAAGAAAATTTTCGTGATGATTTCATTTAAAATATCTATGATATTCCTTCTTTTTAATTCAGAATATTATAAACACAAGAGATAACCCCCGATAGCCATGCTGTTGATGACGTCATTTACCACCTACGTAGAATTATCCTGGACACCATTTAAAGTTTAACCTATGACAAATTATAACTAACAGTTCAAAGGTCCGTGAATCCCAAATTCCATGAAGTGAACGCAACGATTCCTGACCGTCTGAGGTGTCATATGAATAACAACTATGAAAGAATGTGGACACTACAGCATAAACTCGTTATTTGATCCGTTACGATAATGTCGAAAC
The DNA here is from genome assembly GCA_949316385.1 of Globia sparganii. Lineage (NCBI taxonomy): Eukaryota > Metazoa > Arthropoda > Insecta > Lepidoptera > Noctuidae > Globia > Globia sparganii. Next base: position 22,905,952 of record OX438664.1, read on the forward strand.
AGGGTTCTGGGAAAGGGCGTGTGCAATGACAACACGGTTCGTAATGTGATGAGCTCACCACACTCGTAAAATTTGACCAACTCTACCATTTTCACCCTTATTTCCTTGTAATAAGAACGGTCACGACTCACTACTGGCACTTGCAAAACGTATCCGCAATGCCAGATGGAATTTTAGCTATTTATTTATTTATTTAAGGATTACCAACGAGATCCATTACAATTAACTTTTACCGTTATAGAACTTGTATAATTTACGTTATCCTGTAATGTACACTCAGTTACAGGTAACCACAGCTTTATCGAGTGCATATGCTCGGAATACATAATTAAATTATAAATACAATTTAAAAATAACACATGCTAAAAAGAGATTTACGTGCTATTTATTATAAATAATAAAACAAAGCAGTCAATATTAAAAAAAAATATATTAAAAATAATGCTTAGTTTAAAAATAAATTTAAAATGAAAATTAAATTATTGAATTATAAGAATGATAAGTCAAATGTCCTCTAACTGAAAGTGCTTATATGTAGAGTTTATTTTTAAAAGTGTTATGAGTTATGATTATGATTGTCATGATTTATATCGATTTCAGCTTTTTTTTTTTTTTTTTTTTTTCAGGATGGGAAATCATCGAATGACCCCTCCCGCTCTGGGTGGAGCAGAAGGGAGTGTCAGACTCTTACTGACTAAAACCCACCCGTGTTCCTTCCTTAGCCCTTTGTGTTCCGGGGTAGCGGTAACCCTTTCGGACAATCCCGCTGCCCATCGATTTTAGCTTTACGGCATATTTATATCGTTGTACAATTTGGTAGCCCTCGTAAGAGAGTTGTCATCTAAGTTGGTTTTGTGCAAAGGTTGTCTGAACAGATTGTAGGTATGTGACAGTAACCTGCAAGGAAAATTAAAATATATTTTGCATAGTAGTTCAGTGTTTAGTTTAGATGTCACTAATTTGTGAATTTGGAAACAAATATCTAGTACTTTTCTACGATTGGTGAGGCTTTGGAGTTTGAAGTGCTGAACACGATCTTTAAAGCAATGTAAGTGTATCGCATTTTTGCTTTGTAGATGATACAAGAACCTCTTTTGAACTCATTCAATACGTTGCTTATGAACGTTATAACGTTAACGTTGAACGTTTTATATCTGAAATAAAATATTTGAATTTGAATTTGATAACAGTGAACTATGAACAGTATTCCAAATCTGCGAACCAACGTATGAGACGTTGGTTAATTTTGGGTTTAGAGTTATAAAATAATTTTGGTTTTAGAGTTATTGAATGGCTTTGAGATCCTTAATACAAAACCTAGCGTTTTGTTTGCGTTTGATATTATCTTATCTATGTATATGGTCATTGTAGGTTATTTTGCTGTCTATGAAGATTCCCAGGTCCCGAATGGTACCAACTTCGTTGAGTGTCTCGACCAAAATAGAGTATTTCGTATTAAACACATTTTTATTACGACAAAGTTTTATATGTAAACTTTTTGTAAATTTAAGCTCATCCTATTTTCTTTGCACCACTGAACTAATCTATCCAAGTCAGCTTGCAGCAAGTAAGGATCCTCTATAGATTTTATAGGCAGGATCAACTTGAGATCGTCTGTAAATAAATATGATTCTGTGTTGTGGAAGCAGTGGATAATCGAATTAATAAGAATATTGAAAAGCAAGGGCCCTAAGTGGGAGCCTTGTGGCACCCTAGATGTCACGTGAAAATTCTCAGATCGGACTCCATTCAAAACAACGAACGACAAACGGTCATTAAGCTGTGACTGAAACCATAGCAATAGTGGACCGAAGATTCTGAACCTCTCGAATATCTGCATTAAAAGTTAGTGGTCTACTTTGTCCAAAGCTTTACTAAAATCGGTATATACTGCGTCAACCTAAATCCTTTTGTCCCCAAACTCTATGACGCTTTCTGAAAAAGCGACTAGATTAGAATGAGTTGGTCTGCCCTGAAAGAAACCATGTTGATTGCCTACTACCAATATGATTTTTCAAGTGGCTATACAGATAATAACTCGAAAACTTTAGGGATAATAGAGATAAACGATATAGGTCTATAATTTTTTGATATCGTTTTTGCGACCAGTTTTAAAAATAGGGACTATTTTTACTTTTTTCCACGCGGATGGGAAACAACCTGTTTCAAGTGTGCGGTTAAAGAGTAATGTTAAAGGCGCAGAGAATGACTTCGCGCACTTAGCTAGTAGAATTGGTGGAATCTTGTCAGGACCTGGTCCTTTGCGAACATCCAGACATTTCAGTTTGCTAGCGATCATATCTTCTCTAAGCGAAATGTGACTTAATTAATACATTTAGGCTTTAACAACCCAATGAACTGTTTGATGTGAGTTAGCTTTGTGGGGTGGTTTTGATTATACACCGATGAAAAGTTTTTTGCGTATAGTTGACAGATATCGGTATTTCGTCGTTTAAGTTATTTTTTTCCGGAATTGTGCTTTTATTTTTACGCTTATGTTTAATATATATCCAAAAGTATTTAGAATTACTTTTTATTCTAGGATCATTTTTTTAAATATAGGTAATGCTAATGTAAGATGATTTATTTAATGACCTGCACCACTCCTTTAGTAATGCTAAACTAATCTTATCCATAGAGTTGTTATATTTTGTTTCTCTTATTCCAATGTTGTATGTTTCCTTCAGTAATTTCACTAAATCTTTCGTAAACCACGACGGTTGTTTATTGTTATTAACTTTGTATGAAAAAGGAACTTTGTTGCTAAAAGTACCCATTACGTTTTCGTAAAATATTTCAACCATATCATCTATTGTGTTAGTGTTGTAGTCCAGCTTATAGAGTCAGTGTTGTGTTATAGCTTGATAATCAGCCTTGTGATGGTTACGAGTAGGCAACATACTGCAGTTTAGAGTTCTTTCAGGAAGTATATCTAAATGGACCAGTAAAGGAGGATGATGTGTGTCTACTTTAGATAGGGGATCATTGATATGGGAGCATTCGCTCGCCCTAATAATCGTTACATTAGCTTAAACCAGGTCTAAGACCTTCGACTAACCATTCATAGTCATGTTCTATACTATGATGTTCTATACCATTCAACGTGATGAACTCAGTAAAAAGGTGGTTAGCTAAACAATTAGTGGTTTCAGGGACTAGGACGCTACTGTTATAGCTGTTGCGCTAGTTGATCTTAGTCAGATTAGAGTCGCCTGCTATGAAAGTATTGCCCTCTACTAATGATTTTACTCGCATTTTCAAGGTAATGCTCCAAACTCCAAAACATCAATTTAACTGGGGATGGAATATATACCGCGCAAAAGCGGTATATATTCCATCCCTTGAATCCTTGAATTTTAACCCATAGATTTTCACACAAACTGTTATAAGTCGCCATTTCAATAGAATTATGTTTTTTTTTTTCAATATAGCGATCAATACCTCGCCTTTAGTCCTCTTCCTACAGAGCTCATTGAGATCACGGTCTCTTCTATACACAACATCGTAATCATTCATTAATACTATGATACAAATCATGCGTATATGTCTTTTAACCTCTGGTATTTTGATAATACATTTGGAAATCGAATTACAAAAAATTTGTTCATGAAACATTCAAAAATAAAAACAGTAAAAACGCGTTAAACTAATGAGTCCATGTCTTTTATAAGAAGGCGTTTGGAAGTTTCGTTTTTCTTAACTATTTACGTTTTTGAAACATGGTTATTAGTGTTATTGCATGGGTGTCAAAAAGGTCTCTAGCTATATAGTGAACGTAACATCTGTTTTTCTTGCAACCAGTTTTAGTTTATTTCCTGATCTACTACTTTGTTTTTCTTACTGGTGGATTGCCTATTTTAAGATACTGAGAACTATACAATTTTTTGCAAGTAAACAAAAACCATCGCAGAGTACTTCTCCGTATCGATTTTCCTCACACCATTTTGGTACAGCTACAGGTGCTGGCTGATCTGACTTGCAATGCTCTTGTTCAAATCAAACGTAGACTGACAGTCAAGTGATAAAGATGATAACATCGATTACCTGAGTAGGTGTAGTTATGTAACCAACTGTTTATATGAAACATAGATAAAGCAAGTGGCCTCACTCACATCACCATACTACACTGATAACGTTTGTAATTTATTCTAGAACTTCTTGACATCTGTGTTTGTGTACCCGTAAAATGTATAAATACTATCAGTTTATGCTTATCAACATCTGGTGAGGATCTTTTAAGGACGGAATAAAGTTGTTTTTATAGATTTACTGCGAAGTATTTCTCTGAGATGTCTTGTTTGTCGATTATGGAATCTACGGTAATATTTTGATTTTTCATTCCGGCTTTCTATAGCTGAAAATACATAATAAATTTTATCAAAATTAGCTTTTGATGAAATTGATTAAACTTCTCCACTCAAAAAAAAAATCAAAATCAAAATATTTATTTCACATAGACCTACATGGGCACTTATGAAACGTCAGAAGCTAGGTTCACGGTTCCAATTCGTTGTATCCTATGGAGAAGAGCTGGCAAGAAAAAGAATTGACTTTTACAATGTTTTCAAATTACAGTGTTGCTAACTGGTTTGGAAGGATAGTGTAGACTGTCAACAAGCACTAACAAAATTTTTTGCAAAAAAAAAAAACAACCAACTTTCAAATAAGACAATACAAAGTGAAAAATAACTTTCTCAAACTCAAACTCAAACTCAAAGCATTTATTTCAATTAAACCATTTACAGGCACTTTTGAATTGTCAAGAAGTCGGTCAGTCAGGAAAAAATGAAGCTAGTTGCCCATTCCAAAGCGTAGTAGGTACCTATGGAGAAGAACGGGCAAGAAACTCCATGGACACTCTTTTTAAATAATATTTTTACAAAATTATTAGTTACATCATATGTTGAATTTATAAATATGTGAGAACGATGTAAAAATAAATAAAAATCAAGTACGCGTTAAAAGTGTCCAGAGTACAGCAATTAGTAACAAAATAACAATCCAAAAATAAAATAATTACTCTACTCTAATTACTTTACTCTTTGTCACAACTTATATCCTTGTACTATTTCATCATCGACCAGCCAACAAATGATTCATATTACATTATTAATCATCATCATCATAATTCACCATCATCATGGTCATTCGTCATTTCATTTTGATCTCTTTCATCATATTTTTTTTTTACCATCATCGATTTCCTGAGAATGGCACAAACACCTGTAGGCCAATTCTGCTAATTTAAAACGTTCAAAATCTAGTCGCAGTCTCATCTCGGCGACAAACAAATGTCAAAAACTTGTCAAAATGTATCGAAATTTGAAGTATTTTTGACAGATTGAGACTGAGATCAGACTATGAACGTTTTTAAAAATTACGAGAATTGCCCCTCATATCATGAACCCCAATAACGAATGAGGTTATTATCCAACAATACTAAGGGTGACCTAGCGAAGATTAGCTAGTTCGCCCAGCAGATCTAGCTTACGTTATCAGCATCATCATTCTCTTGCCCTTATCCCAATTTATTTGTGGTCAGTTTAACATGGCTTTTTACTTCAATACTTCTCTATTGTCCGTCATCTCGGTTGGGTCTTTCCATCGTTATCTTATAGCCAGCACCCATTGCGTAACACACTATCAATCTCAGTATGGATCATTTTGAAGGATGTTGCTAATCCATTGCTTCATATTATGTTCCAAAAATGTGTCTCCTCAACAACGTAAATAGCGTAATGAATGTTGTTGAACTCATCATCTGCCTAGCCTTTTCCCAACTATGTTGGGGTCGGCTTCCAGTCTAATCGGATGCAGCTGAATACGAGTATTTTACGTGGAGCGACTGCCTATCTGACCTTCACAACCCTGTTACTGGTTAATACTCTATAATATTTATAAGCTAATAGCTTATGAAAATAAATATATTTTAGATAGATTTAGATAGCTTAAAGGTATCTAAATCTATCTAAAATATCGACGCTTGAAAGGCAAAATTGACTAAGCGACAAAGGGCTAAGTTTACAGAAGAAAAGTTTAAAGTTTAACTTCTCAGAAAAAAAAATCATATAAATTTATGTAATCATCTTACAGGCGTACTTCTTACTGTTTTAGAAATCTTATTTTATCATCAGAATCATAATTTATATGATTAACTGTTCTTCTGTAAAGTTAGCCCTATGTCGCTTAGTTAATTTTGCCTTTCAAGCGTCGATAACTCGATATATTTATTTCATGAAAATTGTCTTTTTTCCTTGTCAGTGTAGATACCAGACCGTAATATTTTATTTATTGTCATCTTCAGATCTCTCTTGAAGAAATATTTAAATCTCAAGAACATGCAGATGCGGAGTGGGTGGACATTTATATTTATGGCAAAACATAGCACTGTCACTATCAGACACCTTGCTTAGCTATGAATATGATGCACAAATAGTGAATTGAGGATGGTGATTCTGAGAATGATAAAATCTAAAGTTTCCTGCGTAATATCTCAATTATGAAACGTCAATAATATTCTTATTAAGCGCGGAACCGAAACACCAAAGGTTGTGGTGATATGTGTATTTACCCGACTACGGCAAAGGAAAAAGGAGGGATATGATTTTGACCAGTATGTATGTTTGCATATACAGGGCGTCCCTGGAAGTATGAATCAAATCAAATAGGGGCGTGGGCAAAGTCATTTCCAAACTTTTTGATCCTGAGAATGTTGGTGAATTTTTTTACGGTTCAAAAGTTATGATCAACTTTTGTTATTTTCAATCACTTTGCATAGTGCTCAAAGAACAAAATCATTTTAAAAAATCTACCAGGAACTGTCAATTTAAGTTTTTTAGACAGCCCTGATAGTTTTTTTAATGATTTTTTTTCTTTGAGCACTATGCGAAACGATTGAAAAAAATTGGTCACAACTTTTGAACCGTAAAATAATTCTCATCATTCTCAGGATCAAAAAGTTTGGAAATGACCTTGCCCACGCCCCTATTTGATTTGATAAATACTTCCAGGGACACCCTGTATTATATTTGTATGTTCATCTGTTCCCTCATAACTTCTAAACTACTTGTCGCAATTTCATAAAAAAAGGTATCGTTGGAAGCGTCTTGATCGTCCGCTGGTTATATGCTATGTGACGTCACATTAAATTGAATACGGCGCCCTCTAGCCGACATAACGTCATGAATTAAAATATATATATATATCATGCCGTGTTGGGTACCAAATGAAAGGGCTTAATTATCACATTTCAAAAATATATTATATTGTCAGCTGTTGCTCACGACTTTGCTTGCATACACTCTATAATCTATACATATAATAAAACAGTAAAAAAACTGTGTCTGTACATTGAATATATTAAAAAAAAAAATACTTGAGGGGGGTTTAGAAACAGTAATAGAGCACGAATCCAAAAAAAAAAATGTGTCTGTTTGTCTGTTTGTTTGTACACGCTAATCTTCGGAACTACTGGACGGATTTGAATGTTTTTTTTTTTTGTTGTATAGATATTAAGTCTAGGCAACATATAGGCTATAATTTATTTTGGAAAATGGAACACCTGATGCAGAACCGCAACAGACCAGCTAAAGTATAAGAGATACAAAAATGGTACCATAGCAAAAATTGTTCCACGTGATGAGCATTTTCTGCTGAGAGAATAAATTTAAAGATCTGGAACACCTGATGTGGAACTCCAAGAGCCCAGCTACACTATAACATATATAGTAATGACGATTTAGCAAAAGTTGTTCAATCTGATGAGCACTCTCTGTTGACTTATAAAAATCGAAGATCTGGAGCACCTGTTGTGGAACTCCAAGAGCCCAGCTACACCATAACACATATAGGAATGACGTTTTAGCAAAAGTTGTTCAATCTGATGAGAACTCTCTGTTGACTTATAAAAATCGAAGATCTGGAACACCTGATGTGGAACTCCAAGAGCCCAGCTACACCATAACACATATAGGAATGACGTTTTAGCAAAAGTTGTTCAATCTGATGAGCACTCTCTGTTGACTTATAAAAATCGAAGCTCTGGAACACCTGTTGTGGAACTCCAAGAGCCCAGTTACACCAAAACACATATAGGAATGACGTCTTAGCAAAAGTTGTTCGATCTGATGGGCATTTCCTGTTGAATTATAAAAATCGAAGATCAGAAACATCTGATGTGGAAATCAAAGCTATCACTAATTTCACTGTATAATTATAAAATAACATAAGCTGGGAGTACCTCCACGCGGTGAAGGTAGTAACAGTTTAGGACTGATTTTCGGTGACGATGGTATATCATTGAAAAGTTGACTCTACTAGCCAAAACTCCCATTTATTTTTTTATTTTATCAACTAAATATGCCTTCGGGTGTATGTTATTTGAGTGTTTAATTTCCTTTGCCATTTATCTTCGTGACACGGTAGCCTACCCGGTAACGCAGGGGAGCAGTCACTTAGATTTTAATTGATCAGGTGTGTTCACAATAAAACTATAACCATGCCTAGAAAGAGGTCAAATCTTTCCCAATGTTCCAAAGGAGCTAAAAGATTGAGGATCATAAGATCCCAAGAATCTACCGAAGAGCCTCAGGAGAGACTTGATGCTGTTCGAGAACATCAGGCTCGCTCCGTGGAAACCTCTTCGGATCGAGAAGCACGCCTGCGTTCTCAGCGTATCTACGCATCGACTTCTAGGTCTCGAGAGACAAGTGGCGATGTTCCCCACTTGCGTGATGCGCGACTGACCGCTGATCGTGAACGTCACGCATTGTCTCGCGAGTCGGAGACGTTCACGGATAGAGAATTGCGCTTGAATTCTCAGCGTATCTACGCATCTGTTTCGAGGTCTCTACAGACAAGTGCGGAACGTGATGCGCAACTGTCCGCTGATCGTGAGCGACATGCGTTGTCTCGCGAATCGGAAACGTTTACCGATACAGAATCACGCTTGAGTTCTCAGCGTATTCGCACATATACTAACAGGTCTTTTGAAACGAGTGATGAACGTGATGCGCGACTAATTGGTGATCGAGATTATCATACATTTTCCCGAACACGCACACAGCAAAATATTAGAAACCATTATCATAATCAGTTAGAAAGTGAGAGAGAAAGAATTGCTGGAGTACGGCATGCAGAGACAGAAGAAGAGCGCAACGAACGTTTGAATTCTGATCGACTTCGACATTCTCTGAACAGAATGTCGATATCATCTGAAGAATCGGATGTGTCTCAAGATATAGCCGTAGGGCGTGGCGACCTTCCTTGGGTTGATAAGGAACGGAGTGCATTTACGTATACTCCTATGATTGACTACGCCACACATTCCGCCATCGGAGGTATGGTTCAAAATTGTACTTTTTGTGAAGCTGTTAAATGGCAAAAAGAAACAAACGGTATGTGTTACTCAGGTGGAAAAGTACATATTGAAATATTACAAAATCCTCCAGAAATATTAAGATCACTGCTAATTGGTGATCATCCACAGTCAAAACATTTCTTGGACAACATCCGTTCGTACAATAATGCCTTTCAAATTACATCTTTTAGTGCGAAACAGATTTCAGAAGGCCCATTTACGCCAACATTCAAAGTGCAAGGCCAAGTTTACCACCTTATTGGTTCATTATTGTCTGAAAATGACCCCAAGTTTCTCTAAATATATTTCGTATCCAATTATCAAGATCAGGCAAATATTAGAAACCAAAACTTTCCGCGATTGAACAAATAGTCTGATTTCACTGCTTCAAAATATGTTGCATGAAGTAAATCCCTACGTACACAGTTTTAAATCTGCCTTAGAATCTATAAAAATATATATAAAAATGGTGCCATAGCAAAAATAATCCACGTGAAGAGCATTTTCTGCTGTGAGAATAAATTTGAAGATCTGGTACACCTGTTGTGGAACTCCAAAGCCCAGCGACACTATAACATATATAGGAACGACGTCTTAGCAAAAGTTGTTTAGTCTGATGGGAATTTTCTGTTGACTTACAAAAATGAAAGATCTGGAACGTCTCGAATCGTCTCGCGCATTCCGTTGTTTTCCGGTCCCCGGGCTCTTAGAATTCGACATCAGACGTTTCAGATCTTCGATTTTGACGACCCCGTTGTCGTTGGCATAAGCAACAGGATCCGCGTACGAAGTCGCGGGCAGAAGCTAGTTAAAAATAATTTCTATAAAATCACGCCTCAGATTTGAGCCAAATATATTTATCTATACGTTTGGTATATTATTACCTAAGTACATGTAAAACAATAAAACCTAAAAAAAAAAAAAATAAGCGGCTTTGTAAAAGTGCAAATATGTACTTTATCACGAAATTATAACCCCAAAATAATTTATACTAAAAAAAAGAAGTTCAGGATGAAAGAAAGTACCTTTCCGTGGTCGCATGCCGCTGTACTAACACCCCTACTTACAAGCCATGCTACTTAGCATGCGACCACGGGAAGGTACTTTCTTGTTTCATCCTTTTCAGTAGTCGGGTTTTAGTTTTTAAACTATTTTCTGTACATTGTGGAACCCAAAGGTAATTTCGCCGGCCAATGGCCTTGCAAAAGTATTATATAACTTATATAAACCAATAAAAGCAGCAGAATCTTAGGCATATTACAAACTTTTGTCACTCGAAGATTTTGAAGATTGCAAGCTGGAAATTTCCTTTGTAAGCACCTACCGAGTAACACACATTAACAGTTCTTTTTCCGCAGAATAAGACATTGGATATCAAGCGACAGCCATGACACATTGTGAGCAAACTACATGTTTACGCTGAGGTCATCAATCAGCGCTGTTTACCTACAGCAAAAGTTCATTGACGCCTCAGTTAACTCTTTGTTGGACGATTTTATTATGTGCAATGATTGTTTATACAATCAAAGAGTTGTACTGACGCTGCTATTAAATTATATCGAGCGCATCCCTGGAAATCGACAGACTTAATGATCGCATAATATTCATAAACTTAATATCCTACTATTTGGGGTGATTGAGGGCATTTCTGCATTAGGCTTAATAATGGAAATCCATCAAGATATTGTTTTTGTAATATTGATAAACTTATTAATATTATTTTCTATCTTATTATTAGAATTGATTGAATAACAAAATAGCACTCCCCTTAATGTGTTATTGATTTGTCTACGAAATGTGGTTGTCAGCGCAAAAGCTAGTATCGGTTACCCATTTTAGGATTCCTTCTATATACACACATCAAAAGTGTCTAGGGATCAAGCATTTTTATGCGGATTTCTTGAGATTGAGATGTGGCTTTGTAATAAATTTATGATTTTATAAATTTATATGGATCCTTTTTGGTGCATTTCATAATTTGAATCAGGAACTGTGAATCAAATTCGAGTAAAAGATGAAAATCAGCTGTCAATATTTTCCCTATAAAAACATACAACGCATTGAAGACATTATTAGTGCTACTGTTTCCCTACTACTGATTAAAACCAACGTTATTATGGAGCGGCGACGTCATTTAAGCAGGGAAGAAATGCTCAGAGCCGTGGGAATGATAGAAGCTGGTTCCCGGCAACGTACTGTGGCTTTAGCTCTGAATACAAGTCAGAGTGTTATCAGTCGACTTTGGACACGTTACCGAAGCACTGGTACCGTGGCTGAGCGCCATGGAGGACGGTATCGCTGCACCACACGGAGACAAGACCGATACATTCAAATCTTAACTCGAAGAGCTCCAACAATAACCGCCATGATGTTAGCCGTGAGGCTTCATCACTCTTCAGGGAACTTAATTAGCGACCAAACAGTCAGAAACCGCTTGCATGAAGTGAACCTTCATTCCCGAAGACCGCTACGGGTACCACCTATAGCAATGCACAATCGTAGGATTCGATATCAATGGGCTCTTGAACACAGAAATTGGGCAGAAGAACAATGGCGTTTCGTGTGCTTTTCTGATGAGTCTCGTTTTGGTATGAGACCGGATACAAGACGTATACGACACTGGAGAACCCCTGGACGCCAACAGCGATTAAAATCCTGCCAGGAAGTCCATCCTTATAGTGGTGGAACCATCATGGTATGGGCGGGTATTTGGATCGGCGGAAGAACTGAGTTGATTTGGATCAGAGGCAACCTCAACGCTCAAATTTATGCTGAGACGATTGTATCAGACGTCATCGTTCCTCTACAAGTGCAAATCGGTCCCTTATTTCAGTTAATGCATGATAATGCACGACCGCACACCGCAAGAGTTGTAAGACAGACTCTCGCCGCAGCTAACATCAATGTCCTGCCCTGGCCTGCTCAGTCGCCAGACTTGAACCCGATTGAGCATGCATGGGATATGCTACAGAGAAGAGCTCTGCCGAATATGGAGGGTATCCAGTCGCAAGAAGACCTTTTTTTGTTGTTGCAACGAACATGGGCGGCCATTCCACAGCGTGATTTGGATGAACTCATTTTGAGTATGCCAAACCGATGTTCTTGTGTTGTTAGTGTTCGCGGTAGAAACACGGATTATTAATTGTTTAAGTTACCCAATAAAATTTTAGAGAAAACTGTTATTTCAGTCTTTTTTTCGAACTTTTGTGTTAGTGGTTCAAATGTCAAAAATCCCTTTATTAGGAAAATGGCAAATTTCTTTATTAATGCAAAGGTGACTTGGTTTATCGTCACTGTGACAAACGAAAACACTTTATTTGATGAATCCTTAAAGAAAATTTTAATTAATATCAATCAGGAGAAAAGTTATTGCAAAAATATATGTTGATCCCTAGACACTTTTGATGTGTGTACTTTCTGATAACACACAAAAAAAGAAGATACTCATCAGAAAGCAACTGCTGAGTCACCAATTCTCTGCACCTATCGAGCCGTCGAGGTTTCCGGCGACTGGGACCGCAATTAACTGGGACCGCGGTCCCGGTTGCCGGATCCATTTAATTTTAATATTTTTCTTCCGGCGACTGGGACCACCCATAAATGAATTAAAAAATCTATTGTTCAAGCCAAAATCGGTACAGTCAAACGAAAAAATTTCTAAATTATTTATATGAATATCGAGGGTTCCGGCGACTGGGACCGCAATTAACTAGGACCGTGGTCCCTATCGCCGGATCCGTAAAAATTAAATAATTTTCTTCCGGCGACTGGGACCACTCATAAATGATAACTGAAATAAAAAAAATGTACAGTCAAACGAAACATTTTTAGATGTAATAATTGAAGAAAAATCCACTTTGATTTAAAAACATCATTTATTGATATATAAACAGCTTTTGACTACTCTTCTGTTATTTAAAACTTTCGTAATAAAAACATACACATAAGTCATGCTAACAATAATCAAAAAAAAAAATAACATAAATCGTGCTTATAATAATAATCGACAATTTTCAAACAATTAACAATCAGAAAGTAATTATTTATCACAAAATCAGCCTTTAAGTGGTACCGTAAATATAATAAAAAAAATAACATAAATCACAATAAAAAATATTTTATTTATTTATTTATTTATTTATTACATTACATTATAAACGTAGGTACTATCTATGTCAATCACAATTAGTTTAAAATGGCCGTTATGGCTTCACACCAAATCAGTCAAGTAAGTTATTATCACAAAATCAGCCTTAACTCTGTTAAAATATAAAAATAATGTTATAAATTTAAAACACCCTTTGACCACTGTTCTGTTATTTAAAATATACTTAACAAAAAGATTCACATAAATCGTGCTTATAATCATATAATCGAAAGTAAAAATATTTGTAACCACGTCGTTTAACCCCCTTATTAGCTTGTTTTGTTTATAAATAAGTTAATACCTGAAGACTATTAAATGAAGTCACTACACCACCACTCACATCCACAATTTGCAACAAATATTCAGCGCAGTATCTTACAATGATCTAATATGACACTGTCTGATGCAAAACTTGACTTTCTTAAACTGATAAGCTTCTTGTTACTTATTGGCCAAGCCAGTCATCGGGCGATGCAAAATTTCCCGTTTATAACAAAAGGGCTACCTGACCTTGAAATCGACAGGCAAAACGGACTCGAGTTAGAGAGGGATAGTATTATACAATCATACAATGCTATGCCCTTTGTGTGTGTTTACCTGCATGTGTGGATTATGTAAAAAAGGGCTAGCTTAATCTATTACTAAGCGCATAGGATAAAATCATGTCTAGAACGAGTCAATGATATTCGAGGTTTCCGGCGACTGGGACCGCAATTAACTGGGACCGCGGTCCCGGTTGCCGGATCCATTTAATTTTAATATTTTTCTTCCGGCGACTGGGACCACCCATAAATGAATTAAAAAATCTATTGTTCAAGCCAAAATCGGTACAGTCAAACGAAAAAATTTCTAAATTATTTATATGAATATCATTGACTCGTTCTAGACATGATTTTATCCTATGCGCTTAGTAATAGATTAAGCTAGCCCTTTTTTACATAATCCACACATGCAGGTAAACACACACAAAGGGCATAGCATTGTATGATTGTATAATACTATCCCTCTCTAACTCGAGTCCGTTTTGCCTGTCGATTTCAAGGTCAGGTAGCCCTTTTGTTATAAACGGGAAATTTTGCATCGCCCGATGACTGGCTTGGCCAATAAGTAACAAGAAGCTTATCAGTTTAAGAAAGTCAAGTTTTGCATCAGACAGTGTCATATTAGATCATTGTAAGATACTGCGCTGAATATTTGTTGCAAATTGTGGATGTGAGTGGTGGTGTAGTGACTTCATTTAATAGTCTTCAGGTATTAACTTATTTATAAACAAAACAAGCTAATAAGGGGGTTAAACGACGTGGTTACAAATATTTTTACTTTCGATTATATGATTATAAGCACGATTTATGTGAATCTTTTTGTTAAGTATATTTTAAATAACAGAACAGTGGTCAAAGGGTGTTTTAAATTTATAACATTATTTTTATATTTTAACAGAGTTAAGGCTGATTTTGTGATAATAACTTACTTGACTGATTTGGTGTGAAGCCATAACGGCCATTTTAAACTAATTGTGATTGACATAGATAGTACCTACGTTTATAATGTAATGTAATAAATAAATAAATAAATAAATAAAATATTTTTTATTGTGATTTATGTTTTTTTTTTTATTATATTTACGGTACCACTTAAAGGCTGATTTTGTGATAAATAATTACTTTCTGATTGTTAATTGTTTGAAAATTGTCGATTATTATTATAAGCACGATTTATGTTATTTTTTTTTTTGATTATTGTTAGCATGACTTATGTGTATGTTTTTATTACGAAAGTTTTAAATAACAGAAGAGTAGTCAAAAGCTGTTTATATATCAATAAATGATGTTTTTAAATCAAAGTGGATTTTTCTTCAATTATTACATCTAAAAATGTTTCGTTTGACTGTACATTTTTTTTATTTCAGTTATCATTTATGAGTGGTCCCAGTCGCCGGAAGAAAATTATTTAATTTTTACGGATCCGGCGATAGGGACCACGGTCCTAGTTAATTGCGGTCCCAGTCGCCGGAACCCTCGAGCCGTCATTGCTTGCTACCATTTTGCGTGTTTGCATGATTATTTATTTGCATAGTCGCTTAAATACTTGCGTTTTTACTTGCTTTTGCGCTTGAATGCTTTCCTGTACTTGCTTAACCCGTAAATTCTCAACAAACTCAGAAGCCAAAGTGCTTAGACACGGCACCAAGAGAGCCATCATTTCTTTCTTGGTTTCTTGTGTGTTTGCTTGCTTAAATGATAACATACTTAATCGATAACATGCTTGCCTGATTACTTGCATTGTTGCGTGCTTGCTTGTTTTCCCATATACATACCCTATTGGTTGCTTGTATGTCTTGATATGCTTACTTTCATGTTTTTTTAGGCTTTGTATTTGATGTTTGCTACACCGATTTATTCTTGCTTGTATGCCTCATTTTTGTTGTCTTTCAATATGTAGCTTGATTGCAAACAGCCGGTACATTATAATGATGAATTAATAAATTATAATAATTATGTTTACCGACATAATTTTAATCTCAAATTTTATTAGATATATAGATATAAGGACCATATAATCAAAATTATACCAATGCAACATATTATACTGGGTGACATATACGATTTCATAAAGCAATGCATAATATCAATCGCTGGCAAGCAGTGCCTTCAATTCTCCTGCAATCATACCCCGGCTGTCAACCTCACTTTCCGTTCCCAGAGAGGATGCGTCTATTTGCGTACAGACACACCACGTTATCACTTATCGCAATTATTTGCATTCACGCCGTGTGGCGCTAGCCTTGTTTCAAATATCATACATGTTTTTCTAATATACTCGAGTTTTGATAAGGTTTTTGCTTCATCATCATCGCCATCATCATTCAACCGAAAGACTATTTCCCACATCTGTATTTCTGCTTATTAAGTCGCAAGCAAAATTTCGTTCTTTGTGTTCACTCAATCTATCATTGTATAAAAGGAGAAACTGACTGACTGACATATCAACGCACAGCCGAAACTGCAAGGACTAGGAACGTGAAATTTTGCATACGGCTTCCTTTTATTATGTAGGGGAGCACTAAGAAGGGGTTTTCGGAAATTCGACCTTTATGGGGCTGAAAAGGGGGGATTTTGTTTTTATGAAAAATCTTATTGCTTGAGTTAATAAACTTGAAATTTGGCACGAATACACGCAGACGAAGTCGTGGGCGAAGTGCTAGTGTTTTATAAAATTACTACATAAAAACAACTTTAAATATTTAATCTACATAATGTGTCGAACTTTTATCTCATCCGTTAAAAATGTCACTAAAATAAGTAAGTTAAATATAGCCACAATTCCAAATAAATTAGAAGGTCCTGCGACACTTGACATTTATCGTTTTTGGTCCTAGTACACGCTCACGTAACTTGGTAATTCGAAGCACAATTCGACACCGCCGCACAAGGCCCCGCTGTCTACCGAGCCTCTGTTTACAAGCACTTATTTACTTTAGCGAACTATGGATTTCCTGTTACACTTATCATATTACCTGGTATAGCGAATCGATAAGTTCTGCTGACATTGATGGGTGCGCCAACCAATACTACCCACGTGTTTTTCACCTTGCCCTCGTAGTGAATACATACAGAAGGTTATGTTTTTTTTGCTTCCTCAAAACTTGCTCTTTACGCTAAATGTCATGGACTTATTGAGAAAATATTATTAACTGAAGTTTGGTTAGATGGTTATATTATACATGGACTGATTAACTGGTATTATTAAACTAAAAGTAGCCTGTCAAATTAAGGTCACCTAAAACACTACTGATATACGAAACGTTATAAGAACTTCATATTGATCATGCTGTCAGCGTTGGTAACTTTCTATGTCCGCCTGACTCATAATTGACAAAAAATTGGTAATACTAAAGTTATGTTGCCGAGGCCCATGTTACATAAATAGTAATGCTCGTTACATTAATTGATTGAAATATATATTCATATTCGTCGCATTACTTCGTCATTAAATTAAACAATATGGAATAAATAACACATTTATCCTTTTTAGTCACCATTAGTCGTGTTCAGGGAAAAAGTGGTGTTTCCATTCTTTGAAAAACAGGCAAACCGCAGTATAAACTTAATCACTATGACCCACAACAACTAGCGGTTTCATTACGTAAATATCATTTAAAACGCTAACTAAGTTAACTAAGAAGTTGTAGATGTTTTTCCTGCCATTAATTGCCTTCCATTTTAAATACCTATATATATAAATATACGTAATTTGGAAGGCAAAATACCTACGTATGCGTGACGAACTCATGATGATGACCGACGGAATCTGACCAGTTATTATGTGCGACACATAATATCTGGTCAGATTCTGTCGGTCATCACTTGTCTTGAGAAATTTTAAGTTTTTTATTTACCTACATATTATTCAGCACATTCCATTTCCTATACAACATAACCATGTTAGATAATTTATTCGTTTATGCTATCATATTACGTAACTTCCCAAGACCATCGTCGTCAGCAAGAGGATTATAAATATGATTCTATCAATCATTGTCGTGTGGTTTTCCTACAAACTACATATTTTGTGTTTAGGGATTCCCGCCGTAAGTGATACATGAAATAAAAGAAATAAGTCTATTAAAAGTGGTAATGAAGTAATACTGGTAGAGTAGGTATTGAGTACTGTGTTCTGACATCGCCCTATTTGTTCTGAAGGTGACATGAGAGGTGTACGGCCGGGTTAGTTCACGAGAACCAGGCCAAGGATCCTGCGACCCGGTCGACGGGCCCCGGCTATTGATCTCCCAGCTGCAGATGCTGCGCCCACCAACTTTGCAACAAACTTTAGTGTTGATAAATTAAGTTAAACGTGTTGTTCCTTGTAATGGAACTTAGCTAATGGCACAGAATAGCTAAGGGTGCTTACATAAAGAAGCGGGTTTTCGGTCCCGACTCCTGGTACAGGTCTGCGCAGGTTTGATCTTCGGAAGGAAACGGTTACATGTTTTACCTGTTTCTTTATGTGTGAGGGCATAAGTTAGTCCCCTATTTCACCCGCATCGATCGGTACCGACCCGCACAGACTCGCCTGCACTGGGGAAACCTGTTTCTTTATGTAAGCACCCTAATAGTGCTTCGTACTAATGGTGAAGTTATGCCGCCTGTAGAAATTATTAATTGTTATCTAATGAAGACAAAGTTTAAAATTAAATGTTAAACTTTGTCTTAATCCTTAGAAATTTTCTAAGGATTGTTATTAACATTTCCAAATATGAAGGTGGTGAATAATAATGTATTAAAATAGTAAAAGTTTTGGATGTTAATGTCTTGCATTTGGTTTCATCCAACTGACGAAATATAAATGACGTAGTCTAGCCTGCTATAGCAACAAAGTTACAAAATATCACCATATAAAAAAAATCTTGATACCTGCGTGGTACACGTATGCATATATTCCTTTCCCACGGTCTCCTAAACCGACAGCTGTGTGATAGGTGTGACAACAAAAAGTAGATCAACAGGTAGAGACCTTGGCGATATAGGCAACGGGGCCAAGGATGTAGGCACCTCTGTCCCGGCTGCTTCGTCTAATGGGCTCTTCATCGGGAGGCACAAGCTCCCGGATTCCTTGGTTTGTTTTGGTTTATCGTCTTTGGTAATTTTAATTCTGAAAACAATCTTATTGAGTGCTGTACACAAAACTGTAATACACAGGACCATAAGATGCGCCGAAATATGTAATAATCATTGCTTTATTAAATATTTTTACAGTCATTTTTCATGGAACTAATGGGCAGTATGTTGTTTGAAAATTCAAAAAGATATGAAAGTTCAATTTGGAATGCCGGAAGAAAATGTTCAAGACAAAGACAAGAAAGAAAAAAATTCCATACCTACTCATTGAATTGTTTTTGATGAGTAAGCGTCCACACATCGCTGAGTACTCCAAGAAGGAGAGAGGTTGCGGGGCTAAGGACCGGGTCGCGACAAATGAGGGCAAGAATCCCCCGGGCGCAGGCTATTGATCCTTCGCCACGGGATGGGGAAACACACGACACAGCTGCACTCCCGGAAACGGCTTTTGTAGAACCGAAACAATTAAGAATTGTTAAAAAAACTTGACAACAAAATTTGCTTATTTTTTTTTCTTAATTAATTAATTGGTTTTCGAAAAATGTTAAAACAGGCAGTCCTATATGCTAGTATTGCTAACAAGCTCTTTTGAACAGTACCAGACATCCCACCCTAAGCACAAACATTCATAATTTAGCCGTGCCTAGTGTCCAGTGCCAAAACTGAGGGTGGTTGATTCCATCGGGTGAGATATTGATCGCAGCCTGCACCGACGCGCTCTGCGCCTCAAAAGCACTAAAGGCTTGCGTTTGCCTTCCCAGAATGCTGTGTCCTGCTCTTTCATATTGTGGGACTCTTTTTCATCGAACAAAGAATCTCTATCCTTCCATATTATCGAAAGCTTTTCTTATCTTAAGCTGATCATAAAATACAAAAGCTTACTACAGTATTATAATAATAATAATTATTATTTATTTCAGATTTCTTACATCCATATTTGTTAGTACACTTGCAAGCTTACAAACTAGTGTTAGTAATAAATAATAGTATTAATAATTGATTGAGCTATAATACGAGTAATAACAATTTAATTAAATAATATATAATAGTAATAATAAAAATTTTATCCTATTTAATTAAACAGTAAGAGGCAGGTCCGGGTGGAATCCCCGATGATGGTGACAAATCACTATACGACTGCATGCAGCTGTATCCAGCGAGCCAGCATCGGAGAGTCCCACCGGTCCGCCAGCACGCGCAGGATGGTGTTGGGACTGTCGCGCGTACGGCGCATGATAGAAGCGCACCGTTTGCGCATGATGGCCGCGAAGCCGTCTGTGTCAGCAGCCGCGAACATCGCGGAGGCGCTGCAGTGGCGCGGCAGCCCCATCAGCACCCGGAACGCGTTATTGTACTGAACGCGCAGATCGCTGTATGCCCGCCTTGTATAGTTAACCCACAGGCTGCAGGTGTAAAAGGACTGACAGTACGCTTTGAAAAGCGCAACTTTGACAGTCCCCGTGCACCGCGCAAACCTGCGGGTCAACATATTGCATCGGACAGACAGCGCTCTGCGCTCCCTTTCAATATCCACACTGTCCTTAAGGTCCCCAGTGACCCAGTGGCCCAAATATTTAAATTGCTCGACTTTGTTAAGATCTGAACCACACAAGGTGAAATTCGGAACGAATGTGTATCGCTTGTTGTCCGGCCTGAAAATCATTATTTCACTCTTTTTCGTGTTATATTTGAGCCCATGAGTCACCGCATAGGACTCACAAATTTTCAGGAGCCTTCGTAAGGCACCAATCGAAGGGCTCAGCAGCACCATATCGTCTGCATAGCTGATGTTATTCACACAAACTCCATCAATATGACACCCGATGCCGGTGCTGCTGAGCTCATCGATCAGTCGGTTGACGTACAGGTTGAAGAGCGTAGGAGAGGTCAGCCCCCCCTGCCTCACCCCGCATTCCAGTCTGTACTCCTCCGAGAGAGCGCCTGCCCATCTTACAAAATTCTTTTGATTGCTATACCAATGCATAAATAATAGCACAATCTCCCTAGGTAAACAAGTTTCATCCCTTAATTTACCCCATAGAATATTATACGATACAAGATCGAACGCTTTCGATAGATCCAGGTAGCATGCATACACGGGGGTCTTTCTACTCGTGTAATACTGTACAGTCTGCTTGAGGCACGTGATAGCACTCTCGGTGGAAAGCCCAGGCCTGAAGCCGAACTGCGCGTCGTTTAGCGAGACGTGCTTATCCAGGTGCTGACGAAGCAGACTGTCCAGCACTTTGGCGACCACTGTGGCAAGAGAGATCGGTCTATAGTTGTTTACATCTGATGTATCACCAGTTTTGTTTTTGATGATTGGTACAACTATAGTACGCATTAGATTATCAGGCAGATGGGAGTGGCCTAGACAAAGGGTAAAAAACATAGAAAGCACCCTGGGTAGGTGTACACCTGCATGCTGCAGGTGCTCGATGCTAAGGCTGTCGTGACCCGGGGATTTACCCCTCACCATGCCTCTGATCACTGCACGCACTTCCTTCGCAGTAAAATGAACACTACGCTCACTACCTTCCTCAGCATCGGGCACCTGCCGCGCTCGCCCCAGAGGAGAGTCCACCCTGAAATGGTGGGAGAACATAGTGGCGATCTCGCTAGGCTCGTGCACTCCCGCCATACTGCCGGGGAGGCCCGGTTTATGATTCATTTTATTGGTATTTTTCCAGAACTGACCAAATTTCTTGTTTGAGTGAAGTTCAGCTATAATATCCATTTTTATCTCTTGTTGATTATTCTGACACCATTTTAATTTTGATTTAAATACGCGCCTAGTTTCACACATATCATTATAAAGACGGCCAGCCCCAGGCTTACCCCCATACAACCAAGCTTGAAAACATAGCCGCGCCCTCCCATGAGCGCCACGGACGTGCCTGTTCCAACCGGTAATGTATTTACCTCTACGCTTTTCAGTAACATTATAACTACATATAGCAGCCTCCGACAGTATGCAAATAATCTCGTCATACATGTTATCTAACAGGATTTTATGATTTTTGTTACAACACATATTATCTAATAGTTATATTAATAGTAAGCTATTATAGTAATAGTAAGCTTTGTAACTTTTCCTAATAAAATTGCTAAAGCACCGTTCCAACGCTTCCAACGACCTTCATTGTCTGCAACTTGTTTTACTACTTGTCGTTTATTTGACGTTGCAACTTCAAAGAATGTAGTGAAACAATGGCACCTACAACATTTTTATGCTGCATAATGTTTTATTAGGAACAGGTCATCAATTACGGTTTTCTGCCTAACAATCAGACATTTAGGAGATGCCCAGCGGACCGAATTGCTACTGAAGTATTTATTGTTCGCCTATCCACCTGTCACGTGTCTCGAATGTGGGATGCTGCATTTAATATCAAGAGGGTTCACTGCATAATGCCCGCCACTGAACATTATCTGCATCTCATTTCAGTGTATCTATACACAAAGCTGTCGCAGACTTCATTGTGTTCAGCGACTCTCCCCCAAATCCCACACAGACATTGACAGCGTGCACTTAGGGACACCATTGTTACTGATTTTGGCGCATTTAACTGTGTGAGTGTGCATGTCTGTGGAACTGAAGTGTGAGGTGTTTTATCTGTTCCGCTATGGCGTGTTGCGATGGGAGCGCATCGACCGCTAAACAGTGGAATCGATGTGGAGGCGCATGCGCCATCGCCTTAGGCCAGCAGCGGCGCTCGATAAACACTGAGACTACACGTCACCCCTCGGTTGCGTCGCTGAGGTAAACGACTCGAAAACGTTACGATAGGTCTTGATGATAACATACCGTTTTGTAATATTTTAATAACTTTTGAATATGCAGTAGGTTTTGCTAATGGTCTTAGCATTAATGTATTTTCGATTTAGTTGGACATTTGTGAAAGTGCCTAAGATATGTGGACACGTGGCTTCTATGTAAATGACATTGAGTGGTCTGCTAAATATAACTGGAATTAGTGTTTAAAGTATAAGCCATATCGGTTATTGAATGTCGTATGGATTGGCTCTCCGGCACTACATGTGCAGTCGCCGCTTTATTACGAGCGTCGCGTCGGAATCTCACAAACCTTGATTACTTTTTGTTTGGAAGTGATTAGATATGAGTTTACGACACGTGACGATTATCAATATTTTGGCCTTTCACTGTCTTTATTAAATAGATAAATCCGTTATTCGGCCCCTATATAAAACATGTAATCAAATATTATTTGAAACCCAAAGTATATATTTTTATCGGAGATAGTGTGTTTTCATTCAAGATAGCACCTACAATAAAAACTATGATAACTTTATCCAACACCTAACTTGTAACATTTACAATACTTACTAATAAAATAATTCACACAAAAAAGCATTACATTCAAAGAGAAGTTGTTCTACTTAAAAATAATTAACAAGGTCACCGAAAACCCCTTGTTGGCCATTACTTTCGCAATCTCTTACTTATCTTTGGGGATTGTGATTTAGTATAAATGTCACATGGGATTTTGTGATTAAATTATTATTTCCGTCGTCATTTATTCAAGCCCAATATCAAAGGATCTCCTGATGAACAACTAAGCACTTTGCTACTTGATATCACTTATAATTCCTACGAATTAATCAAACCAAAGTAATTGTCATCAATCGCAGAGCGCAATGTCGACTCCTACTTTGTTTTAATTGGCAATGTATTAATCAATAGCTGAGCCAAACTAATTCGTTTTAACGGTAGGTAGACAAAGCCGGGTGGGGCGACGGTTTGTGACGTCACCAATCGATAGTACCCCTGCCCTCAACCCTTGGTGTTACTGGATGATGTAACGCAATATTTTCGTTGAGGTTGTTGAATCATAGTACTCCAAATGTGGGTAGACATGAAACCAGACGAACTGGTACAACTATGCCATGGTTTTAAAGCTTTAGGTCTGATATACAGGTAATGTCAACTTGTATGAGTTGTGAACAATCTTTGTTGCTCACCTTTCGTGTCAGTGTTGCGTCTGAGCGGCTCTAGCAGGCGATGTTTCTCAACTGCAAAGCGGCAAGGCCGGCCAACAACCTAGCCTTTTGTGTTTGCTTTGCTGTTTTATATCAACCGCAGTCAGAATGCCAAAGATGTGAACAATCATTTCTGTGGTTTGTTACTTTTTTCTTTCCTTATTATTATCCATAAATGGCTTTTTCAGTCAACGGATAGTACCTATAGATATTTGAATGTCTTACGATCCAGTTAAGCTACTAAGCGTATGTATATTGTATATAATCCTAACATAGACGATGGAATTCATGTGGCTCGAACAAAAATGTTTTCAGTACGGTAGATACTGGTTTTTTTATTTGTCAAGTAGGTATTCGATTTAGTAATTAGGAATACGATGTTTAGACAGATAAAATAAAAAGTAGTTTGTTGTTTTCGCCAAAAGTCGTTAAAATTTAACTTGTAAAAACAAAACGTGTCATCATCGTTATCTGCCTAGCCTTTTTCCCACTGTGTTGGGGACGGCTTCCAGTCTAACCGGATGCAGCTGAGTACCAGTAATTTACATGGAGCGACTGCCTATCTGACCTCCACAACCCAGTTACTGGGTAATACGATACCCCTTGGTAAGACTGGTTGTCAGACTTTTGGGCTTCTGACTACCCGTAACGACTGTCAAAGATCCACTAATGACAGCCGGGTTCAACGACTTAACGTGCTTTCCGAGGCACGGAAAAACAAAACGTGTATTCAAGGAAAATTTGCTTAAAATAAAATATATCTATAATCTTTACCGGTTTACTTGACCAAGGAAAACAAGAATTATATTTATTTTTACCTCTGAAACCTCATTTCGTACAGCGATTCAACATAATATTATATTCTGAATTTAAACAAAATATGTATGTAAAACTGGACCAAAGCTTTAAGCCTTTCCGACTCGCAATGTGATGAAATATTGACTCTAGAAAAAAAGGGATCTAAAATCTCCATAGCTTTAGGTAAAATCTATATATGTATAGTCAACAAAATTTCACACTATCCATAATATCCAGTCTAAAAAGAAAACCTCAATGGTTAAAACTGGATAAGTTGCACAAAATAGAGAGGGAGATGTAAGAAAGCGTTAACCTACCCGATGATTGTATAAGTTTACTAGTTAATACGTGAACAGAACGTAAATAAACATTGACACGTGTTTATGGGTGCGGGCTGGCACATGCGCTCTGCACACCCAGCAATCGATCCGGGCCCACTCCCGGCACACTATACGTGATGCTAGCCTAGGTGGACTCCACGCTCGGCTACAAACATATTCCTATTTTCTAGAATTTTTCAGGCAGATTATTTTGTGTACCTACCTAATGTGTAATATTGATCAGACATTGCAGTATGTACCAGCTCCAAAATCATCCCAGGAAATTGAATTTTGCTAGAGTAATTAGTTAACAGTTTCTATTTCTTTCTAGTATTCTACTGTCATAAATAAAAGGAAAAGTCCATTAGGATGCGCCATATTAATATAACAATTACTTTCGGAAAAAGCTTCTTAGGGTCCCCCCGAGTGTACTAATTGACTCAACATAGCCATACAACAATTTGTAGCTATAAGACATGCAGGTCCCCAAAATCAATAACTCTGCGGAGGGCGGGTCTCGACTGCAGTAACTCGGCCCCGATTAATTACATACGAATGTTTTAAGGGAAACCTTATTAAATGACATATAATAATTGTTAGATCCGCAACCGCGTGCGTTCACTGTAGCCAACTAGATGTAAATAAACAGTGGTTACCACGTGCCTTTAATACTTTTGACTGGGGACTGCGCAAGCGTGATTGGATAATGAGTTATCATTGCTTTCATATCGTTTTTTGAATGACGGGGGATGCTATCGAAAGTTTTCCATAGCCTATCACATGCCGAAACGCTGTAACCGTAGTACGTTACTGTTATCTGTTCTGCGGGAGCAGATTATCAGATATATCACTCCATACAAAATGTTCAATACTTAACTGCTATAGGACAGCCACCTTCGAATCGCTAGACGCTGCGAACGAAAATGTACTCTAACGTTACAAGCGTAAAGTGAGTTTTGATTTGTAGCTGCGCGCGCGCCGCCGCGTGGTTTTTGTTAATTGTCAGGGCTGCCTCCAGCTGTCTCTTTCAATAAAGATATTGTCAGTAGGTATTTGTAGTACACTTTATGAAATAAAATAAAATGCTTTTTGATGTTTTAGCATGTTTAATTGTTAATCATCATCATCAACAGCCGGTAAACATCCACTGCTGAACAAAGGCCTCCCCATTAGACCTCCACGCCGAACGACAATCCGCCACTTGCATACATCGGTTGCCCGCGACTCTCACGATGTCGTCGGTCCACCTAGCGGGAGGCCTGCCTACGCTGCGTCTTCCGGTTTGTGGTCGCCACTCAAGAACTTTTCTTCCCCATCGGGTATCAGTTCTACGAGCGATGTGGCCTGCCCATTGCCACCTCAACTTGCAAATTTTAAGAGCTAATTGTTAATACGTCTGAAATAAAGATAAATAAAAAAAATCTTACAGGTGTTATATTTTTATATAATGATTAATATTTTTTTCCACTTGTCGAATTTCACAATTGTTGAATTTTAATTTAGGGAATATTCGGAATCGAACAAAAAGTTTTAATAGAGATACTCTTGCGAGAAACAAGGGCAAGGGGAGTTAAATGTCATAGGTATTTTTATAAAGTTCAAAAATCTTGCTACCGGGCTTTTGTCTCATATTTTGTTCAAAGTTTTGAATAAATGTGGTCTCTAGATCTTTAACATAATTATAAAAGGAATCTGAGGGTAGTTTCAACTGCTCGTAGAAAGATGACGTTTTATTCAAAGTTTTAAAATGAACAAACATTCTGGATTCATTGAAACCGGGAATATTATTTAATTCAGAAGCATAATGTTTTGGAGATCCTAGGAATTAATATGCTATAGGTTGCTTCCAATTGACTATAACGCCTTTGTGCATAATCATCACACAGGCAAGAGAAGCTATTTCAGGCGTCACTTCACCATTAATATTATGAAGACCAAATCATTTCGTCTCTTTTAGTATCATAATGTAAATGTCGTTTAATAACCATTTTTCATCTAAATACAGAGCAATACCTGGCTTTTTCGAGCAAAGATTTCAGTTTTGCTGTTAAAAACTCTAAGATACCATTTTCAATCACAGGTGGAATAATCATTTTAAATCTATGCAGTGAACTTTCGCTCGGAAGCGATAAAAATGTTTTCAAACTTCTGTTATATTTCACGACCTACAACACTTATGTATACCTATAATGCAAGTTAGAAGTAAGGTGACCAAGATGTATGGTGCGTCAATCAGACATTTCCAAAAGTCTAATATCATAATGAGGGAATAACTATGGTTAATTGGATGGAGAAGTACTCGTGCGGAAATATTAACACCGTATTTGTATAAATACTAATTTTAACACTTGGCTAAAGAAAACACTCATTTAATCATACACTCATTTATATTAATGTAAATTAACAATTGTGCAACGTCATAAGACTTCTTGATCATCACGGGATTGACACTTATTTGTATTTCTGACAAACCGGATGATTTTTTTTACCGTCTCGAAAAAAATAGGGTATAATAGGTGAACGGAGTAGAACCCTTGGCATACTCAGTTTCAATTTTTTATTATTTTTTATTTAAAAAAAAATCGAAATTCAAATCATACGCAGGGTGCATTTGATTTGAATTTCGATATTTTTTAATGATTTAATCATTTTCTTCAAAATATCTGTATTTATTGTCCTAGTATGAAGAGTTCACTTCAAAAGTGTAGCACAAAATTGAAAAAAAAAACTGAGTGTGCCATAGGCTTCTACTCTGTTCACCTATCATCCCCTTTTTTTTGAGACGGTAAAAAAAACGGTAAACGGTATATTAATAGGTGGGTAGAATAGTACCTAAATTATGCAACGTCATAAGATTTGTATACTTATTTAGTTTTATTTAGGTACCTATCTTCTTGATCATCACGAGATTGACACTCTTTTGTATTTCTGACAAATATATTAATAGGTAGGTAGGATAGGTGTCGGTATCAGAGTTGAAGTGAAAGGTGAATATTAATAGAAAAATTAGTCTGAATGCTTTCGCATCGATGCTTGTTGCGATAGGTACTGTGTGCGATATCGTTATCACTTACCTCAGCTTTGACACTGATGCCTACGATACTAAAAACAGGCGATGACAACGTACGTTGAGTAGAGTCAACTCTCACTCAACTATAATCAAAGATCTTAATTATCAATAAGACCATAAGTTACGTTGTGTAGTGTTATAGGCTGCACTGAGCTTTCATTAGCTTTGTTTTTATTGCCATCATAACAAATCCATTTATCGTTAATCAAGCAGTGACTCTTGTAGTGACCAATATTACCTACACACGGAGGAACATATTCTATCACGCCTCAAAAATATATCGTGCACTACTGCAGTAGGCTATTTAGGCGTCATCATTAAAAACAATAAGTACATCAGTTTTTTAAACGAACGCTTGATTTATTATAAAAATAGCAGTGTTTACGTCATAAGGAGGTAGGAAGGCATATTTTTCGTATAGGTTAGTAGGTACTAATTGAATAGACAATCATTAATCCTTTTTAAAATAAAAGGTACTTACATATTTATCTTAATAAAATTGAAAATATCTGATTGACGCACCATAAATCTTGGTCATCCTACTTCTAACTTGCATTATAGGTTTTAAGTGTCGTAGGTCGTGAAATCCAAATATTAGGGCTTTGTTAATACTATATACATTTTCTTCGAAATCGTATGAGTGGTTAGCAAAAAGAATGGGACCTCTACCACAGCTCTACTAAGCTAAGAAAACTGCGTGGCCGCACGGTTCTCCGTGTGCCGACCGCACGGCCATAGCATTTAAGTGTTGTAGGTCGTGAAATCCAAACATTAGGCCTTTATTAATACTATCTACATTTTCTTCGAAATCGTATGAGTGGTTAGCAAAAGGAATGGGACCTCTACTAAGCGCCGTTTATGAGAACTGCGTGGCCGCGCGATACTCCATGTGCCGACCGCGCGGCCATGATTAAACCTTTATAACTTTCTGAATATTAGATCTACGAATTTGCGACTTTCATTGTTAGTGTTTTACAAATTCCTTCGTAATGTTGACGTAGTCGTTTTTCTTCGACGACACTGACCGAGCAGTCGAAACGGACACGCCTTACGGCTACCACCTTCTGGGGATGAGTTGACGCTTGGGATAGACACCGAATTTCCTTTGTCATCAATTCTTTAAGCTTCATCTACCTACTAAAATTACTGTTTGTCAAAGCTACTTCTTACAACTGTATACATACTTATTAGTTTACTAGCTTTTGCCAGCGACTTCGTCCGCGTGGAATAATGACTTCCGGAATTTTTTGTGTTTTCCCAACATTTCCCTTCACTGCTCTGCTCCTATTGATCGTAGCGTGATGAAAAGTAGACTATAACCTGCCCAGGAGTATGAAGAACAATTGTACCAAGTTTCGTTGAAATCCGTTGAGTGGTTTTTGTTTCTATAACGAACATACAGACAGACAGACAGACAAAAATTTTACTGATTGCATTTTTGGCGTCAGTAACGATCACTAATCACCCGCTGATAGTTATTTTGGAAATGTATTTCATGTACAGAATTGACCTCTCTACAGATTTATTATAAGTATAGATATCGTGGATTAATAAGGTGATTCCGGTGCGGATCAAACAATAACTAACTGTAAATAGACCCTGACTGTTTAATAGAATAATCAGATTTAGCTTGCTAGTAATTGCACTTGCAAGCTAAATCCAATTATTCTTTCATCCATGACGACGTGAAACTGCTACGTTCAAAGGCAAATCTGATTACTTGATTGCGAATTTTGGACGCCATAAAAACTGTCAGAGAACTGCGGAACAAAGGCCTGGCTGTGTTCGTTAGGTACTAGTATTATCTTATTTGTCTCAAACGTTATGATAATTAATAATGTGGCGCTCTCCACATTCGACAGGTAAAAACTGTCGCATTAGTTCGTTTATCTTCGTAAATTGATGCAATATGTTGGGTGCTAAGGGTGCCCTCTCAACCGGAGTGATCAGCAGTGGCAGATTTACCGACAGGCTGAGTAGGCTGGAGCCTAGGCCGGCAAATTTGGGGCTAACATTTTTTAAAATGTAGTACTGAAATTTAAATGATTAATATATAAATACCTACCTACCATATTTTTTTGTTCGAAGAAAGAATTAACAAAGTGAATGCTCAAATTCAGGCTTCTACCGTAGATTTGACCACTGTTGCCGATCTAATTACAATCTCTTTGCAAGTTTTTCGTTGATAAACCAGAACATTTTAAGTATTTTGAAGAAAAGGAAACAGTAAGTATTCAAAAGACAATATGGGACATTATTGTAGAGGTCGGTAGGGGCGGCAGATTGAATAGCCTACTGGCGGCAAATGTGTAAATCCGCCACTGGTCATCAGCTAAGTATAAATATCTAATGGTAACATCTAATTTAATAAGAAAAGCATCAAGAATCTGGCCTTACATTTTGAATGGTTAATTACGAATGTAGTATTGATTTATTTGACAAGGCAACGAACTAAACTAAACTTACATTCAAAAGTAGGTGCCTACTTACTTCTAGTCAGAAATATAAGGGAATATAAAAAACAACTACAAATACACCTATTTCCTTTAAACAAAAATAAATCCGAATTAGAAAGTAATGTTGAGAACGTGACGATCAAGTTATAATAAAATCTGATTTGGTGTTAGTGTACGTGTGGCGTGTGGCCACGATCACCGGTCCTCCCCGTCATCTCCGTCTACGTTTACTTGGCCGCATAACTGTTTTTCCTCCGATCCTCAGTCGCATACAAAAACCGATGAGTTGCCTTCATTATTATTAAAGCACAACAGAAATGAGCGGCAACATGGCTGTGTTTAACTGCGATTGCGACGTTGCCACACCGCACGCTCGGCTGACTCGTCACGTGACGTCACGTCTCAAGATGGCCGCCACACCGGTCGCGGCGTCCCCCCGCGCACTCCCGTCTTCCAGCCGGATCCGATCGTGTTGCTCGGTAATAATAATTCAGAATGCAGCCGTCAGAAAGGAAACCGAGCAAGAATAGATTGAAATTTAATGCATCGAACACGTCGCCTATACGTGTTCATACTAATTGTTATTCTACAACAGATGCTGTTTACTTTCGTTGAATAATATAGACAGTTGTTAGCGGAATCGAGGGCCTGCCAGTATGTGTGGCGGGCGACTCCGTGATTCATTTAGTAATGCCCTAATTACCTAATCGGTGACACATTCTTTCACAGTGGTTAACTTACTAGATAGGTACTAATATTTATAGCTTACGTTCATATTTATTTGTGTTGCTACGTTATTTTTTAATCGACTTCAAAAAAGGAGGTTCTATATTTCAATACAGGTGGTTAGATGCTTTTTACCTCATTAGGTACCTACCTACATCATAAATTACGATTTATGTTTTATATAAAATCATTTATTGGTTATAAGCTTAATCATTTATGTGCATAGTATAGGTACCTATCACTTTAATCGCGTGTTATCGTTATAAAACACTACATATGTAACTTTTTTGTACCTATTTATTTTGTATGGTCATGTTATAATACTTTATAATATTAATATATCACTTGACTTATTCAGTAAATATTTTCTAAACGCAATGTTGAACTCGTTGCATCTGATAAGGCATGTATAATGTACTACATGTATCGTGTTGGTTATCGTGCGTTAAGCGTGTTGTGTATGTCGGCTGGGGCAGGGCGAGCGGGCTCGCAGCGTAGCGCGACTCGCGAGTGGCGCATCCGCGTCGCGGCTAACGGCTCGTCCTCGGCGCGTCGTCGTGCTGCGCGCGCTGACGTCACCGCTCGATAATGGCCGCCGTGCCGCCCCGGCCCCCCGCGGCTGCCTCGACCCGAGCTTCAGTCTCTCGTCGACCCGCTCACCGAGCGAATGACTTTAACGTTAAGCATCTCAGATATCCGACGTCCGCGAACCGAGTGTGAAATTGTTAAGTGTTTTATGTGTACCATGGTGACGGTGTTTTTCGTATCCGGCAAGAAAAATCTGTGACAATTTACAAGAGACACGAGGAAGACCGATCTCTCGCTCACCGATCAACACCCGGCGGCGAGATGTCGGTGATGCAAAAGCGTCAGCACTGCTACCTGTGCGACTTGCCCCGCATGCCGTGGGCGATGTTGCATGAATTTTCAGAGGCGGTGTGTCGTGGATGCGTAAATTATGAGGGTGCAGACCGCATCGAAGTGGTTCTGGATGGAGCTAGGCAGCTAAAGCGTGCCCATGGGTTCCAAGAGGGCCGTGGACCGACCCACGCTAAAGCAGCTCACCGAGCACCGTTAGAAGCACATCAAAATGGAGCGGAAACCGCAGCAAGGGGTCAACCGGCTCCACCAGCACATCATGCTCCTACAACTGGATTTACTTTACATCATCCGCGACCGACCGCAAGTGCTGGACTTTTAGCCGAGTACGGTGGTAGGCGTGAGGAGCACGAAGGCAGACGGCTGGCGCACCTACCGACACACCACCTGTCGACACACGCCGGAGCGCGCCTGGCCCCCGGCCTTGCACTTAAGCGACAGTTGGATGAAGATGACCATCAGAACCACCACGAACCCGCTAAAAGGCTCCTGGAGGAACACTCTCGACCACCGCTAACTCGTGGTGATTCCCTGCCTGCAGTCTCATTAGCAGCTCCTTTTGCTCCAGACCGTGTGTTCAAGCAAGAGAAGCACCCATTGCGCACACCTTCTTTTGATGCTTCTTCGTTCAAATCAAATGGTGAGTCTCTTTCAAGGATACTGTTTCTGTCCTCATCACTGTTAATTAAAGACAATAAAAGTATCAAAAGTCGATATTAGTTGGCTTAAACTTTATACAAGATTAAAATATTTCTTTGTTGTAAATTCCATACTGCACAATAAAAATTTGGTAATCTTGGAATATTGGCCCGATTATTAGCCGGTATTATCTACTTACCGATCCCTATGCAGGATTCCAGTTTCAGGGTAATAATTAGTTCTGAAAATTATTCTTATCACTAGGTAATTACAAAACCACTTCGGCTTGAAATTTTAGACCTTTGAAATTGAAACACATTGTTTTCTACCGCCGAGATCTGACGATGAACCTAAATTAAGGCTATGTATTTCCAAAACCAAATAACATTCCTAATCTGGAAAAATAATTCCCTGTACTTAATCATTGTTTAGCTATAATTAACAAATATTCTATTAGTAAAGCTATTGGTCAATTTAGAGAGTAAATCTCAGACTTATACTTACTGAAAATTTTATACGGCGCATTTAAAGAATCTCGCGTTGGTTTCTTGGATTATAGTGGAAAATATGAGAGGTTCTTGGTACAACACAGCTATTGTTTACAAATATCCGAATGTAACCTACATAGTATAAAAAAATGTTATTTAGTAAAGTCACGCGCAATTTGATAACACGAACGATAGCAAACGAACGTGAACGTGCTCAGACGGATGAGTGTAGATGTTTTGCGCAAGCGTCCGCCACGGGATTCATATCTAGGTAGGTGCATTAACTCAGTCCATAAATACGAAACCGGTCCGACTGGTTGAGCGTTCTCGAAAGCGAGCCCGCGCCCGCGGCCTCTCGCACACCACGGCACTACGTACAAACACCCACGTAATACAAAACGCGCCACAGCGCCGTGAATGCATGCACGACACGGCGGTGTGGCAACGTCGCGTGACGACATTTTCGCTCGCGTACGTATGTAGGTAGGCCGACGGGCGAAAAAATATAGCGCCTGCCTACGCTTGGCAGAGTCGCTCGACCACATTCCGTTGGCGTGTGTATAGGGAGCTCGCGGCCGCTCGCCACGAGCCGCCGGCCAAAAAGGTCACCGTGCGTGACGTCACCACAGCCATAT
Organism: Globia sparganii; assembly: GCA_949316385.1. Classification (NCBI taxonomy): domain Eukaryota; kingdom Metazoa; phylum Arthropoda; class Insecta; order Lepidoptera; family Noctuidae; genus Globia; species Globia sparganii. Next base: position 22,940,090 of record OX438664.1, read on the forward strand.
GGACCGTGCCTTTACACAGAACCAACCGACCATAACTCACGCCCTTTTGCACGTTACTCTAATGAATAATCCAATGTTTATGTTCAATGACAATAGAAGAAAGTAGTTCTGCTCAACCGCGTTGTGCGTAGCAACTGTGTAACTAGCATGTCATCTAAGTAAATAATGTATATTTCTTCTGTTTTCCTTATCATTAATGCTGATTTTATTCAATATGTTAATTTACAATATCCCAAATGTTAATAATGGTAATGTTAATGTTGGTAATGTTAATGTTGGTAATGTTATTAATGGTTATGTTCTGTCATGAATATGCTATTGTGGCGTGATAAATCTTAACAATTTTGTCACATAGGATATTATGTGTTATCATCAACTTATCAATCACACATTGGCAGTAAGCTAGCCTCTAGCCCAGTACACTCCCTTGCGGTACTCCAGATTTTATCTGCCTAAGGTCTGAATAGTCGTTTCTTTGTCTTATCCTAAACAATCTGTTCGATATAGTAGGATGACTCTTATGATGTCTGAAATTGTAGAAGCAACATAGTTCTTAGTTTATATATGAGGCCATAATACTATACACTATCAAAAGCTTGCGCAACATCAAGGAAGGCCGTGAAGCACACCTTCTCCTCTAGTGCTCTTTCAATAATATAAATCAAAAGCTCTTGATAGCACCACAGCACAGTCGGAAATGTGTACGCATGAAATTATTGCGTACAGACGCCAGCACATAAAGCTACTACAATCTGTCAAATTTCTTTAATAGTTTTTCAACTTTATTGCTAAAGCATTAAGTTCAAGATTGATTAAGAACATTTTACACTTTCGGGTAGCTTGATGTACTGGCCTGTGTACTTTAAGCTGGCAGCATTTTTTAAATTTTTTTAACATGTTTATTCCGTTGGCGTAAATTGGCGTCGCAATATAAGTTTCATAACACAGCAACAGCCGACTACTCGTATAACAGCTTACACATACGGGACCCACATCGCATGATGTTTGGCAACGTCGCGGTGGCTCGTTCGCGACACGACTCGTTGCACATACGAGTGTGGCACTCGTATCTTCAATTATTATATGTACCTACCCGTCTACTAGGAGTCAGTCCGAAAGGCCTGCCGCGCGCCGCGACGTTGTATGACCAGTGTGACCAGGCAATGACACATCGCCGTTCACTACGTAGCTTGTATTAACACACAATGCTATTTATAATATATTACATGCGTATGCGAACGTGTGTTTACTATCCGTCGGTCCACCGCAAACGATGTGTCATCCAACATTGAATGTGAGGTTATTCGGACAAATTGAAATGATGTCGTATGGCTGCGGTGCGTCGTCGAACTTCGCGTACAAAGTCTTGTGCCAAATACTATTCTGAACGATGACATATTGAATCAATTTTCACTTTTATTTCGTTTTACACGTTAGAATTGATAAGCATCATCGCTATAGAAGTAAATCAATGTATGTTTTTATGTCTATCACACATTCATTTGTTTCTGTTGTGCAATGTGCGTAGTATTGTATTTTATCTCCATCAGGAGACAACAAGTTAGCTGACTAGTAACAACTAATAACCTCCATATAATCATCAAATTCTATGTAGAACTAAGAAATGTAACATAAAATATCGACTTTTGATAGTAAATTCTACCCTTGTGCGACTTCACGCATTATGGTGACCAGAAAACCATTTATCCCCAGGCTATGGTAACGCAACTCCGCTGACAAATGGCTCAGCAGGCTCACCACTGGGTCGCACGGCAGGCTCGCCTCCGGTTACTGGAGTTACTGGGGCCGGCCCATCACCGATGGCCGCTCTGATGTCTGTGGCAGACACATTGCCTCCAGGTTCACCACGGTCTGCTGGTGGTTCTCCACCCCAACCACCACCACAGAGGTCTGCCAGTCGCTCCAGCCAACACTCGCCCAACTCATCAGGTACGAATACATAAACTTCACTAAATCAAACTCGAGCCCAAATCGTACAAGTGCATGCCGTTGTTTGAAAATATAAGACACGGCAAACCAGTTTTTACATTTTATTCGTACCGTTGAAAAAGAGTTGAAAAAGATTCACTACAATTAAACGTGTCAGTGTATCGTATAGAAAAAGAAAGTAGTTGCGAACACGTCAGTTTTTGCAAAAGTTGCCGGTGCAGATTAACGGTAGTCCGCGTTCACTGTGTCGTATCGTGTGAGGGGTCGGACTCGGGCGGGCGTCCGATCAGAGCGCCGGTGCTACCGAGACGTGGCGCCCGACGACCGCTTGCGCCCATACCGTCCAGCTACAGTCTGCTGACCTATCACGAGCCTCACCTGGACACGTGGCTAATGCGACAGCGGACGCCACTCTCATTGTACTTACATTCCCTATTTGTTGAACTTGCGTATGGCAGACGGTAGCTAACGATTCCATTCCGGTCCGACAGGGTCGAACGGCGGGCGGCGGTCGTCGGGCTCCCGGCACGTGTCGTCGACGACATCGGTGTCGTCGACGGAGGCGGGAGAGGGCACGGAGGCGGCGGCGCCTACGCCCGCGCCCCTGCTCAAATGCACGCTCTGCCAGGAGCGCCTTGAGGACACGCACTTTGTGCAGTGCCCCAGTCAGCCTCACCACAAGTTCTGCTTCCCCTGCTCCCGAGACTCGATCAAGCGACAGCAAGGATCAGAGGTTAGTTCTTGATTTTATTACAAATTTCACCATATCTGTGTGAATTAACTATTTCAAAGTTTCTGCCAATTTGACAAATATTAACAAATTGTTTCTTCGTCCACAGGTATACTGTCCAAGTGGGGACAAGTGCCCATTGGCAAATTCGACAGTCCCATGGGCTTTCATGCAGGGTGAAATAGCTACGATCCTCGGCGAGGAGTTCAAGCCGAAGAAGGAACGGGAGACCTAGGGCAGCACTCCGCAGCCCCGACTTTACCTCTTGTCCCTCTCGTTGTGAACCGTGCACGGGAGGAGTATGTCCGCGGCACGCGGCCGCAAGCGTCGCAGTGGACGCGCGGCTCCGCGGCGGGGCGAGGCCGGGCCCTCGTCCGTACAAACCGATCACTTGTATATAACTTTGTAAATAGTAAACTGTATCTTTAGTTCGCTCACCGATAGCCATCGACGATACGGACATGAAATTTCGCAGCTGACGGGCGGCGTCGGCTGTGCCGCTAGGCGCTGTTTTCGGCGTATCGCATCTTTTTTTTATTTATTTATGAGCTCGTGACGTCGACTGGTGTCGAAAGGCGAGCGCGGTGCGATATTCCGAGTATAGCGCATGTCTGTTTTGAAGAATTTATGATTATTACTATGTTGTGTTGACGTGAACACTGTTCACGCTAAAGAATGTGATGATCTGAGGTCCTCCTCGGTAAGAGTTATTACATTTCGAGGGTGGTACGCTGCTTTGCGAGCAGACATTTCTTCGGATGCCATTTTCTTAGTTACCCTTAGGTCCTGAACCATAGTGAACATGGCATTTATTTATGTGATTCTTATATACTAAACAAGTATTATACGATATAATAATCATGACATTATGTAGTCCAGAGTACTGATTGTAAAATCGTAGTTATTTAATAACGGATGCGTATCGCTCCCTGTACATACCGTAGATTGATGTATATTGTATTTATCACATACAGCGCATGCAAAATAGTCTTATTTTTACTATGAAGCGATTTATTCAGAGTGGCTCGAGTTCCGTTACTGTCTCGCATTTGGCGATAAAATTCCGCTTATGAGATTTTTTAAACTTATATTTTAGCGGCAATGATAATTGAGAAGAAATCAAAATTGTATTGTGACGCCGAGCTCGTGGGAGCCGCGTCTTTTGAGTTGATTATTTTGTAAGGATAAGTTATACTTTACTCGGGAGTGTGTCGCCCGCGCCGCAACCGTCGCTCGTTGGGCCACGGCAGCAGCGCGCGCGCCGGCGAGCGCAGTATTAGCGAGATCGCTTTGCATACGTGAGGGGCGTACCTAGTCATTTTGTGAAATGTCAAATTGTCAGAACCGCGAACACGCGGCCGTTATAGGAACTCTTAAAACTCGCTGCTATTTGTATAAAGTGAAGTAATCATTATATTATTATCATTATATATCTCATAATGTTAAACGATTCGTAGTTTACGTCAGTTTCGAAAGCTATCAGAGGACGACCGTTTAGCTTCAGTGTATTCTTGTTTCTCAGCAGATCTGTAGTGTGCGATACGGTGATCGAATCTTGAATCGTTATTTCTTTTTATTGGTACTATAATTTGCGATTTTATGATGTAATGTTTTATAACTATATTGTCTGCTGAATCATTCTCGAGGTTTCGATCATTGTTAAGTTTAAATATTTACGCTTGTCAAAACTTAATCGTACCTACTTCAATATCATTAAATTCGATAGCTTTTACAACTTTAAATCGAGACGATACAGTGTCTTTAAATATTAAAAGTTAGAGCATACAATGAAATTGATATGTCGATTATTTATTTTAGATGTTATTTGTGTACATATACGTACGTTGTACATACTTTGTCTACTTGTAAATATTTAGGTAGTATTGGTATACAGCCAATACAATCAGGGCTATAGATCCAGTATTAATAGGACATTGAGCCATGTTGTTTATTATATTATTATTTGAAACTTATTACTCGTTGTTTTACATGAAATGCTAAAATTAGATACCTATTTGTGCTTAACAAGAAATATTACTTCTATACCTACTTAAATAACTTTTCATAATAATACTTTTAATATTGAGCTATTTCTTCTCTATGAATCTATTTCAACTGGGTATCATTTTATACTAAATGATGTACTTCAAGTGGGTTTAATTTAGCTGTCGAGATATCGTATTTTCATATTGTGGGCTTTTTATTCAACGTCGCGATTCTGATAGATTCGAAATTGATATTAGTATTATCAATGGAAATCACCCACGGAACGGGTTTGTCAAATATTAATTAACTGTCGCCAAGATTGGCAAAGGTGAAAAATTGTAAGCACAAATTGTGCATAATACTTTTTTTAAAGATTTGTAATGCTACATGTACGTCAATGTCGGGGTCGAAAACCAAGTTTGCTAAGAAATTTGATAAAGGTCTTATCGTTTTTTTTTTTATTGGAATATGAAGAATATGTTATATTGAGCTTGATTTGTTCTTCTTGATGTTAAAATATGGCTTTGACATGAATTTATAATTTTGTCAAAAGTTGTAACAAGGATCTCAAAACTTTTTATAATTTTAAAAGGAGTTCTTAAGGGTTTTATTCTTGATCCACTTTTGTGGCGAGGTGCAATATTGAGTGTCACCGTATCGTGTTGTTAACGTACATGTAACATATCAAACTATTACTGTCCGCCTTTACCCATAGGCTTGTTTGTAGACGTCGACAGTGTATCGACACAAAACATAATATGTATCATTTTGAGACTCGTCTCTTTCTTACTGTAAGCAGCAAGTGAAATGCTTCGATTAAGACGTTAATGTAAATGTTGGTGAAATACAATTGATGTGATTTTGTATATTTTCGCATTTTTATTTACCTTCTTATTAATACTTATTTGTCATCCGTAAAAGAAAAGGCACTTACCTTGATTGGGCCAATTGCAGGCTAGTAGATAGCAAGTCTGCCTTCCACGATGACAAAAAAGATGGATGCTACGTTACGCTGTTAAATAAGAGATTTGACAAATAAAGCTGACTACAAACTGAATTGCCGAAGCTGATGAGCGGATTTGCGTGCAGTGGTTTTTCCTTTAGCTGGAATCAGGAAAAGGAAGCTTTTGTTTCGGCACAATATACATTTGTATTTTAATGGTTATTTCAAAAACCTATAAAGAAAATATCCAAATTATTTCCTTAACCCAATTTTGCCAATACCTATCCCATATTTTTCCAAATTATTTTTGATTTGTCCTTAGCAATTAAATACGACAGAATTTAAAGGATCTTTCTATGTACAGTCAGCGAAGGAGATACATGTGCAGGGTCGAATATAGTTGAAGTTTAGTAAGAAATCGATTGATGTTTTCGAATAAAATTTAATTTAATTAATAGAAAACAAACAGTTCATTTATTAAATTAAATTTTATTCGAAAACAAAAAAGTTAGTAAAAGCAATCCTTTATTTTCACACCATTTAAGAGAAACTTTCATGACTCAGCCTACCGGAGTTCACACAAGTGTGCTCTTGGTTGATGAATAAATTGCCGGTGGATCCTTTAAGTTATGTCCTATTACAAATTATCATATAATGCTATTCAAATCAAAATATCTAAAAGCCTTGTTATGTTTGTGCACAGAGCGGAGCGGGAGTACGACGGACAGGTTGGAGCCCCTGTGTCTGACCAACAGATGAGAAGCGTCGCGGCGAGATACCCAGTCGATCGATATTTGGTTAGTATCATTATTACCTACCACGTTGAACACCCAAACACGAAAGTATTATGTTGACCTCTTTACTTGTAATCAGGCCTAATGGATCTAACTAAGTAAGCCTCGTGTGTTTATACTGCCCTAACACAGTAAAGTTATAGATTAATGTTCATGAATATTTCATGTTTTCCTAATAATTGTTTTTAAATTTCCAGGTTGAGAGCAGCAACAAGTTCGAAATGGTTAATATTATAGATGACGATATATGGAACATAGAACCAGCTTTAAAACCAGAAGATGAATTAATATTAAGAAAACTGCATGATACGCTGCAATCGACTGCGGATGACCTGAAGCTACTCTCCGGGGAACTGTCGAAATTTCATGAGCCGGGCGTGCAAGTCAAAGCCACTCCCACACCATTAGATGAGGAATTTAACGAAAAAGTTCATATTGAGGAAATCGTAAATGCCAAATTCCATGGATACAAAATCATTGATAAATCAACTCCACATGTGCCTGAATACAAGTCAAAGAAAGAAATAAGAGACGATAACAAACCTACTGTTAATAAACAAAATCATAAATTCATAAACGTTGACGTTCCGGTGAATACTCGACCAGTTAAAAAGATACCTAATATTAATAGAAACTTAGAAATAACTCGCACTAGGGTAATACAAATAAATGGTGATATAAATAGCACAAAGACTGAAAAGCTTAATAACGGTAAAGTAGTTAACGCCCCAGCAGTAGCTTATAATGAATATTCTTATAAGTATGTAGAACCTAAACTTAAAACGCCAAGCAAAACATTACAAATTCAGGAAATGCCAAGTATAAATATTAGAAGCGAATTAAAAGAGCAGAAAGTTTTACAGTTAGATATAATACCTGAGGTCAAGGAATCTGAAAAAACTGAGATAGTAAGGAAAAATGTAGCAGTAGTTGCGGTTCAACATGAGACCACTAAACCTGTAACCGAACCTAACAAAACATTGTCAAATATATCGCACGAAGGAGGCCAACAGTCAAGTCAACCTATTACAACAAGAAAAGTGTCAAAAATGTCTACATACGACAGTAGCGGCTCCACGACTAACAATATCAGCTCTGATACACAAATAAAGTTAAAAACGCAGAAACGTATTTTAACAAACATCAGATCTTCTCCGAAAACTTCAGTGCGTAACGATCGTAAGAAAAGTAATATAAAGAAAGAGTCTGATAAGCGATCGCACTTAAATTTAGATGAGTGGCGAACGAAATTGAATTCCGTATATGGAACAACAACTTCAAAGAAAGGTAAGCATCCTCAGACTAAAAGTAAAGGTAAGACCTCTTCGACAAAATCAAATATACATCCAGAAAATTCAGCCAAACAAAATAGCTTAAACAATATGGAATATATACCTTATTCTAAACTAACTGTAGGAGGTGCAAGAGCTAGTGACATCGAAAGAGAAATATCAGACATTCCTAACAACAGAGATATACCACTGAGCCCTATCTTAGATAGAATATTAAGCAGTAGGGAGAATTCATTCAGCAAAAACAGCTCTCAAACGAAAAAAGCAAAATATAACGTTAATATTCTTACCACATCCGACGAAAATCTATTACAGGAAGTAATTAACATAGAAAATACTGTAAGTGAAACGTTAACGAAACATATTAAGAATACCAAGAGTGATTCTAAAATACACAAACAAGTAAATGATAGTGATGAAGTCAAAGAAAACGACAGCTACGTTGACGATTTTGAAGATGACAGATCTGATCGCTCAAGACAATCAGGTAATCAGAAAACAAATAGTACGCATTCCAATGATGATAAGAATTTGAGTGATGAGGAAAATAGTAACACATCACAAAATGATGGCAGTGATAGCAATGATCATAGTAAACAGTTTGCACCCGTTCCGAGCTCATCACATACAAATATTCAAAACTTAACTTACACAAAAATTTCAAATCTATCTTTTAAGAATCAAGTTGATGTATTTGAATTCGTGCACTCGGTCGACACACAAGATTCGGCCACACAAAGTAATGCAGGACGAAAAATATCTCTTAAAGAAACTCAAACGTCACCCATTCACGATAATAATATACAACCAATCCACAACGAACTTTGGCCAACCATAGACCCTAAAGGTGAAGTTGAAAAATTGTTCAATTTAGAAAAGGAGTTCATTAAAAAGCTCATAGTTGAGGAGTATGGCGACCTATTGGAAAAGAATATTGATAAACCGTCGACTTCAAAAGAGGTTGAGATAAGGTTAAACGTGGCTGCGTCACAGAAAAATACTCAAACCTCTCCAGCACACGTAAAGAATGTTATGACTTCGCCTACGAGAACTAAAACTAGAACTACTTCGCCATTCTCAAGACTTACCGTCGATCATCACACCAGCCCATTAATTTTCGTCGTGGATGAAGACGACGTCAGATTAGAAATCCAAAACGAAGAAGATCCTGGCATTTCTATCAATCTATCATCACCAAGATTCAGTTTACGTTTGCCACGAACTAGCCGAGAAGTTTTATCCAATTTAGGAGATAGTGTACCGCGAACCGAAAAGAGGACTGCTTCGAAAACACAAAATGTAAAGAAAAGCAATATTACAGTAACAAGTACAAGTTCCTTGGAAGCTGACTCCTCAGATATCAGTAGTTTAGGTGAAGTGAAGCTGAAGCTCAGAAAAAAATTGGGCAGAATGACAATTGTATCAGATACAGAGTCCGTCACTTCATCTTCTCTGTCAGATTATCAATCTGGTATATTACCTTTGAGGAGTGAAGGCGAAATGAGTATAGGTCGCATCAAAAAGTCTAAACAAAACAAAAGTGAAGGAGAAGCTAGTTTTGGTCTGTTGTAACCCTTATATATGTAAATTTTATATGAATTTGATCTTACTCTTCTTTTGGTGCCTTAGATGTTGAGTTTTGTGTAGTTATAACATTTATGAGGATCAGTACTGCTAAAGGTAATGAATTTCTTAGTAATATTGTTGTTATTGAACGAAAGGGTAACGATATGTTATTGTCAAATTATCATTTTTATGAAAATGAATAGTTGAATTTTTAAAGTTGTGATATTTCGTAAAACGATCGAGATCAGTCTGGCAAATGAAAGCGTGACATGAAAAAACGCGAGAAATTCAAAAAATCTTTGTTATACTACTAACCTACTAACTATATATAACTAAAGGTATAGTCTATACCTCTAGTTAAATGTTTTGATACTTACTTGAGTATTTTATTTATTTTTTGTTTTTAATGGCTCCGTTTAGTGTGACGTAGCCTTGACTGTCATGGATGTGAGTTAAAAAAAGAGTGTGTATATTTATGTATTAATATGTAGGTACATAATATTTACCTACTTAACATTTAGTTTATTAAATTACAACAACAATGGCCCCGATTCTGTTGTTCAGAAACTAAACTAAATTTAAGTTCAGTGCATCTTTTCCTTTCTATTTCATTAAGAAAAGGACAGAAGATAAATATTACTTTAGTCCTGTCTGCTGAAGAAGCTGAATTAATTGTTTCATCATCTTATTCAAAATCTAGAGTCCAAAAATTCAACCTCTAAGGATTCTTCTGTATCAGTGGAGTCATCATCACATACACTTATTACGAATACTTCTTCTGTTATGTGATCTCTGTTTGTATTTGTTTTCCACATTTATTACATGGTCCGTCATTTTTTCCCTATCTTCAACAGTTATTCGGCCAAACGTGGTTTTTATCAGTGTTTCTGTTTCTTTTGCTGGCAGATTAATGTTTTTTGCCACCATACGCTTAGCTATACTCCATATCAGCTCGATCGGGTTGAGATCACAGTGGTAAGGTGGCAGTCTCGATACCTCATGGGCATATTGTTCCAAAAGCTCGTCATCTACGTACACGGGTTCGGGTTTATGTTTGTTAACTAAACATAACAATTCGGCTTTGATGGGCAATCTTCGTAATTTAATACCCAACTACGAAGGGTATATTATTATGATTTTAACCGGTGTGTTTGTATATGTTACGGCTAATAGCCGAAGTGCGGGTACACTTAATTTTAGCCGGGTACAACTAGGTGCATCCTACGTCGACGGAACCCCGCTTCGCGGGGCTCCTATTTCTGTGTAAAGGGTGTAAGTAACCTAACCAAATCTAACCTCGGGATGCCCTTTGCTCGCTCTTGCATCCTACGTCGCCTAGCGACCGACCGCAACCATGCAACCGATGTCACCCAAAGTACACACGAACCGCATGTGGCCGGCTGCACCTAGTTTTACCCGGCTAAAACTAAGTGTAGCCGCACTTCAGCTATTAGCCGTGCGTGACATATACAGGGTAATTTGTAAAACATCAGCAACCTCTTAAGAGGTCATTGTACTCATCATTATGAAGAACTTTTACTATGGGACCAAACCTTAAATCGCGAAAAAAATCAGCTGTTCCCTACATTTATCTTCGTCTATCTGGTTAAAATTTTACTGATCATAGTATGTAGCAGCTTTCGCACGTTACTTTTTATTGTTTTACCCATATTATGGAAAATATTTTTGAAAAATAAATGTCTTCACAAAATCCTAACAAATTGCAATCACAGACTTTGATGTGGCTTTACAGCTTAATAATGTTGTCATATTAAAACTTTAAAAAAACTTCAGCAGTGCGATTCTGTAACCATCTCACCGTTACAACTTAGGTGAAGTGAGCGTGGAGTGAGCTGTCACTGTCATCCTGATGCTAGGGATTGGTAATCTTGACAGCTCACTCTAAGCTCACTTCACCTGACTTTTCACGGTGAGATTTTTACAGAATCTATCGGCTGGGTCACGCTTTCGTTTGCCAGACTCTATGTGGGCATTATTGAAGTAAACATTGTTAATGAAAATATATTTAAGGTGATAGCTAAAGTACTGATTCTCATTGTAAATAGTAGGTACTACTGTGTGTTCATTCATCATTGTCAATGTTAATTGTTGTTCACCTGAAGTACAAATCAGTTAAGCATGATAAAACTTTTAATTTTAAGTATGTGTAAATAGTAAACACGCTGGCAAAATAAGCGGAACACAAAACGTGTTAACGTTTTTCGTGACAAAATTTTGTCTTTTTCTCATGAATACATGAACGAAGATAAGCAATTCTGGAGAGCTAGCTACTGAGTAAGCCCAGGTACCTACCTACTCCGGGTGATTTTTTATAGCGATGGATTTTCAACTCTCGATATTGAGCCGAGCATTGAAAATCCAAAAGAGCGCTTCCCAGCGTGTCAAATTAACACACTGTTGGATTTTCAACTCTCTCTCATTAAAAAATCAGCGCAAAAAATCGGTTGTCTGTGAAGTCGGTTTACTGACGATAGTTGAACGTGACAACGTCATAAGAAAATACTAAAAAAAAAAAATCTTGTTTTCATTCTTTTTTTTCTTTTTATTTTATTTTTTTTCGATCGTGCCTCTTTGTCGCTCGTTCTGCGCTCTCGTTTGCACTTCAAGCCTTAAATGGAACGCCTCAGAGCGAGGTAGCGCCGCATGACGTCATGTTTTTTCGTGCGTGCAGCCAGCTTCATCGAATTATAAGACGTTGTCACGTCAAAAAAACGGTCATGGCTACGAGGGCTGAAACTTCCGACAACTAGACGTCCTCTTATTTCTCGCATGTTTACGAGTACGCTCTAGGCCAGAAAAGTCACGGGCGAATAGTAAAAACTTCAGAAACAATATTTTATTGTTTCATTGGGAAAAGAGGTGGTACCATTCGGCTTGTCTATCTCTTTCTTGCACTGTAACATACTTTTTCATTATAAAGTCCCAGACCGTCTAAATAGTAAATGATTAGTACTAATTTCTCCAAGTGCGCACTCTTACTAACTGACTGTGCGCTGATCGTCTTTGTCTTCCAGTGTTAGATCGTTTATCTAGCTCTCCAAAATGAGGATATTTTTAAGCGAAAAGACAATGAAAAAGTTTACTAAGTACATATCTAAATGTTCCACTAATTTTGCCAAGTGTATTTTAGTATATTTTTTACGCCATTTAGCTATATTTTGATTAGGGAAAGTGTATTTTTTGCAATACGAATTTATGACTGAATAAACAGTTGTTAGAAAACTTTGTTTTTTATTTCCTTTTTTGCTCCTGACTGTAGAACTAACTTGAAGTGTCCTAATTGTCCTTACACCCACACTTAACTATGAATTTAAGGCTTAATACCATTATTTTTTTTACAAAAATAAAACGGTTAAATAAATAATCTATTTAGAAAATAAATAAACTAGGTATTATTAGAAACTATATATATATATATATATATTATTTAACGAATTATCATAAGAGTTAAATCAAGTGTAATCTTAGTGAAGTCCATCGACAATGTTCTAGAAACTACACTTCATACAGCACTGTCATTTATTCAAAATATACTTTGAAGTAATTACGGCTATTCACCGTATGACGGCAGAATATCCTAATGCAGATTGTGATTGTGTGTTACGCAAATTGAGACAATTTTTGCCGACTAAAAAACAGGAGGTTATCAATTCGACACGTAGGTATGTATAAAATATTATTGGAACTGCAATATATTCACATAATGACAATCTATTAGGGCTTCCAAACAATTATACAAAATTTTATAGATGTAAGTTTATATGTATGTATGTTAGTCCACGCATTTCTCCGCAACTATTAATCGGATTGTGACCATTTTTTTATTGGCTTACGTTTACTTCAACTTAGGAAACAGTGCAAGTTTCATCAAAATCGGCCCAGTAGTTTTCAAGATATGGACTACCTAATACTTGTAAGTGTAACGGCCGGGCTTATTGATACACAAGCTACTGGTGTGGTGTCAAAGGGAAAACATCTCAAAACCTTGGTCAAATTCTAGTGCAATATTTAGGTACAACAAAATTATTACCTATTACACACAAATATTCCAGTTTGTATTTAAAACTAAAAATTATGAAATAACTTTAATTTCGGAAGTCGATGGCAAAAAACTAAAACTAAAATACACATCCCAAGACACCGACTTCCGAAATTCAAGTTATTTCATAATTTTGAGTTAATCTCTTTTTGAAGTCCATTTTTATTTTTTTAAATTACTTTTGTCAACCGTTTTCACCATTTTGCCATTTTCTACTTTCCCTCTAGTGGTAAGTGCTAAGCAATTGGGATTAAATGGTAAGCAAGTACTCGGGATCTAATGGTAACACTTTGGATGGTCCAATGGTAAGTTATTGGGATCTAAAAGTCAGCACTTGGGATCTAGAAGTCAGTTCTTGGGGTATGAGCGATGACTTATCATAAGACATCATGCACGATGTCGACTTGCATGATATCTCATCGCTCATCCTCTTATTTTTATTATTAAAAGATACTATTCTACAGATCGAAGAGACCGTGGATAGTTCGGGCACAGACCAATGTACTGCACCAACTTTCATAGAGATTGCGACCGCGAAATCACGAGGACAGAAGATGGAAAGTGGGGTGACTTCTTTTATCATTTTGGTATTTCAAAGTATATAAGTACCATCAAAAAAGAGTGCGTTCTGCGTTTTAAAAATTCTGTCATTTGATCAAGATACAGCTTTTTGTAAATTACTGTTCAGATGCTGTTGTCGTTGCTATGTTTAAGCCGTGCCTCTAACTTCTTTCATCACTTGAATTACTTGTAGCTCTGGAGCCATTCTTAAAGGACTACGGCGTAGACCTGGTCTTCTGACCACATGATCATTCATACGAAAGGACCTATCCTTTGTACGACGGGAAAATGTACAAAGGTTCCGAAGAACAGCCATACCTACGTTAACCCTAGGCGAGTCCGAATGTCTCTTATCAGGTTACTACAATACAGTGCTAGAATATGGATTGTTTATGCTAGGCACTGCAGGGTACGCAGTTCACAAGCATAATAAAAAGAATGGTACCTACTTACTGTTATAGGGCTCCAGTGCTCATCATAACAGGCTCAACGGGATGCGTCGAGGGAACCTATGGATTCAGCTGTAAGTAAGTGCAGCGGGATTGTCCGAAAGGGTTACCGCTACCCCGGAACACAAAGGGCTAAGGAAGGAACACGGGTGGGTTTTAGTCAGTAAGAGTCTGACACTCCCTTCTGCTCCACCCAGAGCGGGAGGGGTCATTTGATGATTTCCCATCCTCAAAAAAAAAAAAAAGCTGTAAGTAAATATTTTGGTCTGTTTTCTTCTGTTGTAGAACAAAAAGCTTTTACTAAGTTTTTTTCACTTTTATCCTGTTTTCTACAAGATTCTCAATATAAATGTGATTACTGAATTTCCGTCTTGGCAACCCACTATCCTACTGCTTTTATTTATATGAATGTACCGGTGCAGTACTTGCGTCTTTGTCTTCCACTATCTTCTGCCCGCGACTTTGTCCGCGTGAAATGTCTTGTTCCCCGGCCCACCCTGTCGCAGCGCATCGCCTGCCCGCGCTTCTACTTCGTTTTCGGTTAGCGTTCTTTCCACTTTTTTTCTTTTTGCTCAGCTATTAACTTTTCTCAAGAATTGGGCTATCAAATGCAAAAATAATTTTTCAATTCGACAGGTAGGTAGTTGCAATGATTAGCGCGTTCAAACAAAACAAACTACTCAGCTTTATTATTACTACCTATCTCTTAACCGTAATTTCTGTAATCGCACCATCCCCTTTCTTTGATCTGCTTCTTTTCTTATCTAATAGCCATCCTTGGAATAGGTACTTTCGTTTCTTTTTATTTACCTATTTGTCATGTATGTGTTATACAGCGAACCAAACCGACTGGTCTGCGTTCAGGAGCAGTGACTTCGGCTACACGAGGTTCGTGGCAGACAACAAGACGCACATCTACATGGAACAGGACATAGTTCTTTATCTACACTTAGTTACCTACGGGGCCTCAAGTCTGCTATTACAGTAGTGTCAGAATGGTCTATCATAGCTTTCATAATTGTTGATTTTGATAAGTTTGGTAATCTACTAACATAATGGCGTCATTATGACTTTCCAATGGTCAACCACTGACACTCCATTGAAAGAAATGGCATAATATGGTAATCTCGTACCTACATAATGACAAATGAATAAATGTATTTTTTATTGCTATTTACGAACTTCTTAGATAAGATAAGATAAGATAAGATAAGTCTTTATTTGCCTTAAGCATGGTATAATGGTGGTAGTCTTATTTAAACAATGTCCACATGTTTAGCTACACAGAATATGTGTCAATTGCATGCAAAATAATTATTAGGTCAAAACAACATTAGTTCAAATTAATAGGTTAATATAATATTATAATTTTATGTCAAAGAAATCATTAATGTCATAGAAATTATGTCCATTCAGCCATTTATACAATTTGTTCTTAAATGAATTTACTTTAGTTAAACATTTTAATTCTTTCGGGATTTTGTTGTAAATGCGTACACACATCACAAAGCAGCTTTTAGCATACTTGGCTGATTTTGGAGTATCCTTTATTACAAGTCTGTGTGGATCCCTTGGACGAGGGATTACTTCATAAGCTTTCTTGAACAATCCCATATTACTGTAGACAAAGTTACAGATTGCGTATATGTAAAGTGCAGGAAGTGGTAACAGACCTAGCTTTTTAAAAAACGACCGACAGGATTCGTCAGGACGAAGACCACAAATGGCCCTGATGCACTTTTTTTGTGCAATGAATGCTCTGTCTTTATCCGTACTGTTTCCCCAGATAACAAGCCCATAACTTAGAATTGATTCAATATATGCATGGTATGTAGTAATTGCCGTTTTTACGTTTGTTACGTTCTTTACTTGTCTGAGGGCGTAAGTAAATTTATTAATTCTATTGCATAAATCATTCAAATGTCCTTTCCAATTTAAGTCTTGATCTATAAGCACACCTAAGAATTTGGTTTGTGCTACTTCTTTTAGTCTGTCAACATTAAGTTTAAAATTGTATTTGGCATGTTTTGACTTATTAAATTGAATATAATTTGATTTATCTAAATTGATTTTTAATTTATTATTCTGTAGCCATTGTAAAATTTTGTCAATAGTATTATTAATGTCTAATTCATGGTCAGAAATTGATTTTTTATCAGATGATACAATAATTGAAATGTCATCTGCAAATAATATAAATTTATGATTAGACACCAGTGGTATGTCATTTACATATAATAAAAACAATATGGGACCTAGTACACTCCCTTGAGGCACGCCACATTGATTTATTCTAGAGTCAGAGCAGTAGGAAGTAAGTAAGTCTTCATTTATATTGTCTATGATAACGTATTGTTTTCGATCACTTATATAAGACGAAATCCACTGCAGTGCGACTCCTCTTATTCCCAGGATTTCTAACTTTCTCAATAATACGTCATGTGCTACGAAATCAAACGCTTGAGACAGGTCGAAAAATAGACCTGTCGTTAATTTATTATTGTTTAGATTACTCAGGATATTGCTCACAAGAGTAAATATTGCTTGTGTGGTTGACTTTTGCTTTTGGAATCCAAACTGTTCGTTTGCTATGATATTAAATTTGCTACAAAAGTCGATCAGTCTCTTGAGCATACATTTCTCGAAAACCTTTGACAATATGGGAATAAGGGTAATCGGGCGATAGTTTTTGACGTCCTTTTTATCGTGTTTTTTGTACAGCGGCTTTACGACAGATAATTTTAGGGCATCAGGAAATATACCTGATGAAAACGAGAGATTAATTAAATATGTCAAAATGGGAATCAATTCTGTACTGCACGCTTTAATTATTTTTGTATTTATTCCGTCATAACCTTCAGAGTTAGTATTGTTTAACGCCATTATTTCTTTTTTGACTTCATCTTCAGTCATGGATCTAAGAAACATGGAGTTAGGAATTGACTTAAAATTAGGGTCATTATAATAATGTTGATTATTGGATGTCAAGGTATTAGTCGAGTCAATAAAGTAATTATTAAAAGCATTCGCTATGTCAGTAGGGTTTGTCAGAACTTGTTTATCTAATTGTACGTCAGAAATATTATTAATACCTGATCTCGCATTTCCAAATTCATGATTAATAACTGACCACGTTGCTCTGCATTTATTTTTGCTATTTTTTATATAATTGATATTACAGTTCAGTTTCGATTTAACAATACATTTTTTCAATATATTTGAATATTGTTTATATCTTATTTTGTGTGATAATGTTTTGTACTTGTAATAGTTATATCGCAAAAATCTTTTAGTTTTGCAACTATTTCTAAGACCCTTACTTATCCATTTTTCCTTAAATGTATTAGAATTTTTAATCTTTATTTTTAGTTTTGGGAAGCATAAGTTATATAAACAACATAAAAAATTATGGAATTGATTAAAAGCCTTATTTGTGTCAGTTTCTAACTGGACATCTGACCATGAAATACTTCTGAGGCATTCTTTGAATTTCTGTAAATTCTCGTTGCAGTAATCTTTCTTGTAAATTTTGAATTTTGCTCTTTTACTGGAAATTCTAACAGCTGTGCTGTGTCATGGTCAGATAAGTGAAGAGGCAAGACTTTAGAAGATGTCGTATTGATGTTACTTACTATGTGGTCTATACACGAGTCTTTCCGAGTAGGGACATTAATGTGAAGTTGCAACTTGTATGTATTACATAGATCTGTTAGATAGGTAGTGACTTTCCCTGGTTTTAGAGTGTTGATATTAAAGTCACCTGCAATAACTATTTTTACAGTTGGCCCATATTTTTTGAGTATTTCACCCATCAATAGGTCCAATTTATTAAGAAATACGTTAGGATCAGATGTTGGTGTTCTATAAACACATACTATTAATAATTTATGCAATGGGATTTCAATGCCACAGGCCTCGAAAGACTTATACGTCGAATATTTTTTGACGCAAGTAAGCTCATTATAAGTAATGCCCCTTTTTGCAAGTATACAGGTTCCCCCTCTCTGTTGATCTCTACTAAACGCAGTTGCCAAAGAATAGTTTTGTATTTTCAGAAAGTTTTCGTTTCCGGCACGCATAAAGGTTTCAGAAAAACATAAAATATCGGGTTCATTATTTGCGTCTCGTAGTTCTAGTAACGTTAGTTCTAAAATTTCTTGTTTAGATAAAATGCTTGCGATATTTTGATGCAATATTTTAAAGGTCTGCGACTTAACACTGTTTTTAACGAAAAAGCTTATTCCTGTCTACAGTCTTAAAATAGTAAGGAATAGTACCGATTTTTGCTGTAGTAGGATTTTCAATACCGTGTTCATTCGTGGCTTCGTGTTCAGACTGTTTTCTTGCAAAGTAATATGGGATTGTTCCTTTTCGATAGACTTCACATTTATTGACAGATTTTTTGGAGTTTACGGTTACGTAATATTAATTTCTTTAGTGCTTTAACATTTAAATATTTTTTCTCGTAGTCGTCATAGTCAATAACATAATTAATAAATTTACAGGTATTAAACAAATTGTAATTGGAATCAACAAAATTAGATTTTTTGTATTCATTGCAAATATTCCGTATAGTTTGGTTTAAGTCATTTACATTTATATACATATTCTTCAGTAGACTCAGAACAATGACATCATTATTACGGAATTTACTGAGGAGTCGACGAAGTTGAGATGAAAAAATCTTTAGGTCATAGTCATTTTCACCCACACAGACTTATCACAGGCTTATCATTACACGATAACTCAATTTTTTGACAGCTTTTAAAGACGTCACTGGTAAGCGCATGTGGTTTTGTTTCAGACGTGATAGTATAATGAACGTAAGGTGTATCCACTCGTGATCGTATCAAAGCCGATGAAAGTCCAACGCATTGTTGTGTGCCACAAATATATATTTTGTTCACGCGATCTTCCTTGAGATCATCCAATGAAAAGTTTTTTTCTTTATGGTTCTCTATCCTTTCTTTTTCTTTTACTAGCTTCTCAAGATTTAATATTTGATCCTTAAGGTATACTATTTCTGCTCCGGCTTGTTTTAATTGTTCTTCCAGATCTGCGATATCTTTATGTAGGTTCGAAATATTGCAATATAGTTGTGTTTTTTTGTTGGTTTTGCTTGAAGTCGCATATCTAGGTGGCGTAGAGAAGGCTAGCATATCTGAGCGCAAGGAAGAATATGTATGCACATTGCTTGTATTTACTAGATCTACACAGCTATTTTCTCTCTGTGGTGGTTGGCTTAAGAATCCTTTTAATGTTGCATTATCTTTGAGTAATTTGTCATTTTGTTTACGAAGTTCATTATTTTCCAGTATGACATTCTCAAGTTCATTTTGGGAAGTACCGAGTTGCATCTGAAGTAGTTCAATTGTATCCTTAAACTCTTGAGCATTGATATAGTCGACTTCTGTGTAGTCCATACTTCGTGACAATGTTTTATCGGAGAACGCAACGTCATCATATGTATTATCTATTGTAAGTATATGCGAGTCGTATGTTTCAGAGTTAGTGCTTTTTGGGGTAGCCCAGGGCGTAGTCTCCTCCGGGGCGTTAGAAATAGCAGCTATGCATGACTTGGGAGATGAGCGCTTTTTCCTCGTTGTCACATTGGATATAACAGAGCTGGGTGTGTTCTGCTGTTTTGCCTTCATGGTGCATGTTTTACATTCTCCTCTAAATTTCTTCCTCTCTTCGAAACTTTTTAAGCGGTACACTTTTTCCGGATAACCGGCACAATCAAATTCAAAGTGGTTTTTACATACGGTGCATAACAAGGTACTTCTGTGTTCAACTCGATTTTTGCAATTGTAGCAAGTAACTAGTAACGGCTCTTTATGGCCACTATTATTAACAGTTTTATTTCTCGAAGCCATTGTCTTTGATATTGAGAGTTAAAACTATGTTAATTGATCGAGTTTTGAATATAACGGAACGTTATCAGTTTTAGCATCAAAAGGCTTATATCCAAGTTGCGATATTGTTTAATAATGTGATTTCTGAACGAATTTTTTTCTGTCATTAATTATGAGCTGGGTTACGATTGGTTCATGGTAACAGGTGTCCTTTGTTTACTTAAATTTTTTTCTGATTTCAAATTCACAACTGTAATAATTAGACGATTTTTGTAAATTTATTTGACGCAAAGGTTACCTTCGTTCAAACGTTATTTCTTGTATCACTAGTCCGTATGAATATTTTAAAACGCTAACCTGGTTTTGCGATGTTGTTGGGTAATAATACTTAATCACTGCCAATAACGTACTTGCACTGTCACTGCTATATTAGATGAGTTTGAAGGTTTTACTGATGGATAACACTGTCAATTCTTCTGTGAAGATCGCTAAATGCAACATTGCTAAATGTATTTTAATAGTGTCTAGTAGCACAAAACAAATAATTTTATATTATTGTTTTACGGAGCGATGTTGACGTTAGCGGATTCCGTTCCGTTTTACTACTTCTGTGTCTTACTACTTCAGATTGCAAACACTAATACGTAATATGTAAAAATATATATCAAATGAAATCTAGCATGAAATTTAGTAGTAGTTTTTCTCAGACCATTGAACGACCAATGATCGACCATTATGAATTTAGCAGCATACGAACTTTTAGCAAAATGACAATGGGATCGTGTTGGAATGACGCATTTATAAAAATAGCAGACTTGGGCCCCTGATTACCAGAAGAAACACAAGTCCTGAAATTAGTTTGTTCATATTTTGTTTCTCGTTGTTGTTACTACTCACAAAGATGTCTTATTTGCATTCAGGTGGACGTAGACCGGGCTGGACGTAGACTGGGCAAGTCATTGATTCATTCTGGCTCGTCAAGGATGAACTTTACGAGTAGAAACCTTACGACTTCCAATAGTTCTACTAGTCACCAAGCACGAGTGAACAGGCATCTTCTGGGCACGCTTGTTCCATCAGAGACCTCATCCATCGCTTTTCATCAGGCGTGGTCAAAGTCAAGAGCAGGCCCATTCAGCAAAAAAAAAAACTAACATTATCTACTAAAAGGCAAATGTTCAAAATCTTTCGAGATGATTTCAATACCTATCAATTCGCTTATTTGGAAAATTATTTTTGGGTTTAACTATTTTGAATAGGTACAATCATTTAAGCAAGCATTGGTTTTTTTATATACATATATGTAATTGGGTGCCTCACATTCAAATGAAATAAACAGGAATGTCAGTGCTTTATAAATGCCAACCAGTAACTTGGGAGCGGGATTGTCCGAAAGGGTTACCGCTGCCCCGGAACATAAAGGGCTAAGGAAGGAACACGGGTGGGTTTTAGTCAGTAAGAGTCTGACACTCCGTTCTGCTCCACCTAGAGCGGGAGACCCCTCCCGCTCTGGGTGGAGCATTGGATGATTTCCCATACTCAAAAAAAAAACCACTAACTTGGTTTTAATAAACAACATTCTGTTATCAAAACGCAATGAAACATAGTGGAAACATAATATAACAAAGAAAGAAGCTTAGAAGTGATTTATCGTAAAACAGAACTACAATAAATAATAATGTCAATTAAAACATTTATCGACATTGGTACTGTATGTTTATGTTGCTATTATATTAAGTCCAATCAGTAATTAATTACGAGGCACTGACGCTGGTCGTCTTGTTAAATTAACCTACAAATACCTAATATTACAGTAGAGAATATGAAATTGTTTATAATTTCGCTTTTGTTGGGCATAAGTAGTGGAAGAGATTTTTCTAAAACGAATGTGGGTCTTCAGCACGATTGTGGTAATTGCCAGCCCGAACAAGTACACATTGCGTTTGGAGGTAAGTCAGTAGTGACCCTTGCTAGTAGTTCAATTAGGTATTTCAATTGCACGTAAGATACAAAGTCTAAGCCTGCGTCCAGCAGTAGACGGCTATAGACTAAGCTAATTGATTGATTTAGGTATACCTATAAATTGAAATGAGCAATCGCATTTTTTTTTATTACCAACCCTGAATCTTTATTCCTCATCTACAAGATCATTATAAGTAACTTAGCCCTTCGTCAGATTTATTACACTAACGAATGGACAAAGGCTGACACATTCTTTGGGAACCATCTATCATTTATTTTTCAGTTAACCTTTGTTGTCACCTGAATAAGTTTGTAACCTTTGTTGTTGACACAGCGAAGGCAAAACAAAGAGTAAACATATTTGGGAGTCCTTGCCCAATTACTACTGTGACAAATGATTATTCCTAATGTTGAGTTGTTGACGTCATCTCCTCACAATCTTAACAAAACAGTCTATAATAATAACCCTGACTCCTGAACTTCCAGAGAAAGTGAACGATATAGTGATAACATGGTCGACGTTCGACGATACCCTGGTGTCGGTCGTGGAGTACGGCGAGGGTGTCATGGACAAGCAGACCAGCGGCTCCAGCAAGATCTTCGTGGATGGAGGGAGACGGAAGCGAAGCCAGTTTATACATACTGTCACGTTGCGTGATCTCAACTTTAATACCAGTTACGGTAGGTATTTTTCATATTCTTTGTTAAGCTTCACTTGAGTGAATGGTTCACTTGGGGGATGTTCATTTTTGTTTCATTCCACCGACCAAATGACATAGGAATGAACGTTAATTAATCTGTTACTTTTATTTCATTTTTCGATCATTCGGTAGATGAGCGAAAGACTCCGATAGCCAGATACCCATCATCGTTGGATCGGTTCACTTTGTAATGAATTAATTTTTGTCGTTTGATTCAATTTGTGTTCACATCGAGTGAAAGATGCCGAATGAAGGCCAAAATGAACAGAAAGTTAATCTTCTGCTATCTGCTTTATTAGAGTCAAATCTCTACATCTCTGAAGGCCTTAAAGCCGCTCTCATTTTAACAGCGCTTTCTTTGGGTCAAAAATGAGGTCCCTTTATTTTGTCAAAGTTCAAGTTTCCTGACCTGTCCACGATTATCATAAGAACCGTTGCTTATTATCTCAGAAGTTTAAAACCTAGTACGTAGGTACTGTTATCAGTGAGTGGGCAGATTGACATACTAAAGAGATACGTGTCTTATTGAGGTCATCTCGACGCCTTTACATGATCAACAATTCAAACTAACTGTAGTAGAGATCGTTAACGTATTATATTCAACCGGGGCTCAGCTCATAGTCATGAGCTCGTCATCAGTATTGGAACGTGTTGGTACTATCGATGTTTCGGTGCGATGGAGAGATGAGAGATGACGACTTCGCACCGGAATATTGATGGCACCAACACGTTACGGGCTTACGGCACTTCAAAGTGCAGTGGTTACTTATATACAGAGTTGATACGACCGAGGGGCATTAAATTACACTACGTATACTATACGTGTTTAGTATTAATTCGATAAGGTATAAAAATAAAAAGCGCCAAAAATGAGAATTTTTTTTTTCAAACAAACTAAATAGCTTACAAATCAGAGTAAAACGCAACCACCCTTTGTAAGTAAAGGAAAAACCCAAATTTCATAGAAACTTGGACCTGGCGACTGACCTTACAAAGTGGCAACGTCGCACGCGCGCCGGGGCGCGGCATGTGTTATTTCGTGTCGAAGCGGGCGGCCGGCGGTGGCGCGGGCGGCGGCTTAGGCCTCCGCTCGCGCTGGCTGTTATGTTAGATAGTTTTGAAGTACGCCGACAACAAAAACACTAAATTTTTAAATTCTCTATGTGTCCTCCATTCACATTAATGCACAAATTATACCGACGAAGAATATTGTTATTTAGTTTTGTAATTAAATCACTGTCCGTCGCTAAGCACTTTAATTTATGAAATGCTAAAATAATCCTGTTTTTTAGTTCAACAATTGTATTTACCTCGGAGGCATACACTTCACCCTTAATGAACCCCCACAAAAAGAAATCCATGGGAGTGAGGTCCGGAGATCGTGGTGGCCACCGAACAGGTCCGAATCGACCGATCCATTGCTGCTCAAACATTTCTGTGAGCCGCTCCCTGGAAGCCATCACAGAATGTGGAGGCGCACCGTCCAGCTGGTACCACAACTTGCGATGAACGGCTAAAGGTAGTTGGTCAGTGTACTCGGCCACAGGACCACTTAATAAATCTAAAAATTTCACCGCTGTAAGGGTGCCGTCAATAAAAACAGGGCCGATAATATTATTATTATGGATACCAGCCCACACATTGAGAGAAAATCTGTACTGGTGTTCAGATTCTCGAAACACGTGTGGATTTCCCAAACTCCAGTACCGGAGGTTTTGCCGATTCCAGATGCCGTTCCGAGTAAAAGTACACTCATCGGTCCATATTACATTTGTTAAGAAATGGCGGTCTTCGGATGTTTTATTTAATAGCCATTGGCAGTAACTGTTCCTGATCGGTAAGTCTCTCGATAACAAAGCTTGCACCTTCCGATATTTATAAGGTTTGCGTTTGATACGTTTTAGAACCTTGTGGATGGTTCTATGGCAACATCTAAACTGCCGGGCGGCTCTGTGCAGACTCGTTGTCGGGTTGCGGGAAAAATGATCTAATATTCGTTCGTCCCATGCAGCGGGTATTTGCCGCGGTGGCACTCCCTCCTGTTGCGGCACTACACGTTTATTGTCCCGTAATCTTTGTACTGCCAACTGTATGGTGCGGGCGTTCCTAGGGCAATTCCGGCTGTCACCATATCTTTCTCTGTATGTTCGCAGAGCTAATGCTGCGTTTCCACGGCATTCACCGTAAATTAAAATCATGTCAGTGTATTCTGACGCCGTGTAAGTTAGACGAGGCATTGTTGAACACTTTAATTAGGTATACACACACACAACCAAAGTTTAATTACGTGTCCTATCACAATAAAAAACAGTAAATCACAAAAAAAAACACTAACACTAAATAATTATAATAGCAAGTTACGTGTCTTGTCACAATAAAAAAAAAGAAAGAAGTGTCCTATTCACAATAACAAAACAAAATCACAATTGTCAGCGCACGAGTTCGACAAAACAATAGCGGCACAGGACTTCCGTGTTACGTAACGTACATACGTCCCGGAAGGATAGCGTTGGCGCACTGAAAAACCAAGTTTTTTAGTTTTTAGAGGCCCCCCTCGCAAGGACCAAAGATGCAATAGCAACACACTGACCTATTTCTATTTCTTTTACGCGCGTGATGTTTTGCTAATGGGATTGTCACTTTCTGTTGTAGGACGTATTTGCTTATGACTTGCGTAAGAGCGGCAACAACGTATCGTAGATTTATCGTTTTAGGGTGCATGACCTATGCCTATAGACATAATCAGCTGTTAGGAAAAATACATCATGTTCAAACGGGCCAAAAACTTAAAAAATCATTTGCGACTAAACTATTGTTTCAATTTAAATGATATTTGGTACAGAGCTTGAAAATGGTACCTAGTATAAGCAGTTTAAAGGAAAGCCTTTCTGTCGTATCAACTTTGTATAACTAGCGTCTGCCCGCGACTTCGTCCGCGTAAAATTGCAACCTTCCCACCGCGTGGGATCCGATACCAGCCCGAGCTACTACTTTTTTGGCGGTTATTATCGTTGTTTCTGACTTTTTTCATTTTGTTCGGCTCCTAAGGGTAATTGCGTGATGTTAAATAGAATAATGTACCCAATATTTTCTAATATCTTTTTAAAAGAGTGTCCTTGGAGTTTCAGTTTTTTTTTTCAGAATTTTTTTTTTCTTTATATTTTTTCCGTAAGAACCTTGTACAGAGTATTAGAAAACTACAAAAAAAAATCAGCCAAATCGGTCAAGCCGTTTTCATGTTATGTCGTGACAACGGAAAACGGGTTTCATTTTTATATATATAGATAAATGATGATATGGTAATATACTGGCAGTGTACCACGTGGGCTCTGTTTATGGATGGTCGGAGCAGTTCTGGTTCCGTACGGCCCCCGAAGGCGAGGACTGGCCAGTACGAGCCGCCATCTACGGTGACATGGGCAGCGGGAACGCACAAGTACGTTATAAAAAAAATCAATCTGAATATGTATTCTCTCCAAGGTACCTAACTAGTACCTAATAAATTCGAAGTCTGGAAAGTGCCATAGTCATAACTTCATAAGGATTGAATTATCCTCTAAATAGAGACATTTCAACCTTATAAGCTTCCTTTTCCAGTCTCTATCGTACTTGCAAGAAGAGGCCCAACGCTCTCACTTCGACGTGATCCTGCACGTGGGTGACTTTGCGTACGACATGGACTCCAAGAATGCTCTCGTGGGCGACGAGTTCATGCGACAGATAGAACCTCTAGCCACCATAGTGCCTTACATGACGTGTCCCGGGAACCACGAGGAAAAGTAGTACGTATAACACCTACCTAAGCGTAATAGAGTGTGTTGAATCTAAGAATAACATTAATGATGAGGAATGGGGGGGTCCAAAAGAAGATGGCTAATAATAGAGAATGGAAAAGAAAAACATTTTTCCCCAATTATAACATGAGACTAGGCTAGGGCGGTAAAAAGAAAAAAAAAATCTTTTAAATGTTATTTAACTAAGGTTTTAAGACGATGTCCTTGGATCTTGATCTGTTGTAAGGAAGAGCTTGTATCAGAACTTTTATTCTCTTGAAAATATTTAAAATATCAATCCGCAGTAACTTCAGCAACTACGCGAATCGTTTCTCGATGCCGGGCCGCGACTCGAGCCTGTTCTACAGCTTCGACCTCGGGCCGGTGCACTTCGTGTCCATCTCCACTGAGGTGTACTACTATGTAAATTACGGCATCAAACTGATCAGCAACCAGTACGACTGGCTCAGGGAAGACTTGGATAAAGCCAACCTTCCGGAGAACAGGTCAGATATTTTACCAAAATATTTCTGGTCATTAATTCAGCTAAGATGGTATACGATACATCAGGAGTTTGTGTTTGAGGACTAAAATGGAAATCCGATTAGCAGCTAAGAAAATCAGCAGGCCAATTCTCGTAATTTAAAACGTTCAAAATCTAGTCGCAGTCTTATCTCGGCGACAAACAAATGTCAAAAACTTGTCAAAATGTAGGAAAATTTGAAGTATTTTTGACTAATTGAGACTGAGATCAGACTGTGAACGTTCTTAAAAATTACGAGAATTGCCCCTCAGGTAAATGGCCAAGATTTTAGGTTCCTTCGACTTCGCTGGCTAAGCCCAAACCATAGAGACAGACACCAAGAGCAGCGCATATTAATTATCCTCTTCGCTTTATCCACTATTGGGCATTGATATATATGTTACACTAGATTAGCAATTACCGCACCAAGGCGTTGCCACTAGGATGATGGCTACAGCCATCAGCGTAGCTAACGTCAGTTCAGTGCTCTGTGTGACGCCAACCGAAGTCAACCGAGTGACATGCGACAAAAAATATCGCGAATGAGTGCGATTCAAGATCACAAAAACATAATAAATTAACCGGAATTACTTTCCACACGTAAATTAATTGTCTCTGTGTTTATATCAACGTAAAAACGCAATAAAATGTAGAATTTTGTAAATTAGGTTCAGTGTTACCACTAAAAACTTAGTTTTAGTTTCCCACATTAGTGGGAGTTTTTAATTTATGGAATAAGTGATTTTAAATATTTTTTTTAATAATAACAACGTAGCAGGGTGCCTAAAGATGCAGCACGCCGTGAAAATTGGGTGGAAATAATCCGATTGCTGAGAAAAGAGACTGACTGGCTACCTACTAAATCATTCAATTTCATTAATAATAATGAAAAAATATTCAAAAAGAAAATGTCTTAGTTATTTTCATTATTTATAAACTTCTATTACACATCCACTAAGAAATACATAATTCAAATATTTAAAAAATAATTTAACTTAACCTAAAACGCTTTTTATGGGTTAAAATGTTGGGTAAAATTTCGCATGGGTAGGTAACCCCATCTCGTCATTGCATGTTTATATTGCGGTCTTTGTCTAATCTAAGCGACGGTATTATTCTTATGACGTGTGTAAGTGAGACAGATATATGTTTACTTTTAAATGTTTAGTGGTTTCAAAGCTTCGTCGTCGCGTTTATAAAGTGGCTACACTTTTTTGACACATTTTATTGAGGTTTGCTTCTCTAGTTATATAGCTCAATGCTATTGGGTATTAATTTCCTCGCTGTTATAAATACCAGTCATCCCAGCTCCTTCTATTTTCACAATGTGGCACTGAATAAAGTTTAGCAGCTAATTAGGTACTTACTTATTTTATTCTAGTCTTGTTAACGGCATGTTTGTATGAATATTATTTGTTTTTAGATCGAAGAGACCATGGATCGTATTGTTCGGTCACAGACCTATGTACTGCAGTGACCGCATTGATGCTGACTGTAAAAGAGAGCTCACGCGGGTCGGCTTGCATGGAATGTGGGGTGAGTTGTAGCATTGAGAGTAGTTAGGAACATAGTAGGTAGGTAACTCGTATTACACTTTTTATATTGGAACGAAGTTCCTTATCGCGCGTTGTGACAGGGGGCTAGACGGAAAAAATTCTTACGAAAAGTTGTCACGACACTTTTTGCTATAGTAAGCTATTGTAAGCTGTGCGGCGTCGCATGTTTCTCTGTCTGTCTCTCTCTCTCTCTCTTATAGAAAGCAAGCCAGATATTTTCATTTCTATTTCGCATTGAATATAATTATTTTATACAAGATTCAATACATTACATTATTTATTATTATAACTTTAAAAAAATAAAATTTTATTACAATTCCTTCACTAATTAATCGAAAGGAACTTCGTTCCATCCGGGTGTCCCTTGACACCTCTCAAGTTTTTTTTTTATTTATCTTTCTTTGAGATTTTGATTTTGTAAATGTGAGGATCTGTAGATTTTAGAACTGTAGACCATTTTTTATTTTATCAAGTACCTGGTACTTGTTGACAGGCCTATGCTGTCCTCCCATACCTACTGTAATTAGAAAACATTGTAAAAGCCAATTATTTTTAAAAGAGTAACCGTGGAGTTTCTTGCCGGTTCTTCTCCATAGGAAACGACCAATTGGAAACCTAGCTTCTGACGTTTCATAAGTGCCCTTGTTGGCTTATGTGAAATAAACTATTTTTGATTTTTGATTTTTAAATGTGCAAAAATACTTAGGTGTAAGACACCTTGGCTAAGAATAGACAAACGGCCCGAAAAGACGACTTTGACATTGTGACGCTTTACGCAACTTGGGACAGGCCTTAGGGTACGTACGCACTATGCGGTTACCCGCAATGCGGCTAGCCGTACGGCTGACCGCAAGCAAAAATATATACGTAGCATTTATTTCTATGCGCACCGTGGTGCGGCTACCCGCAAACCGCTCCGGTCGCTCGGAGGGCTGCGGCCCGAATGGCAGCCAACCTATACCAAAATTTACCCCCAAGGTTTTTTAAAAATCCCCCTATAAATAAAAATTTCTTTCATGTAGTGCCCAACTCCCTAAAATATGAAAAGATCGAGGCTCGCAACTGCCCTGCCAATCCAATACACTGTAACTTTTGAAAACTAAAGAGATTTATGACTATAGACAGTTCTCCAGCATGTTTAAACCTTAATTTGAACGTAGTCCAGTGTTTTTTAGCTTGCCATATTTTGCAAAATATATAGGTATTGAAATGAAAAAAATTGGTTGTCTGTAAAGTCGGTTGACGGACGATATTTTTCCGTGAATTGGTTGTCTGTAAAGTCGTTTTACGGACGATATTTTTACGTCATAAAGAAACATTGATGAATAAATGTGTCACAAGCCAACGCTTGGGCCGATCGTACCTCTCTATCGCTCGTTCCGCGCTCTCGCTTGCAAGCTCAGGCTCAGGCGGAACTTGACAATTTTTCGTGCGTGCGTGCAGCCGGTGTTCATCGATTTTTAAGACGTTATCACGCCAAAAATTGTTGGTTATTTCTGTTTAATACCCCTGGTATTAAACAGACATAGAAACTCACTAAGTTGATTTTGGATTCACACAGCAGCGCAGTTCATTCCATTCCACGCACAGGCCACGTTCGTTTCATTCATTCGAGAACTAAATCGCGGTGCGGTTATGTCATTCTATTCCTACTATTGTTCGATAAAAATTGCACATGGGTTTTGAAACCCCTAAAAATATCCCCAAAAAATTTCTGTCCCTAAAAATCCCCCTTTTAACAGTTCTTCCCCCTAAATTTAGGGGGAAAACCCCAAAGTTGGCATCACTGATGGCAGCCAGCCGGACGGTTGCTATTCGCACTGTGCGGCTGCCCGCCATTGAGAGAGTTAGTTCTTCGAAAAACATTTCAAGATGCTTGCTCTACGGTGCCTTTTCATTTGGGCATCCAAATTATGTGTCTCGCCAATGTTTGCAAATAAGGATGCACCCAGTACTTCTTTCTTGGTTTTTTCTTCTTTACGTAACGTGTATAAATGTAGTAAATAGCTGCAACTTCTTACACGTCCATCTTTGAAATGGATCGTTATGAACGCAAATCGCAAGTTCGCAAGGGTTGGTGGCATTCGCAACCGCATCCTGCGGTCAGCCGGACGACTAGCCGCATTGCGATTACCCGCTTAGTGCGTATGAGCCCTTAGGGTCAGTTCACACCGAGACGCGACGCGACGCGACGCTGCGCGCGCACTTTAAAAGAGTGATTCAAAATATACCTACTTTATTTTCTACACGAAAAGGTACACATTGCATTGTGAGAGTTCAGAATACGTTGCGCCGTGCAGCGCTGCGCCTCGTGACGCCTCGCGGCGTAGAGCGACGCATTGCGACGCAGCGGTACTTCGCCGGTACGCGCGGCGTGCGAGAGCGGCGCGTTCGCGCTGCGATATCACTGGCCTCTTCCAGTATCGTCGCGTTGCGTCGCGTCTCGGTGTGAACTGACTCTTAGTCCAATCAGTCGATTGTATCTACAAATGTCCCTTTTATACCTAAATGATTTACATGACTTTTGCAAAGAGATTGTTGCCTGGAGAAGACCTTTAGCTTTCATCCAGAAAAATAATGCTTTGGGGTGACCGTCAAGCGAGGATATTAATATAAAAAAAACTAATTTTATAGCTCTCGAGCCTTTACTGAAGGAGTATGGTGTTGACCTGGTGATCTGGGCGCATGACCACCTTTACGAGAGAACATTCCCGATGTATGACAATAAGATGTACAACGGTTCCACTGAATATCCCTACGTTAACCCTGGGTAAGTGTGGAGTACACTCTCTTTGATAGAGGACAACTATTCAGCTGCAGTGGACACAAAGTCCGCTTTGTAATCTCCACATCTCACTGTGAGATCGAGCCTAGAGAATGATGCTGCGAGGTTTATGTCGTTTTACTAAGTTGTAAGTTTATCATGCTGCTCTATTCTGTCAAAATTTTACCGTGAAAACTAAGGTGAAGTGAGCTTGAAGTGAGCTGTCATTTCATCTGATGCAGCAGGAATTGACACTATTGTCAGCTCACACTGATCGACATGTATCCGTCTTGTACAAAAACATAAATCCCTTTTTTATTGCATTTGAATTGGAATTCTGATGTTAATTCTGTCATAGGCCACTCCGATTATTTTACAAGTAACAATGTTTTAAAATATTCTAGCGCTCCAGTGCACATCATAACAGGCTCGGCTGGGTGCAAAGAAGGACACTCAGAGTTCAAACGTAAGTACCTTTAAATACAATGGACTGTAGTTAACAGGTCAATCTTCCAATGTCAATCTTCCCGGGGTGATACCAAGAAGTATATAGATAAAAGTGGAGCCAACACTCTGAACAACTAAGTGAAACCGATTGTGGGCTGTCGCTCTCTTTCTGAATCCATACATAAGACAAAGAAAACATATATCACTGTCTCGTTCTTAAGTGCGTATTTAGAAAGAGAGCGTTAGCCCACAGTCGGTTTCAGTTAGGTATTTAGAGTGTTGGCTCCATTTTTATCTACAAGGTTCTTGGGTGATACCACAGAAGACAGAACAGATATATCTGTTCTGTGAGTGATACCGACAACTCGTGCGGAAAAATATTATGATCATGAATTTGAACATAACAAAGTTAATTTGTAAGCTGTTTTTTTTTCTAACCACTGAAAGGTTAACCAACTTATGAACGTTTGCAGCTAACCCGGAGCCATGGTCTGCGTTCAGGAGTAGCGACTACGGCTACACGAGGTTCATGGCACACAACAAGACGCACATCTACATGGAACAGGTACGAATAATCAAGTAACTATTTATTTCTCGTTTTAAGTAATAATCTCCATTGCCTAGGTGGAAGTCAAGGACATAACTACAAAAATTGTTTCTGTTTTCAGGTAAACGTTGAACAAAAGGGCCAAGTCATCGACTCGCTGTGGCTCGTCAAGAATCAACACAAACCTTACGATATTAAATAATTTTAATTAAACTGTATTTCTTCCTTCATCTTACCTTATAAGAAATTAATTAAATACTCCATAAACTAGGGTTATACTTATCTTCAACAGCCTATTGCATTCCACCGCTGGCCATATACCTCTCGTAGGCTGCGGCACAACAAAACGCGTATATATGTAACAGGTGCACATCTAGATTACATGTGAAGACCAATTTTATAAATAAATTGTTTATAGTAAAAGTTTTGGTATTTTTATTACCGTCTGATAAGTTAGCTCTGACCTCAGCTGGAATAATAAATAACGTAGGAGTTTGAATGGGCGAGTTTAGTCACACTATCTGAGTCATAAGGCTGAGGCTACAGTAGGGAGCGATTTGCGATGCGACTGGAAGAGCGAAACGAGAAAAACATGGTATGGCTACATTACAAGCGAAATTCCGGCGTATATTCGGCGATGACATGGCTACAGTACACATGCTCAACAACGAATTAGCAAGATCCATCGCCGTTTACTATACGCATAATGTAGCCACACGCATATTTAGCAGCACTATTGAACTAGTCGTGCAAGTGAGAAATTTTCTAATAAATTCGCTTCAATTTCGCTCATATGTTAATGTAGCCGATGCCGTGATTTCAGTAATGTTGTTCCTATCGCATAAAGAAATCAAAGATCGCTAGTAATATTTGATGTACTGTGTAGCCATATACATGAGCACTCATTTACTTGTTTTAATCGCTCATGTGTCGCAGGTCGCGTCGCGGCCTAATGTAGCCTCAGCCTAACAGTCATAATAATCTAGGGCTGGAAAATACTGTTTGAGAAGGCGCAGATACGTGTTTATGTACAGACGCCAGCAGGTCAACCTACCCCAATCTGTCAAATTTCTGTGATAGATTTTCAACTTTAGCACAAAGGAATAAGGTTCATATTCAATTGGGAAAATCTGACAGATTGGGGTAGCTTGATGTGCTGGCCTCTGTACAAAATACTGTTTGAGAAGGCGCAGATACGTGTTTATGTACAAAATACTGTTTGAGAAGGCGCAGATACGTGTTTATGTACAAAATACTGTTTGAGAAGGCGCAGATACGTGTTTATGTACAAAATACTGTTTGAGAAGGCGCAGATACGTGTTTATGTACAAAATACTGTTTGAGAAGGCGCAGATACGTGTTTATGTACAAAATACTGTTTGAGAAGGCGCAGATACGTGTTTATGTACAAAATACTGTTTGAGAAGGCGCAGATACGTGTTTATGTACAAAATACTGTTTGAGAAGGCGCAGATACGTGTTTATGTACAAAATACTGTTTGAGAAGGCGCAGATACGTGTTTATGTACAAAATACTGTTTGAGAAGGCGCAGATACGTGTTTATGTACAAAGAATGATACGAATCGCAACCGCAGCTTAGGTAACCTTGGAGCTCAAAGTTGATGCGCAGTTTTCATTAAGACTGCCGACCGCACAGTGGCGCCCTCATCGTTTATTTGGTTATTTCATACAATTTAGAATGAAATTGCAGAAAACAAGCACGTTAAGTTGTGCTTCACAAGATTATACGTTAATATTATTATATTAGAAGCGGTAGTTTTATATTGTTTAGTTTTATTATAATCCTTAAAACGGATAACAGTGGCCACTATATTCCGTTTTATGGATTATAATAAAACTAAACAATGTAAAACTACCGTTTCTAACAATATTATTAACGTGTAATCTTGTGAAGCACAACTTAAAGTGCTTATTTTCTGCATTTTCATTATAAATTGTATGAAATAACTAAACAAGCGATGAGGGCGCCACTGTGCGGTCGGCATAGTCTTAATTCAAGTGCCTAGTCGCCATCTAGTCTGCATTCAGCACGTCAAATAGCATAAGTACTTCTGCCTAGCCTTTTTCCCAACTATGTTGGGGTCAGCTTCCAGTCTAACCGTATGCAGCTGAATACCAGTATATTACGTGGAGTGATGGTCACACATCCACAGACCAACCGAGGCAAGCGTAGCTTAACCTGATCGATCGACCTGTGCCGTTGTTATTATTTAGCCACGGGTCCCTCAAATAATATAATATAATCAAATAATAATAATCTAGGTATCTATTTAATAAAAATTAAATGCTATTCAAGTAGGTAAGCGGATCACTTAAGAACGGCTGAACCGCAAATTTTTGTTAATAATTCGAATCAAGTCCTTACGGAAATAAAAAATTAAAAAGTTGTCGGGAAAATTCGGGAAAACTGAAAGTTCTAAGGGAATTTTGTATGAATTACCTACCTACTTATTGAAATTTGGACAGGACAACGTCTGTGGAGTCGGCTAGTTAAGCCTAAGTAATTATGAGCCTGTAAAGAGCATGTATACCGATGACGAACCATGCGTTTTTAGGGTGCCTTAATCAAAAGGTGCGAACGGAACCCTATTAATAAGCCTCCGCTGTTCGTCCGTCTGACTGTCAGCGGGCTATATTTTATGAACCATAATACGTACCTACCTAGGTAGGTGAAATTTTCAGAGTGTTTTTCTATTGCCACTATCACAACAAAAATAATAAGAAAAATAAAATAAAGTTAATATAATTTAAAGGGAAGACCCCCTTTAATTTTAATAACTTTTTTTTTTCACAGAAGAAACGTGTTTTTTTTGCCTTGTGGTACGGAACCCTTCGTGTGCGAGTCAACACGCATTTGGCTGATTTTTAACACAAGCCTGCCCATGGCCATGGCGGCGCTAGACTAATTAATTACTGATCAATAGGTATAGAGCAGCTATAACGACATGTGGCATTTTTTTCGACAAATCGAAATCGAAAAAAATAAAAGTTGACGTTGTAGTATAAGCTGTTCATCTCAATCATCTCATCTATATATTCTTAACTCATTGTTTTGTGAGGTGTCAAAGCTTAAACTTCTCCTGAAAATAGTATATTTCATTACAAGTGCGGAAAGGTTGTCATTGCAAAGAGTTCCGACAAATGTCTACCCGAGCCGAGGTGCAGCCGAAGGCGAGGGTTGACAGTCGGAACAAGTTGCAATGACGGTTTCGCACGTGTACTGAACGACAATTTTTAATACAGTTGCGAAAAAATGAAGCAATTTAATAAAATATGGTGGTGTTAATTCAAAAAAAACTAGGGTCGAACTTACTCATTTTGTGCAACAAACAACTAAAACTCGCAAAGAAAATTTCTGAAAAATGGCGCCAACCGTAGAATGTATGTAGAGATTTTTTTTTCTTCACCCATTCTGGTAGGCAAAGGGAACTATGCCCATACAGCCAAGTCTTCAGTAGAATTTTTTTATTGAAATGAAAATGAAATTTAATGAGATGAAATGAAATGATACCTAACCTAACTTATTCAATCAAATCATTAAATCTGATATTGAAACAAATTAGTAGCTTCTTTTTAGAAAAATACGTATTTGCATGAATCATAAAAACTTCAATGAATTTTTTTAGTAAAAACTTCATGGTTGGTTTTTCTTTTCAATAGACATTATTTTGACAGTTGGGAAAGAGAACGCACTAGTTCGGGAAAGGTAAAAAAAAAGCACGAATATGTAATAGCCCACATCCCGAACGCTATACGTCCCTGCAATACGCCACTTTTTGAGCAACTGTTTTAAAATAGTATATTTCATTACAAGTGCGGAAAGGTTGTCATTGCAAAGAGTTCCGACTAGAAATATACGACTGGAAATATACCCGGTAAAAATGGGTAAATACCCATTTATACCCATTTTTAATTTATACCGGGTAAAAATTAAAATCAGTTTAACTGAAACTAATTATTGTATTTTTTAATAGATACGATTTATATTTAGTTTTTTTCAACGGAATTGTGTGAAGTCTTGTTCTTAGAACACTATAAAAGAAGGTATGTCAATTTTAATTCATAGT
Source organism: Globia sparganii (assembly GCA_949316385.1). Lineage (NCBI taxonomy): Eukaryota > Metazoa > Arthropoda > Insecta > Lepidoptera > Noctuidae > Globia > Globia sparganii. The sequence continues at coordinate 22,976,638 of OX438664.1, forward strand.
ACAGACGCGGCACATCAAGCTAGGTACTACAATGTGTCAAATTTCTGTAATAGATTTTCGATATCGCTAAAGTTGCTTCTTTAAATACTAATTATAATCAATTTTGGACTTATAAGTCTAGAAGAACTTGGCCCACGTGTTATTTTCTAACGTCTTTTTTATTTGATTTTGATTTTTTTACATCGGTATTCGGGATCGAACTAACAACCGCCAAGAAATACTATGTCAAAAGCTAAATATAATATGTTAAATGTGTTTTGCACTTATTATTAACTTCATTAAATTCACTGTTTTTATACACTATAATGTGGGTCCTGATAAATCAGTAATTTGCAAGTATTGTGATCATAAATATAAAATACCAAATGTCAACAAAATGGGAGGTCATTTAGTTAAATGTAATAATTATTAGTGTCTAAAAAAATATCTCTGTTGCTAAAAATTACCTGAAGAATCAAACTGACGTAAATATCACCAATACTACTAACGCTCCTATTGTAACAATGACATCCTCGCACCCAGCGCCCCATGTTGGTTCGCTGGATTCAGAATAATCACAATCTGAATCAGCCATCGTCGTCATCACAAAAGGCAATAAGAGGAAGAAATTGAAAGGCTGACAGTAAAATTAGCAAAGGCAGTATTCATTTCTGGATCAGCTTTGAGCCTGGTCTTCTTCTTAGCGTGTCGATAGCAATCTAAATGGACTAGGTCCAGAATTCAGCTACTTGTTTGGCGCCATCACCACCGTCCACCAATTCCTGTAACGTACAGCTGACAGGACACGCAGGACACGATATTAAGTGTCCCATCGTTTGTGGAACAGCACCACATTTACACTCCAAGGCGGAGTCGTCTATGAAACTCCACCTGAACAGGTGTTCTTAGCTTCGGCCAACCTAGGTCCGGTGTCTGTTTAAAGAATTCCAGGTTACCCAAGGTAACTCATGTCCAGGTGGGAGGTCTTCAGCGGGTGGAACAAACGGTTTGGGTAAGGAAGCACTGTCTCGCCACAACTTCAGTCTTTCTTGTGATGGTTCCTCAGTGAGTGGGACGACACACTTTAAAAAACTGTTTCGGCTTTTCAGCCTTTGTCGCACAAGGAAGTTGTCACGCAAAGGGTGTCGTGTGACGTAGACCATTTTGGCTCTTTCGCTTGAGCTTGCCACCGCTCTGCGAACTACTGCGCCACCAGTAGTGGATTCCTGCTAGTGGAAACAGCATTTGTACCGGGGTCGGTTTTAGGCAACCAGTGATGATCCGGCACGTTTCATTCAAACCTGTATTCACCAGCTTTGCATGACCAGAACGACTCCACACGGGGCACGCGAATTCTTCCGCAGAAAAGATAGCGCTAGACCAGTATTCCGTATAACGTCAGGCGAAGCACCCCACTTCGATGAGACCAGTCGACGAAGAAGACTGTTGCGAGTTTGTACCTTCTGCTTGATAATCTTGCAGTTTTTGCTGAATGTTAGAGACCTGTCTAGGGTAACACCAAGATATTTAGAGAAGTGCCTGTGCCCGATGGACACCCTACCCCAAACGATGTTAAGTTTACGGCCCGCCTCTCTATTGCGGAGATGAAATATGCAAGACTGGGTTTTGCTCGGATTGGGCTTGAATGAGTTAGCGAAGTAATATGTGGCTAAGTTACCAAGAGCGTCTGACAAGTGGGCCTCAACCTCCTCAAAAGTGGTGGCTTGTGACGTGAGAGCAAGGTTGTCTGTATAGAGAAAGCGGGACGTGTTAGGGTTAGACGGTTGGTCGTTGGTGTAGATATTAAAAAGAAGCGGTGCCTTGAGGTAGGCCGTTTTTCTGCGCTCTCCAACGACTTCTTTTCGAGAGAAAGTGGACCTGAAACCGACGATTGTGGAGAAGCTCTCGGAGCCTAGTGGAACATTTTTTCAATTACCATCACGATTGTGGAGATCAGATAGGCAGTCGCTCTAGGTAAAATACTGGTATTCAGCTGCATCCAGTTAGACTGGAAGCCGGCCCTAACATATTTGGGAAAAGACTAGGCAGATGAGATGAATTCTAAACAGTTTATTTGAAAATATATGTTGATTAAAGATTTAAAAGATATTTAACTTCGTTTTATTTAAAATCAATGTTTCATCTTCAATGCTTAAGGTCAATATTAACATGGTAAATCGTAGTATTGATGACGAAGCCATTTAAATAATTTATAGATAGTAATCATTTTTTTTTAAATTAAAAAATTAAAAAATACCATTTTTTGCCCGGTATTAATAATAAATACCGGGTAAAAAAGGGTATTTTTTAATTTTTACCTTTTTTTACCCTTTTTTACCTTTCCTTCCAATTTTTACCTTTACTACAGTTGCGAAAAAATGAAGCAATTTAATAAACTAAGGTGGTGTTAATTCAAAACAACTAGGGTCGAAATTACTCATTTTGTGCAACAAACAACTAAAACTCGCAAAGAAAATTTCTGAAAAATGGCGCCAACCGTAGAATAGCAGAGATTTTTTTTTTCTTCACCCATTCTGGTAGGCAAAGGGAACTATCCCATACAGCCAAGTCTTCAGTAGAATTTTTTTATTGATATGAAATGAAAATGAAATTTTAATGAGATGAGATGAGATGAAATGAAATGAAACCTAACCTAACTTATTCAATCAAATCATTAAATCTGATATTGAAACAAATTAGTAGCTTCTTTTTAGAAATATACGTATTTGCATGAATCATAAAAACTTCTATGATTTTTTTAAGTAAAAACTTAATGGTTGGTTTTTCTACATTATTTTGACAGTTGGGAAAGAGAACGCACGAGCTCTTTCCCAACTGTCGGGAAAGGTCTGTTCGGGAAAGGTAAAAAAACAACACGAGTATGTAATAGCCCACATCCCGAACGCTATACGTCCCTGCAATACGCCACTTTTTGAGCAACTGTATTAAAAACTACATTTTTGCATAAGTGACAGTGTCGCACCGGGGGTGCGATATAAAAAATTACACAATATAATCACGTTAATTAAATTTCTATTACTACATGTAAAATGGAACGTAGGTGCGTTCGAAATCTTAGAAGTGTAAGACTTAAAATTATCATTAAAATCAAATTGAATATTTTTTTTACATATTTTTGTTATCTACGAAAGAATTGTTTTCTTTTAACAGCAGTACTTAACCAATATTTCTAATCCAAGTTATTTCTTGTGTGTCCATAATTTGATTCGTTTGATTTTATGTTAAAATAAGTTTGTTTCAGAATGTCAGTGAATCAGTGACGTTTATGACATTTGTGAGCGGGGCCATAAATAAAAAATTTGAAATAAAACAAACAAGACCGATCAGAGTGCCGATTCTAAGTAATTCATTGGCCGTTCAGTCGTCAATGACGAAGAACGACTTGTTTCGCTTTACTAGTGTTAACTTTTAAAATACAGCTTTGCATATATCTATAGATACATTGAGGTTTTTCTATTCGTCAACGTACGAATATGAAGCTGCTAATATTTTCTCTAATAATAGGGATATGTTCAGGAAATAGTCTATTTGGGGGCTTCGGGGGTCTTCAAGGGAACCCGGGACCAACGTATGAATGTACTCATTGCCAACCGGAACAAATGCACATAGCCTTTGGAGGTAAGTCCTTTATTCAGTATTCAAGTACCTACTTAGGTATTTCTACAATAATATTTTATTCCGGTTTGTTTACGATGATTGACTACGAGTATTTCCTCAAACAAACAGGTACTGTTACATGTTCTAACTCCTTGCATACAACTAGATCAGATTACACAACATAGATACTTATGTACAAATCAAGAATCAATATTTAAAAAAAAAGAATTAAGTAGGTACTTAGGTCAGTGGGTCGTCTTAGGGGTGGTTATTTTTTATTTTTTTTATTGATGCGATCTGTCCATTACTGACATTCAGCATCTTTTGTGTTATGCCTTTGCAGCGGTTAATTAAAAACTATTATAAAGGCTGGTTAAAAAAAAAATAAACAGGCTGTTTTTGCAATACAAAAACAAAAGGACACTCAGGCATCAAAGTACTCGTCCGCATGGCTGTCATCCGGAAACATGTCACGGAGACTGACAGCATTGCCACATTGAATGGGGATGCTAATTCTCTGATTATTGACTATAATTAAAACAGTTTTGATTACTCGCACAGTCTAGTTCGTGTTCACCCTCACCATATAAACAACTTCTGTAACTTCTGTGTATCTTTTGTTCAAAAAAACATGGTACACACCAGTCTTAACTTGGCCATGTGTAATCTCATGGGTGAAGCTATCTCTTGTCCACCCTAAACAGTTATAGCCAAAGTGGGACACTTATACAGAGTGTTATGTACTACTGACCTACAGCAGAAATGAAAAACATGTAATACTACAAGCAGGGAGCAGTCAAAAGTCAAATTCAAAGTCATGTGTCATCTATTAATCCGCACGGTAGATTATGGCTCCACTCCATCACACTGAGAGGAGCCCTGTATTATAGGCTGATTATGAATACTACAAAATTGTAGCATATGTAACGCTTGTAGTAATGTAAATTATGATTACCAATCCTGTCAATTTGTTAATCTAATTTTGAACTTTATGTCATTGAAATAAGAACCATGTAAAACTACTTTACAATAAACAATTATGCATGTCCCATTTACATTTAACATGATAAAGTGATTCCTACTGTTTCAGTAAATAACATTATAATGCTGAACTAAATAATATTATTAAATAATTGATAACAACAATTGATAAAATTGTTTTGTTTCATGTTCCAACTGCTAAATATGTTTAATTGGATTATTTTATGAGGTTTATAATTACATCCTTTGAGCCATGAAAATTCCATTTTATGAATTTACTCAACATATCCATAGTTTGAAATGACAACCAGTCTTACCAAGGGGTATCATATTACCCAGTATTTGAGTTGTGGAGGTCAGATAGGCACTCACTTCATGTAAAATACTGGTATTCAGCTGCATCCAGTTAGACTGGAAGCCGATTAGCCGACCCCAACATAGTTGGGAAAAGGCTAGGCAGATGATGATCCATAGTTTGAAATTAAATGAAACTGTTTTTATTCCATAAATAGGATCTTGGAATCACATTTACATGTTAATTCCAATCCAGCCTGTCCCTTGCTGCCCTCTCCCAGAGACGCCTTAAGCTGAGGTCCGTACCCCGCAGGGTGCCCTTAGCGTGTAGCTGCTTAGTTTTTAAGCCCTGGCTGGAGGCCTTAATTTATTGAGGCATCCACAAGCAAGCCCGGTTAAGCAGCCGATAACCTCATAGGATGAACTGCGAGATGCCAATCCCAAAAAAAACTTTTACATGTCATTATTAAAAAAAAACTTTTTTACAAAAAAAACTACCGACTTCCAAAAAACACTACAAAGTGAAAAATAACTTTAATTTCGGAAGTCGGTGGCGTTGGTTTTGCATTTTCTTTTATTGACACCGACTTCCGAAATTAAAGTTATTTTTCACTTTGTAGTGTTTTTTGGAAATCGGTAGTTTTTTTTGTAAAAAAGTTTTTATTTTTCACTTTTTAGTGGGCCAGTTTGTAACTTATCTAAGTTACAATAGCCTAATGTCAACTGCTCATCACCTTTTACAAAATATTGCTTTTCCCGATGCAGGGACGTTAATTGTTGAGGAGTTCTCCTTGTAAGAACCAGGAGAACTGGAGCTGATTGAGAAGTCACTATCAGCGCCACTTCACGATACGCATTGTGCTTAGCAACCACATTAAAGTACCTAATCGAATCGCAAACCGTGAAATTTTATTATTGAGTAGTTCCGATGGCCATCTGTGGTCTTCATCATCAGTTCCACTTCACCGAATGGTGCTTTCTGAGAGCAAATGCACGAGTTACTATAAAAAATACCCAAATCGCTATAGGTGTGCCTACAAAATTTGAGAGTTTCCCTCGATTTCCATAGGATTCCCTCATCAGATTCCGATTTGGTGACAATGGGACCACCTCGGGAGCATACCCTTTCAAGCAAAAAAAGAATTTTGAAAATCCGTCGACAATTGGCGGAGTATTCGATGAACAAACATACAAAAAAAAAAAACAATCATCCGAACATAGTACCTCGTCCTTTTTGTGAAGTCGGTAAAAATAAGGTGAATGGAATCAAAATTTACTATCTAACTACCCCAAGAAGAAATGTCGGAACTGACTCAAGTGTCTTAAAGTAGACCAAAAGATTATGATTTAGCTACTAAATTATACAAATCATGAATCCTACAAGACTGTTGGTTGGGTTTTAGTAAAGATTTTTCAGACTGCAGTAATTCTGTACCTATATTATTTGTGCTAAGGAAAATAAAAATGATATGATGCATTTACGTACCACATTAGCTACAAGGATAAAACTGTGCAAAGTGACTCATATCATAATTAAATTATATTGTATTTGTAAATCTTCTAATATACAGGGTGGTCAAAAAGTCGTGGATCAAACGAAACAGGGAAACAAAGGAGGTCATTTCCAACAAAAAATCTTTCTACAGCATGGCCATAATTCAATTTCCCTAAAAAAAATAATAAAAATTATAGGTCTATAAAAATGTGATAAATGAATAATGTGATGTGTGTGTCTGAATGAGGGTGTGTGTGTGTGTGTGATGTGATTTTGTTATTGTAAGAGGTGTAAATCAATTAATAATGCATTGTTTTGAAGTTTCTTTGATAAATATCGTTCTTAAAACCTATATTCTTCCAACTATGTTTTTGTCGATACTGGTAGTGAAATCTAATAGAATTATTTAAAGCCCCGGCCTTAGGTACCTAAGGTATAAGACAAAAGTACCTAGTACACATCATTCGATTGAGATAAAGAAATACCTATTTCTTCAACTATTGCAGCTTTTGATGATTTTACGTTTTTATTCGTTTTTTTTTTTTTAATTAAAGATTAATTCTTAAGTAATTCTATTGTAAATACAAGGTGTTCGGCAGAATGTTGAACACACGAAAATGGCAGATAGATGGGGTCGTCTGCTACCTACCCAAAAAAAAAAACCTAGGCCCCATAGTTTTTTTTAATTTTTAAATTTTTGATAAGGTTTATAATGAATTATTACTAAAATCCACAGTTTATTTTTAATGCAATGCAAAGAAAATCTCAAAATCACGTTTTATACCTTTTTTTAATGTTTGATGGCTTATAACTTTTTGTCTAGTTACTATTTGCATCAAACAATAATTTTAGATGAATCTAGCAACAGTCGAAACAAAAACAAAAAGAGTTGCCAGGTTAGTCTATCCTACATAAAGTTTATTCAAAGTTTTAAAACTCACGAATATCGGTAATAAAAAAAAAAATGAAAAAAAACTGTAGGGCCTGGGTAATTTTTTTTGGGCTGGGTAGGTAGCAGACGACCCCACCTATCTGCCATTTTCGTGTGTTCAACGTTCTGCCGAACAACCTGTAGATGAGCTGTGCTATAATCACAATAATAAATAGTAACAGCAAACAAGCTTCTGCGACTTGATGTATACTCACCAAAAGAGATAAGTAACCAGGATCGTTGGATATAGTTGAAGTTTAGTAAGAAACCAATGGATATTTTCTAATGAAATTTAATTTGATAAATGAACTGTTTGTTTTCTAATAATTAAATTAAATTTTATTCAAAAACATCCATCGGTTTCTTACCAAACTTCAACTATATTGACAAACCTGAGGGGCAATTCTCGTAGTTTTTAAAAACGTTCACAGTCTGATCTCAGTCTCAATCTACCAAAAAGACTTCAAATTTCCCTACATTTTGACAAGTTTTTGACATTTGTTTGTCGCCGAGATGAGACTGCGACTAGATTTTGAACGTTTTAAATTAGCAGAATTTGCCTGCTGGTTAACTTACCTTTGGTGACCGTACCTTCTTAATAATAATTTTTTTGATCTCAAACCATGAGATGAATTTATTTTTGCAATTATTTTGTTTCTGCCTATTATCCTGTATTCATTTTAATAAATATAGAATAAAAACATTTAAAAATATAAAAAATAGTAGACCACCAGTATCGGGAACATGGTTCAAGCTACCGCGTGGACCCCTGTCCACCAAATCCAAATCCTTAAATAATCATAATGGAGCCCTCTCCACTAACTTATGTTGCACCACTGCAGGGCAGAGCTTCCTTGCTTCCACTTTTCTCAGCTTGCTGTGATTGAAAGCTAATCCTTTAAAAAGGAGTCCAGTTCATCAAGTTTCTCTGTCTAGAACCTCTAATTATTGTGAGCTATTAATCTAACTTCCAGAGAAAGCGAACGACATAGTGATAACATGGTCGACGTTCAACGACACGGAGGAGTCTCGCGTGCAGTACGGCGAGGGCATCATGGACAAGGAGGCCTCGGGCTCCAGCGACCTGTTTGTGGACGGAGGGAAACTCAACAGGAGCCAGTACATACACAAGGTCCTGCTGAAGGACCTCAAGTTTAATACTAGATATGGTGAGTTAGGATTCAATAAAAGATTCTGAAAGTTTTTAAAAAATTCTCATGATCAGGTCAATTTGTACGGAAAGTTAATTTTTTTTACGAATTTCCATTACTCATATTATAAAGTTAAATGTGATGCAAAGAATTCACCTATAAACCCACTGGTGATTTATTAACTCGCCGAATTTTGTCGCTCACTGGGTTTTCTACGAACTGTTTAGCGCCGTCGTGCGCACGAGGGGGCTTACAACACGTGCGTACGGATAAGATAGATAACCTCTCAAGGTTACTGATACAGTCAACCGCACATCAGTGCTAATCCTTGCACTACGAAAATTACCATTACTGCTACGACTTAAAGGTGCTGTCAATGGCATGTTGCTGATGAGCGGTTAACTGTACCTAGGTATTTATAAAGTAGCCCTACCATGCAATGTCTGTACGTATATCCTATTATTGTTTGGAATCATATTTCTTTATGCTTGGCGGATGTTCATCCGGCATTATCATGTAAACTCGATGTTTGTCGAGTAAGTACCTACATATTCCAGTACAATCACTGATTTTGTTTTTATACCTACCTAATTGTACCTATAGCGGGTATAATTTAGCTGATTACTGTCTGTATTTCCTCATAGGAAAATTCATTATTACTGACCAACACGAAAATTTATACCTGGACTGCGACTATTTGACCAACGAGGCTTTTCTCGTGTTGGATCACAGAACACAGTTAATCTAAAAGTGGTAGGGCCACTTTTAGATTAAATTTGATTGTCCTACTTACTACTAGTTACCCTTCCGTCGTGCGCCGCTGTTATCTCATGTTATTATTATTAGGAATAAATGATTATTAATTATTATGTACTTATGATAAAACGTTCAAATATTTGCCATTAAATTAATAACAGAAATAAATGATTAGATTGTAGACTTTACCATTTGGCACTGTATTTTTGCATTATTTATTGATTTAGGATCAGCGTTGCCAGATTTTTTCTACGGCAATTGTCAAACAATTTCAAAAAATATTTTTTTATATAATAGGGTGGTTCCTTATGCATTTTATTAACTTTGCTTCGGCAGTTTTTGAGTTACCTTCAAATGACAAGCCTGAGTCAAGACTGAGTTTGTCCCGCGCGGGACATTTAATTTTAGGCTAAAAATGAGGACGTCCCACATAAATCGGGATATCTGGCAAGCTGTTTAGGTTCTCCAACAAAAGATGTACACAATACATGACACATAAAGTGCATCATCAGGTATTAAGTAGGTGCTCCCCTTTACTTATAGGAGACCACAGCATGCACAATAAAATTAACAACTAAGTTAACAAAGTATTATAAAAGTATGCTAGTATTGTTGTGTGTTTGTAGTATTTAACTTAAAAAAAGTGAAACTAAGATAAAAAAGTATTATAAAAATATACTAGTATTGTTGTGTACTTGTGGTATTTATGTATAAAACTTTAACCACCGAAAGAAAAGAAGGTACAAGCATTCTGTGATTTCTGTATTTTATTAATTATAAGTTCAGGTTCCTCACGATTTTTTTTATTCACCATGTCAGTAATATCCAAGATAAAAGTCTTTTTTTTGTTTAGTCCATACCGCCCCACTGCTAGACAAAGGACTGCCGCAAGTCATTCCAGGAACGCTTTTCCCGCGCCACCTCGAACCAGCCCTCGCGGTACTATGCGTCGGCGCCCCCGTCCATCTTTAAGTCAAAATAATATTAATGATAAATGATGACTGGTTCTCAGTGTACCACGCGGGCTCAGTGTTCGGCTGGTCGGAGGAGTTCTTCTTCCGCACGCCTCCAGAGGGAGAGAACTGGGCAGTGCGGGCCGCCATCTACGGGGACATGGGCAATAAGAACGCACATGTAAAGTTATTATTATATTTTATGCTGTAGCTCTTCAAAAATATACTGAAACATTGAAACCTTGAAATATTACATACAAAAATATCGCTAAGGAAATGAAGTGACTTGTTTTATAAAATTTTTAAAGAGAACATTCGGTCCTTGTCGATTCACCTCACATTATTGGAACAAGTAATGGGAAATGGGTGTAAAAGAATGAAAATTTAGGCTATTTATTTAATATATTTTGTCACTTCGTTCAGCTTAATAATTTATTACAGTAGAGAGTCGATTATCCGAACTAATTGGGGGACGTGGGTGTTCGGAAAACCAGTATTTTCGGATAATCGAACTACCTATAATTGACAAATCGCGACAAGTGCGCGAGCATTTTAGCGCGGGAAGCGAGAGGCACGCGCCGGTCGAGCGGGCGAAGTAGTTCGGATAAGCGGTCGTACGGCACGGTTAAGCGACGTTCGGATAATCGACGCTCCACTGTACTCTGCAAATTATTTCTACTTACAAGGTAGGTATTGTTGAATTTATTTTGATCCGAAAAGTGTGAGTTTAAGGAGATTAGAGACTGGACTGGAGACTGTGATTTTTATCATAATTATTTATATATTTTTCTTCCAGTCTCTGTCATACCTGCAAGACGAGGCTCAACGCGACCGCTTCGACGTGATCCTGCACGTGGGAGACTTCGCCTACGACATGGACACCAACGACGCTCTCGTAGGCGACGAGTTCATGCGACAGATACAACCGCTGGCCGCCATAGTGCCCTACATGACGTGTCCTGGGAACCACGAGCAAGCATAGTAACTCGTGTTTATTCACTAAGTAGCTTAAGACTGTGCCGACCGCACAGTGGCGCCCTCATCGTTTGTTTGGTTATTTCATACAATTTAGAATGAAAATGCAGAACGGATAACAGTGGCCACTATATTCCGTTTTAAGGATTATAATAAAACTAAACAATGTAAAACTACCGTTTCTAATAATATTAACGTATAAACTTGTGAAGCACAACTTAACGTGCTTATTTTTTGCATTTTCATTCTAAGTTGTATGAAAAACCAAACAAACGATGAGGGCGCCACTGTGCGGTCGGCATAGTCTTAACAAAGTCTGTTCTAAAAGTGGTTATCTCTATCACCGACTGTATTCCCTACTGTCTATAACCTGTCAGCCTTCAAATCAAGAGTGAACAGGCATCTTCTGGATTCTATCGTAGATCTCATCTATCGCTTTCTGCAGGCGTTATCGAGGCCAAAACGCAGAACTCGCGTCGCGCGTACTTTTAGATAATAGTAGATTTGTGATACGCGGGCACGCGGTGAGTACCTGTATTTAGTACCGGTACTTGTTAGGTGAAGTACCGGTACCCGCCTGGAAGCGGTACCGTCTGGAACCAGTACCCAGGTACCGAGATGGCATGAACCGTTAAGTGTACTGGTACAGAGCCTGTACTTTTGGTATCCAAGCCGCGCTTGCGGGCGCCACACATGTGGTAAACCCGCATCACAGAAAATTCACATCACACTAAAAACACCTGATCCTTTCATCCGCAGTAACTTCAGCAACTACGCGAGCCGCTTCTCGATGCCAGGCCGCGACTCGAGCCTGTTCTACAGCTTCGACCTCGGACCGGTGCACTTCGTGTCCATCTCCACTGAGGTGTACTACTTCACTCAGTATGGACTCAAGCTTATTGTCAACCAGTATGAGTGGCTGAAGAAGGATTTAACTAAGGCTAATCTGCCGGAGAACAGGTGAGATTATGTTATTTTTACTTGTAACGAGTGCTACCGTTTTTGTGCTCACCAGTTGGCGCCACTGTTGAGTAAGGTCCTGCCTATCGATTCTGTAACAATCTCACCGTGATAACATAGGTGAAATGAGCGTGAAGTGAACTATCAATGGAGGCAATCCCTAACACCAGGTGGAATGACAGCTAACTTCACGTTAGTTTTCACTGTGAGATTTTTACAGAATAGCACTGCTGAAGTATAAGTCTCAAAGTTTGTTATTACGGCCGTGAAAACAAAGTTTGCATTTAAATCATATTTAAATAAAAAAATGTGTTTGTAAACAGTAAACAAGGCATTAAGTCCGCCTTTGTACCTTTTTGTGCGAAAAGTTTAAATAAATAAATAAATAAATAAACAAACTCGCCTCTGAATTAGCTATTCTTTCAGCCCGAAAAATTATGCACCTCTATTTCTTAGCTCCGCTTTTAAAGCACTGACATTCATTGATCCGTAACTCATATTTGCCATAGTAAATTATGGTATCTAAGGTACAGACGCCAGCAGGTCAACCTACCCCAATCTGTCAAATTTCTTTGATAGATTTTCAACTTTAGTACAAAGGAATAAGGTTCATACTCAATTGGGAAAATCTGACAGATTGGGGTAGCTTGATGTGCTGGCCTCTGTACTTATTGCAAAATATTCACAACATTTGACATTTCGGAGATCTCACGCTACACTAGCGCCTCTAGTGGCGGATTCATACGCGATAGGCCCTCATTCTGTTGAAATCCAAGGTTCACTTGCAGTCACTAAATGCGGTTAACGTTAAACGAATTTAATCGTTCTGTTTTGCAAATAGGACTAATACTACGTCCAGATTTGTGACATTTATAAATACCAGACACAATACGCAAGGCAGAAACTAATGTCACACAACAATCAATAAATAAATACATCCATTTCGAGGCCTCATGAGATAAATTATACAGACACTGTCCGAGCTTTGTACGGAGTTTTGTCCGTTGAATTGTCGCAAATATCGAAGCAGCAGAGTAGGCTTGATATTCGTATTTTGTGCTGCTTTCTCTCATAGTCCTCAGGGACGGCAATCCGACACTCGCGGAGAGGTATCCGGCGCAGCACACACACACACACACGCGCACACGAGGCACAGGGATATCACACCGCCAACTTCCAAACTCCGGGCTGTCACTAAGAAATTCCCAATGGAATAACACTTGCCCGACCCGGGAATCGAACCCAGGACCCCAAGCTTAGTATTCGCGCTTGCGACCAGGAGACCAACGAGGCAGTGTGCTGCTCATAATGAGCCACTGAAATAACATTGCTTTTCGAAATCATACAATGTGATCTCGACGCTATATTTGCTGAAATTCTACACTATTGTGCATCTAAAATACGTTGGTTATGCTCAGTTCATCCCATTATTATGGGGTCACTATGGTAAGCGAGCCTCGACCTAATTTCCTCAAACATAAGGTGCATATTTCAGACGCAAGAGGCCGTGGATCGTGCTGTTCGGGCACAGACCGATGTACTGCAGTGACTCGAACGATATCGACTGCAGTTGTGAATACTCGCGCGTTGGACTACTGGGAGTGTATGGTGAGTGAACGTATTTGTTTATGTACCCACAGAACAATAAGGAAAATACACAAATATAGAAGAGCGTCTAGGTACTACTTATGTCATTAGAAATTTCTTCCAGCAGACCTGCTGTATGTATAGTCACACCCAAAATATGTTCGTCACCAAGGTATATTTCTGTTTGCTCAGTGCACTATAAATAATTAATGATTTTATTTCACTAAGTAGGTTTGTACAGACGCCAGCACATCAAGCTACTCGAAACTGTCTTTTCCCAATCAGTTTTGAACCATATTCTGTAGAGATAAAGTTGAAAATCTATTGAAGACATTTGACATATTGTAGTAGCTTGATATGCTGTCGTCTGTACAAACAGTTTTACACGTCAATCATATTTTAAAAACTAGATGAGGTCGACTTTTCCTACCTGACTAAGTTGAGGAAAAAGGCCGAAACAAACTCAGAGGTCACAGTCTCTTTTAAAGTTCAGACATAATCTTGGTCAGATCATGTGAAGACCATGCAGATTGGTGTCGATTGAGTGGACCTGTCCAGTCAGTGCACTGTGCACGCATTTGTCATGATAGAAGTTTTCCATAATATATCTGTAAAGAAATTGTAAAGAATCTGCTTTATCAAACTTAGTATTAAATATTGTGTCATAATGTTAATATCACGGAATGAAACTCAGCCATCCTTTATGTCAGAGCCCAGAGGGAATTAAAAATTTCACTCTGACATTTTGTCCTTTTTCCAAAAGATCAAAATATAGTTACTATGCAGTAGACTACTCCTCAGTGCTGTAGCTTCAAAAATTATGTTTCCTGACTTGATGAAGGAAATAATTTGAAAACTGACTGGTTTTAGAAACTTAGTAAATAATCTGAAATTGAATGTGTACAGTACACGTTCTGGAGGACCTTTTAGTGCTCGGACGACGTGGACAGGGTTGTTGGTAAAAACATTTATGCAATTTTAAAACCACTGTATACCCTTGATCAGCAAATAAATTATTTGATTGATTGAATTGTTTTGTAAATGTTATTTTAAAAAAAACAAGATGGCGGCGTTAGTTCCGATTGTGGCCACACGCCTAAAGAACCTTGTAGCGCTCTAGTTGGGAGCAGGTACCTAAAAAAAAACAACCGACTTCAAAAAAAAAACACTACAAAGTGTAAAATAACTTTAATTTTAATTTCGGAAGTCGGTGTCTTTGGTTTTGTATTTACGTTTTTGCCACCGACTTCCAAAATTAAAATTAAAGTTATTTTTCACTTTGTAGTGTTTTTTTTTTGAAGTCGATTGTTTTTTTTTTGTTAAAAAGTTTTTATTTTTTACTTTTTATAGTCAGAGTGCATCTCATGACAATTCCAATAAGTTCCGGTACCTACCTTCCAGCTTCATCATCAGATCGGTTTGATGGTACCATTTTCGTCAGAACCATTTATTTAAATTTGCTTCGTCATAGTCGCTTAACTATCTTAATCGAGATATCTTATCGCCACCCGTGAAATACTTATTATCATTGAAGAGTTCCTGTGGCTATCTGTGGTCTCCTTCATCAGTTCCACTTCACCAAATTATACTTTTTGAATGCAAATGCTTGACATGTTGATGAAAATACCAAAATTGCTATATGTATGCCTATAATATTTGAGGAGTTCCCTCAATTCCTCATGGATCCCATCATCAGAACTGGATTTTGACAAGAATGAGACCAATCTGGAATCATATCCTTTCAAATAAAAAAAAAAATTCCAATCCGGTTCATAAATGAGGGCGTACTGAGGTAACAAACATAAAAAAAAAAATACAACCGAATTGATAACCTCCTCCTTTTTGAAGTCGGTTAAAAAGAGAAAATAATTATCAATCTCCTGTCCTTATCCCAATTCATTTGTGGTCGGCATATCATGCCTTTCTTCCATACTTCTCTATTAGTCCTCATCTCGGTAGTCCCCCCCTTTTTAATCATATCATCATTCACACAGTCCATCCATCGTTTCTTTGGTCTTCCCCAACTCTTGTAGCTCTTGTGAACATTCAACTGAAAGTTTTCTTATCACGTGATAGGTCTGGAGCCCCTGCTGATGCAGTTCGGCGTGGACCTGGTGATCTGGGCGCACGAGCACAGCTACGAGCGCACGTGGCCGCTCTACGACAACAAGGTGTACAACGGCTCGGCAGAACACCCTTATGTCAACCCGAGGTGAGTTTTTGATCATCATGAGCCGTTGGTCCCGGCTGCCATTCGAACATCTATGTCAGTCGTTACGGATAGTCAGAATCCCAAAAGTCTAACTAGTCATGCCTTCTGGGCGCCGCCGTCAGTAGGGACTAGCCATCTCTTAGCCGCCACGGCTTATTTTAATTTCTGAATTGTTTTTTTTTTGTTTTTTCTTTTTTTTTAGTACTGACGCTTTTAACGTGCACGTTTTTCTACATCGTTCTCACATGTGTAAACTCAACATAAATGATGTAACCAATATGTTTGTACCAATATGTTTGTAAAAGAGTGTCCGTGGAGTTTCTTGCCCGTTCTTCTCCACATGTACCTACTACCCTTTGGAATGGGCAACTAGCTTCATCTTTCTGACTGACCGACCTCTTGACAGTTCAAAAGTGCCTATAATTCAAAAGTGCCTGTAATTGGTTTAATTGAAATAAATGCTTTGAGTTTGAGTTGAGTTTATCACGGGTATCATGGTGCCCAGTAACTGGGTTGTGGAGGTCAGTCGCTCCTTGTAAAATATTTGTATTTAGCTGCATCTGATCAGACTGGAAACCAACACCAACATAACTTTGAAAAGGCTGGTTGAAGATGTTGGTCTCAAAATGGCAATAAAAATATCAAACAAAACCAAAGATCCCGGAATCCATAGATTGAAAAAATAACTTCAGTTTAAATAATTTATTTCTTTCGGTCATTGAGAAACTAGAACCATACACTGAAGGGTTCTTCTATAAAATTGATGATAGTTACAGAAAAATTACCTGATTGCCTACGATTTTAATCTGCAAATAAAAACATCTCGATGCACGAACTATAATAGTCTGATATATCGCAAATGCATTTCTGCTAAAATAAATTAAGATGCCGAGAAGACGATTGGATATACTTATGGCTACTAAGTAAAGAGAAACATCCCTAATGATTCCCGCTGAGAAGTTACCCCATGACACTTTTAAAGGGCTTAGCGGAATGGTTTGTGAGTGAGTTTTAATTGTTAATACCTGTTTATTTATACATTTAAGTATATTAAATAACTTTTTCTCTAAAAGAATATATTTAAAATATTTCTTATTTATTCTAAAATATTTTTTAACATTTCCTATTTAAACTCGCTTTATTTTTTCGACTGAGTGTTTGGTGATAAAGTATTTATTCTAATCAAAATTCTAAAGGTAAATATCAGCTTTATATATTAACAATCATAGACAAAACATTATTTATTTGTTAAGAATTCACATAACAAGAAGAAGGGTTTGGTTTAAACTCTAAAGTGAATTTTTCTTTACATTGTCTTATTTGGTAAATTAATATGGTGTACTAAGGATTTAATATTATATAAAGTGAAAAGTGTGTCAAGTGTACACACGGCAACACATCAAGCTATACATTTCCAGTTTTAACTGACCTCGCATTGTATAGGGTTTTCCTACAATCAGAAGTCAGCTTATAGTGTCTTATACTGGTTATGTAGGTATAACTTGATGTGTGCCGGGCGCAGGATTGATACCAAAATTTGTAATTTTCATACCGTGTTTATTAACCAAATGAGTCGTAAAATAAAATGATTAAAATGTCATTATACAATTATTATTATTTTGCAAGAGCCCGCCGTAGCTGGTTTACTAACAGCTTATAGCTTGGTTTCTAACAAACTAATATAATGTTAGAGTACAGTGGGCCAAAGAAGCGAATTACTACATTTATTTATTTAGCATAGCTATTCACAACCGTACAACCGAACCGATAGGTTAACGTATCGAAAATGACACATTTCGATAACCTGATTTGCCTTGCTCCCCACAGCAAACAACTGTCGAAAAATAGCGATCTGACAAAATTTTCGGGTTTTGGACTTGTTAACAGCGTTTCGAGATAACATTGATTGATGTTCGATATTGTACGGAAGCGTATCGAGTGGTTGTGAATAACTTTGCAGGTTTGACTAATATGGTGTGCTTTGATAAACTGCTAGATTTATCGAAACGTCAAATTGGTAAATCATTTTTTTGGTCCTCTGTTTTCATTACGCTGTAGTCATCTGTACATTGCTAAGTCATAATATTTTGCCTCAGAATTGTATATTGTATGTTTCAGGGCTCCGGTCCACATTGTGACGGGGTCGGCTGGATGCCAGGAGGCCACAGATCCCTTTAAAGGTGAGTACTGTATTATCCACAGGTATAAGACATCACCAACCCACGGTAGGCCCACAAAGTGGATCGCATGGTCTGCTCTAAAAGTAATAAAAAAAAGTAAAAACACAGACAGACAGATAGTATGAAAATGTAAACACATGGATCAGAAAACGTACCTGTGGATCGGTAGGTCCACTTACAAATTGAGTGCTTTGATATTATTATTTGAATTCTTAATAAATCCAAAATTCTAATCTTAAATCACCTTAAAGATGTTTTTTCATTTGTCAATTGAATTTTCGCCGATGACTTTTCAATTACAATTTAATTATCTTATTCTATAAACAATAATTGTCTAAATTCAGATAAATCTATAATTTCCTTTAGTGATTGATTGCGTAAGAATGTAACTTGAAGAAAGAATTTACACTTTCATCAGATACTTTTGGAAGTTTTGGAACAGACTACAGCCCACTCCCTCTTAGAGAGGAGTTCCCTGAGTCCCACCAGTGGGAACATATAGGCCGATTATATTGTACTAGCAGCGCCCGCGGTTTCACCCTCATATGTTTCGATCCCGTGGGAATATCAGGATAAAAAGTACCATATGTGTTAATCCTGGTTATAAACTATACGTGCACCAAATTTCGTTCAGTAGTTTTTGCGTAAAAGAGTAACAAATATACTCACAAATATTCGCCTTTATAATATTAGTGTCATAATTATAAATTAATAATTAAAGTAGGATTATGTATGCATGCTCAAATTACCATTTCGTTGCAGCTAACCCGCAGCCATGGTCTGCGTTCAGGAGTAGCGACTACGGCTACACGAGGTTCGTGGCACACAACAAGACGCACATCTACATGGAACAGGTAAATATAGGTTCTTAAATGTCATTGAAACCTTTCTGATTTAAATCTCGTCTTTATTTCTCGTTTATTCCGACTAGTTTCCAACACGAAAAGAGCTAGTACTCATGAGCTCATCACCAGCGCGCCAAATTTATAGGCAAACCCTAAAATAAATACGTGAATACGTAATTAGTCTAGCTTAGAGGTATGAGGAACAGGGTGTAAAGTTCACTCATCCTCCATAGAAAAGGGAGGATCCTCCGACTAGGTAGGTGTTGTGTCTGGCGGGCAACTGCCCGATGATTCAGATCGGGAACTCTGCTTGCGAGATGCAGGATTTTGCGTGACGTCAGTTTGACATGTTGTTCGCAAGTAGCGTTGTAGATACCGCTACAGTAGAAACACCCAGGTTCACTTATACCGTACAGGGTGGTAGGAACATCAATGCGCAAACTGAAATCATGAATCCTTGAATAAGCGTAGAAATTTTTGGAAAGTTTCATAGACCAGTGACCTACACGGTCGAAATGAATGGAACAGCTAATTTTTATTTAATAACCGACGAAAAATTTCTACGCGATGGGATTTCAGAATCATGTCCTGGATTCATTACAAAATCACATTCAGCTTTTTCCCGAATTTCCTAATTTTCCTAGAGTAACTTATCAATTTTTTCTTACCGTAATAACGTGATTCGGACTATTATGAACATTTCTCAAATTTGTCCCGTTCTGAAGTGATGCGCTTACTAACGAACAGCATTTCATTTTTATTATTATAGATTCAGGTTCACCATGGAAACGCCAATAGAACTGAAACTAGTATAATTTTAAACACAATCGAAACGGAATTACGGTTCTATACGAAGTATCGTTCCTTATGTGTTATGTTACTGTAGTCATTATACCAATGTATCAATAAATACTGAAGGCAAACCAGCTGGTAGTTTAAAAGATTCTGAGATTCTATTTGATGTTTTTCTTTTTTCCAGGTGGATGTGGATTTGAAAGGCAAAGTGATCGACTCGTTCTGGATCGTCAACGATCAACACAAACCTTTTAAAATTAAACATTAATCAATACAAATTCAATTATTTGAAATAAACTAATTATTTTGTAGGTAATCTCTTTAATTCGAGGCTATACAAAATAGTTTGAAAGTAGTCATTGTTATCAGTAGGCTCAGTGACATAGTGACAAATTATACAAAGTCAAATTAAATTAGCTAGCGAAACTCCGAAAACATGGTCAAAACATGATAAAACAAAAAGTTTCCCTAGCTAATCTAATTTGACTACATCGTCATGATAATTTTCATTTATTATCATCTCCTAACTAAGTTATGTGAGTTAATAACAACAGCTCTTATATTCAATCTTCCAAAACCATAAGAAATCCGTCGCCTTCGAGGTGACTTTAGACATACAAAAACGACTCAGAACCTAAGAAAGACAAAAATTAAATATTTAGCTTGATCTTATGAATTTTGTCATTGGAAAGTTGCCTTACTTTAACAGCGTGAATCTCATAATGTAATATTTTATAAAAATAAATAGATTTTAATTAAAAAATGAGTTTTTTTTTTCCATCATTGGAGGACGTACCTTCCTGACGACGGCCGTGTGGTGTCTTCACAAAATACTCAGAAAAACTTTTTCAGATAATTCGCAACACCGTAAAAAGCCCATTTCTAAAAAAAAAAACTGAAATGATAATACTAATCAGTTGTTCCATATATTAATTTATCTAAATAGAAATACATAATTTCTTTCATTGCTCTCAAAACGGTGAAGGAAAACATCGTGAGGAAACCGGCATGTCCTAGAACCAAAAATTCGACGACATGTGACATCTACCAACTCGCACTGGGCCCGCGTGGTTCAGCCTACTTCCTCTTAAAGAGGGCCTGTGTCCCCCAGTGGACCAACATCAAAGAGTATAATAACGTTGCCAACATTGTAGGCTGAATATGATGCTATTCCATACAAAGGTACAATACTGGCACGATTAAAACATATCTCTTATTTTTATTTATCTAAATGTTACCGCTTGGTTATTTTCACTTATGTTTAAACTATGACTTTTGTATATTTGTTTTCTTTTTAGTTATTTGTTATTATATTATTTTTTGTATTCTCTTTTATATTTGCTTGTTTTATCTAAGTGTAAATATGTTTAATGTGATGACTTATACGCTTACCAATGACCTTGACGACAATGGAACAGCAGATCTTTTCTTATATAACGGCTGGATATATCAATGATGTAGCACTTAGGTTGAGGGTGTATACTTTCAGAGCGCCTGTCCATATCATCACTGGGTCAGCTGGCTGTCAAGAGGGACGGGACCATTTCCTAAGTAAGTGCTTGACAACACTTTAATACTTGATTAGATTGAACTAAATTAAATTGTTTTAGTCACATTTAAAATAATATAACCACTATTCATATTCTCAGACAGGTTCCATTCCATCGCCTACGTACTACAATACAACTATTTACTTTAGAGTTACGCTTTCTAAGTTGATTTTTGAGCGACCTTATGTATTTAAAAAAATAACAAAAGTACAAAAAGGTTGCAATTTAATTTGAACTTGTATGATATTATGTTCCAAAACTTGAATATCATGTCAGCTTCTGAATTTAAATGATATTTAAATTATTATGGCCACCATAATAATAATAAAAACATTATTGGCTGTACAGAGTTTTCAGTGTTGGCAACACAGATAGTTAAGCAGCTGATGCATTTAAAGTGTAACCTACCTACTCTACAATATTGTTATTCATTTGTATCATAACTGAACTTTTAGTTGGTTTTAATTATACTAAAAAAAACTATAAGAACCATTCTTTGTTATAAGCTGCAAGTTTTCCTAATCAAATAAATAATTATAATTTGTTTGTTTATCTTCTATCAGATACTCAACCTAAGTGGTCAGCGTTCAGGTCGCAGGACTTCGGCTACACCAGGTTCAAGGCATTCAACAACACGCATATCTACATGGAGCAGGTGAGCTGCACGTTAATATCCTTTCAGCACGGGCACATAGCATCAGGAATCAAACCCATTCCGGAAAAAAATAATGTTGGTGATATTGTGGTAGTTGATATGGTATGTGTAGATTGTACGGATTCAATTTTGCTAATGAAGGAATTTAAGAAAAGCTGGATTTAATTATATATGTCGCATCAATGGGTGGCCAAGATGCGATACATCGGGTTCTCTTCACGATCCGACATAGTTTAGATAGGTGTGGGCATTACAGTGGGTACTCGAACGAAAAGATAATTTGAATTTACAGTAACTTTAATAAACTAGCGATTAACAAACGAAACGCACACGTGCGTCGGAACAAACACGTGCATTGGTATTGAGCGTTTGCCAAGACTGCCCGAGCTCGACGGTCGACTGTAGACTGTCGCAACACTCAGCACAGCCCCTCCACCGACGATCGTGTCAAGGGTAGGGCTCCCTTGTGTTTCCGATCACGTGATCCTTCATGTACCATCAAATTGTTAGATGGCGCTATCCGCTGCACTGTGGCGCCATCCATTCACGACATGTAACAGTTTCGCAACTTTTGTATTCGGTTCACACCACAGATATAGATACACCTAGATAACGCAAGAGCAACTACTTCGCGTGCCAAAAATCGCACCAGCTTACGTACAAAAATCGTAAGCCGCCACTTTCGCGCTCAGACCTGAGTACTGCTGGCTGGGTGAGCGTGAGTGAGAAAAAGTGATTGTGACGTCATAGTAGGTAGTTAAAAAAAATGGCACGCATAGGCCCATATTACAGAACCTCACTCAAGACTCAAGTGTTACTTAAAACTAGTTTACAGCCGTTTGATTGGTTGAAAGAAGTTTTAAGTACTGCTTGAGTTTTGAGTGAGGTTCTGTATTATGGGACTTAGTTTTCATACAGATCGTGATACTTGCGTTATCTAGGTCTATCTATCTATCTGTGGTTGACACTATCCACCATTAGTTTTTTTTTTTTTCAAATCTTTGAATTTATTTTTCTTAGCTGTGAAATCTTAGATATGGTTCTGTAAAAAAAAAATATTTATAACACTAGCTGCGCCTCGCAGTTTCACCCGTATAAGACTCGACCCCGTGGGAATATCGGGATAGTAAGTATCATATGTTTAGGACATTTATGAAAAAACAGCTGTTTCCTACATTTATGTTGACAAAAAAACAGCTGTTTCCTACATTTATGTTGACAAAAAAACAGCTGTTTCCTACATTTATGTTGACAAAAAAACAGCTGTTTCCTACATTTATGTTGACAAAAAAACAGCTGTTTCCTACATTTATGTTGACAAAAAAACAGCTGTTTCCTACATTTATGTTCGCATAACACGTCAAAATGTAGGGAACAGCTGATTTTTTTTTGGCGATTGTAGCTTTGGTCCTTTAGTAAAAATTGTTCATAATGATGAGTACAATCTTCCATTTAGATTTGTCGCATGTTTTCAATTTCACCCTGTATATTGTTGCTTACATCGACTAATGTAATTTTGTCTTGTTTCAGGTATCTGTGGACCTCCACGGGGAGGCGATCGACTCTTTCTGGCTCGTGAAGAATAAGACAGTATCCTTCTCATAATAAATTGTATTACCACCTATATCC
Organism: Globia sparganii; assembly: GCA_949316385.1. Lineage (NCBI taxonomy): Eukaryota > Metazoa > Arthropoda > Insecta > Lepidoptera > Noctuidae > Globia > Globia sparganii. Next base: position 23,000,184 of record OX438664.1, read on the forward strand.
TGTCTAAAGGCGGTAGTAGACCTCATCTCAGCGCCTCTATCGGTAGGCCATGTAACTTATGATTAAGTTGTTTTTTTTATTTTTATTTTTGACTAGCGACCTGCCCCAGCTTTTGCACGGGTACAATGTACTGATAATACTGATATAAATAGTGACATGTTAAAAAAATTAGATTTATTTGTTCTTACTAAATTAAATATTAATAATTAGCTTAGATGGAAACTGTATCTTAGTGAACCATTGAATAATGTGTAGTTTTAATTTGTAGAAACAATTTAGGCAATTATTGGCCCCGATTGTTCACAAACTAAGTAAGTTAAAGTTAATTATTTTAGTTTACAGTTAATTTTTTTTAGTTGTTTATTTAGTTTAACTAAGTTTAAGTTCAATGCATCTTTTTCTTTCTATTTCATTATGAAAAGGACAGAAGATAAATATTAGTTTAGTCCTGTCAAATTAGATAATCCATAGACAAATTTAGACGTGATTAAAAAATCGGCTACTAAAAATACGTCAATTTACGTCAGGCGCCAACTTATTTAACTAAACTAATACTTATCTTCTGTGCTTTTCTTATTGAAATAGAAAGAAAAAGATGCACTGAACTTAAATTTAGTTTGGTTTGTGAACAACAGAATCGGGGCCATTATATAACAATTTATTTATTATTTAACTATTTATACCTACTATTCACATAGCTATGCCAACTAATACCTCACTACTAGATACCTGACATTATAATATACTCTTCAAATACTTTACATAATAAATGTACGTACGTGAAAGTCATAATGTTACTATTGTTTTAACGAACCTTTCCCACCCTAGAAATGGAGATGTTCTCTAATTCATATCAGAAACTTATAAGTAGTAAGTTTGATCATTTCGAATGATCTATTATTAAGAAAACCAACAAATACGCTTTCACACTCTGTAAGAATCTCGAATAAAGGTTGTTTGATTTTAAAATTTATTTTATTTACAAAATAAGTAACGCAATCATCGTATTATATGTCTTATTTATTTCTTGCAGACGCAATAGTAAACTATTGTCCATACATACATAAACTCACGCCTTCTTCCGATGTAAGGTAGGCAGAAACTAAAGGACGCCACCTGCTACGATCCTTACATACTCCTTTTGCTTCGTTTACATCTGGTCATACACGCTCGCCCGCGCCGGTTGCGAGTTCTACGCACCAAACCTATTGTTCACCTGACACATTATAGGGTCAGCCGCAAATCAGTAGTAACACTTGAAAAACGAAAACCGCTCATACTGCTACGGAATAAAGGCGCTGTCAATTTCAACGGTTTCAAATAATTAATCTAGATACAAAGGTGTGATATATATTTGTCAATGTCTGCCAGATTAGAGACTAAATACTAATATATGACGATGACTATACCACTACTTCGAGGTAAAATAACTAAAAATGACGCCATGACACTGCACAACTGAGTAGTGAAACAATTTTCGCTATTGACTGTACCATACCTACAATAAACCTCATTCATTACACTGGAAGGATCAAAGGACGCAACAAGAGCAACAGCTACACTGCCTATATACACTTAAAAGGCAAGATTCACAGATGGCACTTTGACTTTATTTCGAATATGAACCTTATTATTAAGCGTATAATGTTGATCCGTTGGTCCTGCGCCTGATCTCTCTCCGGTCGTGTCGGATTGCCGTCGGACTATGAGAGTGAGGGAACAGAGAGTGCACCTGTGTCTGCGCGCACACTTGTACACTAATATCTCCTGCGTACCTGGCTAATCTCCGTTGAGACTGGCCACCGTGACCGAAATCGGTCCGGGAGGCTAGTAATGTTGAATTTATTTATACAAAATTCATAAGGTTTATATTCGAACGAAACGCTAACGTTGCAGAGTAACGTAACTAAGTAACAACGTGGTCTGTTAATCGCGAGACTAGCTCTTAAATTACCATAATCCTCGATTTTACGGGATAAGTATAAAATTAACCTAATCTAAAAATATGAATTACCTACTTAGTCAAATTTAGGTAAGGTAAGTTAGAAATGTAATACAGCTTTCTCCGGTGAAAGTGACACATGGGCGGTCTTATAGCTAAGAGCGATCTTTTAGACAACCTTTGGATGGATTAAAAAAGGGAAGTACTAAGGAGAGACGGTAGGTAAGTACTGTAATACAATACTAATCTATATAAATATATACAAGGTGTAACATAATTGACGCAAGACCTCATACATCCCAATTAGGCAATAACGCATTCAGGGTGCTTTTGGGGTTGCCGTGGCGGCGTAGCGCGTCAGGGATGTTCGCGGAGGCGTGCGTCGACGGGTTCGCCGCGATCATGCGGAAGCGATGCTCTTCAATGATGGCGCGATTGCGCTCCTCCTTGGCATCCTGAATGTGTTTTCAGCCCGGTGGGACTCTCCCCTCTTACGAAGGTGGGTAAAAATCCAGACACACATTTTTTAGTTTCTGAGTTTTTTAGTTGTTTATTATTATTAATTTTAATTAATACTAACATTAGGCTAAGTTATACTACTACTAACAATATATGGATTTTTATCTGAAATAAAATATTTGAATTTGAAAATTAAGAGTATTGAGTTAAAAACATTATTATACAATGACCAAAACTTATTTTTTTTAAAGCTTGCAGCATTACTTTATGCATTTAAAATTGAGTCTTATCACCTTGAAATAAGTTTTATTTTTATTTGGCTTAAGACTGTGCCGACCGTACAGTGGCGCCCTCATCGTTTGTTTGGTTATTTCTTAAAATTTAGAATGAAAATGCAGAAAATAAGCACGTTAAGTTGTGCTTCACAAGATTATACGTTAATATTATTAGAAACGGTAGTTTTATATTGTTTAGTTTCATTATAATCCTTAAAATGGATAAAAGTGGCCACTATATTCCGTTTTAAGGATTATAATAAAACTAAGCAATATAAAACTACCGCTTCTAATAATAGTCTCCATTCTATTTTATGAGTTAGTTGCAAGATCAGATTAGTTGCAAGTAAATCGTACAAGGTCAAATAAATTAGTTAAGTTATTTATGGAGCAGCCTGCACTGTATTCAGATGTAATTGGCATGGTGAAGCCTAGGTACGCACGGTGCTCGTTCTTCCACATCCCCACGCAGCGGGCAGTTGACCTCGTCTTTAAGAACGGTGAGGCAGGGGTCTATGAGAGCAGGGTCGTTAAATACTACATCAATTTAGATGCGAGGTTCCTGCCTTTGACAAACTTTCTGAAATACTGGTTCGAAATCCACGGATCCGGTCATGTAACTGACGCACTACAAAATTATGGATTGTACTTGATAATAATATTTTATTTACAACAAAAGAACATGGCGCCTCTTGTGTATGTGTTACAAGTGGATTCGAAAAGTAACCTTGTCGACAGCTGGGATATGGGCTTCAACTAGGTGCCATACAGTCAACGAATACAGAGAATCTACATCCAACTGCTGGGCGGGTTCTTCAAATACTACAGCAAATTTAACTTTGAAGAATACATCGTAGCGCCTTTTACTGGACGTCTCATTCCGTTCCGAGGAGTGCTTTTACAGATAGGTATCGACAACTTTGATAAAGAATATTTTTGAAATAATTATTTTAACCCGATTCCCTTATCGTGGGTCGCTGGAGACCCAAGGCATTTTTCTTTTGTTCGAGCTCTCAGAAACCGAATGGGGAAGAAATACCTATCGCTACCCAAAAAAAACTTTAGGACACTAGGAGCCTACGTGCTAAATCGCGTGCGTTTAGTATCGAGAGTCTTACATAGATTCTTCATCTTTTAAGCATGTCTCATCGCGAATCTCGTCGGCTAGCTAGAGCTCTTCGTCCGCGTTCTGAAGATCAAAATTATTTGGACGATGAAAGCGACGGAGAAATCGATTACGTTCACGAAGAAACTGAATCATCGGAGTACAGCTGTTCGGACGAGAGTGACAGCGAAGTGACAGCGAGAGCGAGAGAGAACTGAAAGAACCTGAAGAAAACACGGCAGGAATGATAGAGCAGCGTGGAAGAACCTCCAGAAAAAAAAATTGTTTATGGAAAAAATGGACACAAATGGTCAATAGAAATCCCTGATAACCGTGGACGGAGAACATCACGACTGATTATTCATCTTCCTGGCAGGAAAGGTGATACTCCTTGTAATTCTGCATTTGATTTTTGGAAGCTGCTTTTCACTGATACAATGCTTGACATCGTGGTCCAGTACACAAATGCAGAAATTGAAAATTACCGGGAGTCAAACGGAAATGCATATCCACCGACACAATCAGGCAATGTCACGAAATTGGAAATCCAAGCTTATATAGGCCTGCTGTATTTATCAGGGTGTCAGAGACAAAATGACGTCGCAGTCAAAGAACGATGGTCGGATGAATTCAGTAGTTGTTTATATAGAAACACTATGTCAGCACTGCGGTTCCAGTTCATATCTGCAAGGTTGCGTTTCGATGATAAAAATACTCGAAATACCCGGCGAGGAACCGACGTTCTGGCACCGATTCGCGAGTTGTGGGACACTTTCATAAAAAATTGTCAGGCCAATTATACGCCCTCAGATTTTCTTACAATTGACGAACAGTTACTTGGCTTCCGCGGAAAATTTTCAGCCCGAGTTTACATGAAATCGAAACCGGCAAAGTACGGCATCAAAATCTTCACTCTCAATGATGCTAAAACTTTTTATCTTTGCAATGCCATCCCTTACGTTGGCCGAGTCCGAAATGAACCCGGAGAGTCCATACCTGACTATTACATGCGCAATTTGTCCCAACCAATTCATGGCACGAATAGACACATTACTACGGATAATTGGTTCACTTCCGTCGAAATTTTCAACAAAATGAAGGATGAGTATCAGCTAACCATGCTTGGAACAATGCGCAAAAATAAAAGACATATTCCGGTCTCATTTACACAAACAGCGTCTCCTGGTACGACCAGATATGGTTACGACGGTAAAAATATTCTATTATCTTACTGTCCAAAAAAAAATAAAGTGGTTCTGTGTTTATCATCTTATCACAAATCTGTGTCTAAAGGATCGGGAGGAAAGCCGGAAATGATAACAATGTATAACAAGACGAAATCCGGAACCGACGTGTTTGATTTTTTATGTAATTCGTTCTCTTGTGTTCACAAAACACGCCGATGGCCTATGCATTTTTTCATGGGGATTTTATATCAGGCAGCTGTGAATGGGTGTATCCTGTATAATTTACCAAAAGAAAATCCAGAAAAAGACCGTCGCCATTTCTTGAAAGAGTTGGTATTGGATTTGATTACACCCCACATAAAATGCAGAGGTCAGTTGTCGAACCTACCGCGAAGACTTGCGAGAAGCATTCGATCTTTTGTCAGTGATTCAGAAGACAGAATCGACTTGACCGACAAACTTCAAAAAAGAAAACGGTGCTCTGTATGCGATCCAAAACAGGACAGAAAAACAATAAATTGTTGTGTGAAATGTAAGACTCCGATTTGCGACGAACTTGTAACTTTTGAGCAAAAACATTTTTTGTGCCTTTTTATATAATTTTGATGATTTTTCAATAAAAAAAAAATTAAAATATCTGGAGTATTTATTGAATCTACGAATTTACGCCGTCAGAAAATGCGCTAGTTGGCACGACAAACTTAAGCATTTCTTTTATTTCAATCGAGTTCATGATTTTTTCCGCTGAAGTAACATTCTTAAACTTTAATATGCAATTGAGTTTTTCCCGATATCTCATTTTGTTCAATAGTTATGAATTTTTTTGTGGAAGCCTGCATTTTCGCTGAGTGGGTGTGTTTATGGCAAAAAATAATATACTAATTAAAATTTTTTTGCAATATTCGTGGTGTGCCCTTAAAGTAGAAATATTCAAGAGTATTCAGGAATTTTTTCAGATTTTTCAATTGCAAATTACGTTTTATAACATGCCTTGGGTCTTGAGCGACCCACGATAAACCTAAGTGGTGTCGAAAAAAGCGGTAAGGTGATCGGGTTAATCGCACTAAAAATCGTTTGAACTGCACAGATGTATGCATTCAAGATGTATTCAATCTCGATACAAACAAAGGAGGACACAGATTAAATAAAAATATGAAGTCAGTCGCTACGTTTGAGGATCTGCCTAGTGATAGCATACTCAGAGTTATCCTCGTTATGGATCAACACAAAGAAACAGTTATCAACTACAATATTGCTACCGTGGCGTGGATGGAATAAATTAATAAGACTGCATCGAAATACCAGACATTTCATACTAATATTATGGTACTTCAGGCAAAATAAAAGTAAATTTATAAATTAATATTTTTATTCATTCAATTATTGTTTCATAAAGTATTATCGAGTAGCAGAACTAGTAGAGTCAAGATCCTTCTAGATTTTTGATGCTAGAACTTTCTAGAACTATTTACATCTGGTCAATCGGGGCCGGTATGTACTCGAACATTCTAGGTGTTTCTACAGTAGAAGGTTCTGGAATTATCTATACGATTTATATAAATGCACTGAACATCAAACTATTCTATTTGCTGATTACAACTCAGTAATCGTGCCATGTAAAGATATAATAAGAACATACGAAAATGATATAAATAGTTTCCTACAAAATACAATTCATCGGTTAAAAATAAATTAATTAAAAATAAACTTAGTTAAGACAAAAATAATGTAATTTTATCAACGGACAAATCAATCACAATTAAATTTCATTTATGAAAATACAATTATAGCAGATACCAATATGGCCAGTTCTTGGGACTGCATTTAGATAATCATCTATCCTGGAAATCTCACATTGAAATTATCTGCAAAAGGTTAAATCAATACACTTATTGCATTTATAACTTGATGAAAAAAAATTTTAAAACGGGTCCGTCGGCCTAGTAGCGTACAATGACTACGTAACATCTACTCTATGCTTTGGAATTATACATGGTGTCCCTGGAAGTATGGATCAAATCAAATAGGGGCTTAACTTTTGTTATTTTGAATCACTTTGCATAGTGCTCAAAGGACAAAATCATTTTTAAAAAATTACCAGGAACTGACAATTTAAGTTTTTTAGATAGCCCTGATAGTTTTTTTTAATGATTTTTTTTCTTTGATCACTATGCGAAACGATTGTAAAAAAATGAAAAAATAATTCTCAATCATCAATCATTCTCAGGACCAAAAAGTTTGGAAATGACCTTGCCCACGCCCCTATTCGATTTGATCCATACGTCCAGGGACATCCTGTATACTGGGGAAATTCTACGGATAAACTCTACGCATTCAAGGTACAGAAAAAATGTTTGCGATGTCTTCAAGCTAAAATCAACTGACAGTTGCTACCATCTATACTTCTATAGGTACTAATAATATTATAAAGCTGAAGAGTTTGTTTGTTTGGTTGGTTGAACGCGTTAATCTCAGAAACTAGGTAGGTACTGGTTCGAATTGAAAAATTATTTTTGTGTTGGATAATTCATTTATCGAGGAAGGCAGGAGGAAGGTATAAGATCACGCTACGACCAATAGGAGCGGAGCATCAATAAAAAAAATGTTGAAAAACGGGAAAATTATTCCTTTTGAGAGCTTCCGTTGCGTACGCTGCGTAAACGGTTAAATTTACGCAAAATACATGACGGAATTGTTCCCCTTTAAAACTTCTAAAAAATATTCCCCGACAGCGTGTCTATCTTTTAAGGTTGACTCACTATAACCTTTTTTCAGGTAATCAAATTTGTTCTAAAATAATGCATTATTTGCGAAGGTATTTTTATGAACATGATAATAATCGTTATCCAAAGAAATACGTTATTTATCACAAGTAATTTTGAACAAATATTCCCTTAACATCAATTTTAATTTCAGGAGATATCATAGTTTTATAATAATACTAAATCTCTGGAAATATCAGTCGGATTTATAAAAATATTTTTGCATTTGATAGCCCAATTCTTGAGGAAGGCTAAGCTATTAAATATCACGCCAGGACCCTTAGGAGTTGGGCAAAAAGAAAAAAGGTCGAAGTTGTCGCTAAGCGAAAACGAAGTAATAGAGCAGACATGCGATGCGATGAGACGTGGTGGGTCGGGGGAACAAAAAAAAATTCACGCGGACGAAGTCGCGGCCAGAAGCTAGTGTTTATATATTTATGAGACAGCAGCATAAATATATACATAAGTAGGTACATACCTACGTGAAATCAAACTTACAACTATTTAAAACACTGAAATCGAAACGTCGCAACAATGAGATTTCCGCAAATACACACAACACAGCTTTTTACACAAAAAGTTTTATAAACATGGCACCCAGATTGTAAAATAAAATTCCGGAGCCTTTAAAGAGCAAAACACGAGCTAAACGATTTAAAAAATATTAAAATAATTTATATTTAAATAATTTACTAACTCAAAAGGCTTATTCCACAAATTAATACCTAGAAGATAATGCAAGATATGTGGATAAATATGTGCGGTAAGAATTAGTTAAAATGCACAGCATTTAATCTGTGGCTGTTTGTCAGTTGTAAATATATTATTAGTATTTAAATTTTAATACTAAATGTTATAAATGTTATTATTTTTCTAGCATTTTAAATGTTCTAAACAAATTTTGTAGGTATGCAATATTGTTAACTTAGATAGAGGTTAGTATAATACTTACCTACTTAGCTTTTCATTTACTTAATCTTTAACAAAAAAATTAATACTAAATTGTAATTTCGTATGCTTACATGATATTTGTACGCCGTTGACGGCAAAACATAGAGATCTCTGTACCTACTTATTCTATTTCAAACACCTACACTTGCGTGCAAAAAATTGGCCCTTCCATTATTCTTCATTTGAGACACGATATCTCAAAAATCGTAATGAATATAACAATTTATTTTATTTTGTGTTAAGGTAGGTAAGGTACAGTTTATTTGAACATATTACTATATTTTGATAAAAGCAATATTCTTGACAAGATCGACTCGATTCTTCAGATGTCCTCATCACTCACTTTTTCTCGAAAAAAGTGTGTGACTTTTTTTGTCAATAAAATTGACAAACGTCAAATTTTGTTTATTTCTGTTTGTTTAATCAAAATTTAACTTGATTTTTTGAACGGACTTGAAAAAAAGGAGGTTCTTTATTCAACCCCTATATTTGTAAGTTCGCGATTTCCTCATGACTCAGTTTTGATACTTAACTAATGAATCAGTTTTTTTCACTAACGTACCTACCTAATCTAAATACTTTCAGGAAGGTTTTAATATACTTAGGTTTTAGTTAAACTTGTTGAATTATATTATTTCAATTCGACGACAATGGGGTGGGTCGATTTTTTCGCACGCAAGTGTATTTTTTACACCTATTTAACAAATAATAACAAACTTTGGCTTTGGATAACCTTCCTACTTACTTCTTTTACTTATAATATCATTGTTTCTAGTAATAAAAAATATTTTTGCCAAGTATCAAAATTACTTATTACTACTTACTTTCATTAAAATTTTGCCGCGGTTTTTCAGGAACATCTTTTATGAAAGTCTAACATGGCAACCAATTTCCACTTGCCTTTCATTAATTTACTTTTTTTAAAGATCCATAACTTGCACACTCAGAATACAGAACAAACCAGAAACCGCCAATGCGCTTCAGACTGAAGCAACTAAAACCACTCTTAACTAGAGTGGTATGACGTTCCTGTGATTAGTCGCTCTTTTGCGCGTGGCGTGTCGTGACATATTGACGAGTATCAATTTTAATTTTATAATGCCGTCTTGTGTTGTTCCTACGTGTAAAAATGCGGCTGGAATTACAAAGAAACAGGATGGGATCACATTTCATCTGTAAATAGTGACTTAAAAGTATATTTATTTAATTATTGAATTTGTTCTAATAATGTGATCGACTTAGAAAATGACTCGTCCATTTTGTGAGTGTTGCCATTTATGCCGAAAATTTTACCCAGTTTTTTATTTATTGCGGGTACTATTTTCGTCCATTATAGAACCTTTGTCATTTTAATTTCCCTGCTGACGAACAGAGAAAATCGGACTGGATGAAAATTATACAAAATGCACGGTTAGATCTTAGATGAAACGGATAAAACTCTTCAAATCAGTTCAGTCTAAAAGACAGTATTATAAAAAGCTAAACAGCAAAATAGTCCGGTCGATTTAGACATTCGAAGCTACATAAATTTCCACCAAGCTGAAAATCAGTAATATTGTTTAAAATATGATTATAAATAAAATTTGAAAGTTCCCCATCTTTCCCCTGTATGGAAAAAAAAATATACAAGGTCAAAGGTAAAAAAAAAACGAGTGTGCTTATGACCACACGACTGAAGTGAAACTTCTTTCGCTCCATCTGTATGTATATTTCATTTACTAGCTATAAGAGAAAGAGAGAAAGAAAATGTGCGCGCGCACTGCTCTCTCTTGCTCCTACACTGTGATACAGACAATAAGCCTGCAGTGTGCTTAGATATACGGAACGTATTTGGCTATGAGAGGAAGAGAGAAAGAAAATGTGCGCGCGCACTGCTGTCTCTTGCTTATATCCCCCACTTAACTTCCGTTCGCCTTGCCCGATCACACTTTTCGTAACGCTTACGTCACGCATTCGCCAGCTTACTCCCCAAGTCAAGCGTGCGTAAAGAAGTTTCACTTCAAAAATGAGTTTTTCGCGATTTTCAGCAAAACGGTAAGTTTTATCATAAAAATACTTCAGACAAAAATTGTAGATCATAAAATTATCTACAAAAATGTATCAATACTTTTTTTCCTACGAGCCACCGTTTTTGAGACATAACGATTCAAAAAGTTGTAATCGTCATAATATGCACACGTTTCCACGCCACCTATTACCCCGTTTACATTCAGCCGAAGTGAGCAGGGAAGTGGGCAGGACGAGTATGTAAACACGATACTTCTCCTGCTGCTGCCCCTGCTACTCGCGCTGCCCGGCGCTCCCCAAATTAGCGGTTTTTGTGCGGAAGTCAAAGGACGGGCAGCGCGAGCGGCAGTGCATGTTTACATTCAGCTCCGTCGCTCACTTCTCGCCGAGCGCCAAAAATCAGTTAAGTAGGTGGTTAGGTACTTACAGAGTTCTATTACGATGGATAGATATCATCCACCATCTTCTACGACGACGAATTTTCTTTTTTTGAATTTTATATCTTTTTAAACAAAGGACATAATTATGTATTGTAAGAAGACACAGAGCGACGCTGTAATTATTTCGACGTCCGCCATTGCCGAAAGTCGAAAGCGATGTGAGTGGTAGGGCAGTATGTAAACACACACTTCTCTCGATCCTGCTGCGGCAGTATTTAGGAAAGTATCGCCGGCAGCGCGAGGAGCAGCGGCAGGGGCTGAATGTAAACGAGGCATATGAGGTAGACAGGTAGTGTACTTAGCGCGTCTTTTTTAACGTGGTTTCCCCAGTAGGCCTATTCCACGGGTCAGTTGTGATCCTGTTTTTAATTTGAAACTATTGCAAAATAATGGATATTAGCAGAGAATGAAAAGATAAAAGCAATTTATGTTAAAAAAAAGTACAGTGGACCCCCGGTAGTCCGACAAACATTTTGCAGGGCAGTGTCGAACTATCGAATTTGTCGGATTATAGAGTACTGCCTAAGACCCCCTATAGTCCGAATTTTTTTACAAAAGAGTACCTTATAATCCGACAAATAACCAATTCAATGATAAGATTCTTTATACTAGATGATGTCGGATTATAGGGGGTGCCGGATTAGACAGGGGCCGGATTACCGGGGGTCCACTGTAGTGGAATTGAATCATCCGAGTCGTAACTTTCAAATTCTTCTTCTTGTTCTTGTTCGTCTTGTCTTCTTCTTCTTATTCTTCTTCAACTTCATCCTGAGTACATGTAAACTGCGTTAATAGCGATGAATCGCATGTCGCCTCGTTGGAATCAAACGGATCCTCCACTGTTGGTGATTCAATATTAGAGCACGACCGGCCTTGACAATTTGTACATGCCAGAGAACAAAACAGTCCGACTTTTGACTGTTTTGTTTTATGGCATGTACACATTATCCAGACCGGTTGTGCTCTAATATTGAATCACCAACAGTGGAGGATCCGTTTGATTCCAACTAGGCGACATGCGATACATCGCTATTAACGCAGTTTACATGTACTCAGGATGAAGATGAAGAAGAAGAACAAGAAGAAGAAGAACAAGACGAACAAGAACAAGAAGAAGAATTTGAAAGTTATGACTCGGACGATTAAATTTCACTACTTTTTTTTAACTTAAATTGCTTTTATCTTTTCAATATCTGCTAATGTCCACTATTTTGCAATAGTTTCAAATTAAACAGGATCACAACTGACCCGTGGAATAGGCCTACTGAGGAAACCACGTTAAAAAAGACGCGCTAAGTACACTACCTCATAGGTGGCTTGGAAACGTGTGCATATTATGACGATTATAACTTTTACAACTTTTTGAATCGTTATATCTCAAAAACGGTGGCTTGTAGGAAAAAAAGTATTGATACATTTTTTGTAGATAATTTCATGATCTACAATTTTTGTCTGAAGTATTTTTATGATAAAACTTACCGTTTTGCTGAAAATCGCGAATAACTAGTTTTTTGACCTTTGACCTTGAATATTTTTTTTTCCATACAGGGGAAAGATGGGGAACTTTCAAATTTTATTTATAATCATATTTTAAACAATATTACTGATTTTCAGCTTGGTGGGAATTTAGGTAGCTTTACTCTTATTTTTTGGTTTAATTTGACCGGACTAAAAAGGGAACGTAATAAAACCTTTACTTACCTTATTGAGCCTGTGTTTTATTTATAGTGCATAGTAGGTGTAACTAACATTGAATACCTATTTAGACATCAGATTATATAGTAACTGCATGAAATGTGTGAATAATAGTTGCTTAGTTGTGTATAACGCTAGTTTACTACCCTATTCCCATATACCCGTATATATTTTTAAGCAAATACCTTTTCTCTACTGTTATAAGATTACCCCAAAAACAAGGGAATTGCTCCAGGGCTAGCAACATTACGCGGGTGGGAAGTGGGGCTGGCGGGGGACAGACGTAATGTTTTTGGACACAATACGGGATATGCAACTATCATTGAATGCGGTTTCTGCACCCTAATTGCGTAACGCACTATTACTCACAATTTGAATCATGTTGAAGCATATTTCTAATCCATTGCTCCATATGTTCAAAAAATGTTCTACTCAACAACGTAAATAACGCAATGAATGTTGTTGAACTGTCAAAATGAAACCCATTGCTACTGATAGTGTGTTACACAATTACCCCGCTGGTTTGTTCTGTATTCTGAGCTTGCACAATTGAGTCTGTATGTTGGGACTAGATTGGTTGATTATTATTTACAGTTGTTAGACTTTCATGCTTCTGAGTTCTGACTCCCAGAATCGACTATCATAAGATATTCACATAAAAACAGGAACTCTTCCAGGATAGAATGGCTGAACAAGAGAGACTTACTGGGATCACCCCAGTAAGTCTCTCTCACCTCTCTGGAGAAATAAAGAAAGAAAATATGTTTGTCATGTATGGGTTGTGATTTTTTTTAAAGATTACCTAAATAATAAGTAGGTAATACCTAATCTTTAAATCTTTATTTTTTTGTCTCTTCACAAAAGTTCACATAGTTATAAAACAGAGACTAGAATTATAGCATTTTGACAAAAATATGATACTTTGTGAGAGACTGGCGTCCATACTAGGATACCCTGTGTGACAGATCACCAGGCTCTCACCCCGAATTACACCTAATTAACATTAACATTACAATGGTCAATTTTATAACTCTAGACAAATCATGAAGGAAAAAAAACATCATGTATAAATTTAACAAATGAATCAAAAGAAAAAAATATGTAAAATAAAATATGGTTAAATCATTCTGTTTAGGTAATCATAATAATATTTTTGCAGAGCTATGATGGCATATGGATTTTAGTTATTCTATTATAAAAATTCAACAAATACAGAGGCCCTATTTATTTAATAGTAGATTGTATCATAAGGGAGCAAAATAATATTTTTACGGCGAGGGCGGTTTTTTTATTCCAGAGCAAGTGAGAGATTCTAGAGTAGAATCCTGAACGTAGCGAGGGATTCAAAGTACCTACGTCGCCCGAGCCAAAAATATATTTTTCGCCCGAGTGATACACTCTACTTTTCATCACACTTTATGAGAAAATAAAAGGCGCCTCATATTTTTAACCGACTTCCAAAAGGAGGAGGTTATCAATTCGACGGTATGTTTTTTTTTTGTGTGTTTGTTACGCGATTACTCCGCCAATTATGGACCGATTTTCAAAATTATTTTTTTGTTCGAAAGGAGTTAGTTCTGAAGTGGTCCCATAGTCACCAAGTCAGGATCTGATGATTGGATCCTGGAGAAATCGAGGGCAACCCTCAAATTTTGAAGGCACACCTATAGCGATTCGGGCATTTTTTATAGTAACTCGTGCATTTGCTCTCAGAAAGCACCATTTGGTGAAGTGGAACTGATGATGAAGACCACAGATGGCCATCGGAACTACTCAATAATAAATATTTCACGATTTGCGATTCGATTAGGTACTTTAATGTGGTTGCTTAGCACAATGCGTATCGTGAAGTGGAGCTGATAGTGACTTTTCAATCAGCTCCAGTTCTCCTGGTTCTTACAAGGAGAACTCCTCAACAATTAACGTCCCTGCATCGGGAAAAGCAATATTTTGTAAAAGGTGATGAGCCGTTGACATTAGGCTATTGTAACTTAGATAAGTTACAAACTGGCGCACTAAAAAGTGAAAAATAAAAAACTTTTTTTACAAAAATACAACCGACTTCCAAAATAACACTACAAAGTGAAAAATAACAGAGGAGAAAAATAACGGGCGAGACGGGAAGCTTCGGCGGCGATACGCTCGAAGATGTCGTTCACGAACGAATTTTTTGGAAGTCGGTTGTATTTTTTGTAAAAAAAAAAATTTTATTGTAGGTAATATTATTATTTAATAAAACATCGAGTAACAACTAAATTGAAATTAAATAGTATCTAATAATAAAACAACTGAAAACTTATGTTTAATTTCAGAAATTTTCGCTAATTTCTTTTTTTTTATTTAGCCGGCGGCGCGACTTTGGGCCGTCGTACCAGCCAGTCTTTATTCAAACAATATTTGCATTCGATTTTATAGGCGCTGAACACTAAGATGTTCCAAATTCAAAAAGTGCGCGGCAAAGATAATTGCGGCGCACCTATACATATAGAGGATTAAAAACTCATTACTGCCCACTAAGTTTCTTATAGAAAACACCACCTGTGGGTGCACTTAAAGGCGAACCAAGTCGTCGTTCTTGAATAGATGGAATGAAAAATTAATTTACAATGTAACTGTACCTACCTTCTTTTGTTTTCTCCACATTCTCGTACACTCTTTTCTTATAGTCTCCAGTCTAATATTTCAACATATGTACTGGATAAATGTTAACCTTATGAGGTTTATCAGAGTTGTTTCCTAATTCCATTATTTTTATTCCAAACTCATACCCTTTGAAAAAAAATGTAGGCAAGGTAGATGTCCAGACTTGATCCTCTGTTGTTGAACAGTAGATAGCAATAATCGGCTGAGTTAAATAAAATTCTCTATCTATCAATCTTATAGATGAAAAACGACTTTCTATTTCTTTTCCCCAGTCTACAAGTTCCAAAACAGCACTGGAATTTGGATTGACTTTCTTTATTATTGCTCGCTCATATTGGTCAAGATTATCCAGTTTAACAGCACATGGTCTGCCAGGAATGAAATCCTCATCCTTCATATGCCGACTTTTACAGTACTGTGAGAAGGAACATCCTGCAGACCTTAACATTTTAAAATCATTAATATCAGCAACATAGAAACCAGACACTGATGTCCCACTCTGCACTCTGACATGTAAGATATCTCCAACATTTAATTGTCTGTGTTTAAACTTTAATGTCTGTGTCAAGTTTAAAGCTGCTGTTGAATTAGCCAATCTGTTTACAGAGCAAAAACCTCGGGTAAAAGTGGTAAGGTCAATCAATCCCAACATTGTTGCAACATCTCGAGGGCAGTCTGCAGTTCTTAGTTCAACTACCAACTGATCATTCATTTTACTTATCACGTTGATACTGGCAGTGTGCACACCAACAAACTGTCTCATGGTATCAATGACTTCCACACTAAACGTCTCACCTCTCGGCTCACATAAATGTAATCGACAATGAGTAGCTAACCCTGGACATTGGTTTTGGGGCTCAGCCCTGCTGTCTGGAGGGTGTATATGTTTCCTTGACACAGACTCGTCAAGACATCCATAATCAATTGCATAAATGTCACATCTCGCTTTCTCTCCATCTATGTTTTTTATATTACGTATCTCACCACGAACAAACTTTTCAAGTATATATGATTTGTATACAACTCGTTGACCTAGCTTCATTGTGCTAGCAGAGACACACCCGGAGCCTGGTTTTTCAATCAAGTCCATCAAGTCTGCAAAATTTTCCCAACGTACAAAAAAACTTTTAGGGTCATTGACATAAGTCACATCAACTTGATGAGTGAAACCAACTTTATACTCGTAATAGATGTCCATCCTGCCTGCCCTATAATTAAAATACAATGATTAATGAACGAGTGGTCATATTAGTGTAACATTACAGTCAAAGCTTGAGCAGTGACAAATTAGATCATTTATAAACAAAAAGATTTTACTACATGAAGACTGGAATAAAAAAGTAGTTCACCAAAGATACAGAATCAAGGGCAATAAAGATAGATAAGGGTGGTTGGTGGGTGGACAGTTCTCACCACCAATTAATGACTGATAAAATAATGTATTTCAGTCTCAAATTGCTGACTGGAACGCGTCTGTAAAAAAAGACCAGCTTCCAGCCCAGCAGTCCAGCTGCCTGGAGCCTGCAGACAGGTGCATGTGATACCGGCTTTTGTGATATCTGCGGTACTCTATCTAGTTATTACTAAGTTTTAAGACTAGTTTCGTAAATTCGGCTTAATTGTCAAATGCCTTTATATACTTTTACACTACGTTACCTGAACGGGAGTTGGACTTCTGTAGTATTGTAGCGTAGATAAAGATATATATTATTATATAGCAGTTTATTCTTAAAGTTTTGTTTATTTGCGGTTGTTTGTTGTGCACTTTTGTGGAAGAAAGAAGACCAAAGAGAATATAGACTAGTGTTTACATTCTCTTTGATGTAAACACTGGTAAACACATAAAAATCGTAGACTCGTGAGACTCAAGACTCAACAA
The DNA here is from genome assembly GCA_949316385.1 of Globia sparganii. Lineage (NCBI taxonomy): Eukaryota > Metazoa > Arthropoda > Insecta > Lepidoptera > Noctuidae > Globia > Globia sparganii. The sequence continues at coordinate 23,017,529 of OX438664.1, forward strand.
GACTGCCGCACAGTGTTGCCAGTGTCTTTTTGTCAAATCAAAAGTAATTTTGAGACTCGCGAGCCGATTTAGCTCGTTTTACTTGGAATTAGTGGTATATATATTTTGATATTTCACATTATGTCGGCTGTTTTATATCACATTTTTTACGACCTTTGGCATAAGTTTTATTTTTCAAAGCATAATATAACGCAAAGAAATAGATTTAGGCCCGTATTACAGAACGTCACTCAATAGGTACTCAAGCATTATTCAAAACTAGTTTCAACCAATCAAATGGCTTGAATCTAGTTTTAAGTAATGCTTGAGTATTGAGTGACGTTCTGTAATACGGGCCTTAGACACGTCTTTACGATTTAATTGGATGCAGTAAAATGTAAGTACCTAATCGTGTATCGCACGGCCGAAATATCTAGATCCAAGTGTGAAATATGTAATATTTTTTTTTTCAACCCGTAACCCCGCCTTAATTTATATTTAGCAGTTACAGTGTCTAACTATCTACCACAGACTACTTTTTTTTTTTTTTTTTTCTGTTTGGCTTCGCACGGTGTGTGCATTCAGCCAATGTCATGTTTTATTAGTTATTACAAAGGAAGCAAAGGTAAGGAAACGAAAATATTATTATTCAAATTATAACGGGGTATAGGGATAAATCTATAGGATCAGTATTTATAAGGGATAGAATAATGAGCTAAATACAATGACGAAACATTATAACTTAATATTATTTAGAGTAATGAATGAGACTATACATTTATATACAGAAAAGCTATTTGTACAAAGTAAAGAAAGTATTGAGGTAGGAAAAGGAGTACTGAGGGACAAGAGGTTACTAAGAAAGGATGAACGATCATATAAGGGACAGGAGAAAAAAATGTGGTTTAAATCGCCTACGTCTGTGCCACACAAGCAAATAGGGTCATCGATGATATGAAGTTTGGCAAGATGGGCTGGAGAGCAGACATGACCCAGTCTCATCCGTATTATAACGGAGGTCTCCATCTTACCAAACTTTGCCCTGCCAAACCACGGTTTTTCCGGAACGTCGGGTTGAATAAGAGAAAAATAGCGACCCTTCAATTTGCTTCCGATATCCCAAGCTACCTTCCAGGTGTCCCGAAGATATGTTTTTGGTAACGTCGCGAGGTCATAGCAAAAGTTTATATATGGAACTAAGTCCCCAGATTGCACCGCATCACCGGCAAGTGAATCTGCCATTTCATTCCCATGGATTCCAGCATGGGCGGGAATCCACACAAATTGCAATGTATTACCCTCAGAGATGGTTCTGAATGCAAATTCTCTTATTAAATAAATTATAGGAAACTGTGATTTATGTTCAAAAGGGGATTTATTGATGGCTAGAAGAGCACTTTGAGAATCAGTAAAAATTATGGTATTTTTAAGCTTTAGAACACGAATATATTCAATGGCTTTTAAAATGCCGAAACATTCTCCCGTAAAAACAGAAGTCTCAGGAGGTAGTTTTATTTTTTGTACAATGTTGTATTGAGAATGGTAAGTACTTATACCAACACAACCCGTCGGAGATTGCTTGGCAGCATCCGTATATATATGGTGGTACTCTAAGTGTTCAGCCAAAAAATGATTAAAAATTGAATGGCAATCGGGATCCAATTTATTTACACAGTTATATTTTATGGTGGGACTGAATTGTAAACTCTCATAACTACTGCTAAATAGAGGAAGTTTATTGGAACGGTGAATAGGGGAAGAAAGTGAAAGGAATTTTTTATAACTTACAACTAAACAGGGAGCACGTTTATGGGACCAGTAATCTGAAGATTCAATCAGCATCACTAAAGAGTCCAGTTTAGGAATGAGAGGATGAGTTGAGATCTGAAGAATCCGGAACAAGTATTTGTCAGATAAGAATTGTCTTCTAAGATATAAAGGAGCTTCCCCGCATTCAACTTGGAGTGCATTAATGGGACTAGACTTCATGGCACCCGAAATAATGCGTAAAGCCTTAGACTGGATGCGATCCAACTTTTTAAAAGCCATGACACTACCAGGTTCCAGAACGAACAATCCATAATCCAGAGTGCTTCTGATGATTGCGTTGTAAACGAGTTTCAAGGAAAAGGGGTGTGCACCCCACCACACACCAGAAAGGCACCTAAGCATATTTAAGTGATTTTCACATTTGTTAACAATATAATCACAATGAGGAACACTACTTAATTTGCAGTCAAGTATTATACCTAGATATCTAAATTTATCTTTCACTGGAATAGGTATTTCCTTATAAAAGAGATTTACTAAGGGAATATTTCTCTTCCGGGTGAATAAAACAGCTGCGCTTTTAGACGTGGATAAATCCAAACCATTTAGATGTAACCATGACTCCAAAGAAGCTAGAGCAGAATTAATAGCATAGCTAGCTTGATCAACAGATTGACTTGAGGAATATAATAATAAATCGTCAGCATATTGAAGAACCTTAACATTGTTAGCTAAGGACGAGTCTAAATCAAAAGTGTAAATATTGTAAAGAATGGGACTGAGCACAGAACCCTGTGGGAGACCTCTCCATACAAGGCGAGATACCTCATGTTCTCCTATTAGCATATTAACAGAGCGTTCAGACAGGATATTAATAATGAAATTTGATAAATTTAAAGGGACTTGTAAGGATTTTAATTTATTTTGTAAAACTGATAATACGACATTATCATAGGCTGCGTTTATATCAAGGAAAACTGCAACGGTGGATTGGTTGTTAGAGAAGGATAACCGAATATCGGATGTTAAAATACTTAAACAGTCAGTTGTACTTTTACCTTTTCTAAAGCCATATTGTGACTCTGCCAAAAGACCCTTACTTTCAACATACCATTCTAGGCGATTTTTAATTAAGTGTTCCGCTAATTTCATCAGAATTGAAGACAAAACTATGGGGCGGTATGAAGAAGCTTCAGAGGGAATTTTATTTGGTTTAAGGAATGGCAACACCCTTTGACGTTTCCATTCAACAGGGATGTTTCCTGTATTCATAATAGAATTAATAAGCTGTAAATAATAACTGAGGACGTCGTCATTTAAATTAGCAAAGAATGAATACGGAATGCCGTCAATACCTGGTGCAGAATCCTTAGTTTTATGAATAACACCCTTTAGTTCAGTGAGAATGAATGGAAGATCTAGAGTTGTACGAGTGTCTTGGTTATTGGAAACGAGAGGGAGGTTAAGATTGATATTCTCAGGAACAAAAGGAGGAGCTAATTTATTTAAAAATTCACTGGCTAAAGAGTCAGGAATAGGAGAAGGGTTGTTATAAATGGACCTAAATCTACGAATATTGCGCCAGACAATTGAAGGGTGAGTATTTGGTGAAATTGATGAGCAAAACATACGCCAAGATTCAAATTTTTTCTTCTTAAAAAGTTTAGAAGTTTCATTTATTAAGTTAGTAACGGTTTCAAAATTAATATCAGACATATCAAGGTTATAGTTGTATTCTGCCTCTTTACGTTTGTTAATCAATTCTGTGCACTCAGAGTCCCACCACGGAGGGGAGGGAATTGTATTAATATTGTTATTTTTTACAGGAAAAACTTCATCTGCTGCTGCAATTAATATGAGTGCTAAAGCTTCAGCGCAACTATTTTCATTGCCATCAGAAATAGCGGGCAAGGAGCAAAGCTTTCTGTCAACAATGTTTCTAAATTTATCCCAGTCATTATTATTTCTATTAGGAAGTTTATGTTTTAAGTTTGATCTACTTAATGGTGCATTTGGTTTGGAAAGTGGATACGAAATAACTATTGGAAAGTGGTCACTACCATAAGTAGAGGTTAAAGTATGCCAAGTTAATGAAGATGCTAAGTTTGGAGAACAAATAGAAAGATCAATTGCGCTTTGGTTCTGATTGGGATCAGAACGGCGTGTGGCAGCACCTGAGTTCAAGATGCATAAATTATGTAAGTCTATTATATCTAGTAATTCATCGCCATAACAATTAGAAGTTGAACAACCCCATGATTGGTGATGGCAATTAAAGTCCCCCAATATTAAGAATGGCTTAGGAAGACAAGAAAAGAGATTATTAATCTCTTGAAGAACAGAAGAAGAAGGGTGAGGGATGTAAATAGAAACAAGACAAGTATGATGTACTTTAATAGCTACTATTGAAATTTCCTCACTGTGAGGAGGTAAGGAAATAATAGAGAAAGGAATAGAATTCTTGATGAGTATAGCTACTCCACCATACCCATCAGGTCTATCCTCTCTAATTGTTAAATAACTGTTAATTTTAAAAGTATAATTAGATTTGAGCCAAGTCTCTGCTAAAGCAAAGGCAAATGGCTCATATTTGTTTATAAGATAAATAACTTCACTCTTTTTGTTTACTAGACTGCGGCAGTTCCACTGGATTATTTTGGATGTGTTGTCCATCATGTGTGGATTGAGAAACATTGAAAGAAGGGGCAACGTTGGACGGTGAAATGTTGAACTGAGATAGAAGATTGTGTAATGCAGAAAGAAAATCGTTTATGGATAAAATTGTGTCTTTTTTTTCGTTATGTTTATTGGTAAAGGCACAACCATTTGATGGTTGGGGAATGTCAAAATCTTTGATAATGTCATTGTGAGCCTCTTTATTATAACCTTGAACAGCTTTGGGAGGGGAGCGTGGTTTGAGAAAGACTGTCTTTTTATAGCTACTTGAAGCAGGCATTCTATTAGAGACAGAGATTGCTGGAGTATCTGCAAAATTTTTGGAGGGAGAGGATAAAAGTGTATCAGCATATGATTTAGATACTGGAGGATATACTTTCGCCGCTTCAGCATAAGATACTGAACTTTGTGCCATGTATGTTTTAATTAATTTTTGCCTAGAAAATTCTGGGCATGACTTATTAGTAGCATAGTGAAAACCAGAGCAAAGGCAGCAAGATGCACTTTCTTGTTCTCTTTCACAACTGTCTCCAGTGTGGCCATGGCCACATTTATAGCAACGAGGCTTGGACCTGCACTGAATTTTAGTGTGACCAAAACGACAGCAGTTGAAACACTGTACCGTAGGAAAAATATATAAATCTACAGGTAGTGCATTGTAGCACATAAAAATTCTTTTTGGTAGTACCTGTCCATCAAAAGTAACCACTATGGATTGGGAAGGTTTCCAAATGGTTGTACCATCAACAATAGTTTTGAAATTGAGGCGTCTGACTTTTAAAATTGGACCGCAACCAATTGGTACCGTTATATTATCAATAACTTCCTCCGGAGACCATTCCGCAGGAACACCACGCACTAAACCCATTCTAGTCACATTAAAAGTAGGTATGAAAGCTTTGTAATGATATGTCGCAAGACTGTTATTCGAAATAAATGAATTTGCATCCAGGAAATTTGAAAAAGATATAGAGATTTTATTACGGCCAATTTTTTTGACACTACCATTTATTATATTCTGGAATGCGTTGTGTTTTAAGAATTTTCCAAATGTGATAGGGTGCATTGTCGTTCCATCATCTGGTGAAGTTATATTTTTTTGTACAGACGCCAGCAGGTCAACCTACCCCAATCTGTCAAATTTCTTTGATAGATTTTCAACTTTAGTACAAAGGAATAAGGTTCATAATCAATTGGGAAAATCTGACAGATTGGGGTAGCTTGATGTGCTGGCCTCTGTACATGAATAATAAAAGGCGCGACGTCAGTTTTGTCGTAGGTCTTTCTACCAATCTGAGTGGGAACAACTAAGGATGGAGCAGGATTATCGGGTTTTGTATTATTATTACTAGGCATATTATTAGAAATAATTATTTCAGTACACTTAGGCTCCGATGCAGTAGCTAGTATATCCGTGCAACCACAACCCGAAGACTCGGAACCGTGGTTTTTGCGGGTGCGACGGCGTTTGTTGCAATGCTTGCAAACATGCACACGGCTTCTTTTTAAATTCCGGGCCGAAGACGACCCATCGGTATCCATGCCCGATTCATTGGAAATAGTGACGAAGTTGCCTGCCGGGGGCACAAAGTCCCCCGGGTCAGGCGGGTCATTCATTTTACACTATATACAAAAAAAAAACTTACCACTACCGAAGAAAATAAACTAAACTAAAATTAAATTATGTAAGAAAGAAAATAAAACACTAAAACTACTACTACTGATCGTATAAAACAATGTTTTAAAAAAATTATCAAAAAAGACGCGTCCACCTAGTTCAACGTTTCCCGCGCTTTTACACAGACTACATAAAGATTGCTATCTACTAACGGCCGAACCCAATAACCTCTATCACATACCTACTGGAGATAGAAAAACAAATGAAACAACAGAAAACCTATATAATTTTTATACTGTTTCACATTTTTGAGCCCCTGGCACCACAGTTGTAAATTCGCAACATAAGTCTACGAAGTGATTTTCAAGCGTATTTTTATTTACGTAGCAGCAATTTCTTAATAATTATAAAGACCACTTTTGCCATTCAAGGAATTTCTTTCATTTTCCCCGCCAAATTAACGGTGAAAAAAAATGAATAAAACTCATCGCAAAATGTTATGACCATATCCTGTACCGCCAGAGTTGTATAAATACAATAGTGATGTGACACATACGTTTATTTATTGCTCATTAATGCCAACTTTAGTTTATTCAAATAACATAGGTACAAATAAGTTAGGCATTCAGAATGAGAAAGTAGTTAAATGCTTGTTGCTGTTTGATTCTATTTCTAACTATAGGTAACATCTAAAACTTTACATGATTTAAGGTAGATTCATATTACAATTGAAGTGACGGTTTTACTAAATCGTATTTTAGTAACAACCCTAGCACTTTAATGTTACCAAAGGAATCCAGCGCCGGAGTTGTATATTTATGCAACCGCTTGTGACGTCATAAGCGAACTCTTAATGATAATAGTGAGAGTACATCTGTTTTATTTGTTAAAAATTATTAACGAATTAGTGGGTACCTAATTTATTTCATTGGGTATTGTGGCTGTGTTTGAATGTCGAGTGCAAAGGAATTAATAAGGATTTTAGAAGATTTCGAGGAAGATGTAGAAGACAATTAATTAACACTAACAGATTTTAATTAATTAAAATTTAAATAAGAAAATTAACAAATACCTGCATTTGCCGTTTCGGAGACTCGCAAAGCAATGTCCGTTAAAGCAGTGACAGTTAAATGCCCTGTCATTGAACATAAATTAAGTTTTTTTTTTAAACAGGAAATCTTTTAAAACGTTCTACTACCCTTTTTCATAATCAAATTGAACATATTCATAGTTTGAGTAATAAAATCGATAACCGGAAATAATTTCACTTGTCCCCGAACTATCTACGCTCTTGTTTATCTCTAATGTTAGCGCCGGGGTTGTATAAATGCAACAATAGGGATTCCAAAAGCCGAATTTTGTAGACTTATGAACTAAACTCTATCTTGGCTGTGGTAGTGTCTATAGTTATGGGTTTTTGATGTGGGTAATTTTAATCTTATTATTGTTATGAGGGTAATGAATTAAAAAAAACATTAGATTTTCGAAAAACCTTTAATTTTAGCTTTAAAATCTTGTTTGCTGTAGGGATTGGTCCACATCACTATAGTTGACCTTGAAAATACGTGATTGACGCTAAGGGCATATTTTTTTGCAGGTTTGTCTGGCGGTTAAAAGGTTAAAAACCCCGGTCAATAAAGCAGAAATGTAACCCAAAATAGCTTTAGAAAAAAAATATTCCTTTGAGCCCCATATTCCCATAGGTACAGTATGTACAGAGGCCAGCACATCAAGCTACCACCCCAATCTGTCAAATTTCTTTGATAGATTTTCAACTTTACTACAAAGGAATAAGACTCATATTCATGTCATTCAGGCTGGCTGGACAAATCTTCAAAATAGCTCGCATTTAACTAGGTCAATAGTGCATTTTATGTGACGGCTAAACACCCTTATTTCAGAATTTGTGACGCTACAGAATCTTAGATAATCGATCGAAAACGTGTCCAGCCATCTTGAAAAACCACTTTTCGCTGGTCTCTCAATCTCGGTAACGGAAGTGATTTTGACGACTTTTTGCATATCAACGGGCGTCACATAAATTTGTGACAGGCATCGAGCTAAAAGTTTTGTGATACGAACAGCGGTTTAGTAGAAAAATGCAAAAATCTGTGTCCAGCCATCTTGAATTTACGTATAAAACTTTTGGCTGGCACTTCTGAATCTCAATAACGGGAGCGTTTTCGAATATGGTTCCTTTACTAACATTTAGTGACGCAATTTTTGACAGTAATAACGTTCGATTTATGGCGTCACATGTAAGGGTTTACGAGAAATCAGTAAAAACTTACATGTCCAAATAACCTGTGTTCAAGTTGGCTGGACACATGTATCTCCGCTGCCTGATGATCTACGGCCTTCGAAATATATTCAAATTTTTGTGACGGGGACGACAATGATTTACTGAATTTGTGACGGAGAAACTTTGAGTAGTTTCAAAGATATTGATCATTTAAATTTTCCCATACAAACACTGCAGTAGGGTTACCAATATTGTAGGTTTTATGAAGGACTAAGTATATTTTAAGGTGTTTTCTTTAATGGAGGAAAATCCGTGTTTTGGTGATAGTAGTTGACAGAATTATAATCATTACAACAATCAGTAATACAACTTGTTAAGTTAGTATAATCCCCAAATGTGAAAATTTCATGAAATAGTCATTCTTGGGGATTACTTTGGTCTTAGAGAGTTGTATTGATGAATTTATAGATTATAATTCTGTAAATACATATTTGTTACGGCCGCGAATCATATTTTAATCAACGTACGCACGGCTACACATCAAGCTATACATAACCAGTATAAGCTGACCTCTGATTGTATAAAAAACCTATACAATGCGAGGTCAGTTAAAACTGGAAATTTATAGCTTGATGTGTAGCCGTGTGTACAACTTAATACTGCCAGCAAATTGCAAAAAACGTAAAAAAAATTGAATTTCGCGGGCTACCCTAGCGCTTTCGCCTTAAATCGATAGATGACAAAAGTGTAGAAGTGAGGAAGGGGGGGGGGGGGGGTAACTTTTTGATGTTATTATTTACGTGCAGATACCTACTCTTTTTAGTAGGTAGGTATTGGTGTTTTTCATGGTAAGTACATAGGTAGGTATTGGTGCCGATTATCTTGTCACAAATGCGTCTAAACTAGACTACAAATCACCAAAATGTAGTTTATTCCTGTCAAATGATGATTTCCCATTCTGAAATTAACCAAAGTGACACAACTTAACTAAATTTTAGTTTGACAGCACTAAGATTGCACTGAGTTAATAGTTTAGAGAAAATAGTAATTTTGCTATTCTGAATTTGAGGTTTTTCACCTAAAATTTAGATTCTCTAACTAAATCTGACTATTTTTAATCGCGACTTAAAAGGTGTGGAATAAAATTAGTTGGCATGAGCTAAAATTCACACCAACATCTCGACTTCGGATGCAAAAACAGTACTGTTTTTTGATTTTCTTTTCTTTTGCTTATATCTCGAAAACGGTGTGTCCTATCGCAAAAATAATGAAAATTTCGACCCCCTTTTAGAAACCCGCATACCCTTAAAACTCAACACGTTGGTAATAATGTTTCATATTTTCCATACAAAAGTGAAAAATTCCATAACAAGGAGGTCGAGGTTGCCCCGCTATGCCCCTTCGACTCAAAAAAAACACGGGGAGGGGCCCGTCGCTAAATAATAACAGCCGCACAGGTCGATCGATCAGGTTAAGCTACGCTTGCCGCGGTTGGTCTGTGGATGGGTGACCAACTTTACATACCGAGACCCCTCCGTGCCTCGGAAAGCATCCTGGCTGTCATTCGTGTATCTTTGACAGCCGTTACGGGTAGTCAGAAGCCCGAAAGTCTGACAACCAGTCTTACCAAGGGGTATCGTATTACCCAGTAACTGGGTTGTGGAGGTCAGATAGGCAGTCGCTCCATGTAAAACACTGGTACTCAGCTGCATCCGGTTAGACTGGAAGCTGACCTCAACATAGTTGGGAAAAGGCTAGGCAGATGATGATGATGAGGGCAAATGAGTATCTACTTTTTGGCTGAATGCACAATCCGTGCGAAGCCAAACAAACAAAAAAAATACCTACTTACCACGTGGAGTCGCGATTGTCAAATTCGATTTGGTTGTGTCAAAATTATTTTTAAATTTAGAGATATTTTAATGCAGAATAGCTCTAAGATTCTCATAGCCAAAAGTAAGTAATTTTAGTCATAGTTTAGTTCGGTGTACAAGAGAATTGACACCATTGTGTCAGGATAACTAATGCTCGAAGGTATTTAAATGAAAAAGTATATATCGGCATAATTATATAAAATAAGTATCGGCATCACTTTTAAACGTCGGACATAATAAAAATAAAAAAAAACCAGATGGAATCGACACTTTCTATCTCAATACCATTGAGACTTTATTTATGTAAAAAATATGGTCACCTCACAATATTAATGGATGTTAGTATGGGAAAATTTAAATGATCAATATCTTTGAAACTACTCAAAGTTTCTCCGTCACAAATTCAGTAAATCATTATCGTCCCCGTCACAAAAATTTGAATATATTTCGAAGGCCGTAGATCATCAGGCAGCGGAGATACATGTGTCCAGCCAGCTTGAACACAGGTTATTTGGACATGTAAGTTTTTACTGATTTCTCGTAAACCCTTACATGTGACGCCATAAATCGAACGTTATTACTGTCACAAATTGCGTCACTAAATGTTAGTAAAGGAACCATATTCGAAAACGCTCCCGTTATTGAGATTCAGAAGTGCCAGCCAAAAGTTTTATACGTAAATTCAAGATGGCTGGACACAGATTTTTGCATTTTTCTACAAAACCGCTGTTCGTATCACAAAACTTTTAGCTCGATGCCTGTCACAAATTTATGTGACGCCCGTTGATATGCAAAAAGTCGTCAAAATCACTTCCGTTACCGAGATTGAGAGACCAGCGAAAAGTGGTTTTTCAAGATGGCTGGACACGTTTTCGATCGATTATCTAAGATTCTGTAGCGTCACAAATTCTGAAATAAGGGTGTTTAGCCGTCACATAAAATACACTATTGACCTAGTTAAATGCGAGCTATTTTGAAGATTTGTCCAGCCAGCCTGAATGACATTCATATTCAATTGCGAAAATTTGACAGATTGGGGTAGCTTGATGTGCTGGCCTCTGTATACAGGGTGTAATTTAAACGTTGTAGTGATCCTGAAGGAGTAAATATAACAGCTGGTATAGAGTCACTATACATAGTTTCAACTCAAAATAAAATACTCTAAGAATTGATACCAAATTTTCGGTTTCATTGGTTTCTTAAATTCAAATCATAACAAACGTGTCACCGCACTACGTAGGTCAATAACTTTTTAAGTTACTTGCTAATATCACGATAAATCTCTTCCGTAACTCTGCGCGCCTAGTACCGTAGCCTACTGCGCAGGCGCGAGGCGGTGTTCTTTGTCGGCGCCAACTGACGGAATATTCCGCCGCCGCCGCGCGCGCGGGCAATAAGCCATACGTACTTTACCGTGATGTAAAAATTAATGTGTAATTCTAATGATTGATTTACAGTTTACTCGTTATTAAGCTAGAAATTGCACGTAAAAACTGGAATAACAAAACTTACGTAAACAATCGAAACAAAGTTTAGGTAGGTACCTAGGTTAACTAGTTTCATCCCTTATTATTACTTTATACCGAGTAAACAGTAAAATCTTAAAGCTTTGCTTAATTTAGTAAATTGACTTACATTTTTAAAGATGGGGTTCGATGTGGTGACCTTGGTATTGTATGCACAAGGCCGCTCACTTGTTCATGGACACACATTACGTAGCATGTCTGGTGTTATTGTCCTGAAAGCGGCCTCAATCCGCACTTTAATTTGTATCACACTGCACTGCGTACACTACACACGCACATGGGTGCTGACCGTCGTTGCGCAGCGCTCGCCATAGGTACCTGATTACCTATGGTTAGAGGCACCAAGCCGATGTACCATCCGAGATCAAACTAAAACATGCTGACGAAGGCATCTATCGACGCTCAGCATCTGGTCTACCCTCAATAAAACGGTGACGGTACAGTTCTTGGGCAGCTCGCAAATTACTGATGCGCATAATTATCATAGGGATAAAAACGAATGTACTAGACGCAGGACAGACGTCGACTGACGGCGACGAGCAAAGCAATAACAATAATGCCCAAAATGAAACTCCTATTCCCTGCTATCCTGGTACCTAAAAGTCATTAGGTTTACACACACATCGATGTTACATTGTGTGTGTAGCGACGTAATCAGGGTTCTGTGAGCAAACGATATTCAATTCGGAAATAACAATTCCTGTTACTCATGCGCTTCTAGTACTTTTATTAATTTCTTTCGAAAGTTACATGCAATTTTGCGACATTCTTTATTTGAATTATAATAACAAAGACTAAACGTGCTCAAACTAATAAAATCTATGTACCACTCAAACAGCACCGACAGACCGTGAACTCCGATAATTCTTTCGGTTAGTCCTACACACAAAAATTATGCGTGCGTGGTATTATTTTGTAATAAAAAAAAACGATTAACTTGTTGCTAATAGTTTACGTCTTATTTAGTAAAAAAATAACCTTATTTTAAAAATTATGAACGGAACCCACTGTGATTTTATTTGTACTAGGAGAAGAATAAGTTGCGAAGAGGTGAATTGAAATGATGTTTTGGGTTCAGTTGGACAAAAAAATGGTTTCTAAATCCTTTTTCTATTCTAAGTACTAATGGCAAATAATAATGTTTATTTAAGCAATTAATTCCCGGTAGGATGCACGTAAGGATTCGATTTTTATGATCAATTCAATGGTTGTATAAGCTGTCGATTTTTCGAAAAAATCGTTTTAATGCGATCTTCAAGCAAATCGATTCAATAGTAACGTGAATCGAATCTCTTGGATCGTATGTGTAAATAAAGGCTCTTAATAGTTCAAGTTCATATTTGCCCAAAGCATTGTGCTGACAATCATAAACAGCGAATAGGTAGGTTTATCTATTTCAAACAAGATCAATTACATAAGTATGCCGACACTTTTTAACTTGTCCGAAGATTGAAACATATTAATCATCCATTTGAATTACGCCGGAAAGGTTATCAAATATTATTGACGTACCTACCTGACTGGCAACTGTAAATATGTCACAAAATAGAGGTGTGTTAAATGCTGTTTAAAATTTTTTAATTACGATTTTTGAATGAATTTTTAGAAGATCGATGTAAGAAGAGCACGAGATTCGATCTGTGAATCGAATGAAAAATCGATTTAAAGCAAAAAATCGTTCATCTTTATGGCCACCAAAATAAAAGGTTAGAAATAATGTTAGGAAATTTACAGGAACATTGTTTTTGAATTAGGTATTTACTGTGTTGTAGGTATGATGGAAAGGTGGGTGGCGGGTGGAAGATTACTACGAGGTAGATAATAATTATCTACAAAGTAATCTTCTACAAAAGGACAACTACGTAAAAAACCAACAAGTGTGTAAATGATACGTGACAATTCAAGCAGGTATCTAAATATTTCGTTAACTTTTGATACCTAGACCAATTAATTGTATTGTAGGTAGCTAGTTCACAAACATAATCAAAGTTTAGGAAAAGTCAGTACTTAATAATATTTTGTGAATAAAAAATAAACATGCGGAACCGTTTATTCAGAAATACCAGGAGTAGGAGGTTTATCTTTACTTACAAATAGGTCGGTGACACCGATCAGCTGTTTTAGTGCTAGTGATGTGTTTATTTCAATTTGAAAAGTTCGGTTTCTGGTATCAATGTATTAAAAAATCTCATAACTTCCGAACATGTAGCGATAGGATTAAAAAACCCTTCCTATATCGTTTGATATCATCCAAAGAAGCCGGGCCTTCTCTATATATATACCCATTTCGTTACACGTTGTATAAGTAACATATTTTCATTAAAATACATTTTCTATGGCCAGCTGTCATCATTCATCATTGTAAACAAAATGAAAAGGATAAGTCGTAAAATAAAAAAATAATGTTTATTTACGGCACGTTTAAAAAAACAGGCAACGCTGTCGTGACTGTACACACACAGACAAAACCCATCCTTCTATCCTCGGAACACAATTTAATAAAATTACTTAGGTACCTACACCTTATCTTCTCATCTTGTGATTTTTCTATTCGTCAATTAGGTACAAATACTTACAATATAGTGGGGCGCCGTAAGGTTTATACCTCGGAATCCAGGGCCAGTCAATGAATCTTTATATAAACTTTGGAAATGTGTTTTTCATAGCACTTATATAAAAAAATATATTCGTGCGATCTCAATTTTTTTTTTTTGAGCCCTCATTCATTGGTATTAGTTTAAAGTTATATTTTAAGAAGAAGAACTATTACAAACTTGATCTTGGGTCTCAAGGGACTGCAGGTATACCGATGACCTGCCGGGGCAGCGGGATTGTCCGAAAGGGTTACCGCTGCCCCGGAACATAAAGGGCTAAGGAAGGTATACGGGTGGGTTTTAGTCAGTAAGAGTCTGACACTCCCTCTGCTCCACCCAGAGCGGGAGGGATCATTTGATGATTTCCCATCGTCAAAAAAATAAAGCTTATACTGGTTATGTATAGCTTGATGTGTAGCCGTGCGTACTAAGTAATAATTTTAAAGTAATCCTACTAATATTATAAATGTGAAAATTTGTGAAGATGTTTTGTTATTCAATCACGCACAAACGGCTGATCAGATTTGGATGAAATTTGGCACAAAGATAGTTTATAATCAAGAATAACACATAGGATACTTTTTATCCCGATTTTCCCACGGGATCGAAACTAACGCGGGTGAAACTGCGGGGCGCTGCTAGTAATGTATACCCAAAAAAACATTTCATGTTAAATGTTGCCAAGACGAGATCATGTAGCTCGCACTGTCAAAAAGTAATCAGATCTCATGTAGAGCCAAGCTTCTAACTCTACACGCCCTAACTCTACAAGGCCTAACTTGGCAAACTACACCTTAGTCAAAATATATGGCTTGGCCGTTTCGTTACTACAAGAACCATTGTATAACAGTATGAGAGTTTTTCACCTTACGCTCATGTGAATGTAATAAATAATTTTTCAGACCTCTAGCATCAAAATTTACGGAAGTCTCATACAAACTTTCACCCCCTAGTTTAAGGGGTTGGGGGGGTAAAAGTTTCAAGTTTTAAGATTTTTTTGTTGTTTGTGTACTATTACTAGCTTACATACCGAATTTCAGCTTTCTAGGACTTCAGGAAATACCCTAAGTGTTTTGATGATCATCACTGAGTCAGCGAATCAGTGACGAAATCGGGGTATTTTAGATATCAATAAAATCTAAAGTATAAGAGCTATGCAATTGAAACTTTATAGGTTTAATAAGTCAACCACTGACATCATACCCCGAAAATTTTGTTTATCTGGTATAATCCAAACCCAAGTTAAGAAGGTTCAAAAATACGACGAAGTGCTTCGTGAAAAGGTAGGTAGTGCCCTTGCGCTTCGCTTGGGGCTCGTCTTGGCGGGGGCACTACCGTGCCCCCAGATAGTTAATGACGAATCTTTTTTTTTGTAAATAATATTATTTTTTGCGAAAATCTAATAAATTGACATCTAAGTTACTCTGCAAACATAATTTATTACTTACATACAAAATTGATTTTTTTACTTTAAATATTTTTTTACCCTTCCGCCCTTCATTTTTCAGTAAATTGTTGTTAAAAATTTTTGTAATCGAGATCGGCCATTTTTTTTTTTACTTTTTTATTTGAGGTTTTAATAATGCAGTCAAATACTTGCTATGCAGATTCATTGACTGGCCCTGGGTTCCGAGATTTTATCATTTTTATGCCTGACGGCACTCCACTAATACTGAGATACATAAAAAGTAAGGACAATTATTACAGGTAAGTTAACTATAGGTACCTACTAAAACTTCAGTCCTCTTGTTTGAGCGAGTAATATTTATCGGTTTCCTTGCGGCAAGACCTGGTATTCTGTAAACATGTGTAAGCCAGTTTGTCTTTGTATTCCTTTTTTCTTTTGTTTACGATTTGGTTTTTTAATTTTGTTGTTGAATATATGTTTCGGAGCCACCATCCCTGGGGCGTTTGGTGAACTGTGCGGGTCAAGCGTGAAGATTGCTTTTAGAAAATTGTTACTTCGATTTTCCTCAAACTTTTTTGAAGCAAACTGAAAGTGAGAAAGAATTCTCTCCGACAGTCTATCGAAGATACCGACTGAGCAGTTCTTGCTATGCTCGAAAGGGTCCTGAATGCAAATCTTGGAATCAGTTTTCAACTTTTTACGCACGTCTTTTGATACCTGATCTTTGTACAAAGAAAACTCTTCGGGAAGATCAAAATTATCAAAACATTTCTTATTTATCACACGCCCCATAAACGGCGAAATCATATTATCTTTAAAGTTAAATGTACTATAACACTTGAAGAACCCGCCCAACAGTTCATAAAGCGTGTCAGTATTCCTTGTATCGCTGCACGTCATATTCTCATCAAAGGCTGTGTTCCAACTGTCGACAATGTAGCCAGGCATGTTTCTTTGTAACTCATAGACTGAAGGCAAAATGTTCATTAGTTGCAAATAAAATATCAGCATCATGATCAAAGAATAGTTGCCCATTAGATTGGTACCTGTAAATTTGTGTATCTTTGACCAGTACTTGATGAGTACGGCTAGTGGCAGAGCTCTCTTATCCCAATGCAATAAAAATGCAATTAATTTACTATTTCTCACACCAGCAGGACTTTTAAAATTAACATCACATTGACGTTGAGTAGGTATATGAAAAAACTTTACAATGGGCACTTTGGCTGTTGTTATGGCAAAAACCTGGGAGAATTTCCTGTGGTATCGGTTAAGAATATTCCTGGCACGAAGGACATGTCCTACGTGGGATTGCTCCCCGTTTGGTAACGCAACGTAACAGTCTACATCACTTGTTTTTATTCCTAGACCAGTTACGACTGAACCAAATGGTTCAATGTTACAACCTGTAACAAATTATTTCAAAATTAATGTTACATATCAGAAATTAAATCATTTATCATTTTACCACACAATTAATTAATTATCCTGTTTCAAACTCATTGAGGTGTTGAATGCTTCTAATGTTCAACAAATTTCGTACAGAATATCCAAGGTAGGTAAACTTACTAAACATGACGTAAAACTATTAGCCCAAGATCCCAGAGCGACCAGACATAACTTATTTCACATAGATGAAACCTTAGGTTCTCAGTAACGTCTCATGTTCTTTGAATACTTGTGTGCTTGTGGAGCTCGCCTTGTGACACCTGGGCATGTATGAAATCCTGGCAAACTTCTACACAAAGATGGTCCCAAGTGCTCGTAAACTTTTGTTAATTATTTGTTTGGTTAATTCCGATGCCTGCGTATAACCCTAAATTCGAATCATCATTTTTCAAATTATGCATATGTCCTAACTCGGCTGAATAATTTTTGTTTTTAGGGGATGTTTGGTCACTATAATTTGTATGACTAATGAAATATAACTTTGGAATAGTTACCTTAATAACATATTTAAAAATCAGACATGTAAAAATAAGTTCATTTTTTTTTTTTTTTTTTGTGGAGCTATTCAAAGAACATGAAAGGCTATCGCTACTGAGAACCTAAGGTTTCATTCATGTAAAAATTAGTTATGTCTGATCACTCTGGGATCTTACTCTACATAATTATGTTTAAGGCTTAATTGCAAAATGTCTATTAGTCGTAAAATGTCTCTTTC
Organism: Globia sparganii; assembly: GCA_949316385.1. Classification (NCBI taxonomy): domain Eukaryota; kingdom Metazoa; phylum Arthropoda; class Insecta; order Lepidoptera; family Noctuidae; genus Globia; species Globia sparganii. Next base: position 23,035,380 of record OX438664.1, read on the forward strand.
TCACAATGTCGCTTTCACAAAATGAATGACTCTTTCTCAAAAGGCCGCTTTCTCACAATGCCTCTTTCGCTGAATGTCTCTTTCCCAAAGTGTAGCGTTAGTAACTTAGAATTTTAAAAATCAATGGTACAGAGGCCAGCACATCAAGCTACCCCAATCTGTCAAATTTCTTTGATAGATTTTCAACTACTAAAAAGGAATAAGGTTCATAATTAATTGGGAAAATTTGTCAGATTGGGGTAGCATGATGTGCTGGCCTCTAGGCCTCTGTACAAAAAATTGCCACCATTTTTGCTTAGTTGCGCTTACCAACGTCATCGTACGCACGGCTACACATCAAGCTATACATAAACAGTATAAGCTGACTTATAATTGTACGAAAGACCTATACAATGCGAGGTCAGCTAAAACTGGAAAAGTATAGCTTGATGTCTAGCGCATTGGAGGGGTGACACCGGAGTACAAATTCCAAAAAAGCGAAATTTATACATGTTATTGCATAAATTGCGAAAAAGAAAGTAAATATTGAGACAGAAGAATACATAACAGATAATTTCAACAACACAAAAAAACAAAACAGACAGAAAAAAGATACCTATACAGGGTTATTTGAAAAACACCAGCAACCTCTTAAGAGGTCATTGTACTCATCATTATGAACAACTCTTACTATAAAAAAAAACCAAACCAAACCTGAAACCGCGAAATAAGAATCAGTTGTTCCCTACCAAAGAGATTTAAGAGATACAATAGACAGGCTATGCAAAGAAATGTCATAGAAAAACTGTGATCCCATGTCTCAGTGACGCCATCTAGCATAATATAGCAAAATTAGATCGGAATCGGGAAAGACAAAAAATTGTTAAATTTTCAGCTATCGCTCGGTAGGTGGCCAGTGTGCGTGACGCTAAGTAGAAACTAACTAAAACCTGTGGTAGGGTATATCGATAAAAAGGTATCGATAATATTGAAAAAAAAAATAGTCATAGTAGGTATGACTTTTTTTTCGCATTTGAATAGATAACATGATACAAGTGCCAAAAAATTAGGAAAACAATAAAGTTATTAGTAATCTCTATGTTTGCAAGTTATTTATGTATACAATTCTTTTTACATACATATTACTAAAATCGGTTATTATAGTCTAGTGATCCAAGTGTCAGACTTCTGATCACGAGGACGTGGGTTCGATTCCCACAGGATAGAAATATTTATGTGATGAATATAATAAGTTATTGTGTTGGTCCAGGGGTATTATAATCGGCTCATAGTGAGAGGAGGTTCCTGTCTCTGGAACCCTAAGAACCGGTAGCTTGGACCCTGCTCCCGATACCGGTGAAATACTATTTTTTATATAAAAAAATCCCTCAGAATCCAGAAGTTTATATTTCAAGTTCAAAGCAAGTTAAGTATAAGTGTTATTTATTGGTGCCGATTCTCTTGTACACCGAACTAAACTATCGTTAAAATTCCTTACTTTTGGCATGAGAATCTTAAAAATTACACTAAATTAGGTCTTGTACGATTTAGTGGCAACATTTATTGACCGACAATATTTTTTGGTTTTTTGCAAATTTATAGCATTTTATGTTATTAATAAGACAAAATAATACTTATAGATGGAAAGTAACGTTATCCTTTTGTTTACTAGACGTTTCCGATTTATTTTTACACGAAAAAACACTGCAATTCGGCATTTTTCTCTTACGTTCGTTCCGCGCTACTGTGATTTGCTGAATGACGTGGAACGCGCGGCAACTAGTTTTTTATGACTGCTATGACCGGCGGTCTCGTACCTTTGGCAGGGGGGAACGCCTGACAATGGCGTCTCCGGTTGGTTTAATGCTTTGGCATAACACGTCAAAATGTAGGGAACAGCTGATTTTTTTTTCGCGATTGCAGCTTTGGTCTCATAATAAAAATTGTTCATAATGATGAGTACAATCTTCCACTTCGATTTGTCGCATGTTTTCAATTTCACACTGTATAAATAGGTACCTATGATTTTAAAAACAACCGACTTCCAAAAAAACACAACAAAGTGAAAAATACCTAACCTTAATTTCTGAAGTTGGTGTCGTTGGTTCCGCATTTTCGGTTTTTGACACTAACTTCCGAAATTAAAGTTATTTTTCACTTTTTATTTGTAGGTACATATCGCACACAAATTCAATGAATACTATGCATTGGACACCAACTAGAAGAATCATAAAAATTCCCATAGAAATTCCGGAGATGCAGTGCATTTATGCATATAACTTCGTACATAACAATAATTACATAACGTATATATGTACTAACCTTCCTGAAAGTATGTAGATTACAATAATGAAAGAATTGTCAAAATTGGTTCATTACTTTTTGAGAAAATCGCGGACATACAAACTACATACTTAAGGGTCCAATACAGAACCTCCTTTTTTAAAGTCGGTTGACGTTATGTTATTTTTTTATTTTGAACCTAAAATTTTATTCTAAGTTTCTAACGCGATATTTTGCCACACCCCGGACACTCCGTACAACGCGCGCAAAATAATTACCTACTACTACTACATAGCCAAATGACGTTGGTACACGTGCAAATGTGTGCGTAAACTCTAGTAGGGTTGGTTGTCGTGCGGAGCGTAAAAAAAATGGCGGGAACGACGACGACGCGACTAGAAAGGACTAGTTTGATTGTTTAACTAATTAGTCGGGTTCGTAATGAAATAATAATAATATTATAATAGTTAAGTAATAAATGTAAAACTTTGTAACAATAACTTTAATTTCGGAAGTCGGTGTCTTTGGATCTGTATTTTAGTTTATTGCCACCGACTTACGAAATTAAAGTTATTTTTCACTTTGTACTTAGTGTTTTTTTGGAAGTCGGTTTTTTTTTTGCTAAAAAGTTTTTATTTCTCGCTTTCTAGTGGGTCTGTTTATAAAGTATATAAGTTACAATAGCCGAATGTCAACTTGCTGTTCTCTTGGTACTCCATCATCAGGTCCATTTCACCATTCGCATTGTGACGAGCATAAATTGTGCTTAGCAAACATATTAAAGTAATCGAATCGCAACCTGTGAAATACTTATTATTGAGTAGTTCCGGTGGCCATCTGTGGTCTTCATCATCAGTTCCACTTCACTAAATGTTGCTATCCCAGAGCAAATACCCATGCAAATAAGGTACTTAGCTAAATATTGCTTACACTAAAATATTTTCGTTTAAATGACCTACTTAACTATAAATAATCGCTTATTATATCGCATGGTATTAAAATGCGATATCTTACAAACATTTATGTAAATACAAATTCGGAAAAGCATCACAATATCGAACCATCGTGATTAAAACTCAGATAAAACTTTTAAATCGCAAAATTGTGTGTTCGTGTCAGCAGTACAGTGCTGCGGTTGTTTGTGAGCGCCCCGAGCTAATAACCGCCGATAATGTCGCGGGTGTGCGGGGTGAGGTGCGGTATCTGATGTCAGCGCGGGGTAGGGAGTGGCCATTCTGTACGAAGTACTATTAGGTATTCTGTGGCGGAGCGTAAAAAAAATGGCGGGAACGACGACGACGTGACTAGAAAGGACTAGTTTGATTGTTTATATAATTAGCCGGATTCGTAATGAAATAAAAATAATATTATAATAGTTAAGTAATAAATGTAAAACTTTTTAACAATAACTTTAATTTCGGATGTCGGTGTCTTTGGATCTGTATTTTAGTTTATTGCCACCGACTTACGAAATTAAAGTTTTTTTGAAAGTAGGTTTTTTTTTTGCTAAAAAGTTTTTATTTCTCGCTTTTTAGTCGGTCTGTTTATAAAGTATCTAAGTTACAATAGCCTAATGTCAACCTGCTCATCGCCTTGTACAAAATATTGCTTTTCCCGATGCCGGGACGTTAATTGTTGAGAAGTTCTCTTGGTACTCCATCATCAGCTCCATTTCACCATTCGCATTGTGACGAGCATAAATTGTGCTTAGCAAACATATTAAAGTAATCGAATCGCAACCTGTGAAATACTTATTATTGAGTAGTCCCGGTGGCCATCTGTGGTCTTCATCATCAGTTCCACTTCACTAAATGTTGCTATCCCAGAGCAAATACCCATGCAAATAAGGTACTTAGCTACTAACCGCCGATAATGTCGCGGGTGTGCGGGGTGAGGTGCGGTATCTGATGTCAGCGCGGGGTAGGGAGTGGCCATTCTGTACGAAGTACTATTAGGTATTCTGTGATTTTGCGAAAGAGACATTCTACGAAAGAGGCATTGTGAGAACGCGACCTTTTGAGAAAGCGTCGTTCTGCGATAGCAACATTTTGCGAAAGCGACATTATGAGAAAGAAACATTTTACGAACGAATACGATTATGCTTATACGAACGAATATGATTATGAATAGTAGAGTAGTAGACATTTTACGAAGAGTACACTATAGGCATAACGGACAGTCCCCTGTGCAGGGCTTGCATGGAGGCTGAAGAAACCATTACGCATGTGCTCTTTGAGTGCACAGGTGTCACCCAGACTAGGTCAGAAACCCTCGGGACACTCAGATCGTACACAGATGTTCTCAATAGACCGGGAGACCTAATCAACTTCTGGAGGGAGGTGGGCTGGTTGGAATAACCACCGACGGCCGCCATGGCCCACGCACAATGGTCCATTTGAAGGACTAAGTGCGGAAACCAAACCCATTACATAGAACGAATAGTAGACATTTTGCGACCAAGTCAAAACTATCAATGATATAGCAATAAAATACATCATAGAAGTAATTTTAAACTTGAAATTATATTGGCTTAGCTAGCAATTACTGAAAGCAACTTTCTAAGATTATTAATTTAGGGTTCTAGAAACACAAAGTATACACTGTTATATATTTACCTGGTGCTACATGCTGCATTGCACGTTCCAAGTCATCAAACAAATGTTTCAGGTTATGTACCTTGTCGACAGTCAGCCTCACAAAAGCCAAAATTTCTTGCACTTGATCATCAAAGTCACCTTCAAATTGCAGATATTTCGTGTCCAGTATGTTAACTTCATAAAAAGAGCACTGTATTAGAATTTATCATTTATCAGGAGACATACCATCAACTCAGACCAAATCACCAAGTCAAGACATAGTGCTGCGAACGATACAGTGAAGTATGCCAAAACTACACCCCCGCTCTGTGCATACACGGCCACATGCACACATTTACAATCAAACTGCACCTCTCTAAGTGCACATGTACATGTTTACATCGTCTGCTTCACTTCACTGTTGACAGCGCTATGTCTTGACTTTTTATTTGGTCTAAGATCATCAATAAAAAAAATCTGAGGATGTTGTTAGTTACATTAAATATTCCCTAACTGGCGTCTGGGTAGCTGACTACAAACTCGACTCAAATAATGGGCGACTAGATTTCAACATGGTTCAAGTTAAAGACATTGCTAAAAAGGTAGGAATTCTTGGATTGACCAACAATTCTAATGTTTATTATTTATATCTTGGAGTAGGTATCAGATGTCATGTCTTAAATTATTTATAAGAGAAAAAATTTATAGCCCCCCTTACAAAAGGAATATGTACTTAAATATGTTTATGGACTTGAGGTCGGTAAGTTGATACCAAAAACGTGTCGATTTATTTACAAACACAAGGTCGGAAAAATCAAAAGTCTAATAAAATCATATCTTCTGTGACAGAATAATAAATAAATGTTTGCCAATAGTTAATAAATTATATTTACCTTCCCAATTCATATCTGTTGACTTTTAAAGCCCTAAATCGTGTAATAATACGAGTTATAGAAAAAATAACTCACACTCGGCGTTTCGGAGTATTGCGAACTGTCAGCTGTCAGGTGTCATCCGACAAGTCGAGGACAACCAACGTCAATTTATCATGCGAACGTTTTGATTTTCGTTCTTTAGTCTTTACCTAAGTAAATATTTTGTTTAAGAAAATGCTTTTTATGCAAGATTGGAGGTCTGTGACTAAAGGGCCGATCGAAGGTTAAGCTACGCCACCGGTTCGTGGATGGCTGACCATCCACTATACAAAGGTGTTTCAAAATCAACTCTTCTTTAAAAGGTGCTTTAGACCTTCAAACTGAACAACTTTCATCACAAAAAAAAATCAGCTGTTTCATTTTGGTCAAGTAGGTATTGAACTTTTGTTTAATAAACAGCAATTTTTTTTTTTTGGGATTTCAGAGTTGGTCCATAGTGAAAGTTGTTTAGTTTGATGGTCTAAAGCACCTCTTATAGTTCGTAGAGTTGATGTTGAAACACCATTTAAATAACAAGACCCCTGTGTGCCTCAGAGAGCACGTTAGTCCGTTCGCCCCAGCTGTAATTCGTGGCCCCGGCTGTCATTCGTAGACCTTTGACTGTCGTTAAGGGTAGTCAGAGTCAGACCCAGTCAGGGGTGCAGCAAATGTACAAGTATCTCCCGGGCCCCCGACTCATTGTACCTACTAGAAGGAACAGTGGGGATTTAGTCGGTAGGAGTCCGACATAGCTCCGTTCTTACCAGACGAAGGATACTAACGAGGATTTCCCCACACAAAACGGGGTAGTCAGAAGTCCAAAAGTCCGACAACCAGTCTTACCAAGCACGACCTCAACATAGAAAAAGTCTACAAAAACTTGCATTTCAAGCCATCAATCTGTGCTTAGAAAGCAAGATTGTGTAGTTTATAACTTATTAAAAAGAAGAAAAAAAAAAAAAAACAAAGAAGATTGATTACCTAGATAATTTTTTGACGTAATCATTTTCGTCATAAAACGTAATTATTTTACCTGACACAGCTTCGGCTAAGCGCGCACTGCGATGCGACTAAGCGCGCACTGCGATGCGATCTTTGAAATAAAATCGCAAACTAGTATACAGGATGTGTCGTAAATAGTGGTCCAGAGTAAAGGAGTCGATACACTGTATTCTTAAGTATCACACACCGAATTTTTAACCATTTCCAGCTAACGGTCTTAAAAAAAAAACGTTGATTTTTAAAATGTCTGTACCTTGCTTCACGAATTTGGCTGTAATTTCAACAAATATCAATATTTTTTAATTCTGTTTTGATATTTGTTGAAATTACAGCCAAATTCGTCAAGCAAGGTACAGGTGACGATGATGATGATGAAATTTTAAATATCAACGTTTTTTTTTTCGGAGACCCTTAACTGGAAATGGTTAAAATTTCGGTGTGTGATACATAAGAATACAGTATATCGACTCGTTTACTCTGGACCACTATTTACGACACAGCCTGTATATTTTCAAGCGATTATTTATCGCTTTGAGCGTACTGTCAGGCCTGTTGGTCTAGTGGTTAGTGACCCTGATTGCTATGCCGGAGGTCGTGGGTTCGATTCCCACCCAGGACAAATGTTTGTGTAATGAGCACGATCATTTGTTCTGTGTCTGGGTGTAATTTATCTATAATATTTATGTATTTAGAAATATATAAGTATGTTTATCAGTTGTCTAGTACCCATAACACAAGCTCTGCTTAGCTTGGGACTAGATGGCGTTGTGTGATAGTTGTGGAATATTATTATTATTATTATTATTATTACTGTAGTATATTGGTATTGTTCGCAGATTGGCGATTATTATCCGCAACGATTATATTTCGTGGTTATGCTTATGCGTTTAGCCTTAGGTACACTTGTCCCACCGCCAAAAAGCATTAAGTCCGCCTTTCTACATATATACCATTGTTGTAGATACATACATACCTTTTTGTGCGAAAAGTTTAAATAAATAAATAAAGCACCAGTCGCTTTCTCGTCGGAGTCACTGCCAGTCTGTCATAGCTGTGCACGGAGCTATAACATAACTATGGGCCACGGCGCGGCGCCGCGGTAATAGTCACCCTTGTATTGTGTGGACTCTCACACAAAACCCACAGCGCGGCGGCGGCGAGTTGTGAAGTCTTGATACCGCGGTAGCGAATAACGCTGCCGTGGCCGGTGGCGGCAACTTTATAAGACAAACAATTCAATGGACCATTCTATTTTTCTATAAGAAACAAAGATTTTTTGCATTGTTTTTTAGACGTATACACTGGAGCACCAGGGTATTATGTCATATTTTTATAATCTTCTCCTCGAGCAAATAAAGCCTTTATTCCCGGTGTCCCCGTACGCCGTATCCCCGTCCTACGGGGACAGCGGTACTTCAATTAAATATTTAAAAATACTTCCCGTTATCCCCGTACACTGTCCTCGTTAATATAGTTGAACAAAATAAGTAAAAATTATTGTCCACAGTCCCCATTTTTTCTTTTTTAACCGTCAACATACAAAGTGTATGTAATATTGGTGTATTAGTCTTGGTACCCGTTAATATAATGGATTTAGACCTTGTTTAAAAGTAGGATTTTTTATATAGGTAATGAATTTGATCGAAATAGCAGATTTAAGAGGACAACGACTCGTGAAAAGTTTACTTCCAGTTGTCCCCGTTAGCCGAATGTACGTTATGGGGACAGCGAGGAATAAATTTCATCACGTCCCGCTGTCCCCGTGACGGGGATAAGGCATACGGGGACAACGGGAATAACGTCCAACACAAAAGAAAAAAAAAACGAGTGTGCTTATGACCACACGACTGAAGTGAAACTTCTTTCGCTCCATCTGTATGTATATTTCATTTACTAGCTATAAGAGAAAGAGAGAAAGAAAATGTGCGCGCGCACTGCTCTCTCTTGCTCCTACACTGTGATACAGACAATAAGCCTGCAGTGTGCTTAGATATACGGAACGTATTTGGCTATGAGAGGAAGAGAGAAAGAAAATGTGCGCGCGCACTGCTGTCTCTTGCTTATATCCCCCACTTAACTTCCGTTCGCCTTGCCCGATCACACTTTTCGTAACGCTTACGTCACGCGTTCGCCAGCTTACTCCCCAAGTCAAGCGTGCGTAAAGAAGTTTCACTTCAAAAACACAGTGTTGAATTTTAACTCTCGGCACAAAGCAGTGGGTTGAAAATCCAGTGCACGAAAAACGCGCACTGATTTGGAAAAAATATCTTCTCTTATACCTGGGCTAAGAGAAGATAATTTATATATATCAATTTTAACTCTGTGGTGCTGCGTGTGATAGTATCATGTGTGATTTAATAACAGAAATATAATTAACTGTGTTTTTTGTAATCTTTTTGCATTTCTAAGTAACCTTCACCCTTCTCAGACTATGGATCATTACGATTTACCTCGACTACAATGGATCACTCTGATTTTGCCGGGTTCCAATGCAGATTCAACGTTCAAATGGGACATCGCAAATTAATCATTTGAGACACAATCTTTATATTTGAGTGAAGTTCAATCTGTTGGAAGACAATGGATTACTCCGGCTTGAATTTATTTATTGAAGTCATCATTTTGGAAGGGTCTTATGTCTCGTCACCAAGTTTTACAACAAATAAAAGTATACAGGGCTATGAAACACTATTATTGCTTCTTATTACATATTGTTTTATTTTTGTCTATCCTGGTCCGAGCTTGTGTGGGAGCAGTATCCAAAGTAGATCAATAAACAATTTCATATTGTGCAAGAGAGGCACATTAGCAACTGTGCCTTTTAAGATTATTTTTAAGTCTATTGGTAGGTACTGCAAAAGAAACTTTATGTCTGACGCATACAATTTGTATTTACAATTTAAAACACAGTCAATTGCATGGAGAGATTTATCGCGCTCTGATTCGCATTTAACGTCACCTGACCGATGGCTTCATTTTACGAAATTATTTCTCCAAAATATTAAACAATCTATAATCATTTACAAAATTAGTTTGGGTTTTGATATTTTATTGTATTTGCATTGGCCAGATGGGTTGTGAGGGCAGGAAACCGTCATGTCAATATGCGTGTTTGGCTTTCGGTGTGATGCAGTTAAAAATGCTAGAGCGTAAATTGTCATCCTTCAAAGTCGGGTGAAATAGAAATCAAACAACAAACATAATTGAAATTAAAATTTCTAAAAACCGCATAAAAATAAATCGTAAGTATCTTAGCTTAATATTAAAATAATTTGTATTGATTGAATGATTTTCCCACTAAGTAAATAAAAGATAAACTTCTTATAGCAGAACATAGTCCCTGTGTCATTTGTGTATGTGACGTCACTGCGCTAGCTGTCGGCGTATCGTTGTTAGCGGCGCTTACACTTCCGGCGTTTTTATAGAAGTATTCTACATTTTTAATATTTTTTTCTGAATTTTAACTCGAAGTTTCGTCTGCATTATTTGTTAAAATTATGGTTTTTCTAGTAACAGTTTCATCTGTATTATTCGTCAAAACTTCTGCTGTTTTGGCTAAAGTTTCATTTGTATGATTCGTCAAAACTCCAATTTTATTTTGATTTCCTTCACTGATTGTCAAAATTTCATCTGTTTTTTTCGTCAAAGTTTCTATTGAACTACTGTTTAATGTTTGTTGTATACTTTTAGCCTGCGTTGCGTCTGTCTTGTTAGACAATGTGTGTTCAGTGTTGGGCAGCGTGTGATCGATGTTGTTCGTCGCCGGCGTGTCCGCAGCCTCCGACTTGGGCACGAGTATGATTTCCGAATCTTCGTCGTCATCCGAATCCATTTCATTTTCATTGTCCTCCATGGTCTCGGCTATTTTGGTCGCGGTGTCTTTACAGTTGGGCATCGAGAAAGGTTTCAGCAACTCTGTTAACCAGTTCTGTGTCACCGATATGAAGAACTTGCCGAATTCTCTGAAGGCTTCCAGGTCGCCCTTACTTAACCTGATTGAGATCACTGCGCTTTTTGGGTCATGACAAAAAGTCAAGGTTAATTGGAACTGTACGCTGAGATCTGTCTTTTCGGTTTTTATAATTTCCTGGGTGATCTTTCCCTGCTTTTCTTCAAAAGACATGTCCATGACGCTGTACAACTTGTTGAACGCTTTCCGTTTCCATATAGGTTTCGTCAAAGTCCCACTATACTTTTCTTTCTCTTTCCTACTGTCAGGGTTCACCTTTTCTTCCATTTTGCCTACCTTGATCTTTAACATATTTTCAAATATCTCCATCACCGAATGTCTGACTACCGACTTCCAGTCGAAGCTAATGATGGGATTAACAATTCTAGGGAACAAATTGACTCTAAACTCTGGATGCGTTTTTCCTCGAATTAGTTTAGGTTTTTGCAAGAGTATTGTTGAAAGAAATTCTTGGCACGAATTTAGTTTCTCCTTTTCGTACGCGTTCGCACAAAACTTGAAGTAAGTTTTGATGTCTATGGCCAACTTGCTGGTGATAGTGGAACTGACATTGTGGCACTGTTCGAAAGGGTCTTGCACGACGATCGACGATTGATACCTGAGGGGCATAACGTAATGATTGAGGACGTTCTTCTTGTATCGCTCGAACTCATCGGGCATGTTGGCGGTCTCCCTGAACAGGTCTCTCTTGACGGGAACGCCGAGGTACGGGCAGATGACCATCTCGTCGAAGTTGAAGAGGGCGTAATACTCGAAGAATCCTCCGAGCAGTTCGGAGATGGCCGAGGTGTTGGAGCAGGGCGGCAGCAGGGCGGGGTCGTCCACGAAGCCGGTGTCCCAGTGGTCCACGAGGCAGGAGTGCGCCGCGTCGCGCTGCAGCCACGCCACGCTGGGCAGCACGCAGTGCGGCGCCTGCTGCAGGTAGAACACGATCATGAGCGTCAGCGCGTAGTTGGTGAGCTTGCCGGTGCCGGACAGCTCGTGCACCTTGGCCCAGTACTTGATGGCGACGGACATGGGCAGCAGGCGAGGGTCCGACTGCAGCAGGAAGGCCACGAGGCGACTGTTCTGCGCTCCGAGGGGGGTCTTGAAGGTGACGTCGCAGTTGGTCTCGGTGGGGATGTGGAAGAACTTGACGATGGGCGTGTTGGCGCGCGGGATGGCGAGGATCTCGGCGAACGTGCTGCTGTACTGCATGAGCACGCGCTTGGCTTTGTTCACGTAGTTGCCGTTGGGCTGCCGGAACTGCCCCGGGATGTTGATGAAGCAGTCGGCGTCGCTCGTCTTGATGCCGAGCCCCGTTGTTATTGAACCGAAAGGTACAGCTTTGCAACCTGTAAGGGAAAATTTACTTAATTTTGACAACTTTCATTTTATGTGATTTCAGGAAAGTTAGTTTAATGCCAACACATAGTTTATGATCCCCTGAAACTTTATTATGTTTATAATCTTTCAATAGAATGAGCCATTCTGAAATCAATTGACTCATGTAAAGTCGATAGAAATAAGTATTAATTGGTGGTAATTTTCTGTTTTTTACATCACCTATACTATTTTTTTTTACTTATGTTTGATCTGTGCTTTGTAAGTCTTTGATGCTATAAAAAAATTAGCAAATAAAAAACCGACTTCCAAAAAAACCACTACTAAATGAAAAATAACTTTAATTTTGGAAGTTGGTGTCTTTGGATTTGTATTTTAGTTTTTTGCCACCGACATTCGAAATTAAAGTTATTTTTCACTTTGTAGTGTTTTTTGGAAGTACCTAAAAAAAAAGTACCTACTTACCACGTGGAGTCGCGATTGTCAAATTCTATTTTGATTACATGTCATTGTCATAATATTAACATTAATTTAACTCAGTACTTTAAATAATAATCATTTGCCTGTCTTACACCCGAATACTGAAACGCCACTCAAATCTCATAATCATCTAAAAGCTACTTAAATATAAGCATCCCTCAAATTTAAATGGTATACACAAACGCCACTCAAGCAATTCGAAACCATGATCAGCCAAGCAGTCCTCAAATGTTTACATCATGGCAACATCCTGCTCAAAAATTGTTATCAGCACGTTCTCAGTTACAAAATAATTTAGTTTACGTCTCGTATTCGTTTTACGCAGTCTTCTTTGAACAAATATTTTTTATAATTATTAATCAGTTTAAATATAACAGCGTAATGTAAGTTTGGTTTGAATTACGATTGAAATTATATGTAAATATACATAAATTTAAGTACATAAATATCAAAAGAAGACGTCATAAGAAAAGAAAATTTCTTGAGATAATTTTCGTAGATTGGAACGTCACACGACATTTTACGCGCGATTATTTAACAAAGTGGTTTAATAATTGCATAAAGTAATATTATTAATTGATTCACGATGGAGGAGAAGAAGAAACGTGGATGCAATTATACACCTGCTGAGAAAGATATGCTCTTGGAACTGATAAAGAAGTAAGTACCTACAATGAAATACTATACTTTATACTTATTTAACCACAAGAGCCTGGTGCATGTAATAGTTTGTTAGTATACAATACATGCTTATAACATACTCGTACATAGCCAGGGGTGGCCAGTGCAACCGTCGTCTGTATCAAGCACTTACTCACCCACTGAAACTTGTGACCACTTACCATCTGAAAGGCTCAGAATAAAACAAGATTTATGTTTATGTACAAGTACTTTTATTCCTACAAGTGTAAATACGGCCAGATAATACATGTTTACACATACTCAGCTGAACATTTCACAGATCCTAAGTTTAATTACAAACTGTTTTATGTTGTAAATAATATGTTACATATTTCAGATATCAAAATACAATTGAAAATAAAGAAACCAATGCCAACATAATTTTGAAGAAGCGAGAGGCTTGGGATAAAGTGTGCAAAATGTATAATGCTGTCGCTGTGAGCGGCTGCAGGACATGGCAACAACTCCGGCACCTCTATGAAAACCTCAAACAGAGATCTAAAAAGAATATAGCCAAAGCAAATGTAGACTTGATTTTTTTATGATATCTATTTTTTCAAACTAATATTTCTTTATTTACTAATTTCTTTAAATATTTTTTAAGCGTCTTCAGTTTTACAAAACCACTAAAGAGCTACAAAAGAAGGCATCGATAGATAAGGTTTGTATAAATTAAATATTTCTGGAAAATTAACATAGACCTTATAGAACATCTTGTGATTGTAATTTTTATTTTTATAGAAAGAAATCAACCGCACTGGTGGTGGAGCCTATAAAAGTGTTCTCTCTGAACAAGATGCCCACATTTTAGCCATGGCTGCTCCTCAAATTCAACCTTTACCTAACTACTATGATGATGCTGCAATATATTTTGGTTTGTGTAATATTAAAATGTATATATCTTTAAACATACTTTGACATCACAAAACAATAATTATCACGTTTTTGTTAAATATAAAGGTGATACAGAACAAGTGATTGAGAGTTTTACAAAACCAGATAGTGAAGTTATATCTTCATCATCATCATCTGCCATAATCCAGACCATTGGTAAGTTTCATTTTTTAATATTTCCCTATTTTATTTATTGTATACTATATGTAAGTGGATATTTTTTTAGATCACCAAGACACAACTATGGCCTACATGAGTATAGCAGACAATAGCAAACCTTGTACAGTTACATCAATAAATATAGCTGGTAAACATTTTCATTACTGTAGTAGTTTATATGGTAAACTAATTAGATATTTTACTATATAGGCATTTCCTTTACTTAATAGATGACCAGCCAGCTGCAATGGTCATGAAACCCCAAGAAAAAAACAAACCTCTAAGAACATCTTCTGCTGGTAATTATCTAATTATTGTTCTTTGTGCTAAAGGTATGAAATTTTTATTAATATTGTATTAATACCATTTTTCAGGACGATTGAAACCTACACATATTACAATGAAACAGCAATATTTTCAGACAAAACTAAGAAATGCCAAATTAGAAACCAAATACCTCATAAACAAAAACAAAATGGAATTGAATAAATACAAAATAGAAATGCAATTTTGGAAATTGAGACTACAGAAACTGAAATCTAAATTGCATTGAAATAAAAATATTTTTAAGTAGAAAAATGTGTACTTATTAAATTGGTCCTTACAATAAAGTTTTGATTTGCATCAAGTCCTATAGGTTGTTGTTCTGTGGGTTCCTCCTCAACATAGGGTAAATAATTAATATCCTCCTCCAAAAGTTCATCCGATCGCGACAGGGCAATATTATGAAGCACTGCACATGCTACAATGACCGGTGGTATGTTTTTTATATTTAGGCCCATCCCAATTTGTAGGCAAGGAAATCTTCTTTTAAGAACACCAAAGAGTCTTTCCACAGGATTCCTGGTACTTATTTGGGATCGATTATAAGCTTCTTCAGCAGCCGTCCTTGTATGCAATAATGGAGTTAGCAGATAAGGCCGACATGGATATCCACTGTCCCCAAGAATAATACCTGTGCCGAAGTCCCCACGCTCTAATTGAGCACATAGTGGTGAATCATTGAAGATGGTACTGTCATGTACAGAACCTGGCCATCTTGCAATAACATTCCTTATGCGCAGACTTGCATCACATACCATTTGGACATTTAAAGAAAAATAGCCTTTCCTGTTCCGATAAACTTCAGATTGGGCACCACCTAAAAATAAAATCTAGTTATATTGTGAGACAATAAACTTTACTATAGTACTTACTAACATATTTTTGTAGAAACAATTCTACAAATAAGGTTATAATTGCTAATGTAACACAAGACTTATTAATTGTTGTATTTGTTGTTACTGTGTAATACATATTATCATTAATCAGACATTTTTGGGCACATGATTAACAGTGGAGTTGGTAAGTACATACCTGGAGAATTTATTTTAATATGAGTACAGTCCACAGCTCCCACAACTCTTGGAAATCCTGCTATTGCAAAGAACTCATTTGCCACAACTGGAAATTCTTCTGGTGTTGGCATATTTATGAATCTCGACTTCAAACTGGCTATCTTGGCTGTTACTTTGTGCACTATTCGATGCACCGTGGGTTGTTCAACATGAAAAATATCCCCTATTACGCGTTGGTAGCTGCCTGTCGCATAGTACCGGAGAGCTATCAGTATTTGGTCCACTGGCTGTATGGCTCGGTTTCTTTTGGTCAAGGGTTTAATATTGCTACCGAATACAGATTCCAAATACAATACAGTTTCTTTCGAGATGCGGAACCGTGAAACAAACTCCCTGTCGTCGTACTTTT
Organism: Globia sparganii; assembly: GCA_949316385.1. Taxonomy (NCBI): domain Eukaryota; kingdom Metazoa; phylum Arthropoda; class Insecta; order Lepidoptera; family Noctuidae; genus Globia; species Globia sparganii. The sequence continues at coordinate 23,051,387 of OX438664.1, forward strand.
CAAAAGCGTTCAACTTTTCTTCATTTCTGCGCCTCACAGTTGGCCTTTCGTGATCCGAAAGTGAAGATAAGGACGATAGAGACATTTTTATTCACTATTTGAAAAGTTTCAATAGATATAACTTGATTTGAGGGACCTCGCGACCACTCTCAGATCTAAGGGCTGCTCAAATCAGTTTGACAGTTGATTTGACAGTTAATTAACGTTGAGTAGCGTTCCTGTATACGACTTTCTATACTGAGTGGTGTTTGAGCATTACTTATTTTAAGAAACACTTATATTTAACAGATACTCAAAAAAGACGTTTGGGTATACGAAATTAAAGTTTAGGAGCTGCTCAAACGCTTAAGCAGCCCTTAAATATTTGAGTGGCGTTTCAGTATTCGGCCGTTACTCATCTTAATTGTTAGTTCGCTTAAATGTCACGCGTCACTTGTCAAATTCGTAAATCGTAATAATTAAGTAAAAATAGTAAGGCAATAACTAATAAGGCGCCGCACGGGTGCAAGTATCCCCCCCCCCCCCACCTACATGCAGCTCATGTTTATTGGGTAATCCAGGGTAACACGAAAAAAAGCTTTTCGAGAAGGTAACCTCTTCAAAGGCTTAAGTCATTGAAGGGGTTAACCACTTCACGTGGTTTCCTTAATAAAGGGGTTAACCATTTCGCTGGGTTTTGAGGATGTAACTCGAACAAAAGGTAATACTGCGATATGAGTTACCCCATGTACGGGTTACCCTGTCCAAAGGCTTAACTCACAAGCTGGGTTGTCCGGTCCCTGGTCCCTTCCCGCAGCCTCCTTCTGCGAGGCGACTGTTTCGCAGAAGGAAACTGCCGACCATCGATTCGACTACGGCCGGCAGCGACAGCACACTGCCTACTTCTGAGATGAGCGCACGGCTCCTCCCAAGCAGCACACACTACCAGCGGAATATAATAATCTTGAAACAGCTGAACCGATTTTCTTGAATAAGAACACACTCGATGAAGTCACCTCTCAAACAAAATAACAAAAGCAATCTAATACGCTAATATATTGAACGAGATGTTGGAGGCGGGTGTACTGACACCTGTCCGTTTTTTTGAGTGGAGATACCAGTGACGCCGATGATGAAAGAGACGGAACAGTACGAATGTGTGGTGATTATCGTATCATGGAACATTGCTATAGATAGAGGTATCTATCCGCTGCCGACATCTATGTAAGCGTTTGTGAGACTTAGTGGCGGCAGAATATTTAGTAAGCTGGATTTGAAAAACGCGTACACACAACTGAAGGTAGACGACGCGAAAGCTATGTTACTCATGTTGAACACTCCTATCGGTCTAATGAAAATTAATTGTCTGCCATTCGGTGTAAGCGCGGCGCCAGCGATTTGCGTATCTATTAAATGATTTTGCTGTCACTGGAGCCACGATTGAATAACAAAACTGGAGACAGAAAAATACTGAGCAAACTGCAACAAGTTTCGTCAACGTCAGATGCGCCTCAACGTAAAGAAATGCGTGTTCACTGCGAACAGCATCACATTCCTAGAGCACATATCGCTGACTGAATACATTAGTGGCACAAGTCGAATTTGTGGCAATTTGAGTTAATAATGAATTCTTGTTCTAAATTAGGTACTTTACTTTATGCATTAAAGACCCAACTCGTTAGTTCATAAACTACCCGGTTGGAGGCGTAAGTGTCGTTAGTGAATAAACGATATTGTTGCATCTCTTTCATGCAACACCGGCTCATCGTGAAAAGTATGATAATAAATTAAGTTACTAAACATTTAGGTATGGTACTTTTATTTACGATTTAACAATTCCATTGATGAGCACTTCTAGTCTTATATTCTACTTAGCTAGTTTTTCGTGAAAATGCATTCTTATTTTCTTTACTTTTATAACATAGTTTCTAGCATTACTCAAAAAAGTGAAAACAAAACAATGCAATACTGGCACAACTCGGAGTCACCATCTTCTGAACCTCATATTAATAAAAATAACAAAAAATATTTCAAAACTATTACTGCCGGCAACTGAAGCTATAACGTAGATGTTTATAAACCAAACATAAACTATAATTATATTCCATAAAATACAGTCAGTAAGAGCTTTTCTGTGCGCGCGCACTAGTCTTCGAATATTTATTGTACGTTTTCTCAAATTGTTGAATTTTGTCTTGTGCCACTATCGAATTCAGTCAGCGATATTAATGCAGAGGGATTTCACCAAACACCTGCGAAAGTTAAAGAGATTCAGGAAAAATCGGCCCCAACCAACAGAGAGACAATGCGTGCTTTCCTGAGCTTTTTTTTATGAAAAATTCTTGACTGACAAGAGCACTGTGTTGGAACCACTGTACCGACTTTTAGAATCTAAAAGACCTTGGAGCTGGGGTGAGAAGGAACAGGAAGCATTTGTGGTGAAGGTGAAGCGATTACTGTCATGATATCGAACGTTGGTGGGCTATGACTTGCAGAAAGAACTGCTTCTCATTTGTGATTCATCGGAATACGGTCTCGGAGCGATTATTGCACATCTCATGGAGGACGGGTCGGAGCGGCCGGTGATGATGGCCTCACGGACACTACAGGCGCACGAGAGACGATATGGGCAGACTGATAAGGAGGCCCTGGCCTTAATCATATTTGGATTGACAAAGTTTCACGAGTTCTTGGCGGGTCGTCAATTTTGTATTGTGACAGATTATAAGCCGTTGGTCAGTTTATTCAATCCCGCAAAACCAATTCTAGACCAGATATCACCGAGGATGGTGCGTTGGTCATTGACACTTTCCAGTTATAAATTACAGTATTCAGTACAGGCCTGGTAAACAACAACGCAACTGGCGGCGACGCGGACGCGTTAAGCAGGTGGACCGCTCCGGACACGTCGGCGTGCAGGGTGTGCTGCGTGACAGCTGGTGCAGGAGCAGCCGAGCGCCTGGGAGCTGGACGCTGCTAAGACAGCCGCGGAGACTAACAAAGATGTGGTATTTGCACATGTATTAAGAACAAATAGTCACCTGGCCACTGCGCCTGCAGCGCAATCTCGAGGTCTGTGTAGAGCTGACTGAGGCACTTGACATCCTCTTGCGTCAGCCTGACGGACGACAGGATGTTGTCCAGCTGGCTGTGGAAGTCGCCAGTCAGGTCGATCTTCTTGGGCTCTACGATTACACCTGAAGAACATAACGAGAAAGTCTAATGACGTACTGATTCATTATTTGTTTAAAATGTTATGAAAAACCGTCTACAGCTGCAATATTTGTAAATATGTGAGCACCAAATGGCGCAAATGGTGTAGGTGTAGTAATTTTGTTCCAGGATCATTGTATTCGTTTATATATTCACTAGCTGACCCCGCAAACGTCGTTTTGCAAAAAAAAAAAAAGGTGTATGAAAAATAGATGTTGGCCGATTCTCAGACCTACCCGATATGTTGATTTATTTGATTTACTTATTTACAAAAATCAATCTTTAGTCGATTCTGTAATAATCGATATGTTGTAGGTACTTATTTAATCAAAATAATCTCCCCTTCTAACCGCCATCTTTATTTTATCTTACTTCTAGTTTGCGCCTTAGTAAAGACGGACGTATAACCTTCCTAGTGACTTTCAATTGGCTTTAATATACTTACAGTTATAAAAAGCCCATAGCTCGTTTTATTTGAGTGTTAGAACCTAGATTTCCTACAGGTTATGGGTCCAGGTTACGTTTTTACTACAATATAAGTGATTAAAAGTAAGTCCGTTACGAACTTTTAAAAATGGATAATTTAAAAACTAAACGTAATATCAAGCCATTCGATGAAAAAAAAAATACAGTGTCTGGAAGTTTAAAATACGGCATTGTTAAGTGGTATGGATGTGATAAAAGTTATTGACAACGATCCGGTAATTCGATGTAACTTGTGGGAGAAAAATAACCGGATAGCAAAAAGTGTTATCGTCGAGTATTTATCAGATTCCTGCCTCGGTTTTGAGAAAGAATACGGCGAAAGAAATTTTGAAAAGTTTGGATGTTTTGTATAAACGGCTTTACGGAAAAAAAATGTTGATTTTAAAACTGCAAGGTGACGTCATACTCATAAAACATTTTACGATTCGAATCAAATTGTTAGCCGCCGGTGCGAAGTTGGAAGAAACCGTTATGGTAGCTCATTTGTTGCTCATCCTACCCGCAACTTATGATGGCGTGATAACTGCGAGCGAAACTTTATCAGAGGATAATTTAACGCTAGCATTCGTTAAAACAAGGCTTTTGGATCATGAAGTCAAGTTGAAAAATTAGTCCAGTGATACCAGCGTCAAAGTTTTGCAAGTTAAGCGAAAAAAATATGGACACGAATTCCGAAAAAGAAAATTCGATAATTCTCAAAATAATAAAGGGGATAATAGCTACTACCAGAAGAATAACAAGCAGAAGAAGAAGTCTCAGTTCTTGAAGTGTCATCAGTGTGGTCGTAAGGGGCATGTGAAAAACAACTGTTTCTACTTCAAAAGAGCTCAACAGCAGCAGCAGAAAAATACGAAAAGGACAAGGACGGTCCAGGCAGTTGAGATCAGTGGACCATCCACGTCGAGCAATTTTCATGGATTTGCTTTTATAGTCGGAGACTATCAAGGGGATGATGTTGGAAACAAAATTCCTTTCCTGTTGGATTCTGGAGCATCGGACCATATTATAAACTGGGAAGATCTTTTCATTAGTCACACCGTTTTGCAGCCGCATTCAAATTTTCTATTGCTAAAAATTATGAATTTATTTCAGATACCAAAAAGGGAACGATGTATGTGACCAGCGACATGGGCGTTCAAGGAGTTTTAGAGGACGTGCTCTTCTGTGCTGAGGTACCCTACAACCTGCTGCCTGTATCGAACATGCAACGTGCTGGGTTGACAGTCAGTTTCGACCAGCATGGAGCCCACACAAGTAAGGATAAAACCATTATGCAAGGTATGTTGAAAAAATAATTTAATTGCTGTAGACTTAATGGCATCTGTAAATAAGTGTGAATCTGTTTCTCATATGTGTCTGTATGCAGAAATAAAAAATATGTACAAAGTATGGCATCAACGCTTTAGTCATATTAGTAAAAATAAATTCATCGAAATTAAAAATAATAAAATGGTTGATACCAGCCAAATTGAAACTGTAATGCCAGATGATGAGTGGTGTGAGGCCTGTATAAATTGGAAACAAAGTCGACTTCCATTCAATCAGGTTAAAGATAAAAGTTATGTTAAACGGCAATTATTTAGTGTGCACTGAGATGTTTGTGGACCTATTACTCGACCAACTAACGACAACAAAAACTACTTTGTACTTTTTCTTGATGAGTATACGCGTTATTGTATTACGTACCTATTAACCTATTAATCAGACGTGTTCGCTGCTTTTTAAGATATCGTGGCTAAAAGCTAAGTTAAGTTAAGATAGGCAACTTATACTGCGATAATGGTGGCGAATATCTATCGACTGAAATGAAAATTAATTGTGTAGAGTGAGGGATATCTTATCATTGAACAGTTCCGAGAAAACTACAGTTGAATGGCGTTTCTGAACGTATGGTCAGAACCATTACCTACTGAAAAATCTTGTTCTATGATAAACGGTGCTCAATTAGACAAAGTGTTTGGGGCGATGAAGTACTTACTGACTGTTGTTTATTTAATTAATTTGAGCCCAACTAAAGCTTTGAAACTTTCAAAAACACCATTCGAAATGTGGCATGATAAAAAAAAAACCTCAAATTAAATACACACATCAAAAGTGTCTAGGGATCAAGCATTTTTATGCGGATTTCTTGAGATTGAGATGTGGCTTTGTAATAAATTTATGATTTTATAAATTTATATGGATCCTTTTTGGTGCATTTCATAATTTGAATCAGGAACTGTGAATCAAATTCGAGTAAAAGATGAAAATCAGCTGTCAATATTTTCCCTATAAAAACATACAACGCATTGAAGACATTATTAGTGCTACTGTTTCCCTACTACTGATTAAAACCAACGTTATTATGGAGCGGCGACGTCATTTAAGCAGGGAAGAAATGCTCAGAGCCGTGGGAATGATAGAAGCTGGTTCCCGGCAACGTACTGTGGCTTTAGCTCTGAATACAAGTCAGAGTGTTATCAGTCGACTTTGGACACGTTACCGAAGCACTGGTACCGTGGCTGAGCGCCATGGAGGACGGTATCGCTGCACCACACGGAGACAAGACCGATACATTCAAATCTTAACTCGAAGAGCTCCAACAATAACCGCCATGATGTTAGCCGTGAGGCTTCATCACTCTTCAGGGAACTTAATTAGCGACCAAACAGTCAGAAACCGCTTGCATGAAGTGAACCTTCATTCCCGAAGACCGCTACGGGTACCACCTATAGCAATGCACAATCGTAGGATTCGATATCAATGGGCTCTTGTGCTTTTCTGATGAGTCTCGTTTTGGTATGAGACCGGATACAAGACGTATACGACACTGGAGAACCCCTGGACGCCAACAGCGATTAAAATCCTGCCAGGAAGTCCATCCTTATAGTGGTGGAACCATCATGGTATGGGCGGGTATTTGGATCGGCGGAAGAACTGAGTTGATTTGGATCAGAGGCAACCTCAACGCTCAAATTTATGCTGAGACGATTGTATCAGACGTCATCGTTCCTCTACAAGTGCAAATCGGTCCCTTATTTCAGTTAATGCATGATAATGCACGACCGCACACCGCAAGAGTTGTAAGACAGACTCTCGCCGCAGCTAACATCAATGTCCTGCCCTGGCCTGCTCAGTCGCCAGACTTGAACCCGATTGAGCATGCATGGGATATGCTACAGAGAAGAGCTCTGCCGAATATGGAGGGTATCCAGTCGCAAGAAGACCTTTTTTTGTTGTTGCAACGAACATGGGCGGCCATTCCACAGCGTGATTTGGATGAACTCATTTTGAGTATGCCAAACCGATGTTCTTGTGTTGTTAGTGTTCGCGGTAGAAACACGGATTATTAATTGTTTAAGTTACCCAATAAAATTTTAGAGAAAACTGTTATTTCAGTCTTTTTTTCGAACTTTTGTGTTAGTGGTTCAAATGTCAAAAATCCCTTTATTAGGAAAATGGCAAATTTCTTTATTAATGCAAAGGTGACTTGGTTTATCGTTACTGTGACAAACGAAAACACTTTATTTGATGAATCCTTAAAGAAAATTTTAATTAATATCAATCAGGAGAAAAGTTATTGCAAAAATATATGTTGATCCCTAGACACTTTTGATGTGTGTATTTGAAGGTATTTGGTTCAACTGTTTACGTTCATAATAAAATCAGTATACCAAGTTTGATGAAAAATCATGGAAACCATACCAGTGGGTTATGAACCAAACGGCTATAAAGTTATACTGTTAGCCCAGAATGCGAAAAATACGTACTAGTCAGGGATGTTATTGTTGATGAGACTGGTTTTCTTCAATCCAGGCCAGACCTCAAGTCTGAAGGGAATATTAAAAATTTTCACGACAAAACTGATGATTTATTATCCAAATCAGTGCCGGTAAAATCTCATAATTCTGACAGTTTAAAATCAGATACGCCTAAATCTGATGGGCACAAGTGTCCTAGTAAAATTCGCAAATTAAACCATGATAATTTTATTGAATCGGAGCAAATAGTTGATACACTCTCTGATAACCCTTCTTCGTCTTCACCAAAAGAAAACACAGTAATCCTGAAGTTAGAAGAAAAATCGTCCACATATTTCGTATAGGTAATGAAGACGATGATGATGATTACATTTTGTGTGCTCAGTCTATTCTATGTAAAATACCAAAGTCATTAGAAGAGATCAAAACTCGAGACGTCAAATCTCAGTGGGAAAGCGCAATTAGGGATGAATTAAATTCTCTAAAGTTAAATAATCTATAATCTATCTATAGGTCTTGGTCTTTCGTACCAAGACCTGAAAATAAAAACATTGTCGGTTGTAAATGGATATTTACTGTAAAACATGATGAATTTGGAAAACCTTTAGAAAAGCTAGTTCATAATAATATGGACGTGAAAACCGCCTTCTTAGATGGCAAATTAAAGGATGATATTTGTATGAACGTCCCTGAGGGCCTCTTTTATCTAGATAATTATGTTTGTAAATTAAATAAAGCATCTATACATATAATAAAATCGTAGCAAAGTCAAAACTGTACATTGAATATTTTTTAAAAAGAATACTTGGGGCGTGATCTAGAATCGATATCGAAGCCAAAAATATAGTTTTTAGAATTTTTGTCTGTTTGTCTGTTTGTCTGTCCGGGATAAACTCAAAAAGTACTGCATGGATTTACTTCAAATTTTGCATGAATATTACTAAAAGGTCAGGTCAACATATAGGCTACATATTATCACGCTATCACCTACGGGGGAGGAGCTGTGAATCTTTATTTTTCTTACGCATTCTGTGACAGTGTGTAATCTAACGACGCATATTCAAATGTTGTTTTTGAGTAAGCCATGCTATTATCTAGCTTTACACTATAAAAACTACGCCATTTAAGTAACTTGGGCAGAGAAATATAGTTTAATGAATGTTAGTAGTATAAAGACAATTTTAAAACAGCGCCATCTATGAGATTTCATAAAAATCAAATCAAGTTACATGTTAACATTTTTTTGAAAATTAATAATTTAAATTTGATCATGTTGGCGAGGTAAGTAGTTAGTTATTCTTAAAATTCATAGATGGTGATGTGCATTTTCATCATAAAAGTTGTATCGTATAGTTCGTTTTGACAAATTCAAGTTCCAACAAAACCCTCAAAATCTTGAGCAGAGTTGAGGAAGACAATTTAAAAAAAATGCGGTGTTAAGTATTACAAAAAAGTTATGTTCATTGATGATGATCATTTCATTTCATTTCATGACACCCTCGCGGAGGCGAGCGTCAGTGACAGTCCCAGCCGCATGCGTCATCTGTTTGCCGTCATCTTGGTGTTTTGTGGAGTCGTAAACCCGGTAGCTTTGTGGGAGAAGTATCGCCATCATCTGTCTGAAGATTTTCTACGAGCTTTGAGGCGTGCTACTGGAGTCGAAGTCGAAGTAACTGATGAACGCGTGCTGAACACCTGTCTCAGTTCACTTCAAGATGTGGTCATTTCTATCGGCGGCAATCCACTGATCGAATATGGGTTACCAGCTCCCCAATCATCACCGTATCAAAACCGTGGAAATCGGGAGTATAACGCTGAGACAAATTACGATCCGGGCGAAATGACCACCATACGAAATGACCATGTCGCTTTGTTCTCTTCAGAGCAAAAACTTTATGACACCGTCCTTGAAAGCGTTAGGCAAAACCAGGGTAAAATGTTTTTCTTGGATGCTCCTGGTGGAACAGGAAAAACATTTGTTACCACTGGCATACTTGCAGAGGTCAGGAGGCAAGTCAAAATTGCTATTGCTGTAGCGTCGTCGGGAATCGCTACCACACTGCTTCCGAGTGGCAAGACAGCACATGCCATGTTTAAAAATCCCATCGATTTAGAGAGCGCCGAAACGCCTGTTTGTGGTGTGTCACGTAACAGCGATAAGGGACACGTGCTCAAGGATTGTTCTCTAATCGTATGGGATAAGTGTACGATGGCCAATAGGAAGGCAGTTGAGGCCGTGGACAGAATCCTGCAGGACATCCGCAGGAACGAACATTTGATGGGTGGTGTCACAGTCCTGTTCAGTGGTGATTTTCAGCAAACGCTTCCCGTGGTGACGCGGGGCTCGAGGGCTGACGAGGTGAATGCTTCGTTGAAACGATCTTCGTTGTGGTCACGAGTTCGTACGCTGCGCTTGACCATTAATATGAGAGCTCGACTCGGCGGCAATGCACGTGCTCAAGAATTCTCCGATGTCGTTCTAAGTCTTGGCGAAGGCACTCTACCAGAAGAGATGGATGGACAGGTGGTGCTTCCAGAGTCTCTCGGTAGAGTGGTATCCAGCTTAGAAGAACTAATTCGCTGTGTGTACGGGGACATCAGTCGTATACCGCACCAGCAGAATTCTTGGGTGTGTGAGCGGGCCATGTTGATGCCCAAAAATGATCAGGCTGCAACAATTAACGAATGCATTCTCTCGGAAATTGAGGGGACACCTCGATAAACACTGTTGTTGAGCAAGATGACGCCACACATTATCCCGTGGAATTTCTGAGCTCTTTTTCAGCAAGTGGATTTCCAGCGCATACCATCAAGCTGAAGGTCGGTGTTTCGATTATGCTTCTTTGGAACCTATCTCTTCCGAAGTTGTGTAACCCACCTTAAAGTCATCTCGCTCCACAGATACACCATTGAGGCGGAAATTCTTACGGGTTGTGGCGTCGGCGAGGCAGTATTTATACCACGCATTCCCCTCATACCTCATAACTTCCCGTTCCAGTTCAAGCGCGTACAGTTCCCCGTGAGTGTTTGCTTCGCGATGACCATCAATAAGTTGCAGGGGCAGATACTGAGGGCAGCGGGTGTCGACCTCAGGACGAGTTGCTTCTCACAAGGGCAACTGTACGTCGCTTGCTCCCGCGTCACCAGTCCTGACTCTCTTTACATTTTGGCTCCTGGCAGCATAACTACCAACGTAGTTTATGTTTATAAAGGTGTTGTAAGGTATGATACCTTTGTACGTATTTTTACTCTTTTGTGTCTTGGAATGTATTCCTGCATTATTTTCTCTATTTCCTTCAGTCACATCTTATGACTGAACTCAGCAGGATTCCCATATAACTCTCTTCACTTGCTTCGCTTGCAAAAAAAACTTATATTTTAATGCTATTTTAGAAGTGGTGTACTGGCATCTTAGGTATTTTTGGTGCTGTAGAGCCTTCACGCAGACGACGTCGCGGGCAGCAGCTAGTAATAATTAAATAGCTAGATGTTGGTTTGAAGTTTTCGAACAAGCTTTTAAAGAAGGTTTTCAAAATTCTTCAGTCAATAGGTGTATTTGCTAGACAATGGATCTCCATTGTCTAGTAAATAAAAATATTTATGTCGTTCTGCATGTAGATGATTTAGTTATAGTATGTGCTGATATTGAAACAATGAATAATTTTAAAAAGGTATTTAATGAGTAAATTTAAAATGAACTGATTTAAAAGAGATAAAATGATGTCTTGGTATAAAAAAATTACTAGTCATGAAAATGAAATTATATTAGATCAAAGTGCATACATAAAAACGTTATTAAATAAATTTAATATGCACGATTTAAACCTGTCAATACACCCATTGAAAATAAACTTAATTTTGACGCATTCAACTCTGAAGAAAAATATGATGCTTATGTCTAGACGTTATAGGATGTTTAATGTATGTCATGTTATATACTCGTCCAGATTTAAGTACAAGCGTTGGATGTTTAATGTATGTCATGTTATGCACTCGTCCAGATTTAAGTACAAGCGTTGAATGTTTAATGTACCTATGTGATGTTATGCACTCGTCCAGATTTATGTACAAGCGTTAATATACTGAGAAAGTATACGAACAAAAATAATAAAGAACTCTGGCAATATGTTAAGCGAGTACGTACGAGCGAGGTACCGTTGATTTAAAATTAAGTTATAAAAGATGTGCTTACAATAATATTCTATGTGGTTACGTAGATTAAGATTGGGGTGGCAGAGATTCAAACGACAGGAAAAGTACAACTGGGTATTTAGTTAAGCTCTTTGAGCACTGTTCTGTAGCCTGGAGTACAAAGAAACAAATGTCAGTTGCTGCCTCTTCTACAGAGGCGGAATATATGGCATTGTATAAATCTGTTAAGGAGGCATTATGGCCTATATCACTAACAGTTAGTATTAAGATAGATATCGATAAATCTATCACAATCTATGAGGATAACAATGGCTGTATAAGCATTACAAATAATCCAACCAATCACAAACGTACAACACATTTTGATATAAAGTATCATTTTTCTAGGGAACAGATTGAGAAAAATGTAATAAAACTAAATTACATTCCAATAGGTCAACAATTGGCAGATGTTCTGACCAAGCCATTACCTGCTATCACTTTTCAAAAGTTGAGAAGCATGATGGGCTTAGAATAAGATTCTGATATTTTTTTATTAATTTAATTATTATTTAGAATGATTTAATGAAGTGGTCTGATTAAGGTTTTTTCTGGGTTTTCCTTAATCCTTAGAACAAATGTTAGACCATTAATTGTATTTCCCAGCAAACACTAGGAAGTGAATATGTTCCGGTCAATTAAGTATTTACTTTGATTTATTTTATTTGTATAATTGGTAGATTAATTTTTGAGGGGGCGTGTTGATTTATTTGATTTACTTATTTACAAAAATCAATCTTTAGTCGATTCTGTAATAATCGATATGTTGTAGGTACTTATTTAATCAAAATAATCTCCCCTTCTAACCGCCATCTTTATTTTATCTTACTTCTAGTTTGCGCCTTAGTAAAGACGGACGTATAACCTTCCTAGTGACTTTCAATTGGCTTTAATATACTTACAGTTATAAAAAGCCCATAGCTCGTTTTATTTGAGTGTTAGAACCTAGATTTCCTACACGATATGCACACAAAATTTCATACAAATCGGTCAAGCCGCTTCGGAGGAGTACGGGAACGAACATTGTGACACGAGAATTTTATATATAAGATAATATTAATGAATGGCGTCAAAAGATCATGCCGTTACATGATAGGGCGCTGTTGACGCTCATATTACAGTTTAAAGCACCAATATTTAGAAATGGTGTTATATTTTGTTTTAGTGCTATTTAGTTTGATTTTTAATTTCGATGTTAGGATTTATTTCATAGTCTTAAAAATATTCCTATGAACTAGTATCGGTTTTAGTAATTTATTTTTCCAAAAGATTTACACAATCACTTACAGAGAAAATACAATATTATCTATATCCATACTAATCTATACTAATATTATAAAGAGGAAAGGTTTGTATGTATGTTTGTAACAAATTGGCTCAAAAAGTACTGGACCGATTTTAAAAATTCTTTCACCATTTGAATGCTACATTATCACTGATTATTATAGGCTTTTTTTTTCCACCCGTGCGAAGCCGGGACGGGCCGCTAATAATTTATAACTTAAAAAGACAAAGTCAATTGGCATAGTGGGTCAGTACTATGACAAAATTACATAAAAACTAAAACGCATACAGTAGACTTAATGGGCTACTTGAAATAAATTATTTGACTTAGAATGATTTATTTTCAAATACGTTTGGGTCCAAACAGACCGCGGTCGATGCTTGTTCGGTGAACAACCGACCATCGTCGATTGCTAAGGGATGTTTTCAGGTGATCAATATTGACCGCTGGACGTAAACATACCGTAGCCAAAATCGTCTTTACTATCGTACAAGCAATCTTTACGAACCGGGGCCGACTTTGATTAATTTTAGGGAGAGTTACCTAATTTTAAAACTTTGTGTTATGAACTGCGTTTAGATTTATGCTGAGCAAGAGCAATGTATAATAAACTGCGTTTTTACATTGCAATGACTTATCAATGGTTTACGTCATTCAAAATTGGTCGTTGCTTAACACTGTTGTTAACGCCTCGCATAATGTGTGTAAGTGCATACACATTATGCACACGACGTATGACAACGCGTAGAAGATTCTAGAAGTCTGCGCAAACGAGGCGTGCACACAACATACGCGCCCTCTTTAGTTTTTCATATTAACTTAGATTTTTGACAAGAAGGATGTCACATTATTATTTTCTACGAATTCCTTTATGTTAAACTAATTATATTATATTCTTTTTATTGGGGAAACACATTTATTATTTACTTCCATCCATCGCCCCACAACGAACACCAATGCCCATACATTGGTCCTTCGAGCCGGATGAAGAACAATGGAAGCGTTACGTTGGTGAAAAATTATACGGATGGAGAATTATTGAGGATTATACACATTAGCAAGAGGAAAGACCACCCTACTTCAAGAACCTTAAGGCCTGATGAGTATTGGAGTAGCGTTATCGTGAGTCTGTTCCAATGAATTAGTGAGACGACATCGTGTTCCCCATAATTAGCATTATTTCCCATACAATTACTAAAAATATTATTAAACCTTACAATTACTATTACCTAAGACATTATGGATTTTCAAACCCTCGTGAAGAAAGTCTTAATATTAGATTAAATATATTAAAATTTTGAAACAAAGATTATTATTACGTAATAGGTTAATTGTACCTTTCTGTTTGCTCATGGGGAAGTCCCTCTTGGGCGTGGTGTGCTGGGCGGCGTCGGTGGCGGCGCGCGAGGAGTAGGGCTGCACGCTGAGGAAGTGTCCGTACACGTGCAGCCGCGCCTGCGCGCCCAGCGCCGCGCGCGCCTCGTGCTCGCTGCCGAACGTCAGCGTGGCCACGCGGCACGTGCAGCGCTCGATGCGCACGCTACCGAACTTTGTGAACACCTCGAGCAGGTCTTGTGGTTGAGTGTAGTTTGGGTAACCTAAAAGAAATCGGATAGGTTTTTTAAAATTTCTGATAGTTGGAATTTACGTAGGTAACTACTTGTTTACAAAGTCGACTATCCTATAGTTACTAAACAGCGTTACGAATCTTGTGTTTATCGTGAATATCAAAACTTTCTCCTGTTGCCAGCAACAATGCAACTTATCGCTGAAACACACATCAGTGGGAAAAAGATAGCTCCTATAAATCGTAACAGTAAGAGCTGCTTTTGTAGTGCACTAATGTGCTACAATTGAGCATAAAAGTGTTAGTTAATTTAAATTATGAACTTATAAATTACAATTTCACGTTAACAGAACACACGAATTTAAGTACCTACTAACTTTTTATTAAGTATCTAGTGCTTGTTGACAGACCTTCACTGTACTCCCATATCTATTAACACTTTAATTTGGAAATATTATAAAAGCCAATTACTTTCACAATTATTTTTAAAAGAGTAACCAGTTTCTAGCCAGCTCTTCTCTTAGCTTCTGACGTATAGGTTAGGTTATATAGGTTTATGTGAGATAAAACATTTTGATTTTAAAGACCTAAAAAACGTGCATATTCTCACCAGAGACCAGCAGCCTGCGGCCGGGCGGCGCGGGCGCATGCGCGTCGGGAGCGCGGCGCCTGCGCGTCGCGTGGCGCGGCGACGACGACGACGACGGACTGGACTGCGCCCGCGACGTCTGCTCCATGGCTCATGGGTATAAGTGCTCACCTGGACCAAAAATATATTATTTGCAGAATACCTACAATTTTGCATGTAAGTGATTACATATTTAATCCTGCTGACTATTCGTTCATCAAGCTTCAATGCAGTTAGTAATAGTATGTAAAAGTGCCCTTTCGAGTTCTACCCTGACAAGCAGAATTAATCCAATCATTAAGGAGACTAAGGTAGCCCGCGAAATCCCAAATTTCTCTCTTAGTTTTTTGTAATTTGCAGGTCAGTGACAGATTATTATTATTAGGTAATCAAAGTATTAATTGAAACCGTAACATATAATTATGTATTTACATAATTAAAATCGTTAGAATCTACTAAAACTCTCTAGTTAGAATTGGCCTCAGATAATATCATGATTTCATTTCAATAAGGCAATTTGAACTTAGAGAGTTGTATTGATGATTTTCACACACACGACATACGAGAATAGTGAGAATCGGTCAAAAGGAAGAGCATACGTTTGATACGCAATAGATGACATCATGACGCACCACGACACCAAACTAAAAAAAGGATGAAAGAAGAAAGTACCTTCCAGAGTTGCCCAACTATCTATAGTTTCTCTATCGATAGATGACCTCGAAAACTAGTAACAATATCGATAGTGCTATCGATAGTATCGATACTATCGATATCACAAATTAACTAATACTATTGATTGGAAGCAATAGTATCGATACTATTACATGATAATACTATCAATAGTATCGATAGTATCGATTATTTTTGAGTAATACTATCGATACTATCGATAGTATCGCCGTTTATTAAACTATCGATAGTGTGAGCTATCGATACTATCAATACTATCGATAGTATTGCTCCGAAACATATGCTGGTCTTCGATAGTATCGATACTATTTTTGTGTATCAATACTATTGCCCTGTATCATACTACGATAGTATTGATAGTATCGATACTATCGATACTATTGATATGACGTCAACTATAATAATAATAATATAATAATAATAATAATCGTTTATTCTCTCTTCACAAAGCTGGCTTAAAGTAGATGTGTAACAAAAATGTATCTGCTGTGTTCCACCTTTGTGAGAGACTGGTGCCTGATATAGGTTTTTGGGAAAAACCTGTGTTACAGGTCACCAGGCCCCTTTCAGATTAGAATTAGCTTTTACAGAGTGCCGTGCGAGATTCGAAATTAAACAATATGCATACAACAAAAATAAAAAATAAGTAAGAGTAAACAATATGCTTAACACAAGTAAAAGAAGAAGTAATGACAATAAAAAAATACAAAATACCTACCTATAATTCTGCAGAAGTTATTGAGTCATGTTGTGAGACGATGTGTGAGTGTTTATCTTGTATGAAGTGTTAGACTAGTAGGAGATGTTTGTGAGTAATTCAGATGAGCAGTGTGTGTGTGAAGGTGACTTTTATGGAGAGAGTGCAGCGAGAGTTGTTTATCAGGGAGGAAAAAACAGCTAGGCTTGTGTGGGGTTGGTCAAAATTTAGTTTTATTTCAGAAAGGTCAAAAGATTCTCAGTTTTATGATAGTCTAGGGTTTTTAAGTATTTTTTTATTTCTTTAATGCAGCTTGATCGAGTTTTTGGATAAAGGTTTAGGAATTTATTCAATTTATTGTATAGATAATGCCCAAGGAAGCAATAGAATTTTTTAGGGTGTGTGGATTTGAATTGAGCCGTGGGACCTATCCTACCCTTGCGTCGGTTGTCTTTAGGTAGCTTAGCGTTAAACTGCATTTGAGAATGTTTTTTGAGTAATGTAAGTAGTATGAACGTTTGTCTGACAGTGAGTGTCCCATTCTTTGTATAAGTCAGTAGTCGGAAAACGAAAGGGCAGACCAGCTCCTACCTTGAGTATGGCACGCTGTGCCCTTTCAACTTCGATGAGGTGTGTTTTTGCGGCACCTCCCCATGATGTGATGCAATAATCAATAAGTGATTGGCATAATGCAAAGTAGACCATCTTAATAGTCTTTCGGTCGGCCGAGTGTCTTAGGGTTTTGAAAATGTAAATCACTTTTCGTAATCTTGTCACGAGGGTTTCTATGTGGTTTAAATGAGAGATATACTATCGATAGACTATCGATAGTTTAGCGATAGTCGACTATCGGTAGGCAACAATAGTACCTTCCCGTGGTCGCACTCGCATGCTCTAAGTATGTTAGTACAGCGGCATGCGACCACGGGAAGGTACTTTCTTGTTTCATCCTTTTCAGTAGTCGGGTTTTAGTTTTTAAACTTATTCTTATTTAAATGATTTTGTGGTTATATAATTTATATATATAATGCAGAGCCGCTTAATGTTTTTTTTGTTTAGGTTTTATTGTTTTACATGTACCTAGGTAATATACCAAACTTATACTTACATAAATATGTTTGGCTCAAATCTGAGGCGTGATTTTATAGAAATTATTCCTAATTATCGGGTGTATGCAAGCAAAGCCGTGAGCAACAGCTGACAATATATATATATATATTTGAAATATGCTAATTAAGCCCTTTCATTTGATAACCAACACGGTATGATTAAAAAAAAATATTTTAGGTCATGACTTTATGTCCGCTAGAGGACGCCATATTCAATTTAATGTGACGTCACAGCCTATAACCAGCGGACGATCAAGACGCTTCCAACGATACCTCTTATGTCAAATTATGACAAGTAGTTTAGAAGTTACGACGGAACAGATGAACATACATACATACATCATACATACCGGTCAAAATCATAACCCTCCTTTTTGCTTCGCCGTAGTCGGGTAAAAAAACTATGTTTGTTTGTAAAAGTTTACATAAAAATCAAATTACATAGGAGAGACTAAGTTCCCTCGACCCTCCGTGAACCTCTCGAATAGATAATTGCTCTAACTTTTAATATTTAGTCTTGAGTCGTTAGTCGTGTCGAGTTTTAGATCTGTCTTATGTCTACATAATGCATGGACATTGCTACGTTGCACACAGCACACATTGCATATAATGCTAACGACAACAAAATCACATCAGCAAAAAAAAAGTCGGTACGGAAAGCGCGCGCCGCGCAAGAAACGAAGAATTGCATCACAGCATTCCAAACAGGCTCGCAGAATACCGCCCACTAATTGCTTTTGGAGTATCGTATTACCCAGTAACTAGGTTGTGGAGGTCAGATAGGCAGTCGTTCCATGTAAAATGCTGGTATTCAGCTGCATCCGGTTAGACTCGAAGCCAATCCCAAAATAGTTGGGAAAAGGCTAGGCAGATTGATTGATTTGCTTTTGGAGCAGCATCAAAAGGAAACCTTTAAAATCGAGTGGGAGAATATTGTCTTCATATTTTAATTTACCTTGAAGCTTGAATTTTAGTCACTCTTTTTTTTCTTTTTTTTAGTCACTTTTTTTAACTTAGGAGAAGAAAACCTTACGTCTTATGAAAGTATTAAATTATATACCTACTCACGTAATAAAACTATCGTCACCACAATTATGAACCGAGCACTTAACACATAAAACCCCAAAAATAAAAATTTATTTTATTTAATTATAGCTTACTAGCTAAACCCGTAAACGTCGTTTTGCAAAAAAAAAAATAGATAGTAGCCGATTCTCAGACCTACTGAATATGCATATAAAATTTCATGCAAATCGGTCCAGCCGTTTCGGAGGAGTATGATAACTAACACTGTGACACGAGAATTTTATATATTAGATTATATGTCTGCACTTCGACATACACTTATTAAATACAGAGACCTTTATCTGTTTATTATCGTACACTAACGCCAGTACCAACTACCAAGAGACCAGGAATAAACACGGCATAAACAGACACAAATATCAGTGTGACCATCTTATAAATGTCGAATCTGCCACAGACTGGGCAAAAACTCTGTCGAAATCTGCCACACTTGGCGCCAAAAATTTGCCTTACAAAATACACAACGAATTCAATGAAATTTCTTAAGACGCTGACAAGACCGAAATAGGCTTGTCTCAAACAATTTTTTAGCCAAATCTGTACAGTTTGTAACGGCGAAAAAAATATATGTTAATCTTGAACATATTTCTGAGAACCTTGTTGTATTCAAAACACGTTTTTGAAAAGTTTTCTCGATACAAAAAAATAGTAAACTAACCTCTTAAAATGATCTTCTAACAAAAATATCTGTATTACTCATCAACGTACGTTGGTAAAATTTATAACAATAACGTATCATATTTAAATACAGAACTTGGTTGTTTTTTATTTTTGAATACTCAACTTATAAAAAAGTAATTAATTATTTTATGATATGTATAAAGTTAGGAGCGTCGCGTCATCGCGCTTCTCTTTCTTATGTATGCAGTTCGACAGTGATCGCATAGACGCGCTGCTAGACGGACGTATGTCGCTTTGCCCCGCAGCCCCGCTATGCGTTCGTTTAATATTTTGTTGTTTGACAACTTATTTTATTATGTTTTTATAACTACAATACATTGTAAAAATATTGGCACGTAAAGATATTTGTATAGGATATTTTATAAGTTGCACATAATTATAGTTCTAAGTTGTGTAAATATTTTCTGTGCAAAATGGGAAGCAAACAAAAATGCCGAGGCCAGCAAAAAAAGCGCTTTTAAGCTAATAAACAAAAATATCTCATGGAAGTAGTAAAATAAATAATTTTTTATAATGTAATATTGACAAAACAAGTACACGAACAAAAATGAAATTATAATTAAATAGGTACTTTAAAGGCTATTTTGTACAACCCATAGCGTAAATTCATCAACAACGATAACGGTTGGTTGGTCTAGTGGTATTAGCATAGGTTCTGGTGAACTAGTTTAGAGTTCGTATCCAAGTCAAGTCTTAGGAAATTTGAATAGGATCGATTTTTTTATTTTGTAATTTTAGGAAATTTTCATTGTTTTATTTTTATATTCAAAAAAATATATACCTATTTATTCAGTAAAAAGAGACGTCTGGTGAACAGTTCAGAAGCAGGTGAAGCTTCCGAAATTGTTTTTCACCAGTAAGTTTGTAATAAGTACAGATGCCAGCACATCAAGCTACCCGAAAGTGTCAAATTTTCCCAATCAACTTTGAACCTTATGCTTTAGTAATAAGGTTCTAAATCTATTAAATAAATTTGACATATTTTAGTAGCTTGATGTGCTGCCGTCTGTACATACTTATATATACTCCATTTACAATAAGATTAGACATTTAAACAAACCTTTTTTACAGCTTGTTCAACCGATTTTGACTTCTATTCCGTAGGCATAAGGATGGCAATAAAAGCAAAAAATGCTTACAATAACAACTGTTTACTGCTTTTTATGCCATCCTTATGCCTACGGAATAGAAGTCAAAATCGATTGAACAGACGGTAAAAAAGATTTGTTTAAATGTCTAATCATAGTGTAAATGGAGTATAGATAACAATTTTATTACTTAGATCATAGAAAGAAAGTCACAAATAAGTCCAGTGAGAAACATCGAATTTACATAGACCTATGATTCATCTTAGAACTGGACTTATAAGAAAATAAACGTAGGTTTGTCCATTGTTTCTTGCCCACTCTATACAAGGTGTCCCTGGAAGTAAGGATTTTTTTGGAAGTTTAGGATTTTTTGTTTTTCTAAACTACCTCCTAAAGAGGGATAGGGGGGTGTCGAAATGTGTATGGAAGAATTTTAACGCGCAGTCCGATTAACTCCAAACTTAGTACTTATATTTAAAACCAAAAATAAAAAATGACGTGTATCAGGGTTTTTCGGAAATCTACCCCTAATGGCGGGAAAAGGGGTAGTTAATTTTACAGGGGAGGATTTTAATGCATGGCTTGATTAACTCGAAAATTGGTATAAATAATCTTTGAGTCAAGTTATGAACACATCTTAAACGATTTTTCGAAATCCAAGGTTTTTTTTTTAATTTCTCCTCTGTGGGGATGAAAAGTAGGAAAACACTTCGTATGAAAAATTTTATTCATTTGGTTAATAAACTTGAAACTTGGAAGGAATACTTGCCTGGGTCAGTAATAAAGTTTATCATTAAAATTTTTCAAAACTATCCCTCAAATTATATAGGTTTAGGGGTTGTGAAAGTTTGTGTGGAAAATTTTAACGCCCGCACTCTAATTGCGTAACACACTATCAATCAGAATCTGAATCATTTTGAAGCAAATTGCTAATCCATTGCTTCATAACTTCGAAAAATTTGTTCGCTCAACACGTAAATAACGCAATGAATGTTGTTGAACTGTCAAAATGGAGAGAGAGAGAGGAGTATTTTATTGCGTAGCTTGATTAACTGGAAAATTGGTATATATAATATATAAGTCAAGTTGTAGAAACATCCCAAACGTTTTCTCAAAATTTCGCCCCTATGGGGATAAAGACTGTGAAGGTGAAAAGGCGGGGATACAGTGAATATGAAAAATCTTATTCCTTTGGTTATGAAACTTGAAACTTTTTCACATTTTCCTCAGTAAATAATAAAGATTGTCACTTTTAGTTTTAAAAAACCCCTCACAGAGAATTTAGAGGGGGGATAAACGTAAGGAAAATAAAAACTCAAACTATATTAGCAAAAATTTTCATTATTATCACAAATATATGATATACTTTGTTTGCTTTTTATATTTATTATTTGTATACATTAATATTAATACTATAAAAATTATCGACTCCATATCCTAAATGCTGGTGGCTTCCTGAGCTAGATCAATATATTTTTAACCAACTTTAAATTAAGGAGGTTTTCCCCCGTATGATATGTTAGTCAAAATGTATGTTTGCGTATTTCTACAAAATGTTACGTCTTTGGGCTGACCTTATAGAGGTATTTAGGTATTCATTTTATTTACATAGGTTTTTCGATGATATGATAGGATTTAATATTTACAAGTCTGTATTACTGAGGTACCTGGAACATGTGGGTTGATCGATTGGTGTCTGAAGGACTATTTCTTGTACCTTAATGTTGTCTCTTATAGGCAGGTTCCGTGTGAATCTCGGGTCTACTATTTCAGGGAGTAGGTGAGTTAGGTAAAATGATTGTAATTTTTGTTTCATTTTCTGTTCCCAAAATAGGTCATCTTTTTCTATTACTTCTATCTTTAATTTAACTTCTTCTCCTGACCATACTGCAAACAAACATTTCTTACGTCTTGTAATATGGAGCTGGCCCTGAATTTGATAATACCAGTTGTGATTGGTGTTTATTTTTAGGCACCCTTCTTTACATTTTACCCAAAAGTTGACTTTTTTTTTGCTGATAGCCTCATCCAGGCCCAGCTTGTATGCAGTGATTGGGCATTTAATTTCAATTATGGTATCTTCGCCACAGATACCATCAGGTGTCGCTCCAAGATAAGGCAACTCTGCGTCTATAAACAACCCACAAGGCGCAATTTTAATACCCTCTTGTTTCGACAGTTGCAGTATGGCTATTTTTTCGTTTTGCTGGCCATGTTTGATTGAGGAAATATGATCCATATTTTTTTTATATAAAATGTCTTTTATCAAATTGGCGCATCCAGTATTTAGTCTTTTCTTTATCACACGGCCAAAATTGGAGGCTGTCAGCAGTGATCTCCGAAGTTCCAACCACTCACTACTATCTTTTTGAAGAATCGTTTTTTTTTCTATCAAACTTCGTTCTTCGTCAGTTTTTTTTTGTGAAAGTATAAAATTGTCCTTCATTTTTTGAAGAATGTCTTCTGCCATATCTGGTTTATTACACTGATCTCCATAATTTTCATCTGTTTTTGTGAATATAATACGTCTTTTTTTCTTCATGTACTTGCTATTTAAGTATCTCTTTTTCATTCTTCTTTCTTCTAACATCTTTAGTTTCCCTTGTGGACTTTTTGCTAAGATGTGTTTATACAATCGAGATATTGATTTATTTGTGTTGAATGACACAGTTGCTGCAGTACATCTCGTAGCATATGATCTCTTCATGCAAAAATTTATTCTTTTACCTCCAACATATTTTGCTATTATGCTGTGGTAGCGCTCGACAATATTACTGTCCACGTCATGGATGAGACTTCGAGCATGGCCTGCTATATTTTGAATTAGTAAACAAATTCTTTGCCATAGTGAACTCGAGAAGAAGTCGTTTAAAGTGTTTTCTTGTTCGCCCTGTTTCTGGCAGAAGTATGGTTTACACCTAGTATGGTTTCCAAAAGCATGGTAATGAGCCAGCATAATATCGTCGAATAGACGTTGAATTTCTGGACATTCGTCGGCTTTGTTTTTAGCGATAGATTTTTTTATCACAGACCTTAGAGTCATTATTGTTTTTTTGCTTACAAGTTTTCGATGGCTGATTGGGTATCTGGTATCTGTTTGTAATTGTTGCAGTTTACTGCAAAAGTTTCTCAGTAAATGATTACGACATTCTATTTTTTCCACTGTGATACCTTCATTTTGATAAGGCCGTGATTGTAGAATTTTACTATAGGTGCTGGAGTCACCATCAGATATTAAACGTCCATAAATTAAATTGTGAATTTTCACAGACTGTTTGAATCCCTCAACAATTATATCACTCTCCATGCCAGTCGAAGGACCAGTGTAGTTTTTAAAACATTTGTGTTCTTTTATGGGCACTTTCTGTTTTTCTGCCCGATCACAGGTATAACAGTATTTGTTGCGGACTCCATAGTACAAAACTTCCCCAGTTCTCCTTCCAATAATAGTACCAGCACCTGATAAGGCGGAATAATTGGTTCTATATGACCTCTTGGAGTAGCATCCATCTACAATAACGTCGATAATTGGGATAGCATTTTTACTAACTTTGCCCTCCGCTATAGCAAAATTTCTTTCCTGTTTAGCAGCTTTTTCCATTGTTTCTTGTGCTACCTGTTCCCACTTGTTAGATATATCATCGTGTACGCTTTGGTATTTTTTATTTGACATAATAGGTAAATTTAGCGCTGAAGAAAGTTCTTCCAAGTTTGAATGTCCACCGCCAATTGATAACATACCTGCTACAGCACAATAATTGACTGGTAAATAATTTTCGTCACTAGAGTCACTTTCAATGATAAATTTTAAATTGCACATCCTACATAAAAGAGTGAACTTCGACGACAATCCATTTATGTTTTCTCCCACCAAATCAATGTGACTCAAATTACAACCTAAAGGCCCGTGCCCAGAAATTTTCTGAAGATTTTTAAAAAAATGCGTTAGGCTTATAATTCGTCGTCCGATGTGGATTTCTTGTTCTGGAGGGCGACCCGTAGTAATCTAAAAAAAATATTCAAATACTTAACAGTTAATCTCTGCGTAAGTAACTAAATAAAAACTGCTGGATTTTATCCTCGTCAACCAATACCTGGCCAAGTACATGATAATTTAATATTACCTCAAGTTCAGGAAGGTCATCGGTGGATTGGACTGTCTCAGATAGATTTGATTCTTGATCAATCATATTTTTTACCACCTCGTGTGATTCCTTTGCTGATTCTTCAAACCTGTGATGAAAAATAGTATGAATCACAATAACATTAAAAGTATAAGAACGATCAGCAGAAAGTTTCATATCACTAGGGAAAATTGTACACATCTCATTCTGGGTACTTACCTAATAACATTTTCAGGGGTAACTATATTATCACTTTCTGATGTAACTACAACTGGCAGATTTTCTAATCTGCACTAAAATAAAACATTTAAACTTGCAAGAACTTCCTTCAGCATCAAATTTACCTAATAAGTCTTATAAAAATACTAAAGCTCACACGTTGATTTATATAGAGTGGGCAAGAAACAATGGATAAAGCAACGAGTAATTTCCTCTAAGTCCAGTTCTAAGATATTCATAGCTCTATGTAAATTCCATGTTTATCACTGGACTTATTTGTGACTTTCTTTCAATGATCTAAGTAGATAATAAAATTGTTATATACAGGTTGAAATTAAAAACATGCGACAAATCGAAATGGAAGATTGTACTCATAATTATGAACAACTTTTACAATGGGACCAAACCTGAAATCGCCAAAAAAAATATCATCTGTTCCCTACATTTATGTTTGCATAACTCGTCATAAATGTAAGGAACACCTGATTTTTTTATTCGCGACTGCAGTTTTCGTCCCTTTAGTAAAGTTGTTCATAATGTTGAGTCGTTTAGTCACATGTTTTCAATTTCAACCTGTATAAGTATGTACAGACGCCAGCACATCAAGCTACTATAATCTGTAAAATTTATTTAATAGATTTAGAACCTTATCACTAAAGCATAAGGTTCAAAATTGATTAGAAAAATTTTACGCTTTCAGGTAGCTTGATGTGCTGGCGTCTGTACTTATTACAAACTTACTGGTGAAAAACAATTTCCGAAGCTTCACCTGCTTCTAAACCGTTCGCCAAATGTCTCTTTTTACTGTAAAGAAAATTAATAATTAAAATATTTATATGTATATATATATTTTTTTTTATATGAAAATAAATATTAAAAAAATGAAAATTTCCTCAAAATTACAAATAAATAAAAAAAAGAAACCATTTCAAATTTGCTAAAAATTCTCCTGGTTACGAACTCGAAACTCGCTCTCCAGAACCTAAGCTAATACCACTAGACCAACCTAGCGTTAGAATTATGATCGAATTTACGCTATGAGTTATACAAAAATTTAATTTTTGTTCTCGTACCTATTTTGTCAATATTACATTATAAAAATTACTTACTTTACTACTTCCATGAGATGTTTTTGTTTATTATTATAGAAGCGCTTTTTTGCTGGCCTCCGGCATTTTTGTTTGTTTCCCATTTTACACAGTAAATATTTACACAACTTAGAACTATTTATGTACCTGTACAACTTATAAAATAACCTATACAACTTATAAAATAACCTATACAAATGTCTACGTGCTAATGCTAATATTTTTACAATTTATTGTAGCTAAAAGAACAAAATAAAATAAGTTCTCAAAAAACAAAATATTAAATGAACGGATAGCGGGGCAAAGCGACATACGTCCGTCTAGCTGCGCGTCTATGCGATCACTGTCGGATTAAATAAGTTGAGTAGTCAAAAATAAAAAACAACCAAGTTCTGTATTTAAATATGATACGTTATTGTTATAAATTTTACCAATGTACGTTGATAAGTAATAGAGATATTTTTGTTAAAAGATCATTTTAAGAGGTTAGTTTACCATTTTATTGTATCGAGAAAACTTTTCAAAAACGTGTTTTGAATACAACAGGGTTCTCAGAAATATGTTCAAGATTAACATATATTTTTTTCGCCGTCACAAACTGTATAGATTTGGCTAAAAAATTGTTTGAGACAAGCCTATTTGGTTCTTGTCAGCGACTAATTCAGTGTAAATAGTTAAAAAAAATCAGTGTAAATACTTAAAATAATTTTAAAAAAGGGGTAAAAATATTCATTTGTTTTTTTAATCGCCTTGTCTAATTTGATTTTAGCACTTCATACAGAACAATAAATATATAAGAGCGCCCTCTATTGGTTCATTGGTAATTATTATTGACCGCGTCACTTTGTTTCATCCTTGGTAGTTCGCTGTATCACATCCTTTTAAGAATGGCGCTAGGATATCGGAGAAATAGTGGGCGTGGCTAAAAATACCTAAACATCGGAGCTCAATATTGGTTCTCAGCGTCTTAAACCCCCTCCTTTGTTACCGAAGAATTAAGAACCTATTCCTTATTTTTGTTTTGTTTAAATTCACCTAAGAAATCTCCGAATAATTTGGCCATGAAAAAGAAGTTGCCAGTTTGATAAAATCATTTGTAATCTAATTTTTTAAAAAGCTTGTTGTAATTACATTGAAAAAGATGAATTCATTGAAAATTCTAATTAATTAGTGTGGATTTTCTTGAAATCTGCGAAATCTGCCAAAATGGCAGAAATCTGCCACAAATGGTCACACTGACAAATATTTTGGCTTTATGAGTGAGGAGTTCCCCGAAATTGCACGTACGACTTACACTATGTAATATGAACAGAAGGACCACTTCAATCAATCTAAAAACCAATGGTAGGGAGGGGAGTTCAGGGGAGGCACTTTACAATATTTTTTCGAAAAATGCGGAGGCTTTAAGATATATTTGTTAAAGGATGCTCTATCCTTATATTCAACAAAGTTTTTGATACCGTTTGGCTCAATTAGTTGAAAGCTCCATACTATTATAATAAATTCGAAAGTATGTAACTGTCTGTATGTTACCTTTTCACACCTAAACCAATGAACGGATTTTAAATAAAATTTGGCAAGGATATATGGCGTCCTGGGAAAGAACATAGGCTACTTTTGTCCCAGAAGTATGTTCCCGTAATATCATTTTCAACATCCACGCGAGCGAAACCGCGGGCAGGCCGCGGGCGGGAATATAAAAGTATCATAGATAGTTTTTTGGATGTGAACCTTCTGAATCTAGTTTGTTGAGCATTTGATGTACCTAATGGAACTGGAAATAAAAACCTTATCATAAGACCCTCATTAATAAATGATGTACACATTTAAGAGTACTTTAATTTTTTTTTCAAATGGCTGTTGCTTTTTATTTACTTCCTACTAACTAACTTGGCATGTCATTAGATTATGGGCCGATTTTTTTTGTTTGTAATCTTTTATTTGTGGAATAAAATTAACATCTGACAGTTCTAGTATGGTAAAACTGCCATATTCAAAATTTATTCTCAGTTTTTGACTTATTCTAGGTATAAAGTTTGGTGGAATGCGCCCTGAGCAAGATTAAGTTAGTGAAAGTGTGTCTATAAATTATGGAAATAAATAAGAGTAAGAAAACTTCCACAAAACTTACCGGTACGAATATTGACTGCTCTTGCAAAGTATTTTGGCTCCAAATATCCCTTTTCGTTACCACTGGTTAGGATAACACCATTTTCCGACTCATAGAATTTGACAGCATCAGCTAAGGCACCTGCAAGGTTTATGTATATATGGACTTCAGTGTCTTGGCGAAGACCACTGATCACGGATGCATCCTCCAATGTTCCTTTTGCAAAATGTATGTGTTTGCGCTTCATACGACTAATGCCTTCATATTTTATTTGTGGCCAACATTTTAAATATGTACCATGGATAACTGTATTGTATTTGGGCTGAAAAAAAGGACTTAGATAAATGCTATGGTGTGTTTTCTTATCCAAAATATATAACAAAACAAAAATGCATTAAAACCTCAGTAATGGGAGTGAGGTCAGCATCCGAAACTTCAGTGATTGTGTGTCCTTGGTTAGCTTTAATCTCCAGACAGTTGCTGGAATGGTTTTGCCTTAGTTTGAACCTCTGCTTATCATTGCTATTTACAACTCGTTCAATGTCCGATGTGCTGTATTTGCCTTTGAAAGTTTTGTGCTGCAATATTTTGTTTACATCTAAATATCCTTCTGGGCTGAAAAAATGAAAACTCATTTTTATTCAGAATTCAAGTTGCTAGTAATAAAATTTTCTAGGTAAGTTTCTTATTTCAGTTCAATCTTATAGATTTTCTCATAGACAGTTGTGTGCACTTATCAGGAATAGCTCATTTAAGTACTTACACATTAATTGTTTTGCAATCAAAATATTGAGATTAGATTATCTAAATGTCAATAGAAATGTCAATAGATGACCAGATAATATAATTAAATTATGAGCTCAACTGTCACTAATCAGATACAATTACATTTTCTATTGTTACCGAACTTAATAACCTAGCTTATCAGACGAGGGGTTAAAATGTAAAAAGTCCTTTGCCTAGCAGTGGGATGATGCAGGCGAACAGTAACAGAAACCAAATGCTAAAAGTGTTATTAAATTGCATGTACATGATGACAACTTACATAATATTTCTTGTTTACTAAACACTTATAACAGTTCAGTATTTGAAAATGTAATTATTAAGTATAAAAACGAGCTAATAATAAAAACCACACTTAAATTAGTTTCCTAATATTGGTGAAATAAAACAATTACTTTTTTATAAAGTCTCTTTGCTTACTGGATAATAACAATCTCAATGTCAAACGTGACCTCCTTGAGTGCCTACGTCGGAGTGGCTTTACTTGCCTACCCTACACAAGTAAATCTACTCCAACATTCAATGGGTATCTAAATAAATAATTGCAAACACCGCATAATAATTGACGCGATCAAATTCAAATCGCGTCCCGTGTCGATGCGTCTCAACGGCACAACACGGCTATACAAATTATTGACATTTACTATAATTATGTACAGCTGTGTGGACTCAGGAGACAGGTGACTAGCGAACATAATTACCTTAGCCTGAAACCTTCGCGGGCTGCTCCGTGTCGTAGCAACCAAGATAACGATTTACTCAACTGAATGTCTTTGCTAAGTTTGCTATTCCTGCAAAAAATATGAACTGAATATAATAATAATACTGGTCTCCTCAGCACAGCGCGTCATTGAAGAGACAACGTACATTTAATTTGTCAACGAAATTTAAGTTTAAGAGCCGTGCGATACAACTGGAATATTATTGTGTTTATCCCTAATTATGAAACTATGTTTTATTTTGCCAATCAAGTCATAAACGACTTGAAAATTTGCGAGATTAAGTTTAAAACAGAAAACTAGAAAACAAAGGATGCGGTTGTTGCTACACAAAAAACGTATGCGTTATTTTCCCGTCGATTTGACATATGTCACAGTGTCATCAAACAATATAAATCCAATGTTGCCAAAGCAAATCCTACACTGATCAAAACATTAACTTCGTTTTATTTTATCATGATTCAATGTGTCCAATAGTGGTTTGGTTCATTGTGAACTTGATCTTGGATCAGTGTGTACCCAGTGTATAGTATAGTGTACACAGTGAACCATTTCCCATTTTTTTAAAAACACTATAATGTCAAATCTATCAGTTTTTAAGCTCAAATGTAAGAAACATAAAGTCTGTTATACACTGAAAAAAATAAACGTTTTTGAATATGACGGCATGAGAGCAGTTTAACTTTATCATGGTTCACTGTTGGCACACCCCGGACACTCCATACAACGCGCGCAAAATAATTACCTACTACTACTACATAGCGCCGCCCTAGTGCTTGAATGGCCAAACGACCAACTTTACCAAAATAGACTTTTTTATATCAAACTATAGCAACCCTTATTACACGCTTTATAATGTATGTATTTTTTAATTTTGTTGGATGTAATTTGCACTATTAGCAAAAATAAAATATACAAACTCCCATATAAAAACTGTTTTAAGTGCTTGAATAGTCAAACTCCAAATTATGCTCAAATGAACGCATCCAAATAACAGTCTCCGTTCTTGTTTGTCCAACCTCCGTCGACCGACCAATCACGGTCAAGCATTCCGAGGCCATGCAACGCCATATTGTTTTGGCTATTGTTAGGTTTTAAGTCTTTAATAATATTTAATTGTTAGTTTTTATTGGCAACATTAAATAATTTCGGGTATTTATAATAATTTGAAATAGTTCGGTAAAATGTTTCTCTGTACTGGCAACACCGAAGATTTAAAAAGAAAAAATGGAGAATAACGGCTCGAGCCGCGGGAACGGTATTTTGAGGGGCTTTTTTGATTCCGGCGTTCAGGAGAGGAGGTCGTTCCAAGTGACTGAGTCAGTGAAGAGTTTAAGTTGGTGATAATTATTGTTGGAGGGCTTCTAGAAAATAAGGTAACTTATTAGTTTATATTGTAAATCTTCAGATGGAGTTAAAAGTAATAAGGAATGGAGAACATAATATGTGATAATATAATTTGTGGATTATTGAATGTAGTGTTCATTGTTGAAATATAAACCTTTGATAAAATATGATAGTGTTTATCTATTCTTATTTATTCTCATCCCTGAAGTGTTGCAAATGGTTAGCTTCTGCTCTAGATATAATCAATAATGACCTATTAGTTTTGAGAATGGAAGTAGTTTACAACATTTCAGAAGTGGGATTATGGCTCACATATTCATTTCTATTAACGACGGATGCCCATATAAAGTAACAATGATTATGATTGAGTTGTAGTTTTATTACATCACATATTGTGTTCCTTCCGTGTATGCTGTAATTTAAGCTTATGTGAATCATTTATTTTTATCCTCTGAAATATAGAGTGATATAGACACCTTTAATCGGGTCAAAGTCATGTGGAGGTCGACTTTTACTTTTCCTCGGTTGATCTCGTGGATTTGCCTCGATTAAATAGGCCGTGGTCATGAGGGGGTTGACCTTACTTTCCTTGACACGTTATTGTAGATATGTGTAGTGGTACGATGAAGATAATTTTATTTCAGTGCTACAAAATAAGACTTTGAGGTTATTAGGATTTTAACTTTTCAGGGATTATTTGGAAAGGAGTCAAGCCTTTTTGTTACAAGTTTCAGATAATGCCTCGCGACAGTGAAACGTCCTCACGGCGTCGGCTGACTACCCCGGCTCGAGGTGATACTCAATCAAGGATTCAACCGGGGTCTAGTCGTAGTCAAAGCAGACGCCGCCGACGGCATAGAAGTCGAAGCCTCATACGCAACACCCACTGCGAGCGAGAACCAAATCGGAGTAGTCACAACCGTGGACCAAGCAGCAACCGCAGTGGACGTTCGCAGAGCCGCAGCCGCAGTCAACGGAGCAGAGACCGAGTTCTACGCGAGCGAGAGCAGGAGCTTGAAAAACAACGAGAGCGACTGCGTGCCCTTGAAGAAGGAGTCATCAGGGAGCGCAGTCGTCTTCGTTGTAGAGACGACCGAGATCCGCAGAGCAGAATCACCGCACGGAATACAAGGTCACGTAGCCCTACTTTTAACTGTAAAGATGTAATTAAGCTTATTAACTCTTTGAAACCACAACCAGTGACAGCAGGCTCCTCATTACCTTCCACTAATAACAGCATTAATTCGAAAAATATTTTACCGGATTTCGATCCGTCTGTCAAAACTCAGAGGACTGATATTTGGATAAGGAAGGTAAATGAGTGTGCCACTGTCTACGGATGGGATGAACGGACAACCGTTCACTTTGCCATGCAGAAACTCCAAGGATTGGCCAAAGTTTGGTATGAAAGTCAAAATTCTATTTTATTTAATTGGTCGGAATGGCAGGAAAAACTCTTAAGGGCTTTTCCCTGCGAACAGAACTATGGTCAGTCCTTGGAGGACATGTTACGTAGAAAGACTAGATACAACGAACCATTAGAAGTTTATTATTACGAGAAGCTGGCTCTACTGAACCAATGCGACATTGCAGGCAAGCATGCTGTTGATTGTTTGATACATGGTATAAGCGATAGAAACCTGAGGTCTAGTGCTAATGCGTTACGCTGCACTCAGCCTGACCAATTACTACAATTCCTAATGAGTAATCAAGATACGTCTCAAACAGTCGGTCAATCGTATAGGAATAGGGTGAAGTCTGAACAGAACGGTAATAATAGCACAGATAATTCATCAAGAAAATTGCTAAACCGCACGAATACGGGTACAATATTTTGTTTCAATTGTAAGGAGAAGGGTCATCCCTATTTAAAATGTCCTAAGCCTTTAATTCAGTGTACAAGGTGTAATCGTTATGGTCATAAATCTGATAGCTGTAAATTTAGGAATGATGTCCAAACAGACCAGACGCACAAGGCTGACTCTATTTCAAAAACAATGACAATATTAACCTCCCGCTCCAATTCAAAGTACATGAAGGAGTGTACAATCAATAGAGTTCCCATGAACTGTTTCGTTGATTTCGGAAGCGACGTTTCTCTAATCACGCTATCCACGATTCAAAAATTAAAATTAGATCCGGAGAAAATATCATTACCGATAAAAGGTTTTGGCAATGAGGTCGTGTATTCAGTAGGTAGAGTTGAGATAGATTTATGTATTGACGGTGTGGCAGCAAAAGTTATGTGTCAGGTTATTCAGGATGAATTATTAGACGTACCATTTTTAGTGGGTCAGTCTTTTACCGAACAGGAACACGTATTAGTTTATAAAAATGCGAGCAAATTAAATTTTTATAATAATAATAATTTAAGCTCCTGCTTAAATGAAAGTTGTAATTTAGATGAGACTAAAGCTCTTGTTACAATACAGGCTGACGTAGAAGCTTTTGGTCCAATTTCTGTCAAAGCTAGAGTAAATTCATGTTATACCGGAAATATCTTGTTGAATAGTAAAGTTGTCGGGCGGCCCAATCAACATTTTTTGGTAATTGGAGGAGTTTATTACGTAAAAGACGGCTTAATATACCCCAACATTACGCCTGTAATGGACGTTGTTCTTTTGCGCGAAGGTATGGTAGTAGCACGCGGCACTAGGGTGCAGGTAATTAATAGGATTGTAGCAACCTCTCCAGGAGCATTGATATCGGACCAAGACAAAATTGATGAGAACAATGTTAATATAGGTGAAGGAATTAATAGGTGTCAAAGACAAAATTTAGTAAATTTATTGCAAAAATATAACCATTGCTTCGCTGCATCGCTGAAAGGGTTAGGTTGTACTAATGTTGCTGAGATGGACATAGAATTAAATAGTCGCAAACCCGTCGTCTATCGCCCCTACCGACTGTCTCATAAAGAACGCGAACAGGTTAGGGAAATGGTAGGAGAAATGTTGGAGGCAGGCATTGTCCAAGACTCTGTGTCAGAATACGCTAGCCCAATAATATTAGTTCGTAAAAAGGATGGCGGGGTAAGGATGTGTGTAGACTATCGCATGCTTAACTCTATAACAGTTAAGGAGCGATACCCTATGCCTATCATCGAAGATGAAATTGCGCGGTTGTCAGGGCAGGCATACTTCATCACATTAGATCTAACATCGGGTTATTATCAAGTACCGATCTCTGAGCGTTCTAAGCCACTTACTTCGTTTGTCACCCCAGACGGACAGTACGAGTTCAATCGCATGCCGTTTGGGTTGGCAAATGCACCCGCTGTATTTCAGCGGATGATAAATAAGGTTTTAGGTTCATCTCGGTTTACTGAGGCCACGGCATACATCGATGATGTTTTAATTTATGGGAATAGTGTGAATCAGTGCTTAGAGAGACTTGAGAAAATTTTAAAGTTGATAGAGCAGGCTAACCTAACACTCAATTTATCCAAATGTCAATTTTTGCTAGATAAAATTAATTACTTAGGGTATGAGATAAGCGCGTCCGGAGTGCGTCCTGGTGATAAGAAAACTCAATGCGTTCTGGATTTCCCTCGTCCTGTCAGTCAACATTCGGTTCGACAATTTTTAGGCCTCGTCGGTTACTTTAGGAAATTTATAAAGGGTTTTGCAACTTTATCGCATCCCTTAAACAAACTTTTAAAAAAGGATGTACCCTGGGACTGGGGAAAAGAGCAGGAACAAGCATTCATTGATCTAAAGGATAAATTAGTTGGTAGACCGATACTAGCAATATATAATCCAGTAGCTCAGACAGAATTGCACACCGATGCCAGCAAACTGGGCATCGGTGGAATACTACTTCAAAGGCTTCATGATGGGGATACTTTCCGCCCAGTAGCATTTTATAGTCGTCAGACATCACCTGAAGAGAAAAATTTTCACGCTTACGAATTAGAGACATTAGCAGTAGTGTGTTCGTTAAAAAAATTCAGAGTATATTTATTGGGCCAAGATTTCAAAATTGTGACTGACTGTAGTGCCTTGCGTTCAACGTTCATCAAACGAGACCTTATACCACGAATAGCGAGATGGTGGTTACTCTTACAAGAGTTTAATTGTACGGTGGAATATCGCGCGGGGTCAAAAATGGCACACGTTGATGCACTATCTCGAAACCCGGTTAACGTTGGAGATTCCTTAGAATCAGAACAATTACCATCAGTGATGTCCATAAGTAGTGAGGATTGGTTAGCCACTCTACAGCTAGGCGACTCAGAACTGCGTAGGATCCATGAAACGTTATCTAGTAATCTCGATGCTGACGGATTAAAATATATAAGAGACAACTATTGCCTTAAAGATAACAAATTATATCGTTTTCTGGATGGAGATAAAAATCAGTTACGTTGGGTAGTTCCTAAAGGGGCAAGATGGCAGATATTACGTAAAAATCATGACGAGATAGGACATTTTGGAGTCGAAAAGACCCTTGAGCGGATAAAAAGTACTTATTGGTTCCCCAAAATGTCCCGTTTCGTCAAGAAATATGTTCAGGCATGTATAGAGTGTGCATATTCTAAAAATAATAGTAGGAGTGCGGGCCACCTACACCCGATTACAAAGGTGGAAGTGCCTATTCACACTCTCCATATTGACCACTTGGGCCCGTTTGTAAGGTCTAAGCGGGGAAATTGCTATTTATTAGTTGTTGTGGACGCTTTCACAAAGTTTGTCTGGATCAAGCCGGTCCGAAATACAAAATCGCTAGTTTCGATACGAGCCCTGGAAGAAATATTTTACACCTTTCGGAATCCGGATCGCATTGTGAGTGATCGCGGGACATCATTTACGTCACACGCGTTTAAAAGGTTTTGCATAGACAAGGGCATTAAGCATATCCTTAATGCAGTAGCTAGCCCAAGGTCTAACGGTCAGGTTGAGCGGTACAACCGCACCATTCTTAACTCGTTGACCGCTCAAAATCTGAACGACAGTGAGAAGGAGTGGGACAACAAAGTAGGAACTATTCAATGGGGTATTAATAATACACGCCAAAAGACAACCGGTAAAACCCCTTCAGAAGTAATGTTTGGGTTTTGCATGAAGTCTGAAATAGACCCTAGGCTTAATGAAGTAGTCACGGAAACTAGAGAGGATACTGATATAACTCTCGTTAGAGAATCGGCTAAAGATAACATTGACCATGAGCAAAGTATACAAAAATGTAACAACAAAAATAAACGTCCTCATCATGTTTATATGGAAGGGGACTTAATAAAAATTACAAAAACAAACTTCAAAAATGATGGCAAAAGTAAAAAGCTTTTGCCATCATATATAGGTCCATACAGGGTTGTAGAGGTGTTAGATAATGATCGTTATACAGTCGCGGCTATACCGGGCTTAACCAGTAGTAAAAATAAACGTAAAACAACAATCGCTGCAGATCGCATGTCGCCTTGGGTTCATGTAGCTTCTTTAGAAATAGATGATGATAGTGATGATGATGACGACGAGGAATCCATTAATGATGAAATTGTGAATAATGAAATACAAGCTGATCAGAATTCGTAATTATGAATGTTATTATTATATTGTCATAAATTATACAATGAAAGATTAATACTGGACATTAATTTATTAAATGTTAATTAATCAAAGATTTATGTTAATTGTTAAGCAAATTGCTTTAGAACATTTTATTAAATTTTTCCATGATTTTTGTGAGATATCCCTGAAATGAATTGCGGATGTAATTGATTCTATTTAATTGGTTGTAAGAATTGAGGGTTTGCACCAATTGGATAGGCATACAATAAATATGATTAAGCTTTGTAAGAATTGAGGGTTTACAATAGCTTATTTATATACCTAAAATGAAAATGAAATTGTGGATATAATTTGATTCTATTTAATTGGTTGTAAGAATTGAGGGTTTGCACCAATTGGATAGGCATACAATAAATATGATTAAGCTTTGTAAGAATTGAGGGTTTACAATAGCTTATTTATATACCTAAAATGAAAATGAAATTGTGGATATAATTTGATTCTATTTAATTGGTTGTAAGAATTGAGGGTTTACACCAATTGGATAGGCAAACAATAAATATGATTAAGCTTTGTAAGAATGGAGGGTTTACAATAGCTTGCTTATATAACTATGAAATGGAAATGTGATGATTGATTTGAATCTATGCTATTAGTTGTGAGAATTGAGGGTTCGCAAGGGCATAATAATATTAATACATATAACTGTTATGGAATTATGATTTTACTGTGAGAATGGAAATGATGAAACAGTTATAAAATGAGTTGAAAACTTAATGATGTATAACTTCAACTGTTCAGTTTAGTTTTGTAATTACTCGATTTAAAGTGACTGATATTGTGAACCAATCTCATGAAAGTCGAATCAAGAAGGCCAAGTGTTAGGTTTCTGTTTTACTTATGTGCATGGGGACATGCACAAGGTCAGGATGGTCGAGTGTTAGGTTTTAAGTCTTTAATAATATTTAATTGTTAGTTTTTATTGGCAACATTAAATAATTTCGGGTATTTATAATAATTTGAAATAGTTCGGTAAAATGTTTCTCTGTACTGGCAACACCGAAGATTTAAAAAGAAAAAATGGAGAATAACGGCTCGAGCCGCGGGAACGGTATTTTGAGGGGCTTTTTTGATTCCGGCGTTCAGGAGAGGAGGTCGTTCCAAGTGACTGAGTCAGTGAAGAGTTTAAGTTGGTGATAATTATTGTTGGAGGGCTTCTAGAAAATAAGGTAACTTATTAGTTTATATTGTAAATCTTCAGATGGAGTTAAAAGTAATAAGGAATGGAGAACATAATATGTGATAATATAATTTGTGGATTATTGAATGTAGTGTTCATTGTTGAAATATAAACCTTTGATAAAATATGATAGTGTTTATCTATTCTTATTTATTCTCATCCCTGAAGTGTTGCAAATGGTTAGCTTCTGCTCTAGATATAATCAATAATGACCTATTAGTTTTGAGAATGGAAGTAGTTTACAACACTATTATTTGTTTCGTGTTCGAGATAGCGTGGTTTCTAAGACAAAATTCAGAATTATATTGTTTTTATGCAGTTATTGTAGTTTAAAATGTCAGTAACAACGAAGAAAAAGGATTGTAAATTGAGGGATTCGGATTTGGAAAGGTACGTTGGAATTTTATTGACTTTCTTTTGTTTTAGTGTTTGAAGTTACTTGTGTGTTATATACAGTATGATTGTTACCTTTTCGCATGTAAGACGTGATCAGGTTGTAGAAGTTGTGATAAACGTTTTCCATGCGGGCAAAGTCACGGTAAAAGTTTGCTTACAAAAATAATAACTATTAACTACCTATTTTTATTTAACCGACTTAAAAAAGAAGGAGTTATCATTGCGGTCCGTATGTGTTGCGTGTAATATTATTTCAATTGCATAATATTCGTATATGTTAGTATAAATGGGTTACTAAACATCTGTTTTAATTTCCATTAATGTATGTATGTCTGTCCACGAATTTCTCGACAACTAGAAATCATAATTTTTGTTGGATTTTTTTTTTTATTACGGTACAGTTCCAGTTTTCATCAAAATCGCTTCAATAGTTTTCAATAAAACCGTTAAGTTTTATTACGCAGGATAAATAAAATAGACGCTCAAATATGGTTTGCTGTGACTCGTGTACTAGAAATGACTTTATTATGATGTTTTAATTCTTTACCATCTTTTACGCAATAAATAATTTTCAATTTGAGTTTAATCTCTCTGGGATCAGTTTGCTTTTAACATAATTTATTCTGTTCAGTTAGTAAAATAAATCAAGAGTAGAAGTATACTTTTTATGCTTATTATAACCTTATTTTGATTTCAGGGTTTATTCAGTAAAGAAAAGGTTATTTTCTGATGATACTGAGGATGTAATTACAAATACATGCAAAAAGAGTGAACAAGAAGAAAAAGTGTACAACATTTTGATGACGTGCAAAGGAAAAGAAAAGAAAGTTGTACTGAAAAATAAGGTAGTTAACCAAGAAGTTATAAAAAAGGATGATAGCTTTGAAGATAACAAACAAGACACAGTTGATCTTCTTACACGAAAAAGAAAAAGGCAACCAGAAAAATGGAGAAGAAATATTATGAAAAAGAAAAGAGAAGCAGGGGAAGAATATATAAATATGAAAGGAAAAACTAAACAGAAAAAGATTGTTCGAACTGGTTGTGATGTAACTTGTAATTATAACTGTTCAACAAGGTTTTCAAATAGTAAAAGAGAAGAAATAAAAACTCAGTTCTATAGCCTGAATGATAACCAAAAATATAAATACTACAATGAATATACTGAAAGAAAACAAACAGAAAGAAAAAGAACTCAGAAGGAAAACAGTAGAAGGAAATACAGTTTTGTGTACTACTTTGCAAATGGGAAACCCAAAGAGAGAGTTTGCAAAAAATTCTTTTGTACAACCTTGGATATTTCTGTTAAAAGGGTATACTATTTCTATAAAAAAAAGGACTGGAATGCAAATATAACGCCTACTCCCCAAAAGGGTAAGTACGTCAAAAAAAAAACTGATCCCGGAAAGTTTGAAGAAGTTAAACAACATATAAAGTCATTTCCAGTACAGGAGTCGCATTATTGCAGAGCTACCACAAAGCGTCAATACCTAGAACCAGGTTTAAATATCACAAAGATGTATTCGCTTTATGCTTCGCTTCACAAGGAACCGGTTAAAGAAAACATATATCGAAAGGTTTTCAATGAAAACTTTAATATAAGTTTTCATCGACCAAAAAAGGATACCTGCGATATATGTTGTGAACACAAAGCAATCATTAATCCCGATGAAAATCAACAACTGAAATATAAAGAGCATATGATCCGTAAAGATGAAGGTGATAAAGAAAGAGCAAGAGATAGAGAGATTAATCCTAAAAACACAAATACAGCAGTTATAACCTTTGATTTGGAAAATATTTTCAGTTTACCCAAAGCAAACATCTCTTGTTTTTACTATACTAGTAAACTCACAGTTTATAACCTAACGGGTCACTGTAATATAGACAATTCTGCCACTAACGCAATCTGGGATGAAACGAAGTCCGGACGAGCTGGAGATGACATAGCCAGCGCATTGATAAAAATTTTGGTGCGCGTAGTTGAGAATTTGCCAAGAAATATAACAAAACTTATTCTTTGGTCTGACTCTTGCGTACCACAAAATAAAAACTCACACATGAGCATGGCTTTGTTAAATTTTTTGCAGTCAGATAAATCCAATAATATTACACAGATAGAGCAAAAATTTTCAGAACCCGGGCATGGAAACGTGCAGGAAGTAGATTGTGTGCACAGCGTAATAGAACGAAACTTAAGACATAAAGAAATTTATAGCCCTCTTGGATTACTGCGAGAATTATTAAAAATACAATCGAAAATTAAGCTTAATTTTCTTCAAATGATGGACATGGACTTTCACTCCTTTCATGAAGAAGCTATCAAACTTGGATTTGGTCAAATACCATTCAAAAAAATAAAGTTTATAAAATATAAGAAACCGGATTGGAATATAGTAGAGTACAAAACTAGTTTCACGGCACCAGCCATAAAAATAGACATAAAGAAAAATAAAATAAACATCTTAAATGAAATCGTGCTTAAAAAACCAAAAAACAGTTTGGCTGACAAAAAAATACTAGATATACGTTCAGTTTACAAATATATGCCTCTAGAGGACAAAAAGTACATGGAATCTTTAATAAAAAAGGTTGAAGCTCATAAAACTGCCGAAGATATGCCAACCACAAGTAAAAATATAAATACCGGTAAACCAAAACAAACAATGACTGTGAAACAAGATAACAAATCTAAACAAAATAAAAAAAATACTACATTTAAAGCCAAAAAAGGAAAGAAGTAAAAGCTTAAAAAGTATAGAAGAAATAGCCCTTAACCTAAGTATTTTATAATATTAATAATATTTATATTATTAAAAATATACTTATATCATATATATGTGTGGTTACCTATAATTAAGTATTCATCTTAGGTTAGTTTAAAACGAAAGCTAATGTAAATGTAAGCTAATGATGTAACATTTGTTGTTAATCCTTAAATAAATAGATAAATGTGATTATTAACATGTATTTTTATTTGTTTATTTTTAGTCTTTACTTTTCATACCTTCGGAGCCAAATCTTGTATTCGTATGTTACAGAAAATCTTGTATAAAAATTGAACACACTGTATAGCGTCTATGATGGCAGTTTGGACAAACAAGCACTATACTTGCGCATCATTTTAGAGCTTTATCTCCATGTCATTATGCTCAATCTCCATATACATAATTTTGTTGGCGACATTTTGGCCAACCTCCAACAATAAGATTAAAAATAATCAGTATTACAATTATTATTTTTAATTACTATTTCAATAATATAAAAAATACTAGTCAGGTTTCAAATTCATATAAGATTTTGGTAAACTTTTCGTTATATCCATACGTAACTTTAAAAAAATGTCTCCTGTAAAATTTGCACAATGGTTGTTTGGCCATTCAAGCACTAAGGCGGCGATAGCCAAATGACGTTAGTACACGTGCAAAATAATGTGTGCTTATACCTTAGTAGGGTTGGTTGTCGTGCGGAGCGTAAAAAAAATGGCGGGAACGACGACGACGCGACTAGAAAGAATAAGTGACCTAGTACGAGCGGCGTTTGATTGTTTATCTAATTGGTCGGGTTCGTAATGAAATAAAAATAATATTATATTAGCTAAGTAATAAATGTAAAACTTTTTAACAATAACTTTAATTTCGGAAGTCGGTGTCTTTGGATCTGTATTTTAGTTTATTGCCACCGACTTACGAAATTAATTTTCACTTTGTAGTGTTTTTTTGGAAGTCGATTTTTTTTTGCTAAAAAGTTTTTATTTCTCGCTTTTTAGTGGGTCTGTTTATAAAGTATCTAAGTTACAATAGGTTAATGTCAACTTGCTCATCGCCTTGTACAAAATATTGCTTTTCCCGATGCAGGGACGTTAATTGTTGAGGAGTTCTCTTGGTACTCCACCATCAGCTACATTTCACGATTCGCATTGTGACGAGCATAAATTGTGCTTAGCAAACATATTAAAGTAATCGAATCACAACCTGTGAAATACTTATTATTGAGTAGTCCCGGTGGCCATCTGTGGTCTTCATCATCAGTTCCACTTCACTAAATATTGCTATCCCAGAGCAAATGCCCATGCAAATAAGGTACTTAGCTAAATATTGCTTACACTAAAATATTTTCGTTTAAATGACCTACTTAACTATAAATAATCGGTTATTATATCGCTTGGTATTAAAATGCGACATCTTACAAACATTACAAATTCGGAAAAGCATCACAATATCGAACCATCGTGATTAAAACTCAGATAAAACTTTTAAAATCGCATAATTGTGTGTTCGTGTCAGCAGTACAGTGCTGCGGTTCCTTGTGAGCGCCCCGAGCTAATGAGCCGCCGACGAATTCGCGGTGTGCGGGGTGAGGTGCGGTATCTGATGTCAGCGCGGGGTAGGGAGTGGCCATTCTGTACGAAGTACTATTAGGTTTTCTGTGCTGTTGGCCACCTAACGCTAATCCATAGACAAGTTTAGACTTGATTAAAAAATTGGCTACTAAAAATACTCAATATATGCACTGAACTTTTAAATTTAATTTAGTTTGTGA
Organism: Globia sparganii; assembly: GCA_949316385.1. Classification (NCBI taxonomy): domain Eukaryota; kingdom Metazoa; phylum Arthropoda; class Insecta; order Lepidoptera; family Noctuidae; genus Globia; species Globia sparganii. The sequence goes on from OX438664.1 coordinate 23,093,908, forward strand.
ATAACAGAATCGGGGCCAGTAAATCGTAGATGGCAAGTTTTATTTCGATGATACGTGTTTACTTCGGAAACAAATAAACATTACTATTTTATTTTTTGAAATTAGAAACTTTGTATTTGTTCATTTGTTTTAGCTAATCAAATTGCAGAAATTTCTGACGACAATAATTTTCTATTTGAAAGACGTAAAATAAAATTTCTCACTGTCTGAAGAAAATACGTAAGTACTTGTTGTTCAGTGGTTAGAAATAGTATTTTTACCATAAACAAACCAGCAGTACTTACTAAATTGTTTTAATTCTAAAAAATGTTTATGCAATAATAATTCTAATACTTATTAGCAAACGGGTCAAAATAGTGTGTGTTATTTTTGGAATGGCATAGACAGCTCCGTTGTGAACTGACAGAAAATCAATGAAGTGTGCGGAATAGACAATTAACCATAGACTGGGGTCAGCTGACTTCATTTCTATCATTGGTCTTGTGATAAGTTGTGATCCTCCGCCATTCTCGGCCCGACTTTTCCGTCTTTCTCGTCCCGTGAGTTGGATTTTAAATATTAAAATATTGTAATTCGTACATTATTTAGTTTGTTATTGTAGGAGTATGTGTTATCGACCGTGGATATTCTTCCTTTCTTCTTAAATTGGGGTAAGATTGTTCCTGATTCTGCCATAGAATTTCTTTCTTGAGAACCATGTAATGTCACGCATTATTTGGATTTTTCGGTTTATCTGCGGTGTAGGTTCGTTCTACAGAGTTATTAGTACACATTTGAGTATTAATTACTAGGTATTGGTTTGTCGCAGGTATTTCACGAATATTTAGACAGTTATCGTTCCACCCATTTATATCATGTGACTGTCTGAAAAGATATCAGAACACTTCAGCTCCTTCAGTAATGACTAAAGTACTTGATTGTAATCTCCTGTGTCTCTGCCGAAGTATCAAATGTTGCTACTTATTGCAGAACCAGGCAGTTTCCTTAGTGCAATACCTAGATAAAAGCTCCTGGAGTGCTATTGTATGTACTTGTCTCACTTTGACCAAAATTAACTGTTATGTGTTGAACTTCTAGAAGACCTGTCTAATATTCCTATTAGAATCTAATTGGCAAAGTTTATCTTGTAAAGCTTATAACCAACAACCTATTCTAGCTAAGAATTGCGACAGTATGATTTAATGGGTGTTGTGAATACCTACATAAAACTCCTCTTCATTCTAGTTTTGTTTAGCATCTCATGTAACTTATCTTTTTTTCATGTACATAATTATATGAACTGTTCTGCAACTGACTGACTGACTGATTGACTGACAAAGAACTCATCGCCCAAACCACTGGATGTAAAGATGTCATACAATTTTGAAGTCATATTCATTCCAGTAATATGTAGAGTTGCACTAAGGTAAAATGTTTTAAATCTTAGCTCCTGGTCTGTTCTAATGTCTGTTAAAGGTTTGTAAGTGATGAAGTGAGTAACTCACGCTTATCAGCTAGTATAAAGTATTAGGAAATTATTATTATTTGTTTAGGAAATTATTACATAAAATACTAATGATTTGCAATTTCTTACGTTTAAACTTTTTTTTTAATGGTAAATTTATGTCATATGACTGTACTAGTGATAAATCAATAAACAGGTTCATTACTTGATACTGCATTCTATAATTTTTTATGTTCTTTTGGGAGTTACATGAAAATTGATGTGTCAATTTGATTTTTTCTGACTGGTCTAATGATCTTGTGTCAAGGACAACCCTCTATTGACTAAGAAGAAGGCTTTATAAATAGGGCAACAATCATTCCATTTAATTTTTCCCATAATTTTCTTCATGAGAGTTGACATTGATGGATGAATGAGCTTATCAGTGCTCATTGATAAAAGTTAGTTGTCAGCTGATCTGTCAGTCTATGGTCTTAGTCTGACCAGCAACAGGAGCACTGTAGGGTGGTACTGGGTATGTTTTCAATATAATTTCCAACACTTTTATTTCTTTGATAAAATAATTCAACTTGCCATCAATCATCATCGTCATGCTAGTTTGAATTTATTGGGATTAAGAAGAATATTGTGGTGACATTACACTGTGTGAATAACGGCGGAATCATGGACAATCTTTAGTGTTAATTGTAATGTGTTGTACTATTTCTATATTTGTATGCACCTATGTAGAATATGACAGAAAACAATTTATATTTGTTAACTTATTGTACTCATATTCTTGCAAAATAATAATATTTTCAGTCTTATTCTATGTAAATGATAGTACTAACTTAAACTAAGTTGTGATGTTTAAAGTGTTTGACTTAAGAACTATTTTATTATTTAATCAAACAGATCTATGGTACTTGTGGATTGCTCATCTCCACTTCTGTATACAGCCTTATTACTGCAAACACTTCATATTGTGCAGTTTTGTCTTTACATACTAAGTATCATCTCTCTGTTACCCAAATTAGTTAATAAAAAAAAAATTACAATAAAAAATGTATTTTTTTGTTCAGGTATAGAATTAATAATTCAAAATGAATAAACAGGGGTTGAAGACGATCGCCGATGAAGAAAATGAAGAGAAGTTCGGTTTTGTCTTCGCCGTATCCGGACCCGGTATGTACACATCCGGTTTTTAACATTAGCTGCAAACAGCAGTAGTTGAGCTCTTTTTTAAGAAGCTCCTGGTGTATTATGACTACCACACATGTTTTCTTCCACCAAGCAGCTTTGCTGTGTACCCAATTAAAAGAGATTGGGTGTCGCTGAATTTGCAGGCATATGAGACCCCTGCGGGTCGGCGTATCTGAGTGGTCATACGCTCAGCAAAGAATGGCAGAGCTACTGTAGTTGCCTCTGCTGTAGACGCGAGTGTATGCACGCTACGACGACCATCTGACCCATTTCAGCTCTCTCCCTAGAATGGCATTGGACCTGCGTTGCCTATGGTGTTAATAACTCAGCAACAAGCTGTAATAATTCATTTCCAGTATCTACTGGCCAAAGACTTGTGACAAATAACAAATTCTAGCTCTCGCTGCTTAGCATAATGACAACCTGTAATGTTTCAACTGCTGGGACATATGCCTCCTCTCTATGAGGAGTGGGTTATCCACTGCTTAAACATTGTAAAAGTTTTTATTTCGACATATTAACCAAAAAGGGAGGAGTTTCTGGAAGGGTCTATACAGTAAGAGGACGAGTATTTAGGGCAAATTTTCCACAAAATATGTAGGTCGAAACATTATGAACGCACATTGCGTCATTCTTTGGCGTATTTGGCATCAGATTCTATTCATTGTGATAAAGTCATAATGCATGCTCCCAAAATCTGCAGTGAGTTTTTTGAATCAGTTTGAAAACGTTCAAAAAATCAGTTAATCAACAATTATTGTTGATCGAAGTGGTCAATAAATAAGTCAGAAGTCAATATTTGTTGTATTAAACAGACAACCTATATTAAAGATGGTCAAGCGTGAGCATACCTACAATTTCACGAACATAATGCACTTTACGAAACTGTCAATATGCAGGTATCGTAACTGAATGCCCAACTGTCTCCTATTACATATGATTTTAAAATAAAACCAGTATTTTTGTTTTAACCACAGTCGTCACGGCGGAGAAGATGTCCGGATCGGCTATGTACGAGCTCGTGAGGGTGGGGTACAATGAGCTGGTAGGAGAGATCATTCGTCTGGAGGGTGACATGGCCACCATCCAGGTATGTGGACCATTTTGCAAGAAATGCGTGATGTGACAAAAAAATTACTTCAGATTTAGAACATTTAGTTCAATAGCAATAATAATAACAGCCTCTTAAAGGCCTACTGCAAGGCAAAGGCTTTTTATAATACAATAGGGAAGTAGAAATAGAGAAGTTTTAGCACATTCAAAAAAATTACAAGATCACAAATAAATCAATTAAATTAACCATTAACTGAAGTGCATGGTTTCACAATTAAGTATTTCCCAACCAAAAATAAAACAATGATATTCAACATAGGTATATGAAGAAACATCAGGTGTAACAGTGGGAGATCCCGTACTGCGTACCGGCAAGCCTCTGTCTGTGGAGCTGGGCCCTGGTATCCTGGGCTCCATCTTTGACGGTATCCAGCGTCCCCTGAAGGACATCGGCGAGCTGACACAGTCCATCTATATCCCCAAGGGTGTCAACGTGCCCAGTCTTGCCAGGGGAGTCTCCTGGGAATTTAACCCATTGAATATTAAGGTGGGTAGACAGGGTGGCTTTTTTTTAGACTTACCTAAATTCGTTATGTTTTCGCAAAATTTTGTTTTCGGCCGAAGTAACATATTATTTTCGGCAAATTAATACTTTTAATCCATTTATTGACAAAAAATCATTAGTAACAACAACTAAAACATATTGAATGAAAATTCGGAAAAATATACTCTTACTTGCTTTAAATAACATCAGATTGTAAAGATTGCCACTGCATTTCTTAAACTTTCACCAAAAAACAATCTATTGACAAACCAAAAAAAACATCTTCCGCTGTAGGGCGAAAATGTCTATCAGACCGCATTTTGTTTTGGGTGAAAAATAAAACCATTTTTGGTTGTACTCTACTTTTTTTTTAATTACATAGTAACAACAAACAGCTAGCAATATTTTGTAGTTCTTTAGGTCTAACACAACATTTGAATATTATTCTTTGTTCAATTCAAGGTATAATTTTAAATAAGTGTTTTTATGCATGATCATTGTGGACCCTGTGGGGCACACAACAGTAGAAGATAGCATTTAGATTGTTTCAGTTTATTTCTGAATGTATTAAATTTTGGTTCTTTTTTAATAATTTCTGGCAATTTATTATATTTTTTAATTGAATTGACTAGGACCTTCTACAGTTTCCATATAAAAGATTATATGATAGAATAATGAATCTTTGATTGCAGGTCGGCTCCCACATAACCGGTGGAGACCTGTACGGTATCGTGCACGAGAACACGCTGGTCAAGCACAAGATGCTCATCCCGCCCAAGGCCAAGGGAACCGTCACATACATCGCGCCCACCGGCAACTACAAAGTCACTGTAAGTACTACTTAGCTAGATTTAGATGTAATGACACTGAAAATAAGCTCTTTATATGGTGTAGGCTATGAAAGGAATTTGGAAGTTCCACGTAAACTCCTAAGGGGGCAAAGGGGATCAAAGCTTGTTTGGAAATCCGTCATTATCAATGTTAGACATGAAATAAAACATTTGTTTCTGGTCTTGTATAAAAATATGGATCTATTCCGCGAGGAAACTGCCTTGAAATTCGTCAAGACAATTTTTTCCTAATATTAAATACCTAGTCGAGCACCACAATATTATCGTTATAGTCGCGTATGTATGTACAGACGCCAGCAGGTCAACCTACCCCAATCTGTCAAATTTCTTTGATACATTTTCAACTTTATACCAAAGGAATAAGGTTCATATTCAATTGGGAAAATCTGACAGATTGGGGTAGCTTGATGTGCTGGCCTCTGTACACGTGCCTGAACGTCAAGCCATAAACAGCGTGTAACGTTAAATGCGCAAAACCTCATACACCCCAATTAGAGCATTGAGTTAAAAGCACAAAACAATGAACAAAACTATTTTTTTTAAAGCTAACTATTTTTATTAAGAAATCGTGTTGATCCTAGCATTGGTTTATGCATTCAAAATTGGGTCTTATTACCTTAAAATAAGACTTAATTTTCTTTGGCTCAATCGGCGGATAGTATGGCAAAATAATTTTTGAAAAAAAAAACTTATATTAAAAGTTACTGAAATCGATTCAGTAGTCAAAACACACCATTTTCAGGTTTTGATCATTTAACGTTACACGTTGTATAACCAGTATAAGTTTACTAAAAACCCATACAATGCGAGGTCAGCTTAAACTGGAAATATATAGCTTGATGTGTTGCTGTGTGTTAGCAAGAAGTATGCATAATAATAGGCGCAGGAAACATTTTGTCTCTGAGATGGCACCGCATCTGGCGTCTTAACCTGACTCAAATAAACGCCGGTGGTCACTTAAGTAGGTGGCGCATCTGGTTGTTTGATTTTCCCCAAAAAATAAGAATATTAAAGCAAACGTAGACGTGTTCGTAGAAATCACGCGCGCGCGTCCCGTGACCCTGTCACACCCATGATCGGCTAAGTGTAAGAAAAAACAAAGTAAACATATTTGTTTTAATTTATGTTCCATAGCCTAATAATATAAGGATAATAAAAGAATTCTAACGATACCACTTAGTTGAAATTGGCAGCAGCTAATTAGCCGATGCGTGTGTATCGTATAGCTTGGAGATATTTAGTCCCGTATTACAGAACGTCACTCAATACTCAAGCATTACTTAAAACTAGATTCAAGCCATTTGATTGGTTGAAACTAGTTTTAAGTAATGCTTGAGTATTGAGTGACGTTCTGTAATACGGGCCTTAGTCTGCCCAGTCGATTCTTGAAGTAGTTCAGTGTGGGAGCCGTCACTTAAATTCGCACACGAACTTGAAGTTTTCCCACCTCAGCTGTAATGTATATATTATCCATACTAATATTATAAATGTGAAAGTGTGTGTGTCTGTTTGTTTGTCCTGCTTTCACGGCAAAACGGAGCGACGAATTGACGTGATTTATTAAGTGGAGATAGTTGAAGGGATGGAGAGTGACACAGGCTACTATTTTTTTCTTTCATTTTTTTTTAATCGTGTTACCACCGAATTTAACACGAGCAAAGCCGCGGGCAAAAGCTAGTATGATATAAAATTTTAGTTTCAAATGTTCAAACTATATACTATAATGTTTTATTGACTAAAATCTATCTATGATAACGGATTACATGGAAAACCTTAACCAACTTTTGTACATGAACCCTGAAAACATAACTGTCTTTGTGGCCAGTCGTGTTAAGTAATCCTCTATGATGATGTGCAGGACGTCGTGCTGGAGACGGAGTTCGACGGCGAGAAGCAGAAGTACAGCATGCTGCAGGTGTGGCCCGTGCGCCAGCCGCGGCCGGTGGCCGAGAAGCTGCCCGCCAACCACCCGCTGCTCACCGGCCAGCGCGTCCTCGACTCGCTGTTCCCGTGAGTGCGCTGGCCAGAAACCGAAACTAACGCCGCCATCTTGATTTTTGAACACATTTCTACTGACTTTTCACAAAACAATAGCACAAATGGTGCCCCCTTGTTAATACACACCACAGCACCAAAATATCCTTGCAAGAGTAGGTTGTATTACTAATGGGTAGTTTGACTTTGTATTTTTGTTTGTCCAGCTGTGTACAGGGAGGTACCACGGCCATCCCCGGAGCCTTCGGTTGCGGCAAGACTGTCATCTCTCAGGCGCTGTCCAAATACTCCAATTCTGACGTCATCATCTACGTCGGGTGCGGCGAGCGTGGTATGTTCTAACTACTCTACTTGTAGTAAAGAAAATATTATATTTATTTATACTCCGAAGCAATAAAAACTATGCACATTACAAAAAATATATTTTGTTTTCTATTTTTTTAAGGGTAAAATCGAGTCGGTTTTTAATTGTAGCGGTATTTGTGTGCAGGTAATGAGATGTCTGAGGTACTGCGTGACTTCCCCGAGCTGACGGTGGAGATTGAAGGAATGACGGAATCTATCATGAAGAGAACTGCGCTGGTCGCCAACACCTCCAACATGCCTGTGGCTGCCCGAGAGGCTTCCATCTACACTGGTAACTAATAAAATAATATTGTTTATGAAAACATTACAGTTAAATCTACATGAGTAAAGTTGTACCTAGTCTTTTTCTTGCGAAATTTATAGTAAGCATTTAATAATATTAAAAAAAAAAAACTTCGTTCCGTTCGTTCTTCGTTTCTTCTTCTTTTTTTTTTTATAACAAAAGAAAAAAAAAATAAAGAAAATTAATTAATTTGTGGTAAACATGGCGCAAAGAAAAAACAGCGCAAAAAGCAAAGAATGAACAGACAGTATGCGAGACAGAGCCACACAGCGCTGGTTTTCAGCGACAGCCGGCGTCGACGTGACGACGTCACCAACACGATATAAGTCCCCACCTGTCCGCAGGCATCACGCTGTCGGAGTACTTCCGCGACATGGGCTACCACGTGGCCATGATGGCCGACTCCACGTCGCGTTGGGCGGAGGCGCTGCGAGAGATCTCGGGGCGCCTGGCGGAGATGCCGGCCGACTCGGGCTACCCCGCCTACCTGGGCGCACGCCTCGCCTCCTTCTACGAGCGCGCCGGCCGCGTCACGTGCCTGGGCAACCCCGACCGAGAAGGTGACCCTACTCACTGCTTCTTGTTTATTCCGACCCCACTATCTACTTATTCAAATCTTTCGTTCATCATTCACTGAGATTTTACACGGGGGTTACTAATAGAACAAAAAGTGTCCTTTAAATGGGTTAAATTTTCTAACTTTCCTACAAACTTTAATCCCCTGATTAAAGTTTGTAGGAAAGTTGTCATTTTGTAAGTTAGAAATGTGGAAGTTGGTACTTACGTTTATAAGTAAAAGTTAGTTGTATCATTATTTTTGGTCAACACACATCCCCTTAAGACTGTGCCGACCCTACAGTGGCGCCCTCATCGTTTGTTTGGTTATTTCATATAATTTAGAATGAAAATGCAGAAAATAAGCACGTTAAGTTGTACTTCACAAGATTATACGTTCATATTATTAGAAACGGTAGTTTTATATTGTTTAATTTCATTATAATCCTTAAAACGGATAAAAGTGGCCACTATATTCCGTTTTAAGGATTATGATAAAACTAAACAATATAAAACTACCGCTTCTAATAATATTAACGTATAATCTTGTGAAGCACAACTTAACGTTCTTATTTTCTGCATTTTCATTCTAAATTGTATGAAATAACCAAACAAACGATGAGGGCGCCACTGTGCGGTCGGCACAGTCTTAAGTCTCCTGAAGTTGCTGCTGGGAGATCTCATTGGGCAAATTACTTTTAATTAATATTTTAAAGCTTAAAACTATCATAAAATCACAATATCTGATTATTCTGATTCCTGAACTAAGGTTTTCACCCTGTGATTTAGACAATTAGCCTTGTAATAAGTTCAAATATCGCACATCCTCTAAAAAAACTGTCGTAACACGCCGAAGACAAGTTTTGAAAAAAAGCTGATTTTAATTATTTTTTCGCGCGTTCTCACTCTTTTTTTCCACATTACAATTACGGCGGTTTTTTTATGATTGATAGAAAATTAAAAACGTAATACGACTGTGATTTGTGTTACGACAGTTTTTTTAGAGGATGTGCGACATGTATTATTTGAAGCTCGACAAAATTTACAAATCAGAGTAAAAAAACTTGCCCACAAAAATTCATGTCACATACAAAAAGAGATTGCACAAAAATGAGGTTGAAAATGAAATGTTGTGATAAAAATGTTAAAATAACAAACATATGCAAACATACCTTTTATTCTGTACATGACGAGTGTTATAATCTCACATCCACAGGTTCCGTGTCCATCGTGGGAGCCGTGTCTCCACCCGGAGGTGACTTCTCGGACCCTGTGACAGCGGCGACGCTGGGTATCGTGCAGGTGTTCTGGGGGCTCGACAAGAAGCTGGCGCAAAGGAAGCACTTCCCGTCCATCAACTGGCTCATCTCCTACTCCAAGTACATGCGTGCGCTCGATGATTTTTACGACAAGAACTACCCCGAGTTCGTGCCCCTTAGGACCAAGGTACGTAAATGATCTTTTGAGGAAAGATCCACACAGAATTTGAGTGGACATGTCCAGTCAGTGCACAAAATCGAAGGCCAATTCTCGTAATTTAAAATGTTCAAAATCTAGTCGCAATCTCATCTCGGCAACAGAAAAAAGTCAATAACTTGTCAAAATGTAGGGAAATTAGAAGTATTTTTTGACAAATTGAGACTGAGATCACACTGTGAACGTTCTTAAAATGATGAGAATTGCCCCTCTGTTATTTAACTGTTTTATCTGCTTGTGTAAGGCTGGTATACTTTTCTAACATAATACAGCTCATTTACTCTTTCAGCTATATGCAACAAACAATAGAAAGTATTTTTGCTACTCGTTTGAGATGAGATTATTATCTTGAAGCAAACATATTTATTATTATACCTTAGATTTTTGGTTACAATAGTTATTACTCTAAGTGTGCATACACACGAGCGACACGCGTGGACAGTTGCAGTTGCCTTTGAGGAATCTCCCTCTTGGCATAATATTGTTTGGCATAATGTTTTCGCATAACTTTTATTAGCATAATAATACTTTGGCATAATACAAAGGTTAGCATAACTATAATTTTGGGTCTAATTTGTTTTGGCATAATTTGGGGTTACATAAATTATAAGACATAATTCTAATATTCATGAGCCATAAATATAAAAAGTCATAATTGGGTGTATTTAGCCTTTAATTTAATGTTGATTGTTAGGTATTAGGTAATGAAATATAGTTGTGTAAATGCATTAATGGAATAAAAACATTTTAAAGGAATTATTATTCGCAAGAGCGAGCGAAGCAAGCTCGGGATTTGAGGCACCCCAACTCGAACAGATTAGGTTCGAAGGGGACGACGGGGGCTCATTTGAGCGAGCTAACGAGCGAACGAGCCTCCGTCATCTCCTTTGTGTTAGGTTCCTTTAAACCCTATACACAGAAATGGAATATAGTGGCCACTGTTATCCGTGTTAAGGATCATAATAAAACTAAACAATATAAAACTACCGTTTCTAATAAAATTAACGTATAATCTTGTGAAGCACAACTTAACGTGCTTATTTTCTGCATTTTCATTCTAAATTGTATGAAATAACCAAACAAACGATGAGGGCGCCACTGTGCGGTCGGCATAGTCTTAACTTACAATACCTTCATGATCACTTTGTGACTGGTTTAGAAAATGATATTTTGTTTAAACGCATTTATTTTTTTAATAATGCGAAATAGTATCTACAACCGTTAGGAGTTATTTATTATGTTTATTCCAAAGAACATTATGTGTAAATATCATAATGCGTTTATAATATTATGTCAACAGTATTTATGGCAATGGCAAATATAATTTATGCCTAATAATGCTGAATTCCGTTATTCAATCTAATTATATCAATGTTAATTATGGCAATATATTTTATGCTTATCATTAGTAAACCTTGCCTTTGTCGTTGACGCGTGACGCTCATGTGTATGCACACTAATATGATTATTGCAAGAAATTTAAGAAAACAATATTCTTACTTGGAATTCTTTAATTTTCTTGGAGTATTGTAAAATAATAATTAGTATTGAGAAACCAAGGCCTACACATTCAAGTGACATGCTTAATTTCACCCCTATTAAGAACAAACTCCTCATACCCCATGCATTCCACCAGGTCAAGGAAATCCTACAGGAAGAAGAGGATCTCTCAGAAATCGTGCAGCTGGTCGGTAAGGCATCGCTCGCAGAAACAGACAAGATCACACTTGAGGTTGCCAAGCTACTCAAGGACGACTTCTTGCAGCAGAACAGGTGAAAAAGAGCTTCATGGAAATTATTTATTATTATTATCAGCCATTTCTGTCCCCCTGCAGGGCAAAGGCCTCCCTTCCCTTCTTCTTAAAAATTATTTAAAAGGTTTAAAATAAATTTTAAGATTTTCGTAGATAGTTTCAAAGTCAAATCATTTATTTATTTATTTATCCTCACACTGGAACGACAAACAGCAATTACACCAATGGAGCAAAAAAAACATTTCATGTGGTGCTTCAACAAAACGAACAAAATAAAACAACATTGTGTTTTGTGGTGTTTTCTTCTTTGTTGTGAGCAAGATTCCATTGTTACTCTTTTATAATGCTTTACAATATTTTGTATATGTCGCCCCCAACTGGTTTAATTTGCCATTCAGTTAACTGCCTAGCCTTTTAACTAAACGGCGCTGTTCAACTAGCGGCCTGAATGATATTCATCCATTTATCAAGACTTGCATCGCTAACGTTTAACTACTTGCCTAGCCCTGACATTAAAACTGGCGGCTGACCGATTGGTGATTGATTTTGAACGGCAGTTGTTTATTGTATTTTTGTTAATAAACATACAAGTTCGGCAGTAAAAACTGAGCTGTTACTTTTGTGTTATGACGTCAGTTATCAAAAGAGCTCGTTTTTCGTAACCATTCGCTTGTATTACTGTTCAAACTTTCAATGTACATGTTGCTCTTCCCCAGCTACTCGGCGTACGATCGCTTCTGCCCGTTCTACAAGACCACGGGCATGTTGAAGAACATCATCTCGTTCTACGACATGTCCCGCCACGCCGTCGAGTCCACCGCGCAGTCTGACAACAAGGTCACCTGGAACGTCATCCGCGACGCCATGGGCAACGTGCTGTACCAACTCTCCTCCATGAAGTTCAAGGTAACCGTCTGACCCTGTACCGGCGCAATAGGGTATTTGACTTTTCCAAACCTAGGAAAAAAATAAAGCAGCAATAAACAAAATTATTCAAATATAAAAAACTTGCGAAGTTGTATGTATTTTAAACAAACGTTATTCAAAATAACGTTACGCGTAGTTCAGGTACCGATAATTTTGTACAGTTCCACCAGGAATGTAACAAAATTAATTCATTCCTTGACTATAACAATACTGACACACGGAACGGAATTCTAAACTGTTCAGTAACAATATTATCAGTATATCGTTATTAGTGTATAATGATATAATAACGTTATTCATTTTGATACTCAACATTGCCACTTTTGCCGATATGAAGAACTAGCGGCCTGTCCCGGCTTCGCACGGGTGGACATTTATTTTTTAAACATTATATTTTTTTCTTGCAATTAAAAAAGCCTATATTAATCAGTGATAATGTAGCATTCAAATGGTGAAAGAATTTTTAAAATCGGTCCAGTACTTTTTGAGCCAATTCGTTACAAACATACATACAAAATCTTTCCTCTTTATAATATTAGTATAGAAGTATAGATAATGTTACAAATGAATCTGAAACATTTCACCTGTAACATTAGTACTGTTACTGATACCTATAACGTTACTTATAATATAATTCTACAAAAATGATATTCTTTATCGTTATGCTTTGTAACATTATTGTTATTTTTAGGTTTTAGTATTGTTACTTGGAACATTATACATTAGTGGTAACGGAACGAAATTCATTTCGTTTTCAAGTCCCTGATTTAAAAGTCTATGCTAGACAAAGGACAGCACTTTCAGGACAATGCTCGTTTTGCGTAACAATGATAGAAGAATAACCTTAAAACTGTGTAACTTTTCAATTTGTCCTACTCGGTTTTTTTTTCAGTAGAGTAATATTAATCTCTTATTTCTATTCTCAGGACCCCGTGAAAGATGGAGAAGCTAAGATCAAGGCAGACTTCGACCAACTGCTGGAAGACATGGCCAACGCCTTCCGCAACCTCGAGGAGTAGCTCCCCCCCCAACACGAGCGCTGCACCTCCGACTGTCGTCAACATACATGCACAAACACATGCCGTTGTCTACTTTATAGCGAAGTAAATAGGAGCCATATTGGCGTGGTCGCGCTAGGCAACAGTCGACAATGCAACGCAAACGCGTATTGTTAATACACTAAATAGACGTAAAGAAATGTGTTAAAGTCTACGTAGTGTGAATAGGTTTAATTATATAATTACTCGTATTTCAATGCAGAATTCGTGATTCCAATTGTTGAAATTGAACGAGTCGGCGCGCAGCTCGCCGGACAACCCGCTCCATTTGTAAATACACGAACAAATGCCGGCGAGCGACGCGGGACACGCTCGCAGTTAATTAGTTGTTATTTATATCAAATATATACTATTTATACACTAACAATGAATTATTTTATGCCCGTTTGTATTTCGCGTGTTATAAAAGTCATAATATCGAGTATCCTCTTGCATTCCACGTTATTATTAGAGTTTTAATCGAAGTAACATGTGTTTGTTAAAAAACGCTGCAGTATTTACGCTTTTCGTGTCTCGATATCAGTGTTACCAGCATTTTGATGTATCGGAAATGTATAAGAGTTCAGTATTATGTTTACTTTGATAGTTCTCGTGTAGCCAGCTGCATGCGGCGACTTGTACAAACAATCATGCACTATAATAACGTATATTATTACTTGCTGTTTGAACGTCTGGGACGTTACGTGAGGAGAGAAAAGTTATAAATAAATAAATATAAAGTGTATACAATATTGTTTTATTATACATATAAATAAAATACCTAGTTTTTACCCGACTACGGCGAAGCAAAAAAGAGGGTTATGGTTTTGACCGGTACGTATGTTCATCAGTTCTCCCTTAACTTCCAAACTGTTTGTCATAATTTGACAAATGAGAAATCGTTAGAAGCGTCTTGATCGTCCGCTGGTTAAGTCACGCTCTAAAAAGTATGAAAAAAAAAATTGACCCACTACTGAAAAAGGATGAAACAAGAAAGCACCTTCCCGAGGTCGCATGCCGCTGTACTGTATAATCTATGGTACTAACATACATTTATAAGCCATGGTAGAATGCGACCACGGGAAGGTACTTTCTTGTTTCATCCTTTTCAGAAGTCGGGTTTAATTTTTTAAACTTATTTTTTTGAGGTTATTTGTCATAGATGGCAGATGCATTGGACTAACGGCCGAACTCACAGAGCATGTAACCTTTTATCACTGACCTCTAATTTATACAAATACGCTGGACTTCATACTATAGTCGATGACATAATGAAGACATTTGATTTTCGCCATTTTAGCGCTGATAGCAACGTGAGCATCCGAGGAACTAATATAAGGTTGGAGGGAACAGATGAACATACATTCATACATACCGGTCAAAATCATAACCCTCCTTTTTTCTTCGCCGTAGTCGGGTAAAATCAAAGTGACACTTCCTCACATTGACATTATGAACCCTGAAGATGCACTGACTGCAATCGAAAGGGCTGTGTGGTAGAGAACCAGAACAGTAATATAGTTTATTTTATACATCAGAATAACACATAGAATACTTTTTATCCCGATATTCCCACGGGATCAAAACTTACGCGGGTGAAACCGCGGGGCGCAGCTAGTTAAATATAATTCCATCACAAACCATGAATTATAGTTAGTGGCACCGTCT
The DNA here is from genome assembly GCA_949316385.1 of Globia sparganii. NCBI lineage: Eukaryota > Metazoa > Arthropoda > Insecta > Lepidoptera > Noctuidae > Globia > Globia sparganii. The sequence goes on from OX438664.1 coordinate 23,109,043, forward strand.
AGTTTATCAATTAACGCCATGCTCAGAGAATCATTCTTACAGTTATTGCTGAATGAGTTTCACCGTTTTCATTCATTTCTCGGTTTCTAGGCTATTTATTTTCTGGGTTATTTGGTTCCTGGGCCCATCACTTTTGTTGTGTCTTGAAGTACGTTAAACTCAGCGCAGAATAAATAACCTTTATTTGGTGTTAGTCAAATATGTAATAAATAAACTAGTTGAAAAAAAAAATAGGGATATGAAAAATATATGTTGGCCGATTCTCAGACCTACCCGATATGCACACAAAATTTCATACAAATCGGTCCAGCCGTTTCGAAGGAGTATGGTAACTAACACTGTGACACGAGAATTTTATATATTAGAAGATAAAGTTATTAAAATACCGAACGTTTAATGGACATACTTACTTGAAAGCATTATATTATTTTGTTATTAGCAGAGCAGAATAAGCCTGCTTTCAAAGCACAGATTAGTAATAAGTAGCAAGTTTCAAAGACACTAAATTATTTACTCCTGCTTTTGAACTGACTGAAAATGGAACGTTTTTTTTAAAAGGTCATACCTAAAAGCCCCCGATACAGTTTAGAGGTTATAAAGTTACCTACATGCTCTGTGATAGAGGTCAGTGCAGTGCTCCTGGTTCTGGCTGACAACAATTCTAATACAACTTCATTCACAGCAGGATATTGACAGATTGACAGCAATAAAATAAAGACAAATCAGTCAAAGAATTTGGTTATGAATATTGGAGAATACCTAGTATTTAATAAATTGTTTTTTTGCTAAGATTAGTTTTTGACTTAAACAATCATGATGAGAACTAAGCATTATGTTGACGAGCCCGTCATGAGCGACCAGACGCTCCTTGTCAGCGTTGAAGACCTCATACATACGGCTTTTGGAACCATGGAAGTGAGTTACTGTTGTACCTACCTTTACCTATATATTGTTTTGTAAGTATTATAAGCAACCGATGTTGTGGTGGACTACTCGTATAACTAACAGACAGTTGGAGGCTACTCTCTGCTGGATGGGGAAACAACTTCAGACACCCTTTAGAACATATACCTACACAGAACGCAACGCTAGGACACGCAAGTTCAAAAGTAGGCATTAGCTTTATGTAGGTCCCTCACGCTTCTCATTCCTTTCATCACGCATAAGAGCCAGCGTGCACTGGCGAATTTTTGTTAACCGAGTTTTCACATTTTAGTTGTACAGTCAACAGCAAAAGTAGATGATGAAAATCAGAAATTCAATACTAATGAACGGACTTCGCGTCAGAACTGTGGGTGTCGAAGTAGTAAATGTTTGGTATAATTTACAATCACATACTTTTGAATCACTTCGACGCCACACAGTTCTGACGCGAAACCGTTCATTACTATTGAATTTCTGATTTTCATCATTTACTTTTGCTGTTGACTGTACTACCTACCCCACACAAATTCAATCAACACCATTTGCTATGTAAATATCAGTGTCAAGTTATTAAAACATCATCACTAAAGACTAAGTGGAAAAAATCGTAAGTATTATGAAGCTAACTCAAAAAGTACCCAAACAAATTTAAGTAATCTTTATGTGGGACCATCCTCAGAGCTGGCTCAGACCAGCCCTTATCCATTACAACAATACATATACTTACAATCGCATCCAATCGGTGCCAAGCTAAGGTGCGTTGAAGAATTGAAGACACCGACTAGAAGAACCATCAAAATTCTCATAGAAATGCCGGAGATGCAGTACATTTATGCATATAACTTCGTACATAGGAATAATTAACTAATGTATTATACAAAGTGTAAAAAAATTAACCCGAAAAACTTTAAGAGGTGCTTTAGACCATCAAACTGAACAACTTTCACTATGGGACCAAATCTGAAATCACGAAAAGAAAATTAGCTGTTTAATACAAAAGTTCAATACTTGACCGAAATGTATGAAACAGCAGATTTTTTTTTTCGTGAGTTCAGAGTTGGTCCCATAGTGAAAGTTGTTCAGTTTGATGGTCTAAAACACCTCTTAAAGTTTGTAGAGTTGATTTTGAAACACCTTATATTATACTAAAACCTTCCTGAAAGTATGTAGATCACGTTAATGAAAGAAACATCAAAATTGGTTCATTCGTTTTGAGAAAATCACGGACCTACGGTTCGAATACAGAACCTCCTTTTTTGAAGTCGGTTAAAAAGGTATGCAAGCGTTGTTTTGCTGTGTTCTGGCTGAAAATTGTTCTAGGATTTCATTGGCACTGACAATTTTGACAGTAAGCAAAGTAAAAATTAATTAATGAATGTTAGAAGAATTTGTATAGGAATTTTATTTATAAAAATATCTTGATAGCAAAATAAGATAGTTATTTAGTTAATTTATAGTACCTTATTGTTTCTTTGCTAGAATTTATTTTTATTTACAATCATGGGTAGACGTCGTTATCATAATATTATCGACGAGCCAAATATGAGCGATAGAACGATCCTCGTCTCTGTGGAGGATCTCATATGTTCGGCTTTTGGATCCCTCCATGTGAGTTTAAATTGAATGATTGAGTGATTCAGAATCTTTATTTGTTAGCAATTCAATGACAATTTTTTTATTCCAAATGTTAGTGCTTATAATTTGTTAAATATAACTTTAAGATTAGTAGGTACACTGTACACACCATAGATAAATATATGAAAGAATAATTTTATATTTATATGGATCACACAATTGCGCGCAATTTGTGTGACAGGTTTTTCTAGTGCAAATACCTACCAGTCTCCCACAAAAGATTTATCAGGTTGCTTGCCCGCAAGAATACTATATTAACTCTAAAAACGTACTTTTTCAGGAGAAACGCTTAAAGCTTTTAGCTACAATTGTAGCTAAAAGCTTTAATCGCTTCTCCAAAAAAAGAAAAACAACGTCTCTGAAAAAGTACGTTTTTAGAGTTAATACAGTATTCTTGCGGGCAAGCGAGGTGTTTTAGGTAATCATCATATTTTTAAGGCGCATAATATGTATATTTTATTGTATAATGAGGAACACAGGACCAGGCTACTCGTCGTACGCAACCGTTATGGCGAAGGACTTACCGCACACAAGCTGATTTTAAGTTGTAGGTAAAAGTAGATGTTAAAACAGAAGATAATAATTCAGCTACATCCGGTTGGTTAGACTGAAAGATGACCCCTACATAGTTGCGAAAAGGCTATGGAGATGAGCCGGTAATTTGAACCTCACAAAAACTTTTTACAAAAAAAAAAAACAACCGATTTAAAAAAAAAAATTACTTTAATTTCGGAAATCGGTGTCGTTGGGTTCGCATTTTCTTCGTTTGCCACCGACTTCCGAAATTAAAGTTATTTTTCACATTGTAGTTTTTTTTTGGAAGTCGTTTGTTTTTTTTTTTTTTTTGTAAAAAAGTTTTTATTTTTCACTTTTAAGTTGTACTTTCTCCACATATTCGTATAACACTACTTGCTATGTAAATACCAGTGATAGGAAGTCATTATAACATCATCAATATAAACTAATTGGCAAAAATACGTAACTAACTAACTCAGAAGCTACCCAAGTAAAGTTAATAAAATATGGGACCACCCCTGAGGCATACCCTATGCATTAACAAAATAATTTTTTAAATCGATTTACAATTGCGGGAGATATTGCGTAACAAACAAAAAAAAAAAAACAACATTCAGTCGAATTGAGAACCTCCTCGTTTTTGAAGTCAGTTAAAAATAGATTTTCTTGTTTAGTTGCAGACGCCAACACATCAAGCTTCTACACTCTGTCAAATTTAATTGATTTCCAAATTTATCGCTAACTAGCTTCTGCCCGCGACTTCGTCCGCGCATTATCGCAATAACGCCTTCGATGTTATCGACCGATAATAACGGGCCTGTAGGGAAGAGCCATAGAAAGCGGCCAGCTTATAATAGGGCAGACGTGCGGCCTATAAGGGTACAATATAGTTTATCATTATAAAACAACATTAATATCTGGTTATATTTTGTACTTCGCAAAAACGAACAAAGTTTATGATTAAATTCCGACCCTTTCTTACTACTGCAAACGAAAGTCTTTTCGTTTATTCATAATAGAGGCACATTTACAATAAATACATTAATAGTTAAAATAGAGCACAGTTGCTAATTTGCCTGAACTAGGTTGAACCTGAGCTTCAGGCTAGATACGAATAAAGTAAAAGCTAAATTAACAATTACATGTTGATGCAATGAATTATTATTAATAATTTTGTCTTTAAACTACCAAAAGTTTATTAATGCTTACAGCTAAAAACCTTCCTTTCCAGAAAAACACAGTGAATTTCAAATTAATACAAACAATCCTACACATTTTGGCACGACAATTGCGTTTGCTCGAACAAGATGTGGAGATTAAGTTTGACGAAATTGGCGTTCTGCAACCCCAACAACCTGATGATGCAGACGAGTATGATCAGTCCACGAGCAGCTCTTCGGAAGACGAAGAAGGTGTCAGAGGTGCCATCAAACATGAAAAAGCGAGGGAGAAAAAGGAACGAGCTGAAAAAGGCGTACGGGAGGGAAAAGGTGAACGAGGTGAGAAAAGGGAGAAAAAGGAAAAACGAGGGAAGGGTGAAAAAGAAGATGGAGGCCATGGTGAAACTTCTTCGAAAGACAAGGACGGTAAAGGGGGTTCCAAAGGCAGAGATGGGAAATCTAGAGAAGATAGAAAAAGTAAGGATAGAGAAAGTCCCGGTAGAAGTCCTAGGGGTAGGAAGGGTGTCGACGAGCGAGACGAAGGTGAGGTACGACGTGCTGGGCGAGACCGAGGAGGCAGACACGGCGACCGCGAGGTAACACCTGCTAATGTCTTTTTGTTTACTATTAGGCTCACTTGCACCGCTAATCTCTAAACATCAATATATCTCTCTCATCTTCAAACGAATGACAGAAATAGATGCATTTAGTGATGATTTGTGGTGCAAGTAGCGGTGGTGGTAACGGTCGCGCCTACAAGTTGTAGGTCGTAGGTTCGAACCCGTTTTACTTTGTGTAACCTTTCCATAAAATAGTGCTTTCAGCTTTCTTCTGCTGTCATCATGTATTTTGCAAAAGATCATAATTTGTTATGTTTTAGGGCTCCCCCGAAAGAGGCGCTGGTAGACAAGAGTCCGGCACTAGCATCACTGTAACGGGTATGAGAGTTACTTTAGAATATCCTGTAGGTTTTATTGTAGAGCAGCCTCGTTTCAGTTGTTATCTAAATGTAAACTGAACGTGTAGTTAGAATGGATTCCTAATAAAATGTTATTTTAAATTTTTGTTCAGAAGCCACAAGGAGGGGAGGAAAAGGAGGCAACGATAAAATATTAGTCGGTAACTATACAATGTATTTACTCGATAATAAGCTTTGAATATTGTATATTAACAATTGTTACAATAACTCTCCTTTGCAAATTTCAGCCGAAAGGGGACCAGCGTCTCGTGAGTACCTAAGAGTAATACACACCAAATCAAAGACATAAGTCGATCGAGGTCGAGTGAGTCGGTTTGACTGAATAGCGCAACTTTTAAACTAGAGAAAACTGTAACAACAAAACACTGACGATTTCAAAAACCTAACACCCTAACTACTTCACACATTCAATCACAATCCCGAAGATTTTGAAGTATATTGCTAAATCATTGCTTTATATGTTTGAAAAATACGTCTGCTCAATAACGTAAATAACGCAATTAATGTTGCTTAGCTGTTGTACGCTATTGTTTGCTATTGTATGTGTGTTACGCTATATTTTTTTATTCTGCTAGTTTAATTTAATGATATGATACCTTAGCCCTTTATGTTCCGTGGTAGCGGTAATCCTTTCGGACAATCCCGCTCCATTTGGATTATACTGACATTCGGTTTTTGACGTTGTTGTGATTTAATATTGTGTCCCTCGTGAGTTTTACCCATTAAGGATGCAATACTGGAATTCATTCGGTTAGACTGGAAGCCGCCCACGACATAGTTGGGAAAAGGCTAGGCAGATTGATTGGTGTCTTGAGTTTATAGAGCAACTAGCTGACCCCGCAAACGTCGTTTTGCAAAAAAAAAAAAAAAAAAAATTGATAGTAGCTGATTCTCAGACCTACCCGATATGCACACAAAATTTCATACAAATCGGTCCAGCCGTTTCGGAGGAGCACATATGGTAACTAACACTGTGACACGAGAATTTTATATATTAGAAGATTAAATGTTTTGTTTGAAACATCAGTAGGCCAATTCTGCTAATTTAAAATGTTCAAAATCTAGTCGCAGTCTCATCTCGGCGACAAACAAATGTCAAAAACTTGTCAAAATGTAGGGAAATTTGAAGTATTTTTGACAGATTGAGACTGAGATCAGACTGTGAATGTTCTTAAAAATTACGAGAATTGCCCCTCAGGTGTCCGCCCAGCACGCGTGGGCAGTATTGAGGTAGTGACTGCCTCCCAGTTTGCGCTCCTCGAGCGTGCAGTGAAGCAGTTGGAGCAGGCGTCCGGACCGGCGCCGGCGCCTGCCCTGCCCGACAACGAGCAGCTGAGGAAGGACTTGGCGGAGGGACGCGCCTCGCTGTCGGACACCATGCAGGCTGTGCAGGTACTACGGCGTAAGGCTCACCTCCCACAGGTTCTGTACGGGTTTGGATATTAATCATCATTGCGGCTTTTTTACTGTTCGTACATATCTTTTAGAAGGGGAATTAAGCAAAATTGCCAATCGTCAATTTGATTTGTCATGAATATGTTAGGACAAGACTCGGGTTTATAATAAAAATAATATGAGTTACTACGAGTACAAGATATTTTCAAACTTTTTGTGGAACAGAAACACAAAATACTTATTAAAATTTTCTCGATGAATTTCACGCATTTTTGATTTGTACTTAATATGCTATTGATATAGTATAGATATATAATAGAGAAGCATGGAAAAAAAGACATGATGACTTAATTTATGCTAATGACTAGATACTTAATTGGATACGATGATTATATTTTAATACAAGCTTTACTACACAAAAAAAATTGTACCTACAGGCATTTTTGAATTGAAATGTTATATTATGATTGCAGTATTTATGTTAATATTTTCTGTAATTGAAACAGTAAGAACTAAAAGGCTATTTTATTTACCTATTGATTTAATCAGTAACTGGCTAATTTGGCGTGATATGACAGTTTCTCTTCCTCCGAGGCTACCACTTAGCTTGCAGCAATGTATGAGTACAATGTTAAAATTTCTACTAGCTAAACGCGCGGGTGCAAGCAGCAGAGCAGGGTTTGTCCCGCATGGCAGAGCTGATGACGCAGCTGGCGAGGGCCGGTGCACTGCCCCTGGATCTGGCGAGCCGCATCGGAGAGATGCAGGCCGAGTTGAACCAGGCTGCCACGGTAGCAGGGCCTGCCGGTACAGGCACGGCGCGCTCCGCCGACACGGAGCACGGCAGCGGCGGCGCTGGCACCGGGCGCAGCGGAGCTGGCGCCGGCCGCTTAGACCAAGGAGTAAGTATTGTCATATGATACATACAAGTGAACGTTCTTCAGTTGTTTAACATAACGGAGTTGTTTTGTAAAGCAACTAGCGGTTTTGTAAAACAGCGAATTGTACAATCCATCTGCGACATATACTCGTACCGCGCAAGCATGGCAGTCATTTCCGTCCTGACGGTTACGGCATCGGCACTTCACAGTCTGAGTACTGTCGGACGCAAACACCTCCCTCACCTCTTATTACATGGACCTAACAACATCACTGGGGCCCAAGTCTCCTATTTTTATAAATTCGTCATTCGAACACGATCCCACTGTCATTTTGCTAAAAGTTCGTAATCTGCTAAATTCATAATGGTCGATGAGTGGTCGGTCAATGCTCTGAGAAAAACTATTAAATTTCATTCTATATATATTTTTACATATTACGTATTAGCGTTTGCAATCTGAAGTAGTAAGAAGTTCGTAAATAGCAATAAACATTACATTTATTCATTTGTCATTATGTACGAGATTACCATTTTACGACATTTCTTTCAATGGAGTGTCAGTGGTTGCCCATTGGGAAGTCATAATGACGCCATTATATTAGTAGATTACCAAACTTGTCAAAATCAACAATTATGAAATCAATGATTAGTATATTTCATTACAAGTGCGGAAAGGTTGTCATTGCAAAGAGTTCCGACAAATGTCTACCCGAGCCGAGGTGCAGCCGAAGGCGAGGGTTGACAGTCGGAACAAGTTGCAATGACGGTTTCGCACGTGTACTGAACGACTATTTTTAATACAGTTGCGAAAAAATGAAGCAATTTAATAAAATAAGGTGGTGTTAATTCAAAAAAACTAGGGTCGAAATTACTCATTTTGTGCAACAAACAACTAAAACTCGCAAAGAAAATTTCTGAAAAATGGCGCCAACCGTAGAATAGAAGCAGAGATTTTTTTTTCTTCACCCATTCTGGTAGGCAAAGGGAACTATGCCCATACAGCCAAGTTTTCAGTAGAATTTTTTTATTGATATGAAATGAAAATGAAATTTAATGAGATGAAATGAAATGAAACCTAACCTAACTTATTCAATCAAATCATTAAATCTGATATTGAAACATATTAGTAGCTTCTTTTTAGAAATATACGTATTTTCATGAATCATAAAAACTTCTATGAACTTTTTTAGTAAAAACTTCATGGTTGGTTTTTCATAGACATGATTTTGACAGTTGGGAAAGAGAACGCACGAGTTCGGGAAAGGTAAAAAAAAAGCACGAATATGTAATAGCCCACATCCCGAACGCTATACGTCCCTGCAATACGCCACTTTTTGAGCAACTGTATTAAAAAGACCATTCTGACACTATTGTAATAGCAGACTTGAGGCCCTGGTGAGCTGTAGTGGACGTACGAAAACACACCTCTCTCATCTTTTCGGGAGATGCAGGCGTGACGATGTTAAAAATAAACCAACGTAGGTAGACTTCAGAAGCCGATCAACTTTTATTTTAATAGGTCATCGCTTACGATAATAAAGAATTTGAATTTAAATTACAAATCCACCTAAACCTAAGTAAGTACCTACATAGGTAGGTATTAGATGTCCTCCTTAAAATTTTACGAAAAGGAACCTAGGTGCGATTAAAACAAATCCTAATTTACAGTACCTACACATCTGTAAACTAGGTAATTACTAGGTACATAGTATAAAACGAAGTCGCTTTCTCTGTCCCTTTGTCGCTTTGTATCTTTAAGACGCAACGGATTTTGATGCGGTTTTTTTTAATAGATAGAGTGATTCAAGAGGAAGGTTTATATATATAATACATGCATGCATGTATTATATATATAATACATGCCTGCATGTATAGTAGAGAAACACTGATCATTTTAGAGGTTTCTAATGTGATGTCGTAAATAAACACATTTTTTTGCGCTTACTTTTCAAACGCTGGCTGAACCCTACGAGATAGGTCAAAATAATGTACTACAGTATTGTACACCTTAAAAAGGTCTACAAAAAAGTCCTCGATGGTATATGTCTATCTCTTAGGGATAACCCACAATAATCATTTTTTATCCTTTACTTTTTACGAGAAATAATGGCTTATTTACGAAGCGATTTTAAGCAATACAGCATTAATCCTTATCCAATTAAGTACCTTAAATACATTGTGCATTTAACATAGATAAATATGGCCCTTTACAGCATGTAATTTAAATGAATATTTTCGAAGATATTACAGATTTAAAATGCAGGGACATAGCGGTTGCTGCGGTACCGGCCGCGGCGGCGCGTGCTGGCATTCTTGAAATACCTGTAGGTACTTAGTATCAGTATTGCACCCGTGCGAAGCCGGGGCGGGTCGCTAATTACTAATAAACTTAGGATGCCACTGACCGGTGTTCTATTTTGTTTACACATATATATGCTATTTAATATGTTAGAAAAAAATACTTTTTTAATTTCAACGTTAGGATTTATTTGATAGTTCTTGTATACTCCTATGCATTAGTATTGTTAGTGTTTTTATTTATTATTGTATTGTCATTTCCGCCTTGTTTAAACAAATATGAAAGATTTTTAACCTTTAAAGGGCTAAAAAAAGGAATTAAAGATTGTATGCGTTTTCATAATTTTTCCTGATGGGTAATATTAAAGAACTACTGGTTTGAGTGGTTTGACTGCTTAGAATTTTTTCTTCGTAGCCTGAAATTTGTAATGATGACTGTTTCCGAACTAGCGACAGTAGTTAACCTCTTATTGTACACGCAGGGTCAAAACACGAAGTCACTCACAGATACGTCGACCATGTCTCGGATCGCCACGAAGCGATCCTCCGATGAGAGCGCTGGGGCTGCTGGGGCGTCTGAGGCCCCTGGGCCTGCGGAGCCTCCACCCCCAACGCCAGGAGTCACGCACCATGAGATGCAGTAAGTTCTTACGGCTAAATATATTTATTTCTTTAAAGAATTACAAATTCGCTCGTAGAGAAAACAATATAACGTGCATTTTAGCTCAGCATTAAATAAAATATCTTCACTTGTAACATTGTAAAAACTTTGTTATTGTCTTGAAAATAAAGTTTATTTAGCATCTCGCCACTCGCTCCGCCCCGCCCGGGCTTGCACGAGGCTAGCTTGGGAGACCTGCATGTTTCCTTTACCCTGTTTCAAATGTTGCCTAATACAGCATACAGCACACATACACACAGCTGCCCAGATGGTCTCGTGGTCACAAGCGCGGCTGCTGAGCCTGGAGGGTCCTGGGTTCGATTCTCAGGTCGGGTGAAGTGTAAATGGATTGTTCCATGAGGAATTTGGAAGTTAGGGGTGTGATACTGCAGCGGGATTGTCCGAAAGGGTTACCGCTACCCCGGAACACAAAGGGCTAAGGAAGGAACACGGGTGGGTTTTAGTCAGTAAGAGTCTGACACTCCCTTCTGCTCCACCCAGAGCGGGAGGGGTCATTGGATGATTTCCCATCCACAAAAAAAAAAAAAAAAAAAAAAAAAAAAAAGGGGTGTGATACTTTCGTGTCTCGGTACACTCGTGTCGCCGTTGGTCCTGCGCCCGCGCCTGCTCTTCACGGTCGTGTCGGATTGTCATCTATCGGACTATGACAGTGATGGAGTAAAGAGAGTTCACCAGATGTGTGTGCGCACACACTTTAGCACTAATTATAATATTTCCTGCGCATTTGGATAGTCTCTGTTGTGACTGGAATTCGGTCTGGAGGATATTATTTTTATTCCTACATATGTATAGCACTATTTTAAATCGTAAGTCTATCTTCAGTGAAGTTCTGGAGCACATGAAGGAGGCAATTACTAAAGAAATACAAACTTTGACTGCTCGCGCCAACCACTCTGCCGATATGGCGTCTAATATGTCGAGGAGTGTCGGTGAGTTATATAGCTTGTTAAATCTGAATTACAGAATATTTCACTCAAACTTGAGTATATAATAATAACCTATCAAAGCATAGCTTTCATATGTAAAAATAGTTTCGTGAAAGAAATCCATCTCCTATTGATGGTGTAGCGTTTTGATCGCTTGTATGTATATTTTCAGCGGAAAAGCTCGACGTTGCTCTGCGAATCAACGAACGTATCACCGCCCTTTTCTCGCAGATTGCTGACTATGCGGAACAGCTCAGCGGGTTCGATGCCGGCCTCACGACACAGGTATGTTCAGGGTACACCTCGGTGAAGGGAGGGAGATAGATAGATAAAACAGTATATTCCAGTAGCACCTACACCGAAAGGAAGAACATGCGTACATAACATACAGTTTAGAAGACACTGTATGTTATCTACATTCATTACTATATAATTGTTGTTGCTAGTCATGTTGTGCGATTACGCTTTGGTGATAATCAGGTCGAAGCCAATAATGTGAACCTAATTATATAAGTACTGTGATTGTTATCTGTTGTAAGTAGTTGCCTTATGCATAAAAAAATAAATTAAAGCATATAATTATCCTTAAAAATATGTACTTACTAGCTTTTGCCCTCGGCTTCGCTCGCGTTAAATTCGGGGTAACACGGTTAAAAAAAAAGTAGCCTATGTCGCTCCATCCCTTCAACTATCTCCACTTAATAAATCACGTCAATTCGTCGCTCCGTTTTGACGTGACGTGAAAAACGGACAAATAAACAGACACACAGATACACTTTCACATTTATAATATTAGTATATCATTATAATATTAGGATATCTCGAAGCAAGTAGTCTGGAGCGAGTTGATTGCTGTTTGTCATTGACGTTCTTCAAAGCAGAACTTTGTTTTAGCTGAAATTCGATGTGCCATATTAACGGCAGTGCAATTTAAGGCTTCGCAGCGGATAACAAAGATGTTATTTTTATTATATAAAAGTTAATTTGTCATGTTTCAGATGACGAGCTTCCAGGAGCAGATGACACAGATGAGGACGGAACTGAAGGGAGGCCTCTCGCTGCTCGAATCGGCCAATAACAACGCTGAAACTGCCGGTAGGTATTCACTATTGTATGTTCAGTTCGGACGGATCGTTCTGCTTACTAATCGTAGATTCTGACTATCTCTTCCCATTTTGAATGATATTGGGTGAATGGAGAGCGGTTTCAAGATTTTTTACGATAGGTACAGTCAGCAAAGGAGATAGGTTTGCAGGGTCGTGTTGAAGTTGAAGTTTAGTAAGAAACTGATTGATTTTTTCGAATAAAATAAAATAAAATTAATAGAAAACAAACAATTAATTTATTAAATTAAATTTCATTCGAAAAAACAATCGGTTTCTTAGTAAACTATAATCGACGACCCTGCATACTTATATCCTTTGTACATCGATTTATTTATTTTTAATAATAATATCCAACATATTCACGAGGAGTAATAATTATAACGTAAGGATGTTTCTCTTAAAACTTTCAATAATTCCTCTCATCCAGCTGGTTACCTAGCCAGCCTACTAGCTAGCTGGACTCAATCCATTATAATGAACTTACAGCTATATTGGATTTGAGCGAGCGCTACGAGGGTCTGGTCATCGAGCTGGACAGCACTGTGCACCTGCACCACACACTCACCGCCTTGCAGCAGCAACTGAGCGATGAACTAAGGGTTCGTTTAGTGTGTACTTATCTTTATGGGGTGACGATGTCGATGTGATGTAAGGATTACTTTTAAAAAGCGTTGAGACGTGAAAATATTGAAATAGCAATATTTAACTACAGTGTGAAACTACATTTTGGCACTTCGACTTTCAGAAAAAGTTCGGTATAGGCTAGTTTCCATCATGAATATATTGAAAATCTTTTTAGTCCGTCAGTTAGAGTATTGGAAAATAATGAACATGTATTTTTTGTTTTTGTAAATCAATGAATATTGACAAAGATAAAACGCATCAAAACTCGAGTGGGGGCTCGTGAAGTCAAAACGCACTAAAAATTATACCAAGGTGTGACGTATTGAGAATTTTAAAAGCGTCCTATCTTCGTCAATTTTAGTTTACGTAACAAAAGAAAAAATACGGTTCAAATATTTTTTGATAATCTAACTGACGGACTAATTAGATTTTTTCAGTTGACAAGCCTATTGTGAAGCGTCGTCACTCATATTTGTGTGACACTCTTTTTCTGGAACGCGATGAGCGATGGTGATATTGACAGCTGAGTACCTCACTTAGGCTCAGTTGGACCCATTTCGTATTTGCAGAGTCTGGTGGAATGCGTCGAGATGCTCCGGGAACAGAAAGCTGATCGCGACGAGGTGTTGGACGGTCTTAGGGATAAGGTCTTGATATAAAATATAATTACTTTACCTTTCCGAGTTTCTTCCCCGTTCTTCTACATAGGAACCTATTTCGCTTTGGAATGGACAACTAGCTTCATCTTTCTAATTGACCGACTCATTGACAATTCAAAAGTGCCTGTACTCGGTTTAATTGAAATAAATGCTTTTTTAATTTCTGACAGGGCTGTAGTATGGCTTTTATGGATGTAGTAGTTCTGTTGGTGACGTAAAAAGGGCACATGTTCTGGTCTACTATTAGTGACGTAAAAGTTTACATTTATACAGTCACCAAAAGAGATAAATAAGTATGGTTACTTATCTCTTTTAAAAAAGCCTTCTGTAAAATGGTGGGTAGTCGGATATAGTTGAAGTTTAGTAAGAAACCGATGGATGTTTTCGAATAAAATTTAATTTGATAAATTAACTATTTGTTGTCTATTAATTAAATTAAATTTTATTCGAAAATATCCATCGGTTTCTTTCTAAACTTCAACTATATCCGACGACCTTGGCTAGTTATCTCCTTTGGTGACCGTACTAAAAGGTTTCAGTGCCTAATTCTAATTAGACCCGAGTAAACCTAAGTTTTGTTTTACTTCGGGCTTCTTAACAGTCCAAGAATGTTACGGTCTACGGGTAATCTCGTAGGCAGTAACTCTGGACTCTTGAGTTCTACATTGCACAACTTAATATTTTTCCGAACGATACATTGTTGGCCAGGCGGACATTTCTCGTCTCGCTGGTTTGCTGTACGAGAAAGACTTCGCGCAAGCGCGCTATGAAATAGAGAAACGGCTCGCAAAATGCTACGACAAGTTCCACAAACAGGACCAAGTGTGGCGGGTCAGTGTACATCATCTTTGCATAATCTTCTGTTTGTCTTAAAAAAAAGGGTAAAATAGGGGATTGTATAAAAAAATCTTAAGTTGAGTTTATAAACTTGAAATTTTGCACGGTAACTTGCCTTAGTAAGTAATAAAGTTTATCATTATTAGTTTTTCAAAACTACCCCTCAAAGGTTTTTCAAAACAGCCCTACATTCTGTAGGGGTGTTAAACTTTGAATGGAAGAATTTTAAAGCGCCATCCAATTAACTCGAAACTCAGTACTTATTAATTCTTTTGACAGAAAATAAACAATAATAAGATTTGGGTTTTTTTTATATATACCTACATTTTTTTTTGCAATAGGCAGTAGTTGAATTTGACTTTTAATACTTTTCTTTGGTTTGTAAGTATTACTGTCTTTTATTGATAAAGTCAAAAAAAGTCCCCTATTGATCATGTTTGACGAATTTTGCCGATACGATGGAATTCTCAAGTTGTGTGGTAATATATCCAAATGTTTGTCGACAGACTGCACTCACTGACCTGTCGCTTGTCTTGGATAACAAGGCAGAGATCATCACCCTGATGGCGCTCAAAGATGAGGCCACCCTGGAGCTCAACAACATTCAGGAGAAGCTGCGCAAGCTGGAGATCATGCTCGGGGAACACAAGGTTTGTAACCCGTGCAGTCATTTTGGTTCATGTGGTTATCCATTTTTAGGTCATGAAGTGACCATGTTTTAACACCTTGACACAGTAGGTATATATGTAGATGACCAGTGTTTCAACTACGGCTTTTTTGTGAAATTAGATGCGGGTAGAAGGGTTGTCAACTAAACATTTCATGAAACTGTTCCGGATTCAGATAGGTGCGTGCGGATAGGTATCATAGGAATCGATTTTGAAAGCAATCGGCCTAGAATTCAAAATGGATTTTTCTCTATGCAAATTTCGGAGATAAAGGGGAACAGTGTTTTTTTTTTACATTTTTCATCAAAAGGCGAAAACTATGCGGCTTAAAAAAAAAGAAAAAAATGTTTGAAAATGTGCAAATATCGTTCTTTCGTATAATACCCCATATGCCCTAGTAGCCGCACTTCGAATTTTAAGGCCGTATTTCAATCACTTTTGCAAAAAAAAAAGACTCTTATTTGCAAAATGTTGGGCAAACGTCATCTAAAACTATTCCAAATTTTAAGTTATTTATTATATTAATATTAAGATAGCATGGGTAGTTCTCGAGATATTCAGCTGTGACAGATTGAGTCGCACCATAAGGGTTTATTTTTTACCATTTTGGTACGGAGCCCTAAAAAGGCAAAATGAGTCAATCATTTTGAGCCATTCGTGGACGGGCCATGGCTCATGGCATACCTTGGCGGGCAGGCGGCGCTGCTGCTGCGCCAGCTGTGCGCCCGCGCGGCGTGCGGCGCGTGCCGCGCGCGCTCCCTCCCGGCGCCGCACCACGCGCTCGCCCGGCCGCGGGCGCTGCCGCCGCTGCGTCCCGCGCCGCCCGGCGCCCGCGACTGTGCGGGAGAGGCCAAGCTGTCGCCGCCCGACAACAGGTATTATTTATTTATTTAGGATCTCCAACTACAGATATAACAAAATACTGCCTCTCGATTCTGTAAAAATCTCACCGTGATAACATAGGTGAAGTTAGCTATCAATGGAGGCAATCCCTAACATCAGGTGGAATGATAGCTCACTTCACCTTAGTTTTCACGGTGAGATTTTCACAGAATAGCACTGCAGGACACATATGGAAATAAAGGGAAACATCAGAGGGGCAATTCTCGTAATTTATAAAAACGTTCACAGTCTGATCTCAGTCTCAATCTGTCAAAAATACGTCAAACTTCCATACATTTTGACAAGTTTTTGACATTATTTGTTTGTCGTCGAGATGAAACTGCGACTAGATTTTGAACGTTTTAAATTACGAGAATTGGCCTACAGGTATTAAAACAGCTTTCACAATAAAGTTACAGTTACAACTAAGCTAAGATATTAATAATATACTATTCAACAAAGTATAAGGAACTTTGAGTAGATATTTTTTAAAAATAATATGACGTGTAAAAATGATTCCGATATCATAATTACAGAATAAACAATTTAATTTCATTCATATTTTTTTAAACTAATACCCCCATAACCTTAAATAAAAAAAACATTTCTAGCATTTTTTAAATAATCTTTTGGACCTCCCTAAAGCAACAGCTATCGGCGTGGCACGCTGAATATCAGGTTGTCTATTGTCACCTGTGGTATACTGATCCATACTCTGGAAAGATGTGCAAGAAGCTCTTCTTCCGTGTTCAAATTTTGGGGAAGGTCACTGCATGCTATTCTCCCAAGCAAATCCCACGGATGCTTTATGGGATTGAGATCAGCGGACGAAGCATGCCAGTCTAAGGCCCGGACTCCACCAAAGCGGAGATGTGCGGAGCGGAGCGGAGACGTGCAGGAATCGACCAATCACAATGGTTGAAATCCTCATCGCGTCACTCGTCTCGTTTGTGATTGAACAATTCCTGCACGTCTCCGCTCCGCTCCGTACATCTCCGCTCCGCTCCGTACATCTCCGCTTTGGTGGAGTCCGGGCCTTATAACGTGATATTATTCTCTTAAATCATAATAATCACCAAGCTGCGTCTACACGCGCATTATCTTACATTAACATGAAGTCTTGCTCATACTGCTGCCGGTGAAGGATGACCATAGGTTGCACAAACTCGTTACAGTATTGTTCCGCATTTAAATTGTCTCGTATTAAAACGAGATCCGTTATTCCACCCAAGCGGACTCCAGCCCACATCATAATCGTTCCGCCCTGGTACGGATGAACTTCCTATGAATTCTGGAGTTGACTCTGGCGACCAGGAACTCGCCAAACACGCACTCTTCTTGATTTGGCATGAAATCCAAAGCGACTCATCAGAAAAAAAGAACACGAGCCCACTGAGCAAACTACACTAGCACTGAGCTGGTCTAGTGCAAATGTGCGTTAGCCATTTCGAAAGCGGCCTTGTCTCTGAGTAGGTAGTGCTAGTGACTCTTTATCTTCCTCTGTGACGGTCAACAACAACTCCTGTAGCCATGGAACTTGGTTGCGTGTTGATTGCATTGGCAGTCTCACGTTGACTGCGTCCTGCTTCAAACATACCCACAGCTCTCAATATCTCTTCCTGCGTTTCAGCTCTGGCGCGTTATGTCACGTCGTCATTTAAAAGTTTCTATAACAGCGAAAATGATTTCCACAACAAATGAAATAAAATATGGATAGTAATCTCTACTCGTATTACGTTTCAAAACGCCGTACGCTGCGATCAAGTGAAGTTTACCCGCCTTATTCCAAAATGATTTAATTTATAATATGGAAAATGATGAGTCTAAACCAGGGACCACATCTGTCGCCGCTGGGTGGGCGGCTCGCATACCCTGATGGGCGGTCACGTGGCGCGGGAGAAGGCAGACGGAATGGACCTGCAGGCTATGCCCACCAGGAAGTTCGAAGGATACGGTATCGACGGCAGGGTGAGTGTGTCTCATCTTTAAAGTCTATTCCAAAAGTATCTGACTAAAATGTAAACAAATGGAACAGAAAATAATCTGCGGATGCCAACTTGTATTGCCACCTACAAATGGAGTGCTTTGAATTAAATCTTTGAGTATTTAAACCCGAAATTCTTTATTCTAAATGACCTTAGTGATGTTTTTCATTTAACAATTGAGGTTAATTTTATAACTGATATTCTCGTCGCTTACTTTTCAATTAAGTACTATTCAAACAATAATTGTCGGAAGAACTGAAATTTAAAGTTGAAACCAAACAAATCAGTTGCACATTTATCTGTATTTAGAAAATTGTGCAAGTGATTTGTTTGTGATTGCGTAAGAACGTAAATCTGAACAGGGTTTATTTACACTTTTATCAGATACTTTTGGAACAGACCATATATCAAAGAACTGCATATGCATGAGGTGAAGAACGAAACATGGTGAGTAATATTAGGTAGGCTGATCGATTCTAGGTTCAATAGAAACAAACGTAGGAAGTTTTGATTGTAAGAACTTAGTTATTTGACAGACGTGTTGCTGGGGAGTTTGTTGCGCCACATCCCAGCTACAACACAAGGGTGTGGTGAAGGAAACGCGAAAATCGTAACGAGTCGCGTGCGTTGCGTTGAGTGGATAATCGTTTCAAATAAGGATGCGTTATCACCAGACCTCATTATCATCGGGGCAAAACAAAGAATAGGTGACACATACCTACTTTCAAGTTTAGTGCCTATCAAATTATACACTCCCAGAGACGTGCTCTATGAACATAAGAAATAAAAAAAATATTCACATTTTTGACATAGTCAGAAACATGTCAAATAATAAAATAAAAGCAATGTCATTAGCGTCATATTACTATACTATAAACAAAATATAAAACGTTTCTAAAATATTTTCAATGTGGATTATGAGATAGTTGCCTGTTTTGAATTGGAACACTACGAACTGGTCATATGTGCACTATCATAAAGTCAGAAGACCAGAAAAGGATTCCTACGGTGGTGACAGCTCATTGGAAGAAATGTCCAACTAGTTATTAGTTACCTATGTACTTATTAATGAAACAACATGGGGATTGCTTTATTGCTTCAGTTATTTTCATTATGTAGTATGTAGGCAATGATCATGTAGGTAAAAACTATGGCAAGTCTGTTTTGTTTGATTGACACTTCGGTTTAATTAGTCTATGAGTTCTTTATGCTCCGAAGATAACGAGGTCTGGTTATCATTCATCGTGACTTTTTAACATCAAAAGTGACTAAGAGGCATGTAAGAGGCTGTCTTATATAATTTTTGTTGTTAACCCTTTGAACGCCAAGCGCATCGCATTGGAAGTATGCGCTCTACGCCAAGCCTTTTATTTACTATTAAATACCTACAAAATGCTAGTGATGGGGTATTCACAAATATCGATAAACCTTTATCACTGCTACTACAATCGATATTCCATATACAGGGTTACTTTTCAATGACCAGCCAAATTTAAGGATGTGGTGTGGTACAGACCATCAAACTAAACAACTTTCTCCATGGGACCAACATCGTAATCGCGAAAAATTTATCAACTGTCCTATAGAAAACTTCAATACCTACTCGACCTAAACGTATGGGACGGCTGAATTTTTATTCGCGTTTTTTTATTTATTTAAGTAACTTCGGAGAAGACGACAAAATTTAAAAAACATAATCCTTTTGCCTATTTTCTATAATATTAGATTATAAAGTAGCACATCTATTTGTCGCTTAAACTCGTCGTTGGCGTTCTAGCGGCCGATTATGTTTGTCGCTTGTAAGCGTCGTTGGCGTTCAAAGGGTTAATAAGTTCTGATTCTCATCCTTAATTGAAACGATTTTTATTTTAAATGGGAATAATTTCGGCTTATAAGGACTGGCCACAAACTGTCACCGATTAGTTTTAATGATGGTCTGGCAGTTTCAGTAATTTACGCGGCCTACCCAAATGTCATTTCTTTGTTGAGCTGCACTATAAGTGACAAATGCGTGCACTGACTGGACAGATCCACTCAAAGGGTGGTTTTTTCCTCAAAAGACCATTTTAGACACCAATCTACATGGTCCTCAAAATTATCTGTCCAAGACTGTTTCCGGATTTTCCGGAATTTTTCTTGTGTCTTTTTTTCATGTGTCTACTTGTTTTGAAAATAATATATTTATTGCATTCCACAATGTGAACTTAGGAGGTATGTTTACAAAGACATGATTATTGTGAGCCCTGTCGGGCTCAGCAAAGTAAAGAGAGGAATGGACTTCTGTTTAAATAACTGACGTCCTTTCGTTCAGTTGTACATGATGGAGGAAGACCTGCAGCCATGCGTGGAATGTAACAAGTTGAGTACTGACGAGCCGGGCCACGTGCCCACGCCCGCCGGCGCTGGCGGGGACCAGGCCTAGGAAACCGCGATTAAGCAAACGGTAAGCCGAAATGAAAACGGTAAGCCGAAAAGGAAACGGTAAGCCGAAATGAATTATTTTCAGTAGACTATTATAATGTTAACGTAGGTTAGGGCGGGCCGTGCCGCAACGCGACGCATTGCAAAAATCTTTCTTCATCCTTTTCGTGCATTTTATATGAACCAACGCACATGCCAGTGGGCCACACCAATTTTTTGTATGAAAATGCGTTGCTCTGCGGTTCGTTGGCGATTACAATTTGTTTGTTCCGGTGGCAGTCGACAGAATATATACAGTGCTGCCGATGACCACTATTGATTGATTCCCACGTTCTAATGCTGTAGGTAGAAAATTATAGGATGGTTATATCAGGTATTTATTTATTTGGAGAATATTGGACTTCATGTAATCTTATTCTAGCCATTTTATAGAACCTTTCTAGGCCCGAAAGATATATGGCACTTGTTCATGCTTCATTAGGTTCGGGCTTGTTCGTTTTACCTACTGATGACGAACCTCTGTTGGCCATCAACAGATGAAGAGATCCGTCCTGCCATCAGAAATATCAGCCTTCTGAAGTCTTGTTTAGCAGTTTTTTTTTTGCAGATAATTCTTGGAAGATTAAGACGCTCGTCATTAATTTAGTTTTCTTGTGGACAAGTTTTAAAAATTATGAATAAAAATGCATATTTAATTTAATTTTTTATTTTATTCGTACAAAAATAAATAAATAATTTACATTCTTTGTAAAAGCATTATGTACAACTTACAGCGCCATCTATTGATTAAAATCTTAATTGTGTTACGAAAATGTAATGCAGTGATAAGTTAGATAAATAAATACAAAATGAAAAAAACAAATTCGGCTATGAAAACTTTTGAGACTGTTCGAATATATTCAGAGGCTCTAAGTTCAGTAACGCCCTACTCACGAAACATACATTTTAGAGCCTTGGAAATACAGTTGTTACCTAAAACAAATCCAAATCTTATTTTTTTTCTTAATTTCAGCTAAAAGTGCAGTGCATTATATTAGCGTCGACATGAGTTTATATCAATTATTACATTATATAATTTTAAACTCGATTAAATAGCTTTTTAAATAATTTAACTAAAATAAATAATAATTTACGAGAGAATTGCCGTTTGACAAAATCAATTATTTGGTAACAATAAATACGAACATAATGTGAAGTCGCCAGGTGATGTTGATAATGACATGTTAGATGTAGGAACGACTCGTTATATGGCTGATGGCGTATAGTCATTCGTAAGGCTTGCCTGTCACCGAGCGATTGTACCTATAATCGACCACGCGATTAATAGTCGTCTCGGTTTCGTAAGCTCTATGTACAATAAACGTCACAAGGTTCATTTATAAATTCATATCCGACGAATCATTTCGTCGCACATTTATTTTTCAAATAAATAAACAGTGACACTCACCCGTGTACCCTAATTAAAATACTATGACAAATTACAACTAAGGAATAAATAAAAATAAATAATTTGTTAATCGCTGGTGACACTATCAGATGTCATGCCGTCGGTGAAGAATATGTACCAATTTCAAAGTTCATCAGATATTATTATGACTACAATAAAAAATATGATACAAGAAAATCTTATGACATAGGCCTATTATTAAGATAATGTGTACTTAGAATAATGTGTAATGCATCCTAAACACAATAGGTCAAGGATTAAATTATTTCACAATCATTGTGTCGC
Source organism: Globia sparganii (assembly GCA_949316385.1). NCBI lineage: Eukaryota > Metazoa > Arthropoda > Insecta > Lepidoptera > Noctuidae > Globia > Globia sparganii. Next base: position 23,131,352 of record OX438664.1, read on the forward strand.
CTACGACTATGGGTGAGTCAGAGACGAAGAATGTCTACAGACGACCATATATTGCTATCAACCTGTAGATCCTATTACACGCAAGTGTTCGTCTTTATGCTAGTAAACTATTGTAAATAGCTTCTCTGCATATTCATTACATTTGGAAGGTTACAAATACACAATATTGAATCTACAGTTGGATTCCCATCGGTCGTCTTTGACTGTATTTAGTGCCATATATGTATAGGCATAAATTTTCAAGGATCTTATTTCTGTGATTTTTCTCACAACTAAAACACACAGTTCCCTTTCACTAGCTTCAGTGGTTACTCAGGAACTAATGGTATTGTTTCAATGCTTTCAAATGTCTGAAAATATTCAGCCATCAAAATAATTGTATTTTAAAAGTCCATGATTTCTCGAGATTTTGCAACTTCCCATATTTTTCATACAGTTGTTTGCATTGCTTTGATTAAGTTCAAGGGGGTTGCCCTTGATCATGATCAAAACTTTACAGTAAAATATAATTAAAATCCTTTTAAAGAACAATTCTTGTAAAGAACATATTAGTTGCAAAACCTTCTTGCTAACATCTTCTAAATTCAATAAATTAATCACATTTACGGGGTTCTCATACATCATCAGGGCCCTTACTAAACCGTGTCATGAATTCTTAATACTATTCAGTTTAACACACTCAACAAACAGTTCGTTCATGAAACTTCTATGGATGGTGATGACGAGCGGTACGGCCCAGGCTAGGAATGCCTACAGAAGGCCGGTGAGCCCCTAGTGCAGGTCACATCTGAAGCGATGGCAGTCGTGGTCTCTGCTGGCCTGCATGACGTCACCGAGCTGGTGCGCCACCACCGATGCGCTTGCGCCGTCACCGCGGGAGATGCTGGAATGTTACAGGAATGGTGTTAGTACAGTGTGTTATAGTTTGTTTTTGACTAGGGGATGTAGAGTTACATGTATACATGTATACATAAATATGTTTGGCTCAAATTGAGGCGTGATTTTATAGATATTATTCCTAATTAACGGGTGTATACAAGCAAAGCCGTGAGTAACAGCTGCCAATATTGGCAGCTTTTACTCACGGCTTTGCTTATGTATATACATATATATTTTTGAAATGTGCTAATTAAGCCCTTTCATTCGATATCCAACACGGCACGATATTTTTTTTAATGTCATTTCTTTATGTCCGCTAGAGGGCGCCATATTCAATTTAATGCGACGTCACATAGCCTATAACCAGCGGACGATCAAGACGCTTCCAACGATACCATTTGTCAAATTATGACAAGAAGTTTAGAAGTTATGAGGGAACAGATGAACATACATACATACATATAATATATACATACCGATCAAAATCATAACCCTCCTTTTTGCTTCGCCGTATTCGGGTAAAAATACTGTGTTTCAGATTTACATAATTATGCAGGTACATTGGCGCGTACGTTCAGGTTCCTTAACTGTGCTGTTTTTGGAATATTTCTATAAAGAGGGCAGAACTTTGCAGTTTAAGTTATATTTAAATTACTTATTAGCTAATAGGCTAGATTGTAATGTAAATAAAGTATCACTATTGTGAAACTTTATAAATAAAAAGGCCAATAGTCAAATGGTAGAAAGAATGGATTCCCGAAAATGTTTCTAAAGGGCTGGGTTATGGACCAATAGCTCGAACATATAGCTGTTGGAAATGGACATGTTAGCCAAAGATTGGTGCTTATAAGGTTACCAACTTCAAAAAGTTGACAATCAACTCTTCCCTTAGCTAACTGTTACCGGTACTTAAACACTGCGATTTTACACAAAGCGCAGGCGCATATAACCCCTTAATGAGTCATGGTGCCGCTTTCACACCGCCATGGTTTATGACTTCGGCGAGAAACTCCTCATTGCCACTCTTGTTTGTTCCAAGTTTCTTTTTTAAGTGTCCGTTTTCCCTTTTTAATTTGATGGCTGCTTGGGTGGCCGTGTTAAGCTACAAGTTATGCTGCAATTATTATGCTGAGTTTTAAAATTCAAGGAGTTTTTAAATCGATATATAATGGTCGGTTTAAAAACTTGTTTAAGAATTTCATACCAAAGGTTCTAACGCGCGGCCGAAATGCCACTAAACATGGAAAACTTACCATGTCAGAATGCATTGCCCCAAAAAAGGATTGCTATATTCATAGATTTTACATAAAGTTTACCGAAAGCTTAGCACAACATCGACCTGATTGATAAGCATGGAATGTGTTATATCCAAAGTCTGCTTGTATGTTAATGTAGTCAATATTTTCGGATACATTGAGGTGCTACTTTTTAAACAAAGTAGGAGTGCCTCGAGGGTCCAATTCTAGACACGATTTTGTATCGACGACCACTTTTCGTAATTATCAAATGAAAAGGCCCAATTGCTTCGCAAGGGATCGTAAGGTCTACGTAGGTATTTGATATTAATTTCAACTTGATCACTCCACGTGCTCCTGAGAAAAAGGGTTTTGACAGACTGACAGACGGATGGACAAGAAAGTGATCCTATATATTTAAGGTTTCCGTTTTTTCCTTTTGAGGTACGGAACCCTAACAGTATTAACTAAATAACTTTTTCAAAAAGTTATCAATCACTAAGTTGAGAGACCATTAAAAACTCAATCTAGCTCAGTCATCATGGGAAATGCTTGCACGATGTTGCATTAGTAATATAATTCCCACCAGAGAGCTGGCGAAACACATTGCGAACTGTACGAAACTACGCAATTTAGAATTTATAATTAGATAGGCATGTAGTGTGCTATTGTTTTAAAAGGTAAATGACCTTTGGAAATAAACGATACAATTTACCCAGTAACCTGCTTTAAATATCGGTTTGTCAAAGGCAGTTTCTCGCAAAGCAATGTCTTGACTTAGTGAAGATTTTTTATAGAGCAAGAAATATTTTGTGATCGAGATTTAATTGTTAATGGTTTATCATTTATCGTTCCCACTGCTGGATCCAGGGCTCCTCTGTGAGAGGAGGGGGCTGTAATTCACACGCGGGCCCAGTGCGGGTTTGGTGGACGTCACATGTCTTAGAATGTTTGATTCTAGGACATGCCGGTTTCTTCACTATGTTTTCCTTCACCATTTTGAGAGCAGTGGTGATAAAATAAATTACAAAAAGTGAAGCGCCTGTTTGGTTTCGAACCCACGACCTACCGACTCGTAAGTCGGGGCGGCTACCACTGGGCCACCACTGCTCTTCATAATAACCAACATCTAATTGTATTCAGGCTATTCTGAAAGACTAATTCTTAGAAATGTCCAAGTCCATAAGATCCGTCTCCTAGTACAAGAGGTCACCCAGCCATAGGCTTCAAGGTTCCAAAGCATCAACCTCAAAAACCACACATTTGTTTTCAAATAATATACATAACTATTCAAAACCTGAAATCGTTTTCCGCGGCTTCGGAACATGTAATAATTCCGTTCGGAATGTAGTCGGAACACTTTCACCATTTCTGAACGCACCTTGTTACGTCATAGTTACGTTTTTTGGCGGCAAGCCGTCTGTGAGCGTGCAAGTGGACAAAAATTTACGATGTGCCAAATTAGCGGTTCAAGCCTCTGGAAGATTTTGATTGATTTGCTGCCCGTTGTTAAAAAAGAAGTTTAATAAAATTGCGATAACTTGAATCACCGAGCTTCGATACCGAGACTGGTTAACTTTAGATGAACTTAGCTCATTACATTTGCAGTCAGATAATTATATGTGAATGACCTAAGCTTATAAAACCGCGGGCAAGACCTAACCCAAGACCCAGCATGGCACGAAATGGAAGAGGCCTCAAACCAAAAGCAATATGTGAAACAAGACTGTCAATGGTGACTTTTTGCAAGAGCAGAAAAGCTCTAATTAAGCAGGTATGAACAAAACCAGGCTGATGAAAAGTAGGCCGCTCTTCGGCTCAGTAGGTAATTCAGATTTTTTTTTTATCCAAAGCCTCGCGCCACGAATAAATCAATGAGAAAATAAGTAAAAGACAAGTTTTAAGCAGTTTCTTATAGCCAAATTCGCGAAGCGACTCTTCGCTTTTTTTTACCAGCGCGCAATCTGCCGGTCATGACATAACGGTTATGTGATGTTACGTCAGCATTCCGCGCGGTGTTCGATATTTGATGTTTTATTTACACTATGATTTCTCTCTTTATTTTTTTCGTGTCCAAGTAGGACAGGTTGTAATGAGTGTACCCGGACTCATGGCACGCGGAATTATCTAATATAATCAGTATTTAAGTAGATTAATGACTTTGTGGTTTCGTTGCTTTTTTCTGGTTGTAATACAAAGATTGATTGACGCTAATCTTGATGGAATTGTTCTTACGTTATGATTTCGTTAAACTTGCTACTTTTACGTAGATTAAAGTAAGAGCGGAAGAAAATCAAGTTGCTTTTCACGTGGAAAAGCGCTCGGACGAGAGTATTAAATTCCGGCACACAATTTATGCTCTATATTCCACCAGCATTTTATTATGCATGCACTTTCGTGCAAGTAAAAATTTACTGAATTCTTGAGCGTCCCACGTAACAACACGACACCAAATTCACCCTATTTGAATAAATTCTTCCTCAAAGTTTCTACTCCAGTTTGTGTGTATGATGCGTCGCACGCGCATGCATATTAGCAAAACGGTCGTGTTTTGTTGCGCCCGCGCGGGTTACGTGACGGACGGACGGACGGACAGAGAAAGAGAAAGTGTAGACGTAATGCATGCTAATGTAACCGGTGTTAATGTTTTGTCACGTGGCTTAGCGGTTTACTCGAAATATTGTTGATGTTTGAAAAGCCTCGATAAGGCGACCTGTTGGCTCAGTAAAAAAGTCGTTTTGTGGTTTTGAGATAACATGAGGAAGCGAACAGAACGATTGTTAGGTTACCGGTTTCGAATGGCAGAAGTGTAATGAGCCATGGACCACAACCGACCGTGGAGGCCCACAGCCATGTGAAAGAGACAACGGGGATAGAAAGAACGTTCTTGTGTTCAGAAGAAAGCCTCTTAGTAAAAAATAAGAAAGGATAAGAAAAGCCGCAGTCGAAGGTCGATGTTAACAAAGCAATAAAAGAACTCGTAACAGCAGGTGTTTAATATCCCACGCCAGTGAACTGAGGCTTGGAACTACTGCGGTGGAGGTGCAACCTGCTGGCAGGTACTGTTGCGACATCACGACAAGTTATTGTTGTCAACTGGTTTGAATATTCTCAAATTCATTTATTCATTTTGTGATTCTATTTATATTTGTACGTAGTATTCCTTCGTCATCGGAGTGCAGTGGCGGCCCAGTGCAGTGGTATCGGCCCCGACTTACGAGTTGTAGGTCGTGAGTTCGAACTCCGACAGATACTTTACGTTGTGTATTTAATTTCATCACTACTACTCCCAAAACTGAGAAGAAAAACGACGTGAGGAAACTGGCACGTCCTGGAACTAAAAATTCAAAGACATGTGACATCCACCAAGACGCACTGGGCCTGCGTGGTGGATTACGGCCCACTCAGAGAGAGTGGGCCTGTGTCCCAGCCGTGGGAACATTATAGGCTGATTATACATAGTTTTCTCTCTATTCCGTTGCATATTGCTATTGAAAACGCACTGATAAATAAAGTTATAACGGAAACGGCGTACGTTTGTCTAATTAACTTGCTCACATACGTAATGTGAGAAGTAGAAGAATTAAACAAACAATTAAAAATGCCAAAACGGGCTTAAGATTGAAGAGCATGGCGGAGATTTTGCAGTAAGATATCACTGGGACAATAGTGAAAACATTGGAGAACGTACTCACATGTAAAAACATTATGCTACGGATGTGGAAGAAAACAGAGCAACATTAGCTGAATGTCATCATAGGTGAAATTTTTGTCAAATACAAATAAGAGATATTAGGGTTTCAGCTAACTATTAAAAACCATTCTCGTAGTGTCATTTGGGCGCTGTTTAATGGCAAACAGCCTCGTTAGAAAAGATGACAATTTCCGATCACGAAGAAATAAAAAGGGTAATGGAAAAGGGCAAAATAATCGAATCAAGTACCTATGTAGACACAACCAAATGTCCACATCAAAAAAATCCTAATATCACATGTTTGAATAAAGTGCATCATAATTCAAATCCGATTGTGAAGCAAACAAAGCGTAAGTTAATGTTCGAGTGTGAGATGAAAGTGTAGTTATTAAGTAATCGCTCGTTATCAAACGCGCGCATGAGATGGTCAGATGGGGCGAATCATCGCTTTCTCTCGGTTTCTAATAGGATCCGCTCACTTGTGTCCTTATGTAATAGATTCGGGTGACATTGTGACGCCGGCGCCGGGTACAGGAGTTAAAAGACCTCATTAGACGTGCATTTGGACCATGTTAGTGTGGTGTTTATCTAATTATCGATTTATTATCAATTATATTATACTAGGTAGGTACTGGCAAAAACTATAGGTGCACGTCTGCCTAACCCTTCCGTATTCGCCACACACGCGATGTTATGTTAAAAGAATTGCCCAATGTTGTTTAATAACCTACAAGACACATGTCATATTCTGTTGATACTAAAACAGTTAGATTGTTGCACCCTGATTTACTTGTATGACTGCTTTACGCTTTGCCATTCTAATTCTTCATGGTCCTTTAGATAATTTGGTTTACCTTTAAACAATTGATATAGACGTTGAAAGATATCAAGAACATTAAAACAAAACAATGTTAAAATGGAAATTTCAGGCTCATGTCCCGTTTATCAATCGCACACATCCAATACTTTTTACTAGCACTGTGTTTATGTTTAATTCAGATTGTCTAGTTAATCAATCATGTCGTTATTATATCTCTAATATTAATGATCATGTTTAAATTGAATGCACGACTTCTCATTGGTATTTATCAACATATCAACTAAAAGGCCTCCGCACAAAGGTTTAAAGTGAACATCGTGACTGATCTTGTGCAAGAATCCTCTGGTTGTTGCAACTTCATAGGGCAAACTGTTCTAGATTTATCTAGTAGGTATTCTGAGCTAAGATACTGTAAGGGTATAAAATAAAACATTTACTCACAGCTTTAGTAGCGACTCCATCTTCTTTTCCATCGCAAAGAGCGAATCAGAAGGTTGTGACGTTAACACTTTGCAGAACGTGAACTTGGCACACTGAGAGTCTCTCCAGTCAGTCTGCTTCACTAAGTCCATAGCTGCTGACGTCAGCGACGATGAGCTCGACCCTCCGTCTAGATTCTGTAGATCATCAGGCAAGTCCTCGCTTAAAGACCGCTTAACAACGTGTTTTCGCTTCACTCTCCTCAAACGAACGCCTTGATAACTTGGCTCTTGGAAGAAGTTCAACACCTCACGCTTGGACCGAGTGGTCTCACCGTCCGGTGACATCACCACGTACACATTTTCACTCGGCATCTTGTAGTTGTCGTCGTAAACTTTTTGACTGCTTAGGATTTGTCTATCGATATCGTAAGGAGTTCCGAAGGACCGCTTGTGTTCTTTCTCTATCTCGTCTTGAATGGCTTCTTCGCTCAAGCCAGCGCTGCGCATCAGGTTCACATCCAACAGTCTGCCCATAGCGACCGCGCCGAGTCCCAGAGCCGCTCCGCCTGCCATCAAGCCGATAGCTGGTAACATACCAGGAGCACCTGATGCTGCTGCCACTACACCAATCTTGTCTTGAGCATACCTCTGTGATTGGATCGAATTTGAGGGATAAAGACCTAAATTAGACGAAATCTTCTGTGTAGCCTCTACAATGGGGTCAAAGACAGGCTGAGTCACTTTAGCAATTGGGTCCATTATAGGTTTAGTGAATTGTTGTACTGTCTGGCTTGCGGTGTTGAATGTGTCCTTCATTGAGTCAGTGAACCTCTTCCACAGAGATGGTTCGGGCACTCGTTTGATGTACGCGTAGTTGTTGTAAGGATACTTCGCGCCTTGGTACGACTGCGGGTTGTAGCTGTGGTCGTAGTAAGAAAACTTGTTGTATTCATCCTCGTAGTACTTGTTAGCGTTGATAGATGTCTGCTGCGAGCGTTGCTGTCCGTAGCCGCTGACTGGTTCCATTGGGTAAGGGTGAGCGCTTTTCGGTACGGTGTTCGTGTAATATTTAATTTTTCGTTCTTTATTTTCGTAATTCTCCACGTTGTCGCGGGTCGCTTTCGCAGGCTGTACTCCTAAGTCAGGGTGGGCGTACTGTAGGACGGGGTTCCTCACGCTCTCATCAAAGCCCGGCCTAGCATTTTTAGGTGTGTACAGTGCGGAGTTGGGGAAACTGACTTCTCCAGGATGTTGAAGCATACGTCTCTGAATGTGGCTCTCGGCGAATTCCATGTCGCCATTGTGCGACCTCGAACTGCGTCCACTGAAGTAATCGCGTTTCGATTCTTGCTCGTTAATCTGCTTAATATACTCAATGAGTTTCGAGTTTGCAACTTTCGAATTATCAGCTTTAGTGAAAGGACCGTAGCCGGATTTGAGATAATAATTGTCTTTTTTCTGTTTGTACGAGTATGTTGGGTTGTCGCTCGCAACGTACGGGCCGCTGTCAGAGGGTTCGAATTTCAAGTTGTCGAATTTGGTGAATGGACCGTCTTTGGGTTCGAAGTTGTCATCTTTTGTGAAAGGTCCGAAGCTCTGTGCGGGGTCTGCGGCGGCTATGTCCGGGTACACGTCAGCTTCAGGGATTGCTTTAGGCGGAGTGTAACCTTCCGGGTAAGGCTGTAGTTCTCCATTCACAACTCTCGCGTTACGCCAGGTCTTTTTGTCTGATTCGTCATCAGGCATTCTCACGCCTTGGATTTCTGGAATGCCGTCCTCGCCAAGTGTAAGAATAGACCTGCCACGCTTATTGTTGTACTTTTCGATTGCCTTCTTTAAGTACATTGGTTCAGAACTTATGACGACGGGGTCTGGTACTTTGTAGGACTTTCCTTCTCCATCAGAAACTTTAGTGCTCACAACTTCAATATACACTGGGTTCCTATCGTTCTTAATGACTGGGTTGTGTGGATCAAACCTGTAGCTTTTAATTGGGCCACCATAGTCAAATAGACTGGTTGATGTGATGTAGACCTTCTTATTTTCTGTCTTCTTCTCATTGTCGTATGTGGGGTAGTAGTTTAAGGTTTCAGGACCAGCTTCAGGTTTCTTCCCATTTTCCTGTATAACGGATTCAGGGTACACTGACACTGGAGACCAGTTACCATATTCTGCCTTGACGTCAGTCACTTCTTCTTGGTTTTTGTTGCGGTTCAGGTAATAGTCGTAGCCAGCGAGGTCGCTGTTGACTGCGCCTATGAAGCTCAGTTTTCTTTCGTCTCTTGTTTCTGTTTTGTTTTTGTTTTCTTCTGTGGTGTTGTAGTTTGACACCATGGGTCTGAGGGAAGCTGTGGTCGGCGCAAGAGTCGTGCTACTCGCATACGTGGTGGACTTATCCTTCTTCTTGACTATCAACTGTGTTACATGTCCGGTCTTCGTTCTGACGTTGAGTGTTTGTGTGTCAAGAGGGTTTAGACTCCTGGACACTTTGAGTTCTGTCCTCGTGGTCCTTGAAGGCAGGATGGTCGTCCTTATAGTTTTCGTGGTAGTGGTGTTCTGTTCTGTGACCTCTGCTAGCGCGGCGCAGAGGAGCCACAGTACGGCACCTGCCCTTATTACGGGAATCATCTGAAACAACAAATAAGGAAGTCTTTAGTCTAGTTATTTTGACATAGAAAATTATTTGTGGAATAACTTATCACCTAATTGCTGGTATGTTATTTTTTATAATTATATACGATTAATTAACGTTCTATAAACCTCTTGTATTTAAAGTGAAAGTGAATAATTTATATTAGTTTGAGTACTCTTTACGGTAGCTGGTTTCGTTATTTTATTTCCTTTATATTAATGTTTCAGTGACTGCCAATTTGTGGTTGTAAACTTGGGGAAGCAGAGCGTCAAGTACTTCAGTTTACTTTTAGTAATAAACACAGGCGTTTTACTTTCTGTCTTGTACTAAAATAGGTGCTACTATTGTTATTGCATGTAGTAAGATATTCCTATTAATCAGAAGAACATGAATGAGTAATAATTATGAGTAATAATTATTATGACTATTGACTTAAAATTCATTAAACTATAGCTCTCGGCGCCGTGCTTCAATAAAACAACAACATCTCTCATCTCGGCTCTTTTATTTTACTTTCCTCTAATTTATTTTTTCAATTTACAATTTTCATTTAGCACAAAGTGAACGTGCAAGAAGCGCGTACGTCTGTGACGTCACGTACCGATCACATAATCATGTATCGATTTCTTTAATTTATCGAGTGAAGGTAATAGCGTTGATACTTTACTCGAGTACCAATCATGAAAACTATAGAAAATGCGATGATCACAGTGAAATCATGATCGTACGCACAGATTCTACACATTACGGATGTACGTAGAAAGTATGGAAGCAATGCGCCGGTGTGAAGTTGTATTTTCCAACAGTAGCGGCGGCTGATATTTATGAAACTATGAGTGGTGTCTCAGACTGATGGCAGGCTAGCCTATTCAACATAGCAGGGCCTCAAGTCTGCTATTACAATAGTTTCAGAACGGTCTATCATTGATTTCATAATTGTTGATTTTGACAAGTTTGGTAATCTACTAATATAATGGCGTCATTATGACTTTCCAATGGTCAACCACTGACACTCCATTGAAAGAAATGACATAAAATGGTAATCTCGTACATAATGACAAATTAATAAATATAATTTTTATTGCTATTTACGAACTTTTTACTACTTCAGATTGCAAACACTAATACGTAATATGTAAAAATGTATATCAAATGAAATCTAGCATGAAAAGCTACTACTTTTCACAGACCATTGACCGACCAATGATCGTCTATTATGAATTTAGCAGATTACGAACTTTTAGTAAAATGACAATGGGATCGTGTTGGAATGACGAATTTATAAAAATAGCAGACTTGGGCCCCAGAATCGCAGCCTGAAAGATACTTATCTGATAATGATGACCGTAATGACTTCATTCGTTGAACTCTTAAGAATAAACGAAGGACTTTAGCAACCGAATACGTAAGTGATGCCAAGGTTGAAATTTGATCTAATTTAAACATTTTTTCTCCTATACTTCATTGGATTTCGAAAATCTCGGGATAATCTTTGGTATTTTCGAAGCATATTATTATGTAAGGCTTAGTCGAGTTTTAAGAATAGAAACGGCTGGGCAATCCTACCCTAATAGAGATATCTTCTACTGCAGCAACCAATATGTAAGACACATGACGCAAATGTGCGTTCGTGTCAGTCGATAGCATAAATAGCGTGTTAAGTTGACTATTTAAATAGGACAGTTAGCTATAGTTAACGTGGACATGAGCGAGCATCAATTATTTTGTTATGTATTCCGGCGTGTTGATGAGGAAAGTATTCATTACAGGATGGATATGCACTAGGTATGTGTAATTAGTGCTGAGGTTTTGGCGTGCTACTTGCATCAATTGTTTTTTTATAGGTTTTTTTGTAGCTAGATTGAAAAATCTAATAGACAGAGGATTATATAGGTTTTTTAAATTGTTGTCAATCAATCAACTCTATCGCAAGCCACTGCTGCTCATAGGCCCAGAAATGGCTATTTTCGCTTTTTTTTGGTGTAGGTAGGTATGCAATTAATTAATACATTTTGTGTTTTTAAGTAAGTTACTGGTTTAATCATAAGTTTAGTAAATCAGATGAAGACGCAGGGCTTCTGAATAATATTGTGACTTTTGTAATGTATGTCATACAAATATTCGAAAATTGTGGGACATCCATACTAATTTTATAAATGTGAAAGTGTATGTGTGTGTCTGTTTGTTTGTCCGTCTTTCACGGCAAAACGGAGCGACGAATTGATGTGATTTGTTAAGTGGAGATAGTTGAAGGGATGGAGAGTGACATACCCTACTTTTTTTTTACTTTTTTTTAACCGTGTTACCCCGAATTTAATGCGAGCGAAGCCTCAGGCAAAAGCTAGTAACTCATAATAACTTAACTACTACATAAAATAATAAACCCCTAATTAATGCTCTAGCTCTCATACACTCTAATGTGTGTTCCAAATTTACAATATATCTAATCTGCAACTAGGTACCTATTTGTAGAACAACCCACCAGTCGCATCCAGGATTGTATTTTTTAAACGCAACCTGTTCTACCCATATGTAGTGAGGTGACACGTTCTGCAAGCTTTCTACCGATTGATCGGTTAAGCATCGATTATTCGCAATCGCATCGATTCGGTAAAAAGTCTGATTAGTGAGCTATTAGTAGTGTGTCATTAGAGGTGAAACTCGTACATATGCGAGCCGCCATTATATTTAGTCACCACCGGAACTTGACCGCGCTTGACGACGTAGATTAAGCGAGGCGATAGCTTTTTTTTTTTTTGAGGATGGGAAATCATCAAATGACCGCTCCCGCTCTGGGCGGAGCAGAAGTGTCAGACTCTTACTGACTAAAACCCACCCGTGTTCCTTCCTTAGCCCTTCACGTTCCGGGGCAGCGGTAACCCTTTCGGACAATCCCGCTGCCCGAGGAGATAACTAAGCTTTAAATTGTGTGGCCATTAGGGTTTTTGTTAACGGTATTTGTGTTTGTTAAAGTTGAATATTAAGGCTTAAGGTAAACGCAAGTATTAACGACCCCCCTAAGGTAATTTTAAAATCAACCATATTTTTTTAGTATACTGGTTCCCCTAAAGATTAATAGTTTAATTTTATATGCTAGTGTTATGTATAAAAAATGTATTTACTGAATCAAATACATTTAAATAAAGGATTATCTTGTAAAAAATAATTTAAAATGTGACTTAGTCGATTGTTGCAATTACCGACCCATAAAAACGGCTGTGAAGCTATTAACGATTTTTATGCAGCTATTCCCGATCGTGTATGAGAGGAGGCCTTTTTCCAGCAATGGAATGTATATAAGCTAGTGATGATGATGATTACCGATCTTAATATAATAAAACAAAATAAAAATGGAAATACTTATTCGTATTTTTTATTATCGTTATTTTTAATAAAACAAATTAGTACTTCTTAGTAATACCTATGAACTAAATAATTATAAACTTTTAAATTAATCAACATAATACTATTAATACACATAGATATTTTAATTTAAGGATTTCAAACTCAAGGATATTTCCTTATGCTATTGAGATCATAATCATTTTTTGAAAATTATAATATTAATCATCACAGTCATTGGTTCGGCGAGTTGTGTGTTACTGTATACTTTTCGCCGCTTTTGTGGTTCCATACTTCTGGAAAAAAATATAATTGTACGTATGTTTTATGTTGCTTTAGCCAAGAAGTAGCATTTATTAATAGGTACCTATTATGTCATAAAAGTAGGTGAGAAACTAAATAATCTTTATACGAACGGTAATAGCTTCTTATAGTTGCTATTGCCGACCCTCATGGGTCGGTAATAAAGTATGTAAGTATAAACATAAATTGTATTACCGACTCATAAAAAAATGGTTATTTTAATTCAATTAACCTTCAGACTATAAAATAGATTATAATTGATTAATGTCACAAAAAATATGAACAAATGCACACTGTTTTAAACACAACAACAATGATTTATTACTGTAACTATTCAATATCGATCCTCGAAAAATATCCTAACTTTGGTTAAATTGACAACGCTAAAAGGTAAAAACTAGACAAAAAAGTTTAGTCGCTAATAGATTTTTATAAAGACTGATAGCTTAGATTTAAAGTGGTCCATAAAAATACTTGTGTTAGTGTGATATAATAACATAAAAGAAAAATAAAACGAAAAGTTACGTTGCTGCCATTGCCGACTTATGAGTCGTTGATAGCTGCCACGACTAAAACTGATGAAGCTAACACCATCCCATTTTAATTTAAAGTTTTATCGTTTCAAATTACTTTTTATTAATAAAATGTCGTAAGAAATCAGGAGTTGACAAATAGATGAATACATTTAGTAATTTAAGATAGAGTATAGACCTCATTTGTTTGTATAAATGTCTTAAATAGAAAAGTCACGTATTTACTTGAAGGAACAAGGGAACAGTACGACACATCCTGCGTCCACGCTGCCCCGTAGTAATTAACGTATTTTATCTCTTTTTTGGACAGCTAATCACACTAACGTAAAAGTATACGATGCTCAAGGAATAAACGCGTGTGAAACTTTGCCTACTTAAAGCTAGAATAGTTCTGGAAACGTAAAGATTTCGAATTACTTTTATAGGTCGGTAATAACTACAGATTTTCGATGGGTCGTTGATAGCTGCGTTTACCTTACAGGGTTGACCACTAAACTAGACGTTTTCAATAATATGTCATAGATTTCTTTTAAACAGTCGTACATTACAGGTTTACCACGAGACGCTATTGAACAGGATTCACCGAACGGTTCTAGTGAGTAGTTCTAGTGGTGTTGTAGTACTAGTTTGTTCCTATTTGTCGCGGCCGTGAAGGTCACACATGATCCTATATTTTTGTTGTATGTTAGTTTTATTATAATTTTCTTTCTTTCTCTTCTCATATTCTGAATACATCGCGCCGCAAATGTTCGCTTCACCACTGGAGCGGAGTCATCGGCACAATCAAAGGTTCTACAACAGAAGTCTTCGTATGTCGTGTCCGTTGCGCGTACGCCATGCAAGACGTCTCCGGTGCATGATTAGGTGAAAACTACAGGAAATGGAATTACGGATAGACATCTTATATGGTCAATGATTCTCCTATAGTTAAGAGATCATCCCTTTTTACCGACTTCATAAAAAGGAGGAGGTACTATGTTCGGATGTTTGTATGTTTTTGTTAGTCATGTTATAATTATGGAGATTTCTATATAATGAGTGAATATTGAAGGTTTTGTTTCTTTTTGAAAGAAAGAACGAAAAAAAAGTTTATTTGGACACATTTCGTGAAACACAAAAACTAAATAAAAGTAATGTTGCAAACAACAATTGTGTGTGCCTCACGGCTGCGCTTTTAACGTGCTACTATAATTCTAGTACGCTTCTATGATTTTATCAGCGTTGCTAAAACGCAAGAATCATGGAGATCGTACATATTTCTCGAAAAGCCATGGTCAAGCTAATTGGACCGTGGCGTTTAATTACACACATCAAAAGTGTCTAGGGATCAACATATATTTTTGCAATAACTTTTCTCCTGATTGATATTAATTAAAATTTTCTTTAAGGATTCATCAAATAAAGTGTTTTCGTTTGTCACAGTAACGATAAACCAAGTCACCTTTGCATTAATAAAGAAATTTGCCATTTTCCTAATAAAGGGATTTTTGACATTTGAACCACTAACACAAAAGTTCGAAAAAAAGACTGAAATAACAGTTTTCTCTAAAATTTTATTGGGTAACTTAAACAATTAATAATCCGTGTTTCTACCGCGAACACTAACAACACAAGAACATCGGTTTGGCATACTCAAAATGAGTTCATCCAAATCACGCTGTGGAATGGCCGCCCATGTTCGTTGCAACAACAAAAAAAGGTCTTCTTGCGACTGGATACCCTCCATATTCGGCAGAGCTCTTCTCTGTAGCATATCCCATGCATGCTCAATCGGGTTCAAGTCTGGCGACTGAGCAGGCCAGGGCAGGACATTGATGTTAGCTGCGGCGAGAGTCTGTCTTACAACTCTTGCGGTGTGCGGTCGTGCATTATCATGCATTAACTGAAATAAGGGACCGATTTGCACTTGTAGAGGAACGATGACGTCTGATACAATCGTCTCAGCATAAATTTGAGCGTTGAGGTTGCCTCTGATCCAAATCAACTCAGTTCTTCCGCCGATCCAAATACCCGCCCATACCATGATGGTTCCACCACTATAAGGATGGACTTCCTGGCAGGATTTTAATCGCTGTTGGCGTCCAGGGGTTCTCCAGTGTCGTATACGTCTTGTATCCGGTCTCATACCAAAACGAGACTCATCAGAAAAGCACACGAAACGCCATTGTTCTTCTGCCCAATTTCTGTGTTCAAGAGCCCATTGATATCGAATCCTACGATTGTGCATTGCTATAGGTGGTACCCGTAGCGGTCTTCGGGAATGAAGGTTCACTTCATGCAAGCGGTTTCTGACTGTTTGGTCGCTAATTAAGTTCCCTGAAGAGTGATGAAGCCTCACGGCTAACATCATGGCGGTTATTGTTGGAGCTCTTCGAGTTAAGATTTGAATGTATCGGTCTTGTCTCCGTGTGGTGCAGCGATACCGTCCTCCATGGCGCTCAGCCACGGTACCAGTGCTTCGGTAACGTGTCCAAAGTCGACTGATAACACTCTGACTTGTATTCAGAGCTAAAGCCACAGTACGTTGCCGGGAACCAGCTTCTATCATTCCCACGGCTCTGAGCATTTCTTCCCTGCTTAAATGACGTCGCCGCTCCATAATAACGTTGGTTTTAATCAGTAGTAGGGAAACAGTAGCACTAATAATGTCTTCAATGCGTTGTATGTTTTTAAAGGGAAAATATTGACAGCTGATTTTCATCTTTTACTCGAATTTGATTCACAGTTCCTGATTCAAATTATGAAATGCACCAAAAAGGATCCATATAAATTTATAAAATCATAAATTTATTACAAAGCCACATCTCAATCTCAAGAAATCCGCATAAAAATGCTTGATCCCTAGACACTTTTGATGTGTGTATTTTTACAAAACTTATCTTGTAAGTGTTGCCTGAAGAATGATGACTTGTACATCATTTAACAGAAGAAACCTCCGCCTTCCTAACCCTCGCATCTGAGCAAACTTATGAAGGTAGCCGCGAGGTTAGCGCGAGGTTTAACCACATCAGAACAATTAAGCACGCTCTGTTAACCGCTTTATTATCTGTTTGTATATCTGTGTAATTATATGCTTGTGTGGATCGCCTTGTCCGCTAATTAGCTTGTTATACAGCTTTTTATTTATTATAATTTGTTCGGTTTTGGTACGTGCGTGTGATAAGGTAAATAGGTGCAAAATGTGAGTTTCCAGCTAAAAGAGATTGCCGTGGGTTAGGGTAGGGCCAGCTAAGAGAATCCCAGAGATATTTACACAGTTCAGTTTAATGCTGCGATCGGCTTCATACAATATTGCACTTTTTTTTTCTTGACTAATTTTGAGCGAAGAAAGTTAGTCTGCGTTTAATCACTATGTTTCCCTTAATATCATGGATCCTATAAACACGGATCGTTCAAATGAACCACGGTACATTTTAATCAATACTTATGTATGTCCTGCTACAATCCTTTAGATTCCCATCATCATCACACGAGTTAAGAAGAGCATTACAAGACTGCCTGCTGTTGAGCTTATGGCATTTGCAAATAAAGCATATTTCACAAGTCCTTGAAGTATAATCAAAATTATTTATTCATTCAAAGACTACGAGAACTGTATCTAATACATATTAGAACATTATGTGTAGTCACGTACACTGTACGGCAGTAAAGCTTAGAGAATTACGACTACATGCTGTAAGATGAATGAACAGCTGGTCCAGTCTATGAGGCTGTGACCTGCCGCGACCTTTACGCAATGTAATGTTTGGTGGTTTACAAGGAGGTTATTACGTCTTGAATTGGGTAAGAAGTGGATGGACAATTGTTTTTACATAGTTAAGATTAAAATTAAAGTTCCAAGAGCGACAAACCTTTTTTTTTTTGGATGGGAAATTACCAAATAACTTTTCCCACTCTGGTCGGAGCGGGAGGGCGTGTCAGACTTTTACTGACTAAAACCCACCCATATTTCTTCAGTTGCCTGTGCTAGGGGCCACGGTATCTCTTTCGAACAACCCGCGAGCCTGGCAGGCATCGGCCCTAGCGGACCCCGTCAGTTAGTGCTGACATCTCTTTGAGGCGCGCTGGTACACAACGCGCCGTCGACCCGGGCCTGGTCCTTTACCGGACAGCGAGCTGCCCATTGCTCGCCGTCCGCAAGCCCGCGCCTTCGGTGGCCGGGTATCGGCTGTCGACTCCCGACGCCCAGGGCGTCTCCTGCGGCGACTAGGGGCGTGAGGGCGCAAAAATTGCCTCTCCCTCACACGTTCGGCCCCATCATTCGTAAGCATTACCGCTTCGCAGAAGGAAGTGACGGCCTCCCATGCACTCTCGCTCCGTATCATGGCCTGGACCAAGGCCAGACGCGAGAGATCACCGTGTTTTCCGGGCGATCCACACAATGGTGATACACGGGAGAGCGACAGACCTTAGGTAAACATCCAAGGTGGTTGTTTCCGCGTTAAGTTTTCAGAACTCTACAAATTCAGTATTTGTGCACATGAGACACGATTTGTGTCTGTACATCATTTGAATTTCAATCGGGTTTAATTAAATATCTGCTTGATTTAACTAGTCATGCCATTTATTAAGTTTTCCCTAAATGAGGCTGAAATTAGGGGTTTTCGTATACATACTCATCAGTCAAATAGCTCCTCCGTATCAAGTGAAACGTTTCAAACTCTTCTTCGACATCGGCATACAGTAGTATTGAGTTTCAAGCCGTAATATTTTCATTACGGCGACACGATATTGTTTTAATTTCTCCGCGTACGATGATGCAGACCGCTTCAGGAACTGGAGCGTTCAGTGAAAACGTCTGACAGTTGCCGGCACACATACTGCAGACTCATACGCACGGCGCGTGCGCAATATTATTTATTTTGCTGATTAGATAGATATTAAAACTTGATCATAATTAGATTATGTTAAAATTGATCATAACTTAACATAACATCACGCCTGCAATTGTAGACCTCCACACCACATTTTATGGTTGTAAATTGATGATATAAGGCTAGTTTTTCAATCGTTAGATAACTTTTATCTGAAGAGAACAATATTAAAAAAAAAACTTTTTTACAAAAAAAACTACCGACTTCCAAAAAACACTACAAAGTGAAAAATAACTTTAATTTCGGAAGTCGGTGTCGTTGGTTCCGCATTTTCTTTTATTGACACCGACTTCCGAAATTAAAGTTATTTTTCACTTTGTAGTGTTTTTTGGGAGTCGGTAGTTTTTTTTGTAAAAAGTTTTTTATTTTTCACTTTTTAGTGGGCCAGTTTGTAACTTATCTAAGTTACAATAGCCTAATGACAACTGCTCGTCATCTTTTACAAAATATTGCTTTTCCCGATGCAGGGACTTTAATTGTTGAGGAGTTCTCCTTGTAAGAACCAGGAAAACTGGAGCTGATTGAAAAGTCACTATCAGCTCCACTTCACGATACGCATTGTACTTAGCAACCACATTAAAGTACCTAATCGAATCGAAAACCGTGAAATATTTATTATTGATTAGTTCCGATGGCCATCTGTGGTCTTCATCATCAGTTCCACTTCACCGGATGGTGCTTTCTGGGAGCAAATGCACGAATTACTTAAAAAATACCCAAATCGCTATAGGTGTGCCTACAAAATTTGAGGGTTTGCCTCGATTTCCATGGGATCCCCTCATCAGATTCCAAAAAAAAAAGAATTTTGAAAATCCGTCGACAATGGCGGAGTATTCGATGAACAAACATACAAAAAAAAAAACATACAAACATCCGAACATAATACCTCCTCCTTTTTGTGACGTTGGTACACACCAAGCACACGGTAACACGTAAGCCGCCCCGTCGCTAGCCAATCAACAACAACAAGTCCCTAGCAACGGGGTTGCCAGATCTGTCGCCAAACAACGTGTACGCAAATACTAATATATGAGAGACCATAAGGTTATTCTTATTACCTAGTTGTAACCTCAGTCACGTTGTTAAAGTGTTACGTTTGTTGTAAAGATAAAGATTTTCTTCTATGAGGAAAAATCTGAGCTGCATTACAATGAATATGACACTTACGTACGCGATAGTATCTGTAATAAAACCGAAGCAAAAAAAATACGCAATAAAAGTTAAAATAAACTTTCATAAAACTGTTTTGTAATTTGTAAAAAATACAGAAATAGATGGTTACACATACGGCATATTATTTTCACGTCTGCTTATGGTTTATAGAGCTAGTTAAACTAGCCTAGATTATAATCTAAACTACACGTTTGTTCGAATAAAACTCAAACTAAATTCTTGATAAATCTAGAACTTGTTTTGAAATAATTTAAGCTATTTGTAATAGAAAATTTAGTGAATAGAATATAATTTATATAGTTGCTTTAAAATGTAGTATATTACTTAAGGTCTTTTTTAAAGAATTATTATCTTACAGGGTTCGCCATGGACTGGCATACAAATATTTAAACACGTTAAATGTGAAAATTCCCGAGGCATTACACAATCATAATCAGCCATCATAATCATCACTGCTGGCACACAAGCCTCCTCTATGTGAGAGGGAGGTATTAATTTGTTAAAACTATTATTCAAATATGTCTGGTGAAATCTTAACAATAATAGATCGATGAAAACTTAGTTTTCAACCATATTTATCTGTTACTATTGTATCAATAAATTCCTTTACACTATAAAAAACAAGTGTAAACAAGTGGACTGTATACTTATTGTTAATAATATTACCAAATCGCTGACACAACTAATTTATTTGTCAAATACAAAAGAACTAAAAGCATTTAAAAAAGGTAACAGCGCTATTTACTTGTTGTGTTCCACTACATTTCTGGCCCCAAATATTTAGCACTGAATGAATGGTATTTCAATTGGGTAAAACAAAACACCTGACATGCCACATTAACGAGTGTTTATCCAAACTATTATTCTATCTGGGTCACAGACATCGGTCTTCTATTTCACACCGAGCGATGTTTTCCTCCGATTGTACTGACATCGGAAATGCCTCGGTTCACACGGGGTGATGTCTAGAAACTCCGATCTATATTGTACTGTGTTATTAAATTTTCCTTCTTTGTGTAGCGATGTCTTTGACCTAATTTATTAGAATGGATGGTTTCTTTCGTCTATTTTGTGTTTTTGTTCGAGGATTGAGCATTATTGAGTAAGTCATTGATCTGAGGGAAAAGTATGTTGCTGGGAAAATGTGCTATTACGTAGCTGTAGAAAACAATGCTCATATTGCAATAGCAATATACAAACTCACGATTGCATTTTGATATTGACTAACACATGCTTATTTTCTTTTGGTATTTTACTTCTTGCCTAACTCTTGGCACATTTTAGTGTACCTAATCCTGCAATAACATCGTGCCTAGAAATTGATTTGCTATCACTTGACTGTTGAATGTTCACTGAATGTTCACTTCAATGAATGTTCACTGTACTGTTGTTTCGAAAACTCTGCAAGCAAAATCATATAAATTGTATTATAAAAAATATTTCGTCGTGGATCTCTTGAAACAACTTGTGAATGCCCTCGACATATAGTTTCTTTACTAGCCAGTATTATAAATCACACTCAACTGCTATATATTATAGAAGTCAGAGTACACTTAACTATCTACTAGTAGAATAAACTCTCATTTTCTAGGGCTGCTCGGGTTTCACTTTCCATGGCGATGGCGGCCGGCCAGCGGGGTCGCTGACCGCACCCTGCTCATCCACCATTCATTATACATCAGTGCAGAAGGTCCACTCTGTGTCAACTGTATCTTTCACCACATATAACTTCCTAGCTACCTTTCACCATGTGTCGATAGGACCGCCTGAACCCGCCACGTGATCTCTCACTCTTGCGATGGGTGATAGAGACATACCTACTGGTGTAGTTATTCTACTGTGTACTTACTAGTAAATAGCTTACTAGTAGTAGCTCAAAGTTCATATAAAAAATCTGCCGCCCTTTTTCAAGATGAGTGTTTGGGCATTTGTAGTGGTAGGTCGATTTATTAGGCCGCACTTGGCTTCGGCTCCTACACTTACATAAAGTAAAAAAACGGGTTCCAAAACCACCCCGACGGACTATTTATGGGGAGATCTATCTGTTGGTGCACTTATTACTAATATCAAACGTGACATGAAGTAACCTAATCTCGTACCGCTACGAATGGGCCTGCTGTTTCTCATTAGCATGCGCTGCGCCCGCGCAAGCGATCATTAGCCAATTTTAATTAACTGATGAACAGATAAGTGCGGTGTTTTGTTTTGTTAATGTAAGCCTTGTAGTGAGCACCTTTTCGTGGTCTCGTGGAGCAGATAAAGCAGTGTTTTCATTAGTCTTGCTGTGTAGTCCTCGTTAACTAGAGGATTTAATTATTGCTGTTCGTATTTTCTCGCGCAGGTTTAGTAACATATGTAGCGAAGTGTAGAGCATTGTTTTGTAGAGGCCATCCGTCACTGTTAGAATCAAGACTACAATAAGATTGTTCTGTGGATTCTGCTAAGTAGGTACGTCGATATAATAGTTTCAGAAATTAAATGAAATATATTTGCAAGAATTAAGTATGCTATATTACAGATAGGTAATCGAGTTTTTTACAGTTTCTAAAACAATTCGCAAAAACTAGCAAAATTATTGATTTATCAGACATGGATCTACGGTAGGTATAGGTACAGTCGAGTTCATTAATATATTGGCAGTGACAATTTTTCAAGATATTGTAAGCGTTAAAATAATCATATAATTCTATACAAACTTACATCAATAAAATGTTATCATATAAACGGTTCATAAGGTCTAAGTTTGTATAGAATTATATGATTATTATAACGCCTACAATGTTTTGAAACATTGTCACTGCCAATATATTAATGAACTCGACTGTACTAGGAGTTATATAACACCGCTGGCTTTCCCAGAATCCATTGTGTTGAACCCTTTGGAAGAGATCTAAATATTGACCACTAACGGACAGTTTCTTCATCAATAGTAACAGCTAAAGTAACGACACAAAAGTCAAAGTAACGGTTAAATTTGTTTTATTCACTATTTTAGCTGTTACTTGAATGGAGAAAAACATTTGCCGCAGTACCTATCAGTAAAGTCAACTAAAAGTCAATACTTTGACTGATTGCTTTAGTTGTCGATGAAGAAACTGGCCGTAAGTTGTTTATGGGTGAAAGTCCAATAAATCCACATTCATCAGTTGAAAAACCACCAAACTCAAATAATCCTTTCAAATGAAAATTACCATAAGAAATCCGAAAGTCAAACAATGAAATGCAAATACACAAACATTGCACACACCACACAGTACGAGTGTACGCAAATAAGTCACTAATAAATCAGTGTCAAGGCGCCGCGCTGCGCCCGCGCCGGTGGGCGGAGCGCTCGTCGCGGTCGGGTGCAGTGAGCATCAGGTGCCCAATTGTGCCCGCTGATCGGATTGAAGTGAAATGCGTGACTCGGTACTATTTGAATGGTGGTTACACGTTGTGAAATATTGCTGAAATGTGAATCAGCGTCACAGCACGGGTTAAAAAGATGTGCATTAGAGGCATAAAGAGATACGAATTCCTGAAACTCTTCAGTAGGGGATACCTACAAAATTTCAGATTTGTTACGAACATGTTCCATTGGTTTTACAGGTTTTTTTTTATGAGGACCTCAACATCAAAAATATCCGAAATAATTTAATGAAATTCGGCTGTTAGATTTTATCAGATCAGAATATAAATATACATAGGTAAATTAAAAGTCATACCTGCCGGAATAATCTAAGTAGGTTGTTCCGTTTATCCACCCTAGGCCTAGTTGGATAAACGGAATATAAAGGCTTAGGATGGATTCTCGGACATGCATTTCCGCGTATCCGCCTAGGTTGGATTTACTGGGGTGGTAAAACGGAATAACCGACCTACTTTCATTTCAATCTAGGAAAATATAATGTTGCGTTGTAAATCAAAACCAAAAGTTTTGATAGAGTGATTAAAGACTTAAACGCGTTTGCAAGTTGTTTCACAAACCGTAACGGAAGCACCCACACAACTTCCGCAAACTTAATTACCATAAAATCACATCGTCTGTATCGCTACTACTAAACGCCTACAGCGCGGCACCGCCTACTAGCTACAAGTAGTTTAGCACGACTTTAATTAATTAATCGATTACGCACGTGACATGTGATCCCGTTTACATTTGACCAACTTAAAAACTGACCAGCCTCCAAAAACGGAAGTGTTATGACTGCATACTCACGCGCAAGCCATATTACGAAACAGCCAAGGAAACCGAACCAAAACCCAAATAAGAAAGCATCGCATTCCAATATAATTACAAAATCGATCGACGTGTTTGCTTTGGGCGCTAGTGAAAGCAGTTGCGTCATGTTACGCTGAATGGTCGCCGCAGCGCACGACAGCGCCCGATCGTGCACGAAGTCCCCCGAATATACACGACTATTCACGAACATACCCGAGCAACGGTTCCCACGTTTTAACATTACGCGGGCTGTAATGACTAATTAGAGAGTGAATAGTTTTTGGAGTTGGACTTATAAGTCGCTGTCTTGGCGCGTAATTCTTCATGAATGGTGAGAATTTAGGGTTTTTAATGGTGCCGTCCATCATTCGCACGTTTAATGCATTAAATGAGAACAATTTGATGGGTTTTGTAATATTGTACTTTCATGTAAATGGACGTTTGTTGTTGATGAAGCGATAAACATGTTCGTCTTCACTTCACGCAGGTGTGTACATGATTGTGTAATGATAGCTTAATGTGGTACATTTCTATGATTATTTATGACTTCTTGGATTTTAGTAATGCTTGTTGATTTCATAATTAAAGTTATTCATCGTAGACAAAGTTAGCAGTATTTTCTTATGGCTACTTTTTGGAAATCACTTTAGGTACTTTTTGTCAACGTAAAATGGTTTAACTTCTACTTAACTTAGATCATGTCACATAATTCACAGCTTAATACTTTTTTACATGATATTAATATATTGGCTTACATGAATAAGGTTGTTAACAAAAGCTTTAGCAATGTCTAAACGCATTTTGGAAAACCATTTTCCGACGTGTGAGGTGCTAGGATTTTCACGAGCTCTCGAGCTATGTCAGGTCTTTTACGATAAATGTCGATGTTATATTTGTTAGAATAGATAAGCGAAAGCAGCTTTCGTGACCTATTATTAAACGATTCTCATGCCTCGTTCACGCTCTGCTCGGAAATCATGCAAATATACCATTATCTGATGCTGGTGCCTGCGCCGCCGCCGCGTGAATCTGTCACGGTTGGTATCGTATCGGTACGGTTGTCAGTATAACGGTTTTCTCTATTATTGTTTTATTAAATAATTATTTATTCTAATTATTATTTCTTATATATAAATTGTGTATGTGTAAATGCGCAAAACCTGAAAATAGTTTGTTCATAATTGATTACTGAATCGATTTTAGTAATTTTTAATATAGTTTTTTTTTTTTAAAAATGATGTATTTTGTTAAAATTAAGTCTTATTTTAATGCAATTAGACTGAATTTTGAATGCATAAACTAATGCTAGGATAAACACGATTTTTTTAATAAAAATTAGCTTTAAAAATAGTTTTGGTCATTGTATTAGGCTTTTAACTCAATGCTCTAATTGGGGTGTATGAGGTTTTGCGCATTTAACGTTACAGGTTGTATATAAAGATGATTAAAAACACTAAGGTAATTATAGAATTTTCTTTTGGACTATAGTAATAACAATATCCTGTTTATAATTACTGTTATAGAAGTATGAGGAACAGGGTGTAAAGTTCACTCATACTCTGTAGAAAAGGGAGGATCCTCCGACCAGGCGGGTGTTATGTCTGGCGGGCAACTCCCCGATGATTCATGTCGGGCCGTTGTATCTATGCTAATTGCGCGGTAAACTCTGCTTGCGAGATGCAGGAGTTTGTGACGTCAGTATGACGCGTTGTTCGCATGTGGCGTCGTTGTGGATACCGCTACATGGAGGATGGAAAAAAGTACAGAACGCCACCAACTGCTTTACGTACAACTTAAAAAAAAAAGTCCTTGACACCTTTACTTATTTTACAGAAATAAGTAAAGGTATCAAGGTATTTTTTTTTTTGCCCATTGATTACTAGTTTCATGACATGATTCTAAAAGTAAATAATTAGCTCCAAGGTCGATGAAAACATAATATGATAGCCAGCGGCTACAATATCAAAACACATGTTTCAAATGACCGGGTTACTGTACCATCTACGCAGTTGAAACACATAATTAACTTTCAGTTTCGACAATAACATTTTAATGGTTATCTGCTGACCCAAATACAATGGAACTGCGCTTTTATAGCAGACAGATTATCGTTGTTTATGTTTTTAGTCATGCCTCGCTCTATATAGCCATACTAAAGATTATTAATTGTTTTAACCGTTAATGGCTTTTCCATAAAAATTCACGCTGGTATAAGGTATCTTGTTTTTTACAAGAATTCCTTTGTTTTGTCTGTATTATATGAATCATCTCCTAACAAACAGGTTATTAATTACTGTTATCGTAACAATATTATCTTTCCGGTTGCATTGATGGCCAAAAAACAGTGTAGCTATTATTTATTTGTATCTTTAGCTATTAAAATCGCAATTTTTTTGCACAGTGGTTTCCTTGCGACTTAGCCAAGTTTATTTCCGGTAGTGCTCACCTATTTCTATTGTAATAAACCGCGTATTTTTCAGTGAAAACTACATGGAAATATGCAATAAATATTTAATAACTAAGTGGCGCATTTAGGCCTTGCACGCACTGAAATTCCGACATAGAACGAAACTCGACTAGAAATAATATTTTGTATTAAAGTATTTTTATCATCGATTGAGCAAAAAAAAAAAACGAGTAACAATTTTATCTGCTTCTGAAGATGTTATGAGCATGACTCGAAGATACAAAAAAGGAAAATTGCGGGTATTTTTATAATAATCAGTTGCAGTAAAGTGTAGTGAAGCGTCGCCGTCGTGGCGTCGACGTCGGCGGTCAACTAGTGCGTGACAGTTTTCGTCTTACTTTCGATAGTTCTACATAAATGGACATTTTTTAAATTTACTTCTTTTTATAATTATTACTAGCGACCCGTCCCTGTACCGCACGGTGTTAACGACTTGACATCGAGATTTCTGCGGTATTTACGTTTAAGGTGAATGCTTCAGGAAGTCCGCGAAATTCAAATATTCTTACGTTTTTTGCAACTTGCAAGTAAGTTTTAGGTTGTATGTTGATCAAGGTTTGATTTGCGGCCCTTACAAGTACCTACGTGTTTACAGAATTATAATCATAAAAGTCATCAATACAACTCTATAGGACCAGGTAATCCTAAATACGACAATTCTATGATGTCAGGATTACCTGGTCTTATAGAGTAGTATTGATGACTTTAATGATTATAATTCTGTAAACACATCCTTGTTACAGCCGCGAATCAAATTTTGATTACCATATTATAGCCTAATACTGACTTGCAAATTGCAAAAAACGTAAGAAAATTTGGATTTCGCGGGCTACTTGGAACATCCACCTTAGTATGAATACACATACTGCCCCGTTGATCTCGTGGTCGCAAGCGTGACTGCTGAGCGTGGGGTCCTGGGTTCGATTCCCGGGTCGGGCAAAGTGTTATTGAGTTTTTCCATTAAAAATTTCTTAGTAACAGCCCGGAGTATGGAAGTTGGTGGTGTGATACCCCCGTGCCTCGGAAAACACGTTAAGCCGTTGGTCCTGCGCCTGATCTCTCTCCGGTCGTGTTGGATTGCCGTCCCATCGGACTATGAGAGTGAGGGAAGAGGGAGTGCACCTGTGTCTGCGCGCACACTTGTGTACTATAATATTTCCTGCATATCCGGCTAATATCCGTTGAGATTGGCCACCCTGACCTAAATTGATCGGGGAAGCTATTATTTAATATTATTTTTACATAATATAAACACATAAACCTTCCGGAATTAATTCTCTAAATTATGGTAAGAACCGCTTCAAAATCCATTGAAGAACTAAGTGGTCACACAGATAGACGCGAAAATTGACTTTGTTTGAGAATATGATGATATTTTTATGAAGTAAGAAATGCTATGTTGAATGGATAATGAAGGACATGAAAATTATTCAAAATGATGAACATTTTCATCGGCACGCGGCTCTGAAAAACAGAAACTAGCTAAAAACACTGAAATATTACTTAGATATATAGATATTTAACAATTTTATTATTTAATTTTGCTACGCTAACCGCTACGCCGTAGCGATTTGCGTAGCGGCGTAGCACGTAGCGGCGTAGTACGCACCTAATGGAAACTTTATTTGTAACGCGGTAGATAAGGCCACGAACTTCCTGGCAACTCTTTTTTTTGTGTTACCTTAGATTAATAACGTTTTAACCAAATTTTCATTCACCTAGAAATGTTTATTATTTAATTATAAAGGACTTTTTTAAATAGATAACACCTTTTTCCTTCTTTTTTAAATTCTTGAGATCAATAAATCATTCTAAGAAAACAAAAAAAAAACATACATAAAGTCGAGCATAACCTCCTCCTTTTTGGAAGACGGTTGAAAATAGTCAACATCACAAAAACTCTTCAAAAGCCGATTGGCTGCGCTGACACGTCTGTGGCACACTTTCGGTGACGTAAGGCGCGTTTCACACGAGAGCCGAGATCATCGTTACACAACATCTGACGATCGGCTTTTTGTCTGATTTGTTTTGTTGTTATGTTGCTGGCTGTTAGTTGCTCAACATCGATAGATAAGCTAGTCAAGTTGAAACACTGATGAACAATAATTAATCTGTAGTGAGTCTAATTGGGGTTCGGGTTTTTTGATTTCTTTGTAATGGTGGATTAAACACTTTTAGTGTCTGGATAGAATGCTGGAAACGATTCACTATTTGTGGTTACTGCTAGATTTTAACGTTAATTAAGAAATAAATAAATCATAAAATCACACCAAAGTAAAAAAAAGTACCTCCTAATATGACATAATATAGCACGACCTCTATCAGTTCCAAGACCGTTTCATTTAAGGTTTTCAAGTAGAACTTGTGATAAATATAGTATATAAACATTCTCCAGAAGTAAGTGGGTCATGCATGCAGCAATAACAATGCTATATTTCTTCAATATTACTCTAAAAACTTTCAAGATGAAGAAAGTGTCCCAGTAGATTATGGCTCACTCCCTCGTGTCCTTCTAAGCCCAAAGATATAGGGTTTACTTGACCTAACTTTAATTTTGTATGAGGTATGAATCCCTGAAGGTCTTAAGTGTGTAAAGTATTGATACAGAAATCCTTTAAGTTTCACCATGGCACAGGAGTAGCTATTCAAAACACGCATCCACTCATCCATCGCAATAAATGTCTTTATATCCATTATTTCGTGAGTGGCATGAGGGTGAATGTTTAATCGCTCATTATCTACAGTATGTAGGACGATCGTTGGGTCAATGCTGCTGACGACACGCCGCGCGCCGCCTGCATGTACGGTTTTATTGAGTGTTTTCCTTAAGTACCATTATTTGTTGTTGTTAATGCCTTGAATAAGTGTGTTATTGAGTATTTTGATTCATTACTTTACGCTCCTCTATGTTTTAAAACGTCTTGGTATACTCAACTTGTCTGCTGTCTTCCTAACAGTTTTGGGGTCTGCTTTTAGAGTGACGGATTTCAGTTATATGTGACCCAGTTGGACGTCCTGCCATGCTATTCTCTAAGGATACAGCCTTGCGGGCAGCGCTGTCGCAGCGCTGTCACGGTGGGTTTGACAGTTGCGACAGCGCTGTCCGCAAGGCTGTATCCTTAGAGAATAGCTCCCCTGATCTCCATATTTTAACATTAAGTAGATTAGTGGTCGTTAGCCGCACGGGTTGATCACAGCTTAAGCAACGCTTGCCGCGGCCGGTTCATGGATGGGAGACTATCCATTACATATCGAGACCCCTCCGTGCTTCGGAAAGCTCGTTGAGCTGTTGGTCCCGGCTGTCATTCCTGGATATTTGACTGTGGTAGTCAGAAGCCCAAATGTCTGACAACCAGTCTTGGCAAGTGGCATCGTGTTACCCAGTAACTGGGTTGTGGTTGCTCTATGTGAAATACAGATATACAGCTGCATCCGGTTAGACTGGAAGCCGATCCCAACACAGCTGGGAAAAGGCAAGCAGACAAGGCCTCACAACCACAGTAGATATCTTTGTTTGTAGATTACGTTGTAGACAAAAAGGCGATAATGATCAAGTCACTATTAGGGCTCGTTTTTAACAGGAGTGCCACGTTTACTTTAAGAAACAAAAGAATGATTGGTTGGGTTGAGGACGAAAGAGTGCAACGTACGATGTTATCTGATCCAGAAACCTACTTGGTCTTAAACTACTAAGCATTCCAAAAATATTATAGTTCAAGTTCTAAATAGTATTGAATGATTTTCCTCGCCAGGCAGTGGTTCAAATGTAGAGGAAGAAGTATCCGCTGAAAACATTGTTTCAATCGAGCCTTGCAACAATGTAAAGCGCTGGAAGCGCGATGTGCATCAGTTCTCAGCGCTGCAAGTTTATCGCTGAGGCCATCGGTATGACCTATTTCTTACAGTTATGTTCGGTTTTTCTTAACTTTCTTAAAAACTATACAATTTGTGTTAGAAGCGTTTTGTTATATGACTGAGCCCGTTGTATTACGAGTTTGTAGGAATAATATTATAAGTTTAAAACTCTGAATTAATTAGATTAAGGGTATGTTAAGTTGTTCAGATAGACCGTATCCATCAGATAAAATACGTGAGCTTGTCCAGAGGTAGTGGAAAGGCCATTAGGGTAATTGGAAAACCACCTTCTAAAGATTATATTTTTTTTGTAATCTATTTATGGTGTTCGCAAAATAATTTCATTGGTAATACGATCATTGAGATCGAATCATTAGTTAGTTGGAACTTGTACTTCATGATTGATGGCGCTTCATTAGAGGATTCGCTGTGAAGGAAGAGTTCATAAACTTTTTTCTATTATCCAGATTAACCATTAATATTTACTAAATTAACTTTATCTTCATTATCATAATTAACTTTATATCTATTTTTTAAGCTTAGTTACTTTCACGAAAAGTTTTTTCCGTAGATTTTACTTGTCATAAAAATTACAGTTTGCAAAGTTGAAAGATTATCTTCGCTTCATGCAATATCTAAAAATAATAATCTCATTTTGATTGATTATCCACCAGCTAGCGTGTCAGAAAGTCCAAACATTACATAATCCGAGGGTACTATAGCGAAGTATACTCACAGTGCGCAGTGTCCCGTCGCGTAGAAAGTGAAAATATCAGCGGCGCAAGCGCATGCCCGCCTGCACTCACTTTCCTCACACCACTCTCACTCGGATCCCAAGCTTGCACACTTACTGGATTTATAGAAATAATACAAAAAATCCAAATGTATAATTTAATAACACTTCGAATTCGCTGTTATTGATTCCGAATTCAAAAAAATCTTCGTTCGCGTTATTTGCGCGGTTGTGTGCGTGTTCGTGCGTGGTCGGGTGTTGTCGGCAGTCCGTGCCGGCGCGTCAGGTGCGACTGTCTGGCGGTGAGAGCCGCGAGCTGCGCCGGCGCTCCTCGCGTTGTGTAACTCTTCCACGGTGGGATGGTGTGAAGATTTTGACAATTTTTTTGAACATTCCACTCGATGTGAATCTAGGTCTCGTTACATCATATCGGTTTTAAGTATTTTCTCTTCATATAGATAATTTTTATTTAGTCAGCGATTTATGGTGATTATGTATTTTTGACCATCTTATTACTTATGTGGATTGACGTGATTAATTTAATGAATACTTATCTGAAATGTTATTGATTTGAATAATAAACAAATAAAACTCTAAGTACATAATTCCTTTCCTTGAATATATAAATAATTACTCTACATCATATTCGAAAGTACACAACAACTACAAACTCAAAAACACCAAAACGCAGTCTCTATAAACCAAACATTTCCTGAACGTTCGTTTATGCGCGCACGCATGACGCAACGGCCGGACGCGGCAATTACCGGAGAAAACTCGTCCGGACCGGACGGGCTCGCGTGCCCCGGACACGGCCCGGACACGTGACACCAATGTGTAACAAGTGGCGAGGTGGTACACCTGTGCTTTTAAGGTAAGTTGCGTTTTTGGGGCAACTCACGTTGGTGTTAGGTGTCGGAGATGTCGATCGTAGAGGTGAATGAGGTGCCGGCTTGTCTCGGAGTCCGAGAGGCTTCGTAAGGTTTTATACCTTGCATGGTGAAGCAGACATCATGTGTTTTGTGTGTAATGATGTCTTTGGATTATCAATTAATTAACCGACAGCATATTTAATTCTTCATAAAACCACAAAATAACATCGTAACTGCCAATATGTTCTGTAAAAGTCTCGCCGTGAAAACTTAGACGAAGTGAGCTGGCAATAGTTTCAATTCCATACTCCCTAGCATCAGGTAGAGTGACAGAAAGAAGAAATAAAGCAGAGAAAGAACACAAAAGCAGAAAATTACAAGTTCGGGGAAATTATGTCACCTCCACGCAAAACGGCCACCGCTCAGCATAATGCTACGACCCAATGCGAGACAGAGCCCCTGCGCCGGCAGGTCATGCTCACTTTAAAAAGGCTCACGTTGAAATTTTTTTACAGAATACGTAGACTGTTACCCCTGACGAGGCAGACAGAGCAGTATTAACAGTACAGCCACAATACGCGAGTTATGTACACGTCCCATGTGATAGAGGACGAGCACTCAACAAAAACTCCTGATGGAGAAACCTAACAACCACCAGCCGTTCATTTATTGTATGCTGTTGATATTGTTGTGTTAATTTTAGAACAAATCAACGTTGAAACGACTTGACATCAGACAAAGAAAGTAGGGACCTGCATTATTAGATAGTAAACAAGTTTATGTTGCATTTGTCGCTTTGTGAAGCGCTGATAGCGGTTTTATTCTTATTGCATCGTTTATGTTAGCATTCAATCTCGTTAGCGCTTTGAAATAGCTCGTCAAATTGTCAATAGACCACTAACGAGACATGGCTACTTAAATATACTTAAAGCAGCTATTGTTATGGACTGTGCAAACTTTCCACTACTCGTAGTATCCGCTTAGGGAAAAGTTTGGAATAGGGCTCTACAATCTACAGCCTGCATCCTCAAAGGGACACTGCCCTCGGGTTATTGAAGTCAGCCTGTGCTTTAGGTTGTGCGGTACGAGTCAGTCAAGCAACCGGAAAATAAGTAGCAGGTCCCTCAGAAACGATGTCGAATGGTGATACCATTTCCCATATTAAGTCATCAACTCATCATAATGATTATAATAATGCTCACAATTTATATTTTGCGAACATCATCGTTTTATTAGCACTTTTTACGAAATAAAATCAACAAATCAAAGTTATGGCTTGAAAGATCTGCAATTTTGAAGAATGACAAGCAATTTATTTATACAATTAATTCTACAGACATTCTTAATAAAACCTTTTACTTTTCTATGCAACGTTATTGAAATAATTAATTAATAATTATGATGGTAAGAGTGTATGTTTCTTTTGACTACTTCATTAAAGTAGTGAAGAGATAGTTCGTTCTTGGAAGAATAAAAAACGGCGCTAATATTGTAAATGCGAAAGTCGGTCTCTCTGCTTGTCTGTCTAACTGACTGTATGTATACCAAGTTACCTACTATCAATGTTTTTACCTCGTGTTTTGTCGTAAGGAGAGGTTTGTTTTGTTAAAGGACAATGCGTAATTATGTATAGGCTCCGTACCCAAAAAAAAAAATATTACTGTGGCAATATGAACTATATTATCTGACTTTTATGCCCTCAGGGAGTAGTTTCATTAATCCTAAGAAAACATGTCCGAATTCACTTGGAGTAAAAAGATGTTTGAGGAAGTAAGATTGATTTTATAAAGGGAAATATTTTAACTTATCCTCTAAAAACTTATTGACCTGCTGATGATGGACCCTTTTTGCAATTAATGAACCTCCTAAAACTTTTTGCGCTTCTAGTAATACTCAAAAAAAAAAAAAAAGGTTGAGTCTCTTTTTAACTTTCTGACCTTATGACACAGTTGGTGGTAGTAACTAAGCTAGGGTTACTTTCACGGAACCTTATTACTAAGCCACCGCTGTCCGTTCGACTGTGTATTTGTATTGCCTCTATCACAACACATAATAAAAATAAAGTTTAAAATCAAAGGAGGCGGGCTGTATCTCATGGACAGTATTAGGTAGACAATTGACAGTTACACAGACTGGGTATTTATATTTTCTGTTATCAATACATAGTATAAAACAAAGTCGCTTTCTCTGTCCCTTTGAACGCTTAGATATCTAAAACTACGTAACGGATTTTGATGCGGTTTTTTTTAATAGACAGAGTGATTCAAGAAGAAGGTTTATATCACTACATAGTATAAAACAAAGTCGCTTTCTCTGTCCCTTTGAACGCTTAGATCTTTAAAACTACGCAACGGATTTTGATGCGGTTTTTTTAATAGATAGAGTGATTCAAGAAGAAGGTTTATATATATAATACATGCATGCATGTGATGTCGTAAATAAACACATTTTTTTGCGCTTACTTTTCAAACGCTGGCTGAACCCTACGAGATAGGTCAAAATAATGTACTACAGTATTGTACACCTTAAAAAGGTCTACAAAAAAGTCCGCGATGGTATATGTCCATCTCTTAGGGATAACCCACAATAATCATTTTTTATCCTTTACTTTTTACGAGAAATAATGGCTTATTTACGAAGCGATTTTAAGCAATACAGCATTAATCCTTATCCAATTAAGTACCTTAAATACATTGTGCATTTAATATAGATAAATATGGCCCTTTACAGCATGTAATTTAAATGAATGTTTTCGAAGATATTACAGATTTAAAATGCAGGGACATAGCGGTTGCTGCGGTACCGGCCGCGGCGGCACGTGCTGACATTCTTGAAGTAACTATACTTAGTATCACAGACTACTTAGACACACCCCGGACACTCCGTACAACGCGCGCAAAATAATTACCTACTACTACTACATAGCCAAATGACGTTGGTACACGTGCAAATGTGTGCGTAAACTCTAGTAGGGTTGGTTGTCGTGCGGAGCGTAATAAAAATGGCGGGAACGACGACGACGCGACTAGAAAGGACTAGTTTGATTGTTTATCTAATTAGTCGGGTTCGTAATGAAATAAAAATAATATTATAATAGTTAAGTAATAAATGTAAAACTTTTTAACAATAACTTTAATTTCGGAAGTCGGTGTCTTTGGATCTGTATTTTAGTTTATTGCCACCGACTTACGAAATTAAAGTTATTTTTCACTTTGTACAGACGCCAGCAGGTCAACCTACCTCAATCTGTCAAATTTCTTTGATAGATTTTCAACTTTAGCACAAAGAAATAAGGTTCATATTCAATTGGGAAAATCTGACAGATTGGGGTAGCTTGATGTGCTGGCCTCTGTACTTAGTGTTTTTTTGGAAGTCGGTTTTTTTTTTTGCTAAAAAGTTTTTATTTCTCGCTTTTTAGTGGGTCTGTTAATAAAGTATCTAAGTTACAATAGCCTAATGTCAACTTGCTCATCGCCTTGTACAAAATATTGCTTTTCCCGATGCAGGGACGTTAATTGTTGAGGAGTTCTCTTGGTACTCCATCATCAGCTCTATTTCACCATTCGCATTGTGACGAGCATAAAATGTGCTTAGCAAACATATTAAAGTAATCGAATCGCAAGCTGTGAAATACTTATTATTGAGTAGTCCCGGTGGCCATCTGTGGTCTTCATCATCAGTTCCACTTCACTAAATGTTGCTATCCCAGAGCAAATACCCATGCAAATAAGGTACTTAGCTAAATATTGCTTACACTAAAATATTTTCGTTTAAATGACCTACTTAACTATAAATAATCGGTTATTATATCGCATGGTATTAAAATGCGATATCTTACAAACATTTATGTAAATACAAATTCGTTAAAGCATCACAATATCGAACCATCGTGATTAAAACTCAGATAAAACTTTTAAATCGCAAAATTGTGTGTTCGTGTCAGCAGTACAGTGCTGCGGTTCTTTGTGAGCGCCCCTAGCTAATGAACCGCCGATAATGTCGCGGGTGTGCGGGGTGAGGTGCGGTATCTGATGTCAGCGCGGGGTAGGGAGTGGCCATTCTGTACGAAGTACTATTACGTATTCTGTGACTTAGAGATACTACGTATCTTAGTATCAGCATTGCACCCGTGCGAAGCCGGGGCGGGTCGCCGGTAAAATATAAGATACGTATATTTTTCGCCGTTTTCTTGCCTTGTGGTACGGAATCCTTTAGTTGTGTTGGTAACTTCATCGACTCGATGAAGTAATTATATTAGTGACATGGAAATCTCTTATAGAAAGAAATTAACTAGAAATAAATAAGATCTTAAAAGTAAATGCATCACCTTACAAACATTATACTTACTGACTTTCACCTTTAATTCAACAAACACAGATATGAATTAAAAATACATTACAAATTAGTGATAGCTATAACAAACATGACAGAAAAAAAATAAGTTGTACGGTCACTCACATCTCATGTATGGTCATTTACGCGTATGAGACTGAGCACATGCTGCGTGCACATAATCATCGCATTGTGTAACTCTCTGGTCAGTGAGGAGGCTGACCGTAGGATCTAACTCCCAGCACTTTCTCATGACTGCAGGGTTACCATTACCTAAGCATGAGTGACACAACCTTGTATTGCAAATTAGGCTTGATCATCATCATTTCATCCGAAAGACGTCCACTGCTGGATGTAGGCCTCCCCCAAGCACCTCCACTTCGACCGGTTCTGTGCTTCCCGCATCCAGCGGGTTCCTGAGGCCTTCACAAGGTCATCGGTCCACCTTGTGGGAGGTCTTCCAACGATACATCTTCCGGAAGTTTGAATCACATTGTACGGTTTACGTACAATCGTACGGTTATCGTACAACAGAGACCACCTTACAATAACAAAATAAGATACAATTCGCAAAAATCAGCAGAAATCGGAAGAAAAGAATTCTCTAGAATATATCATACGTCATTCGGTAAATGCCCTTTATGCAGCGGTTTTCATGTGCTAATGCAATGTCCAAAGTTTATCGACATGGACACACGGCAAAGAAATGACACAGTAAGGAAACTGCAGATTTGCAAAAATTGTCTGTATAAGCATAGCGACACCGATTGCGCGTCAAACAAAACTTGCAAAGAGTGCAACAAATCTCATCATACATTATTACATTACACAGCGCTAAAACTGACACCGAGGTCTAACATGAATCACAACAATACGGATCAGCGTTCCCAACAACGGGAGCATCGACCGTCAACAACAGCTGATCAGCACAGTTCGAACCATTTATCAAACAAGAACATTACGGAAATTTTACTCACCACAGTCGAAATTCAAGTAAAGAGGTCGACGGGAGACTACATAACACTGCGAGCTTTACTTGACCAAGGGTCACAAGTAAACCTCATCACAGAGAATGCGGCGCAAAGACTAAAACTTCCTAGAAAAAGGTTGAACGCCACGATCTCCGGCGTGGGAACTATATCGGGAGATTGTAAAGGACGGTTAGATCTGGAATGTAAATCACTATGCACCGACTTCGCATTTTCCGCTAACCCCCTCATAATGCAAAAAATTACGAATAACTTACCGAACAAAACTTTCGAGAAAAGTAACTTGCCTCACTTACAAGGCTTACCACTAGCGGATCCTGATTTTAACTTATCAAGGAACATAGACTTACTGCTGGGAGCGGATATCTACTCTGAGGTAATACTAGAAGGGGTCATAAAGGGAGATACTCAAACGCCGACGGCCCAGCAGACCCGTTTAGGATGGATACTATGCGGGAAACTAGAAACCTTCAACTGTAATGCAGCACTAATCGACCTAAATGACTTAAAAAAATTCTGGGAAACTGAAGACATCCTCCAAAATGACGAAGACACATCAAGAGACGACTGGTGTGAAGCATACTACAAAACTACCACAGAAAGAGATTCCAGTGGAAAATATATTGTGAAAATGCCAATGATCTCTGGCCACGAAGAAAAACTGGGACAATCAAAATCTATTGCAATCTCGCAATTTCTGCAACTGGAAAAGAAATTTGAGAGAAATATCAAACTCGCTTCAATGTACAAAGACTTTGTTCGCGAATATATCGAATTGGGTCACATGAAGCTTTCAAACACGACACTCGCTTGTCAAGTTTTCCTGCCGCATCATGGGGTTCTAAGAGAACACTCAACTACAACTAAACTGAGAGCAGTTTGTAATGCCTCACAGAAAACCAAGGGTGGTTGTAGCCTTAACGATGTCATGGAAAAGGGCCCTAACCTGCAAAAAGACATCCAGGCATTAATACTACAATGGCGGGGCTACAAATACGTCTATACAGCGGACATAGAAAAAATGTACCGTTCCATATGGTGTCATCCAGAACATCAGCACCTACAAAAAATTATTTGGAGGAACCAACCAACAGACATTTTAAAAGAATATCAACTTCAAACATTGACTTACGGAACAAAAAGTGCTCCTTGGCTGGCGATGCGAACACTTAAACAACTAGCTTATGATGATGGTCACAAATACCCCAAAGCCGCTGAAATACTGCAAAATCACTTCTACGTCGATGACCTCATTAGTGGTCACAACTCGATCGAGCAAGCAAGGGAAATCCATACGACTATAATCGAACTACTAAAAGGAGGAGGAATGAATTTGCGCAAGTGGTCAAGCAACGATCCTGAGCTTTTACGACACTTGGACGAAGATCAAATATCAAAGGATATTTTCGACTTCAAAAGCTCTGGAACAATGAAAACTTTGGGGCTGAGTTGGAATCCAAAGGAAGACATTTTTTTATTCAACTGGACCTTGGACGACTACAACAAAGGGTCACTTACTAAAAGAAAACTACTGTCACTAATATCACGACTCTATGATCCCTTGGGTTGGCTAGCACCTATAACGGTGCTAGCTAAATTACTATTCCAAAGGGTGTGGATGACTAAGATAAGCTGGGATGCCGACCTACCTAAACAGTTGCAAACCGAATGGTGGCACCTAAACAATGACCTGCATTCCATCAAAAACATTAAAATAAACAGATGGATTGGCAGTACGCAGAAAACTATACAACTACATGGATTTTGCGACGCAAGCGAGAAAGCATACGCTTGTGTCATATACAGCCGAGCAATAGACGAAAAGGGCAATCCCAGGACTACCTTGCTAGTGTCAAAGACCAGGGTGGTTACGATTACACAAAAAACTTCGTTACCTAGACTTGAACTATGCGGTGCACTCCTTCTGGCTCAACTCATGAATAAGGTGAAGAGATCACTAACGGAACATAACGTATTAGTATACAGCTGGTGTGACTCTAAGGTTGTCCTAGCTTGGATTCAGGGAGACCTCTCAAGATGGGAAAGATACGTAGCCAATAGAGTGGAAAAGATAAAAGCCGTAATTCCACCTCAACAATGGTATTACGTACGATCGGAACTTAATCCTGCTGACTGCGCTTCAAGAGGCTTGTTACCGAACAAACTAGTGGGATTCAAATTATGGTGGGACGGACCCACGTTTATAAGAAACTTCGCAGAGTCAGAAACTACTCGCAACGTAAACTATTACATAACTACAAATGTTGCGCGCAGAATCGAACCTGAAAACATCAGAGCGCGAACCTACAACACTGAACACTTTGTTTATAAGCTATTAAATAGCCACAGCTCCTTGACACGAATAACAAGAATTGCTGCACGCATATTGCGATATTTCGCATCACTAAAGCAAAAATGCCGGCCAAGCACAACGCACCTAACAACAAACGACTTAAAGTACTCAGCAGAATACATATTGAAATATGTCCAGCAAAGCGAGTTTGCGCAAGAATACAAACAACTACGACAAAACCAAACTATTTCGCCTAAAAGCAATATTTATAAATTAAAACCATTACTGGATAAACAGGGAATTATTCGCGTGGGAGGAAGACTTCAACATTCTGTTCTACCTGCTAATATGAAAAGTCCAGCAATTATACCCAACTCCAGTCGCTACACCGAACTGCTTATTGAACAAGCACACCTGAACACTCTTCATGGCGGAGCCCGACTCACACTGACCTATCTACGGCAATGGTACTGGATAGTATCTGGAAATCGGGCTGTTAAGGGAAAAATACGCCGCTGTGTAAAATGTCATCGTTTCAACCCAACTGAAAACGCTCAACTTATGGCTGATCTTCCAAAACAACGAGTAACACCAAGTCGTCCATTCACTCACACTGGTGTTGACTTCACTGGTCACGTAGACGTAAAGCTTAACAAAGGCAGAGGAGTGAAGACCTCAAAAGCCTACATCGCCGTTTTTGTTTGTATGGCTACTAAAGCTGTACATATTGAATTAGTTTCTGAACTAAGCACGGAAGCATTTATTGCGGCGTTTCAAAGAATGTGTGCTCGGCGCGGAACGCCTGCACACATGTACTCAGACAATGGCACTAACTTTACTGGAGCATCCAAAGTACTAAAAGAGGATTTTATAAACTTCAAAAGGCTTCTTTCGCCGGAGTTCTTTGACGAGATTGGGAAACTAGAAGTTCAGTGGCACTTTAACGCTCCTGCCTGGCCTAGTGCGGGCGGAATATTCGAGGCAGCCGTTAAATCACTAAAGCATCACCTGCGGCGAGTTTTAGGAGAACAAAAACTTACTTGGGAAGAATTCACCACCTTACTAGCAAAAATCGAAGCTTGCATGAACTCAAGGCCTCTGTGCCCGCTAACGGAAGATCCAGAAGAATTTTACAACACTCTTACTCCTGGACACTTTCTAACTGGCAGTGCTACGTTGTCATTACCTCAACCGGAGCCTGAAGACAGAAAGATGGATTTGAGAAAACGATGGCAACTGACGGAACACATGCTAGATCAGTTCTGGAAAGCGTGGTCCAACGATTACTTAAGCACTTTACAGACTCGATGCAAGTGGAACAAAGAAACAAAAAACCTCAAAATTAACGATGTAGTACTAATCAAGGAAACAAACTTACCGCCTGGAAAATGGGCCATGGGACGAGTAACGGAAACTCACCCTGGCAAAGACGGTCTAGTACGAGTGGCAACTATCAAAACAAAGACAGGAACTATAAAACGACCTGCCGTCAAACTGTCCCCATTACCAATACAAGAAAACCAGCCAGCCACGGAAGAAACCGCGAACATCACTAATAAAGAACCGAGAGAAACGAACACAAGTCAAAGAAGAAAGGGCACAAGAGCCGACAAGAAAAGTCTACTGTCTCTTGTGCTTATAACTATGATAGGAATGATGGGCATTGTACAATCAGCACCCATCACAAGCAACTATAAATTGACATCCATATTGAATAACCAACCAATCTACTTTGATGAAGCGGGGAAATTACAACTCATAAACGATGAATGGACGCTACTGATCTATTACAACCTAACGTCGTACTGGCAAGCTACAAAGAACATCAACAACTACATTAACCAAATTGATAGCCTATGCCAAAGAATAGTGCACGAGTACATGCCGTGCGAACCCGTTGTCAGCCACCTACGTCATGAACTGCGCCACCTGGAAAACTACAATTCCATGCTGCTTTCTCAGCATTCGAGACAAAAACGAGGCTA
Source organism: Globia sparganii (assembly GCA_949316385.1). Classification (NCBI taxonomy): domain Eukaryota; kingdom Metazoa; phylum Arthropoda; class Insecta; order Lepidoptera; family Noctuidae; genus Globia; species Globia sparganii. The sequence continues at coordinate 23,172,986 of OX438664.1, forward strand.
CTTTGACGGAGTTGGAAAACTAGCTAGAACACTATTCGGCGTCCTGGATGTAGACTTTGCACAAAAGTATGAGAAGGACATCGAAAACCTACAAAATAACGACAATTATCTCCTAAAATTGATGAAAAACCAAACGTTGATAATAGAAGCTGAAAACAACGTAATAAAAAGCAACACGGAGTTTATGCATAAACAATTTAACACAATCCAAAGTTACATGAACCAGACTTGCAGCGTTATCACAAAAATTGAGAACAGAGCGCAAATATTATACACTATAAACGATGTCAATTCTGCCGCTGTATCATCAACTTTAATTTTGAACGATCTACATAGAATTCAGGAAATGCTAATGAACGCAATAACCAACATCTACCGAGGCCATCTGGATACCCACCTGTTCCCGGCATCTCAAATTACAGAGCAACTAAACATAATTTCGGGGAAACTACCTCAGGGACTAGCTCTACCCATAAAAGACATACAAAATGATTTCCGAGACATATACGAACTAATCCATGTCAAAGCTCGGATTACCAACAATTACATGCTATTCGAACTACATATCCCTCTTTTGAGTGATGAGGACTACAGAATATATCGGGCGATACCTATACCTTTCCTGAGACAAGGCAAGTTAAAAATGGTGCAACCCTACTCCAACTTCATCGCCATAAACTTCGTCAAAAACTCGTACATCACTATGGAAGAGCAGGACATGCATCAATGTACACCACACAGAGAAGACGAATACACTTGCATTTCACGTCAGCCAGTGTACAACTTACATGACAAAGGCGCACCCTGCGAAGCCAAAGAATTTAGTCAACAAACGTCACTATCATGTGTAATAAATGACGCAACATGCAAAGAAACTTGGTCCAAATTACATAAACCTAACCTATGGCTGTTTACATTGTGCGTGAAACAGCTGATACGCGTCATATGTACTGATCAAGTTACGCCGGCGTTCATTAACGGTAACGGGGTGATAGCCTTGAAACCAAAGTGCTTACTTCAAAAGAAAGACGCGACAATATTCACACACAACCATATAGGAAGCAACTTCTACATGAGAGCGGATATTGAAGTACCCATCATTAACTCAACCATCAACAATTTATTCGACATAAGTTGGCAAAACGCACAACTGAATATGACAGAACCGGAAGCATCCGCAACAAATATTCAAAATATAGAAAACCAACTAGCTCGCCTGAAAGAGAATGAAAACCTACCGCAGAAGTTAGAGACTTCAAATCATGATGTCTACCTTTACTCTGTGACTTCTTTGCTGTTGGGAGGATCTGTTTCGTTTGTTCTCTACATCTTCATAAAGAAATGGTGGCTTAAGAAGACTAAGAAGCAACAGCAACCTAAAGAAGGTATAGACAACCACGTGGACATCGAAATGCGCGAAATACGTAATTCGACGACCTCGGCTAACTCGACACCAGCGGAGCCACTATACAGCGACGTGAGGCCGAAAAAACTATTTCACTTCGAGGAAGTGTCAAATTAATGCTGATATCTTGATACAGACTTGAATACTTATTGTTTACTTCCTTATTTTTATTTAATATTTTTTAATTTATTTTTTAATATGCTTTTTGTACTATAACTTACATTTTCTCACTTTATGTACTGGATGCTCATCACGCTTCTGCCCTCGGGAGCATGTACGGTTTACGTACAATTTATTAAATTACATACGCAGCAACCTACTTACTTTCTTCACTTATAATAGCGTAGAACATATTTTTAAGTTAGTTGACAAATTACTACTATCGCGAGCACTGCGGACTAGCATCCAATCTTTACTTGTAAATCGGGCTACTTAATAAACTTTCGTGTGTTACTAAAATCCGTGGTTTCCGTCAACTCACCTAAACTAACTCTAACTACTTCAAGTGAGCGAACTATAACTTATTGTACAAGTGTAAGGTGCCTATTACTTCCGGACCTTACACACATTAATGATTAAAAATATCACAGTGGCAGGGTTTGAGGATTCGCTTGTTTAGCCAAGGTTGTGCTTATAAAAAGGTGGCCAGATAAAAGGACAAGGGTTGTGACTTTTCATTTGATCAACTTCGTTATAAATCTTTGACACTACTGGCCTATGTTATGGAGGAAATCATTGGGAAAAATCTCACTTTGTTTGATTGTGATAACGTCTTATAAATCGATGAACACCGGCTGTACGCACAAAAGTGTCACGTTCCGCGTGAGCCTGAGCGTGCAAGCGAGGCACTATCGGGCCAAGCGTTGGCTTGTGACACATTTATTTATCAATGTTTCTTTGTGACGTTATCACGTAAAACTATCGTCCGTAAACCGACTTTACAGACAACCGATTTTTTTTTTATTACTTTCGGCTTCTATTTTCTACCCTTTCCTACTGTTCTACTCATTTGTGTGTGAACATTAACCTGTATGAATATAAATCAGGCTACGTGGCACCCCTACAATATGTTACATTGTTGTTATTTAAAGTAAACACCGTGGTCTCTTGGTAATGAGTGTTGTACTCATGTCCCGTTGTCAATTCTTACAAGTTACTTGTAATGTTACTCATGGGATTCTGGAAGAATTGTGCCATTTTGAAATAAAGCCAATAAAAAAATGGTCACAATCCGATTAATAGTTGCAGAGAAATGCGTGGAAAAACATGCATACATACATACATATATAACATTTTGTATATTTGTTTAGCAGCCCTAAGGGACTAATCACATTTCTTCAGCTCTGTTCAGCTTTTGTCCATAGAAAACAACGATTTTGTATGAGATGCGTACGCATCCGTTCAGCCGCGGAAAGCTGAACGAACTTCATACAAAATCGTTGTTTTTTATGGACAAAAGCTGAACAGAGCTGAATAAGTGTGGTTAGTCCCTAATAGATTGTCATATGCAATTCCAATAATATTACATACAGACGTGTCGAATTGATAACCTCCTTGTTTTGAAGGCGGTAAAAACACGTTTATTTAGCACAGACTAAAAGGCACATAATACTGCAATGGTACCCGCCTGCTCCGTATTGACTAGTTATAATACTGCAATGGTACCCGCCTGCTCGGTATTGACTAGTTATAATACTGCAATGGTTCCCGCCTGCTCCGTATTGACTAGTTATAATACTGCAATGGTCCCCGCCTGCTCCGTATTGACTAGTTATAATACTGCAATGGTACCCGCCTGCTCGGTATTGACTAGTTATAATACTGCAATGGTACCCGCCTGCTCGGTATTGACTAGTTATAATACTGCAATGGTACCCGCCTGCTCGGTATTGACTAGTTATAATACTGCAATGGTCCCCGCCTGCTCCGTATTGACTAGTTATAATACTGCAATGGTACCCGCCTGCTCGGTATTGACTAGTTATAATACTGCAATGGTACCCGCCTGCTCGGTATTGACTAGTTATAATACTGCAATGGTCCCCGCCTGCTCCGTATTGACTAGTTATAATACTGCAATGGTCCCCGCCTGCTCCGTATTGACTAGTTATAATACTGCAATGGTACCCGCCTGCTCGGTATTGACTAGTTATAATACTGCAATGGTACCCGCCTGCTCGGTATTGACTAGTTATAATACTGCAATGGTCCCCGCCTGCCCCGTATTGACTAGTTATAATACTGCAATGGTCCCCGCCTGCTCCGTATTGACTAGTTATAATACTGCAATGGTCCTCGCCTGCTCCGTATTGACTAGTTATAATACTGCAATGGTCCTCGCCTGCTCCGTATTGACTAGTTATAATACTGCAATGGTCCCCGCCTGCTCCGTATTGACTAGTTATAATACTGCAATGGTCCTCGCCTGCTCCGTATTGACTAGTTATAATACTGCAATGGTCCCCGCCTGCTCCGTATTGACTAGTTATAATACTGCAATGGTCCCCGCCTGCTCCGTATTGACTAGTTATAATACTGCAATGGTCCCCGCCTGCTCCGTATTGACTAGTTATAATACTGCAATGGTCCCCGCCTGCTCCGTATTGACTAGTTATAATACTGCAATGGTCCCCGCCTGCTCCGTATTGACTAGTTATAATACTGCAATGGTCCCCGCCTGCTCCGTATTGACTAGTTATAATACTGCAATGGTCCCCGCCTGCTCCGTATTGACTAGTTATAATACTGCAATGGTCCCCGCCTGCTCCGTATTGACTAGTTATTCTGCGACTTCATGGTCGTGGGTTCGAGCCTCGGCAGGCGCTTTACTTTGTGTAAACCACTTCTCTCAAAACTATGAACGAAAACATCGTGAGGAAACCGGCATGTCCTAGAACCTTCGAAAATTTGAAGACGTGACATCCACCAACTCGCACTGGGCCCTCGTAAAAGTTGCCATGGTGATAAATGGTATCTCAGTATCTCTGTGTCCAAGAAAGTTTACCTACGTTAGTTAGTAGGGTGTATCTTTTGTGTCATTTGCGTCATAATCCCTAGTGTTAATGTTTTATGGTGAGGTCTGTGCGCTGTGGTCGTTCCGTACTTGTGAATGGGCGATGTTTCTACAATCACTAGCCACATTGTACAGACGCCAGCACATCAAGCTACTACAATCTGTCAATTTCTTTAATAGATTTTTGATTTTATCTCTAAAGTATTAGGTTCAAAGTTGATTGGGAAAATTTGACAGTTTCGGGTAGCTTGATTTGCTGGCGTCTGTACACATAGTTCCGGTCGATAACAGGGCACGAACGAAACGTAAAACAAGTAAAGTAAACGAGAACCGGAAACTTCCTCTTGTCCGGTGGTTGCACGCCAGTTTAGCGCTCCGCACGATTTGCACGCATGTGATTGACGTAACTGACACCTCTCGAGCAAAGCTGACCGTGTTTAAAAAGTTAGTCTCGAATTGTATCAGAATATAATCCGACCCTTTGCCAAGTTTCAGTTATTGAGCCATTCGTATTACAAACTAACCGTGCTTTGTATCCAATTAATTGATCCATAAAGCATTAACATTTAAAACAATCTTTCATTACACTTTCTTAGTGTTTGCAAAATGAATTCGCGTCACTTTCCTCAGATTAACTTCCGCAAATACCAAACGTTACGTAACGAGAAATCAGCGTTTTGTTAGATTATGTTGCGATTGTGAGCTGAATATGAATGTGGCCGTTTTAATATATTATTGTGATCGTTTTCATTATTTTGCGGATATTTTATGTTTATAAATGTATAATTTAATAGGGACCAAGCTGATTTTTTTATCATACGAACTTTAACCTGCTTTTAGTATAAGACCCTGCTCAGTTTTGAGAAATATTTTCTAACCACATGTCATCGCCATTAGAAATTATGCCTCGTTAGTGTAGTGCTCGTAAGCGGCTCGCTACTGAGCGTGAGGTTCCTATGTTCGATCCCCGGGTCGGAGAATATTAAGTTGTTTTTTCAATAGAAAACTCTACCTAATTATGACATAGAGCAATTAACTTATGACCACTAATATCTTCGAAAGCTGCTGATCATTTAATATTATTACCTTCAAGAGTAAGAAAAAACATCACAGAAGTGACAAAGGAATATGTTATAACAAGTAGCTGTACAGTCTTGACACTTCATTATATTATCCATCATTCCGATAATAATAACACTAGGAAAGTACTAAAATCAATATGTTTTATTGCGTCTGCAGGTTGGCTGTTGGCGTAAGACTTGTTTACATTGCTCGCTTTCATAAACTCAACCTATTGCAGACCACTTCTGAACATAACCTATCCTACGTTGTGCACAAGATACGGTCTCTGCCTTGCTCGCTTGGTTGCTAAATTAATTTATTTATTGCTGTCCTTATAAAGATAGGCCCAAAAGCACAGGAGGCTTTCAGAGATCGGTCAAAATCTAGATGTCAAAACCCACTCATAAATACTCAAAAAAAAAAATCAAGGCCGTTGCAGCAAACCCTCAATGGAAACTTAACATTATCCAAAAAGTTTGGCCAACAAGTGTTGGGCCAAGGTGTTGGGCCAACGTGTAGTTATCCGGTTATTGGCTCAATTGTATTCCATGATTGCTATAATGAGAGAATGTTTCCTGCAGCCACTTTTACTTCATACATAAGATATACTTTAGTAATATTTCATCGCGTCATCTTGTTAATTGTCTTCAATTAAATAATTCATCGCTTACCGATAGTTTCTATTCGAGTGACGCAGGCGAATGAAAGGCTAGGAATGTGCTGTTTGTCGGTGAAATAATATAAATATTTAAATCTTCTTCATTAGGTAATCTGTATTATTTAGAAGTTTGCCGAACGTAGATAGCGTTTCTTTATCTAAGGTTGATTATAGGTTAACCATCAGAAAATTGTGATCTGATTACGCAATTTATAAGGGTTTTAAATTATCTTTTGATGATTTCAAATATTTAAATCTTCTTCATTAGGTAATCTGTATTATTGAGAAGTTTGCCGAACGTTGATAGCGTTTATTTATCTAAGGTAGGACGTTGATGTTAGGTGAAATATCAGATAATTGTGATCTGATTACGCAATATATAGGGTGACTGGTAATTAGTGGCCGATACCTAAACACGTGATTGTACTCATGATAACAAACAACTTTTACTATGGGACCAAACCTAAATTCGCGAAAAAAAAATCTGCTGTTCAGTACCTACATTTTGACCAGTTAGGCGAACATAAATGACTGAACAGCAGATTTTTTTTTTCACAATTTCAGGTTTGGTCCCATAGTAAAAGTTGTTTGTTATCATGAGTACAAGCACGTGTTTAAGTATCGGTCACTAATTATCAGTCACCGTTTGTTTGTAACTGACTTTTTTGGGCTCGATTTTGCCCAATTTTAAGCGATCAGATTTACTTTAAACGTTGTAGACTTATCAACGACCGACGACAATACAATATTTTGACAAGCTTATCTCATTATCCTGATTAGGATGTTGATCATGCAGTCATTTATTTAGGCTCACGGAGAAATTATTCCTTTTGAGAGCTTCCGTTGCGTGCGCTACGTAAACGTTAAAGTTACGCAAAAATTATGTATGACGGAATTGGTCCTCCTTAAAAGTTCTAAAAAAAAGTTCCCGACAGCATATATCTATATCATATATCTTTTAAGGTTGACTCACTATAAACGTTTTAATAATAATCAAATTTGTTCTAAAATAATGGATTACTTGCAAAGGTGTTTTATAAACATGATATTAATCCTTATCCAAATAAATGCGTTATTCATCACAAGTATTTAATTTTGAACAAAATTGCCCTTGACATCTTTTGATTTCAATAAATATCTTAGGAGATATCATAGTTTTAAAATAAATCCGCAAGGCCGCCGTGTGCCGTTAGCTGTGCGAGGCGTAGCTACTATAGTTCCACTCATCGATATCCGTGGTTCCACTCTTACTGATCATAGCGTGATGTACCTAAAATAGCTTCTTAGAGTAATGTACCGACGCCAGCACATCAAGCTACCACAATGTCTTTTTTTTCAACTTTATTGCTATAGTATAAGGTTCAAAGTTGATTGGGAAAATTTGACAGTTTCGGGTAGCTTGATATGCTGGCGTCTGTACACACGGCTACACATCAAGCTATTCATTTCCAGTTTTAGCTGACCTTGCATTGTATAGGTTTTTCGTACAATCAGAAGTCAGCTTATCATCATCTGCCTTTTCCCAACTATGTTGGGGTCGGCTTCCAGTCTAACCGGATGCAGCTGAATACCAGTGTTTTACATGGAGCGACTGCTTATCTGATCTCAACAACCCAGTTACTGGGTAATATGATACCACTTGGTAAGACTGGTTGTCAGACTTCCGGGCTTCTCACTACCCGTAACGACTGTCAAAAATCCACGAATGACAGCCGGGACCAACGGCTTAACGAGCCTTCCGAGGCACTGAGGGGTCTCGGTATGTAAAGATGGTCACCCATCCACAGACCAACCGCGGCAAGCGTAGCTTAACCTGATCGATCGACCTGTGCGGTTGTATTATTTAGCCACGGGCCCCTCGCTAGCCCCTAGCTTTTACTTTTTACTGGGTAATAGCTTGATGTGTAGTCGTGCGTAGGTACTAAGTAATAATCTTAAAGTTAGTGGAATATATTTTAGTATTTTAAGTAGTAGGTTTTTTCCTCAACTTAACGCGGATGAAACCGCGGGGCAATGCTAGTTCGCAAATAAAGTTACACCACTCTCGCTGTTTATGTTGGCAACATAGAAATCCTTGAATATGTTTTCTATCGAGATGCAACTGTTAACACATCTTTACATACTAAAAACGGTTTTATAGCAAATAGAACTAAAAAGTGAAAAATAAAATATAGTTTAAAAAAACTAAAAAAACACGCTTTAATAGCAAATCGTACTGAAAATCAGAAAATAACTTTTATATTTATATTTTATTCAACTGTTATAAAAAGTATATTAACTCAATATGTTTCAATAATTTTCAAAAATTCTAATATATAAATAAAGTTATGAAAAGTAAATTAATTTCATTGTAAAAAAGCGTGGGGTGCTTTTTATATCATATTTCTATATTAACTCTATGTTGACAAATAACATAGAGTTAATATTGATGATATTGATTGTTGTAAATAAAAATATTTACAACAATCAATATCGAGCACCCCACGCTTTTTTACAATGAAATTAATTTCCTTTTCGTAACTTTATTTATATTTTAGAATGTTTGAAAATTATTGAAACATATTGAGTTAATATACTTTTTATAAAAGTTGAATAAAATATAAATTTAAAAGTTATTTTCTGATTTTTAGTACGATTTGCTATTAAAGCGTGTTTTTTTAAACTATATTTTTTCCTTTTGTTTTTTGCGTGGTGATACTGTCAATCATCTCCTATGAAAATATGAGATTGTCTCTTTTCAGATATAAGCAGCAGCAAGTTAGATTGTATGTTTCACTAAAGTCAGTCAAATCATTGTAAGAATTGAATAGATGTTATGGAAATTTAAAACGATAAGCATTATGTATTATTCAGTTAGCATTCTATTTATGGAAACCACTTACAATACACAGGTTCTTAAATAGATGTAAATATTTATGAAACGTTATATCCGTGTCCACCCTAGCACCGGATGTTGTGGCGCAACTTAGCTTGTATCCTTATTTTCAATACTAGACTATGATACAATGATTATAGGATACATCTAGATTAAATCACCTACAATATGAGCTTGAAGCCACGCTACTAATTAGGTACTAATCCGAACCACAAAATGCATAAGCTTTGTGCTATTATCTTGAACACCCAAGCTTGTTTCGCTTTCAAAGTCCACCGGTCACCACATAGTGTGAAGTATTTAACACTTAACGCTATGGTTATCTGCGGCTATGTAAATATCCTATAAGGCAGTGGTTTCACTTGAGGAATGTGTGTACTGTGATATAACGCGGAGGTGGATGCGCAGCCTACATGAGACCTGAATCACAGAATGCGGAATGATGAAAACTGGATATTTATTTGGAGGAACTTTGAATATGTATATTTCCCATTATTATGACTAGTGTAACTCTTAACCAGCCGAGCCCACTGCATAGTGCACTGTTAGATATGGGATTCTGTCAAGTTAAATTACAATATTTATATAAAGATTTGCCTCAAGGAGAACTTTAGCGAAGCAAGGTGATGGCTTTAGAAAAATAAATCAATCCATTCTAGTGTAAGAAAAGGAAATTCTTCTTTAGACGTTTGTTTTTATAAAGACAACTAGCTTGTTCGCGTGGAAGTCGTAAGACACCACAATTTACCAAAATAACAGCTAGTTTTTTTTAAATTTTCCTGTATATACCTACTACGTTTGTAGTTTTGGTCTCAACAGCAAAAATATGAAGAGAGTCAGAACTGGTGACGTGGAAGCAAGTGACGTACAGTAATTGTCCATGTGAGAAGCAGCTCGTCATCAGATCGACACCCGCAGCCTTCAGTAGTAATTTTCCATTGCATACAAGGTTCTTGGAATTAATGAACGCCTGCATTCTTGAATATTACAGATGATCCCTGACGAAGAGCTATCACTAAAATAATACAAGTATAACAGTAGATTGTTATAAAGACAATTCTGCACTGACCCCAAACAACAAGCCTCTCTTCCTACCCTCAGCCCGGCAGGGCAATGATGATGATGATGATGAAAGATACCTATTTAGACTTTTTTTCCTGTGGCAACACTACAGCTAACAGCTGTTTTAAATTTGTTCCTAAATTTTTAATTTTAAATAATAATTTTCTTTGATTGTAAGGCCTATTTCCAATTACTCATCAAGTAAATAAGATAATAATGTGTATTTTGTGTTAGATTCACATACCAAGTGCAAAACTAGTGTAAATATTTCAATGTGAATCGGTGACAGTTACCGGCACAAGTGAATTTTTGCATTGTCATCTTGATATCAGGTACAATACTCTTTATTTTACTTGCTGTTAGTTTGTTTACGTTCTATAATTTTCACCAGCAATTGTTTTTTCACTCTCAATACGGCTACTTATTGATGCCAATGACCTTTGAACGTAAACATAACCTTACTTTGGTTTGGTGACAGGACTCCAAGTTCCTTTTGTAATCTTTTCTTTTTTTTTTTACATCTAAATTTCATTTTTCCTTTTCACTAATCATCTTTTCAACTGCTGCCACAACTACCTTCTCTCTTCTAATTTCTTGTCACTTCCTTAATAGTTTTTAATCATGATTATGACTCGTAGCGCCCGTGCTCGCCTCGAAGAGTCCAAACTCAATGAGGCTTTGAGCGCTTTAAAGGCGTCAAAGGAGTCCTGTGACCAACTGATTAAGGAATTGGATGACAATGAAAGGGTGCTCTTTGATGCCCATGAGAAGAATAGGAAGTTAAAAATTGAAATGGCTCAGATATATACTCAATACACTGATGCCATAGAAGAACGGGACAGACTTCAACTTGTTGTGGACGGGTTCAGCCAGTGTAGCATAGAGTATGAACAAGCTCTTAGTCACAAATATTTACTTCAACAGCAGCTACATGAGGCTCAAAGTCAAATCACAGAACTTCAGACTACAAATCATAATATCACTGCCTCGCTGAATCAGAGTCTATTCAATGAGTTGATGCCTATTGCCCCCTCAGTGGTTTCTGCCATAAAACCCTCTTACACTATAGATTTGACAGGCAATGATGATTCAAAGTCACATAATTCAATGAGGGTAGTCACCAGTAAAAATAAACTTAAAAAATATATTAAAATCAATAAATACATTGTTAAAACCCAAAAAATGGTAAAAAAACAAAAATTCTTTATAAAAAATGTTAAGCTTAATAGAGAAAGGCTAAATTTACTAAAACAATTAGATATGTATGCCTTTAATTTGGAACAAAGTACTAGGAAATACAACACTGATACAGAATACTTGCAATCTGAACTTAACCATTTACAGGAGAAACTTAGTTCAATGACTAACAAATACAATACCTCTGAAGATCTCATGAGGGAATATGTGTTGGCAATGAATGAGCTGGTAAAATCACAGAAAAACAACTGTGAGCTTTGTCAAACATCTTCAAATGTACTTATGCCGGACCATTCATTGACAACATGTAATACCACCTTACCGCAGCCTTGTGTTGATTTAACATTTCCTGCTATTAATAGTTCCAATAATCAATGTAAAAAATGTTTAATAAATGACATAGTATTATTTTGCGATGAGATTGGAAAGGACTTAGGCCACTTGTTGACAGACGAATATCCAGGACACTCCATAATAAATTATTGTATGCCTGGTTGTTCCTTATTTGATATTATGAAAAAAGTTATTAAATGTAAGTTTAGCCAAGAAACTACATTATTGATTTTTATGGGTAATAGGGGAAATGTGAAGAAAGGGGAATTGCTCCAATATTATAGAACTTTGTGTAATCTTAGTTTAAGAAAAATAGTGTTGTTTACATTCCCATATAGTAACGGTTTGCCACAGGAAGAAAATAACTTAAGATTTGAACTTAATTTATCATTGTACAATATGACATATAATAATAATTTAGTCCATATAGTTGATACTAACAATTATGTTGGTAATAATTTGTTTTTGACAAAAGATAGATACAATATTGATAAGTACTATCTTTCTACCTTTCACAAAAGACAGTTAGCAGTGTCTCTGTCATATTTTTTTTCCACTTCAGCCAAGAATTTGGCTAAACAACTTGCTTCTTTTGAGCAATGCAACAATATCTTGAACTGTTCTGCCAATAATTTGGCAATTAATGACATTGATTTTCATTTAAATTAGAAATTAAGACAATAGAGGCAACCTCTTGCAAAAATGTAAGGAAGGCAAATAATAGATCAAACAAAAGTGTAAAAGAAGTAAATAGTATCAACCTGGTGCATCAAAATATTCAAGGGTTTTTGAACAAAGATTTAGAAGTGGAATTATTCCTGAATTATAACAATATAGATATTCTTTGCATAACAGAACATTGGCTCAAAAGCCACCAATTCATGTTCAATTTTAGCAATCACCAGATTGGTAGTTCGTTCAGCAGAGTAAATGCTATACACGGTGGTTCATTAATTTTAGTAAATAGCCAGCTTAAATTTAAAGACCGAAAGGATATTGTGAACCTCTCTGTTGAGCGGACAATTGAAATAGCTTGTATAGAATTGGAGCAGTTCATTATATTAAGTGTGTACAGACCTCCTTCAGGATTGTATGATTGTTTTGAAAAGGTTATGGATGAAGTTTTGCATAAAATTTGTAATTCGAACAAGTCTATCATCACTTGTGGTGATTTTAATATTAATTTGTTAGATAACTCTGGGTTAAGTTCAAAAATTATAAGTTTGTTTCAGTCATACAATCTTGATAACCAATTTTTGGAGCCCACTAGAATAACTCCCACTAGTGCCACATGCTTAGATAACATCTATACAGATGTTATACCATCCCACAAAGAAATTATTAATTTAATAGACTCGGACCACTGCGGACAATTGATCACTATTCCAAATTTAAACAAAAAGGCTACTAAAAAAGATATCACTGTAAACCCAAAAACTACTAAACGCTTGGAAACATTTAAGACTAAACTTCTTAGTAATTTACCACTTTTGTCATCTAATGTTGTCCCTAATCAACAATATAATGATTTTTTTAATATGTATTGTACGCAATTTGATAACACTTTCACTCCAAAGACATTCTCGGTTAATAGTAATGCTTCTTTCAGTGACTGGGCCACCATTGGTATTCATAAAAGTAGAAAACGACTTTATGAGTTGTATGATGAACGGATTTGTATAAATACTGCTGAATTTAATTTATATGTTAAAAATTACTCAAAATTATTTAAAAAAGTTTGTTGTATGGCTAAGTCACGTTACTTGAGTTCAAAAATTAAAAATAGTAGTAATGTAATTAAAATGACATGGAATGTCATTAATAGCGAAACGGGAAGGTCATGCAACCGAGGTAGTGAGTACAGCCTTGCTATTGATGACAACATAATTAAATCAGATTCTCAAGTCGCCGCGGCCTTTGAAAATTTCTTTGCTGAGATTCCCGTATCGACGACTAAATCCCTCAACTCATCACCCTCCGCTGCAGAGTCTTTACTTAAAGAAAACGTTCCAGTTTGTGATTCTGATTTTTCTTTTCAATATGTCACTTGTAAAGATATTATTAAAACCTTTCACACGTTAAATGTTAAAAAGACCCCGGATCTATGGGGTAATTCTGTGGACGTTGCGAAGACGATTATAAACATTGTTGCACCTACTCTAGCTGTTATTTTTAATAATTGTATTGACTGTGGTGAGTTTCCTGATCTTATGAAATACAGTAAAATAATACCTTTGTGTAAATCGGGTAGTACATCAGACCCTACTAATTATAGACCAATTTCAGTGCTACCTACCTTTAGCAAAATTTTTGAAAAACTTATTTTAGATCAAATGCAAAGATTTTTTAATAAACATAAATTACTACATAACAAACAGTTCGGTTTCACAAGGGGTCGTTCGACTACTGATGCCGGTGTTGAACTTTTAAAACATGTTTATAATGCATGGGAGGATAAATGCGATGCTTTGGGCATCTTTTGCGACTTGTCCAAGGCATTCGATTGCGTTTTTCATGAAACATTAATCAGGAAACTGCACCACTACGGAGTCCGGAATGCCGCTTTAGATCTTCTTACTTCATACTTAGGTAATAGGATTCAGAGAGTTGATGTTAACGGGAAAAGATCACCCGGATCAATTGTAACAATGGGGGTCCCCCAGGGGTCAATTCTTGGTCCTTTTTTGTTTCTTATTTATATTAACGACTTGCCTTACCTCATAAAGGATAATCATGATATAGTGTTGTTTGCAGATGACACTTCACTTTTATTTAAACTCAAACGTCAGCAGCTGGTTACTGACAATATAAATAGCGCCCTCGATAAAGTAGTTAACTGGTTTAATGTTAATAACCTACTTCTTAACGAGAAAAAAACTAAATGTATTAAGTTTACCATACCTCACGTTAGACAAGTAAAAACTAGTGTGCTTATAAAGGATGAAGTGTTGAATCCCGAAGATACCACCGTATTCTTGGGCATAACTTTAGATGCCAAGCTTCAATGGGGCCCCCATATAGATAAATTATCAAAAAAGCTTAGCTCCGCAGCATACGCCGTTAGAAAAATTCGTGACTTAACTGATTTAGAGACAGCCCGTTTAGTATACTTTAGTTATTTTCATAGTGTGATGTCGTACGGTATTCTGTTGTGGGGAAATGCCGCCGATATTCAGACAATATTTGTCTTACAAAAAAGGGCAGTTCGTTCAATTTATAAATTAAGTCCCAGACACTCCCTCAGAGACAAATTTAAAGAGATTAATATAATGACTGTGCCTTCTCAGTATATTTATGAAAATCTTTTGTACGCACATAAAAATATTAATCTGTTTAAAAAATACAGTGATATCCATAATATAAATACTAGGAACAAACACAAATTCGTTGTTCCTACAACCAGGCTTAAGAAAATAAGTGGCTCGTTTAGATGCCAATGTATACGTTTTTATAATAAACTTCCTAGCCACATTCAAGATCTAAGCCTTAATAAATTCAAATCTTCTATAAAGCGGAAACTATGCCAGAAAGCCTTTTATTCTGTTAAAGACTATATTGAGGATAAACATGCTTGGGATTGAGCTGCTCCAATAAATTTACACAGTGAATCTTGTTTGGTTTTTTTTTTTTTTTTTTGCTTATTATTATTTATTTTATTTTCTCTCTTTATAGACGTGAATATTTACTTTGTAAAGTATAATATTATTTTAATTGTCGTGAAAGTGAGGACTATGTGGGTCTTTTCTATCTTTTTTTTATGTTTTCCTTCTTAGTTAGTTTTATTCATGATCTGGCAGTTTGAGTAATTTACGCGGCCTACCTAAATGTCCATTCTTTGGTATTGTTTGTCGAATCGTTGAGCTCCTCAAGTTCTGAGTTGAGCTGCACATTTTTTTTTGACAAATGGGAGCACTGACTGGACAGGTCCCCTCAATCTGTGTGGTTCTTTCCTCAAAAGACCATTTCAGACACCAATCTACATGGTCCTCAAAATGATCTGACCAAGACTATTTCTGGATTTTTATATACACATTGACATTGATAAATTTTACATATACAGTGACATGAATATTTACTTTGTAAAGTATTATGTTATTTTTAATGACTGTGAATGTGAAGACTATGTGGGTTAATTTTAGTTTGCCTTTGTTTTTTTCTCAGATAGTTTTAGTCATGGTCTGGCAGTTTGAGTAATTTATGCGACCTACCCAAATGTCCTTTCTTTGGTATTGTTCGTCGAATCGTTGAGCTCCCTAAGTTTGAGTTGAGCTGCATGATTACTGACAAATGCGTGCACTGACTGGACGGGTCCACTCAATCTGTGTGGTTCTTTCCTCAAAAGACCATTTCAGACACCAATCTACATGGTCTCCACATGATCTCACCAAGATTATGTCTGGACTTTAAAAGAGACTGTGACCTCTGAGTTTGTTTCGGCCTTTCTTCTCAGAGTAGTCAGATAGGAAACGCCGACCTCATCTCGTTTTAAAAAAAAATATGATTGACGTGTAAAAGTGTTTGTTCAAACCTACTTACAGAAATAAAATCATTTATCATTATCATTTATTAGGAAGACAATATCATTTATGAAGAACACGTTCTGTCCCAGCCGCCGCGGGAGACGCTCCGGGCGTCGGGAGCTGCGTGACGACTCCCGGCCACCGTAGGCGCAGGCCTGCGGGCGGAGAGTAATGGGTAACTCTCCGTCCGATCAGGACCAGGCCCGTGCCGGACGGCGCGTACGTGTTCCACGCGCGCCTCAAAGAGATGTCAGCACAAAGGAAGGGGCCCGAAAGGGCCGAAGCCTGCCGGGGCAGCGGGATTGTCCGAAAGGGTTACCGCTACCCCGGAACACAAAGGGCTAAGGAAGGAACACGGGTGGGTTTTAGTCAGTAAGAGTCTGGCACTCCCTTCTGTTCCACCCAGAGTGGGAGGGGTCATTAGATGATTTCCTATCCAAAAAAAAAAAAAGAACCTATAGAGCTTTATTGTTACCATTAATCCTGTGGTTACATGAGTGAGCCGAGAGAAACGTGGCTGTTATTATTATTTAGATGTAACACTTTATGTAAACAGCCTGACTCACTGTAATTATTATGAATGAAAGTGAACACCGTGCCTACCTACCTGCCGCGGTATGTACCTATACTATAGTTAAACGGAACTTGCAATAAAATAACAAATGATGAATCGGCGCTGGCGTTGTAACTTATGTAAGAAATGCTTGTGAAGGTTTACGGGTTTTCACTTGAGTATGTTCCGGGAGTTCTCGATCGTGTGTTGAACTAAACTGTCAAGGTGCCCCTGGATTGCGGTCGGTTGAGGTCATCGACGGTTCAGAACGATCCAGTGTGGTATGTACATAGCAGTCAGATTAGAAGCGATCAACGTCAACCAAGAACGTCACTTCAAAGACTGCGTGGTTTGATCTCAATGTCTACTGATGGAGGGGCGGTCGTTCATCGATTCAAATTCAAACTCAAACTCAAAG
The DNA here is from genome assembly GCA_949316385.1 of Globia sparganii. NCBI lineage: Eukaryota > Metazoa > Arthropoda > Insecta > Lepidoptera > Noctuidae > Globia > Globia sparganii. The sequence goes on from OX438664.1 coordinate 23,190,082, forward strand.
CATTTATTTCAAATAAACCAATTATACAATACTAAGAGATTGAGTTTATACAATGCAAAGATAGTTTTTTCAATCTTCAGCAGCTCCAACTATATTTTCGAATGCTGATGAATGATTGATGTTTATGATTCAATATGTTGCATGGAATATGTTTTCAGACGATCCAAACACTTAACGACAAGATGGCGGTGACGGTGTCGACTTGTCGAATTCGACTGCAATCTAGTTTCAACTTTAAACAAGGAAGGCTCCCGGGAAAGCGGATAGAAAGATCTGACAAGGATGACAGTTGTCTCCGTTAATCCTCGATTAAGCAAGACATTTATAGATCCCTAAATCAATTACAATTAACTGCAAATGCAGTAAATACTCAGACTTCGCTTAGTTGACCGGATGTGCCAAGTGCCAGGCGAGCCGACATCCGGTCAGGGTAATTGAAACCGACACCACTATTAGCAGCCATTAAATGAAAATACATTGGATTAGTAAGGGCTTGTAAAATAAATAAAACAATAGTAATCATTAGGTACTACATTGAACTATTTAATTGAAACATGCTTACATACATACAAGTTCAGTATATCACCGGTTTTCTATTTTTACTTTAACTCTTATTATTAAATGCCCCTTAAAACTAAATTATCCATTTAAGCACTTGCACACAACAGGGCTTGAGTGATTTCTAGAACGAATTTCTAAATTCAATTAAAGTTCCAGTTCAGTTATAAATCATAATAAAACGTCGATGGACCTCATTAGTTGACAATCTACAAAAGAACTCACCACAATTAATCACCAATCATTTTGCACTTTCTGATTAGTTAAGTTCTAGTCTCAAATAACAGAACTCAATAATTCCGACTTTCTTTGTCTGTTTTTAGAAAGATACGTAGCAGTTATAAATCACAATTAAAAAACGAAGGTTACTTAGAATTCAAAATTATTAAAACTATAATTTTGAAAAAGGCAACTGAGTAAGACCCCGAGATTATTATCAGTAGAAACGGGTACATTGCACTCCTCAAAAACCGACCATACAAAAGACATAAACGCGCGAGCTGCACATTTTATAACTTTTTCTTACAACACAATAAAACTAAGTCAGAAGTCGTCCTCTTTGGCCCCCTCCTCCCTGCTCCCCCTGGTTGTACGTGAACAGCCAGCGCAGCATCCTCCACAGAGACTCCGTGTCCTCGCAGTGGATCTTGTAGCAGTGCTTCATCGTGCGTCGGGGAAGCGTGGATGGGCTGTAACAATGGTTTAAAATATACAGGGTGTCCTTGGAAGTATGGATCAAATCGAATAAGAGCGTGGGCAAGTTCATTTCCAAACTTTTTGATCCTGAGAATGATTGATGATTGAGAATTATTTTACGGTTCAAAAGTTGTGACCAATTTTATTCAATCGTTTTCCATAGTGCTCAAAGAAAAAAAATCATTAAAGAAAACTACCAGGGCTGTCTAAAAAACTTAAATTGACAGTCCCTGGTAGTTTTTTTTTATGTTTTTTTTTTGAGCACTATGCAAAGTGATTGAAAATAACAAAAGTTGGTCATAACTTTCGAACCATAAAAAAATTCACCAACATTCTCAAGATCAAAAAGCTTGGAAATGACCTTGCCCACGCCCCTATTTGATTTGATCCATACTTCCAGGGACATCCTGTATATATATTATACATAGATTTTTTATAAAAAGAAAGCATGATAATTATGTTACATTTGGTCACCTGCATTGTTGATAGCTTCAGCCTCTTATGATAGAGTATTCAGTATATCTGTCAAAATGAATGTTACTTTCTTAATACCAAAATAAGTTTTTCTCTAATTGTCTTAATCGTTTACGTATCGTAACGTTTTCCTGTCTGCCATTAGACTTTTAACTAACAAAAATGTCACATAATCTACCAAGATGCAAAACGATTAACTGTAGTCTTATTTTTTCTGGCCTTAAACCATACGTGCAGTTATTAAAATACGGGAATAGCTCAACTCGTAGTTATGTGCAAATGATTAGCCAATTAACAATCTTGCTACGAGAACTGATTACTCAGCATGCCCAGGTAGTACTCAAGTGTCACTCTTTCACTGCATTCCAACACATCATCGTTATGATACAACATCTAGAACTTGGTTCTGTAACAGGTTTGTTAGTTTTGCAACATAGTGACAGTGTTTCGTAGCCTCGCGTGTTGTGGAGAAAGTGTTTGTAGACTTAACCTCTCACCTCTAGGTCAGTTCGCCTGTTTTAGAGTAAAATCTTGGTTCATTCAGTGTATGTGCTAAGTTTAGAACTGTGATAAGACTCTAAGGCCCGTATTACAGAACGTCACTCAATACTCAAGCATTACTTAAAACTAGATTCAAGCCATTTAAGTAATGCTTGAGTATTGAGTGACGTTCTGTAATACGGGCCTAAGAAACGTGTATTTGGCAGTTAAGATAACTTTAACTATACGGCTTATTTCACAGGGTTCGGATAGGCACTATCTACCGGATGTATAAAATAATGGAACATATTTGAAAGTATCTGTAAGATAATGTAGCCGATGCTTATTTCTGATGAAAGAACGTAGCAGGCTTTAATACTGCTAAATAAGACTTACGCAGGATGAGTTTTTAAATGGGAATCTAAAATATTTTTTTTCTTCTGCTGTGCAGATCACTAATGGTTAGTGATCTGCACAGCAGAAGAAAAAAAATATTTTAGATTTATAAGCCTTTATGAAATACTAGCTTTTTCCCGCGGCTTTGCTCGCATATAATTCGGGGTAACACGGTTAAAAAAAAAAAGTAGCCTATGTCACTCTCCATCCCTTCAACTATCTCCACTTAATCACGTCAATTCATCGCTCCGTTTTGCCGTGAAAGACGGACAAACAAACAGACACACACACTTTCACATTTATAATATTAATAATCTTATACAGGGTGCATTTGATATCATGGGCATTATTTTAACCTAAGGTACTACTTATGATACTAATTGCATTAGGGCTACTATTACGCAAATCAAAAATATTATTAATGCAAGTATGGAAAACCTTAAAATGTAGTAAGTCATACAAAGTATCAAATTAGTTGCGCTTCTCGATAGCAAATGCGTAGGTACACTACGCCGTACGCGCGTCATTGGGCGTGAATTCTTTGACCCCGCCCGACTCACGTGACATTCGTAAGTTGCCAATGAATTGATTCATAATAAATTCCAATTTTCCCTTCGTACTTTGCCGGCTTAGGACGGTCAAAACTACGTCAACTAACATACATTAAAAAAAAACATTTACGTACCTAGCTTGTGGATTGTTTTGAAAAAACCTTATTTGTCGGTAAAGTGACAGAGGGTAAACGGGTGCTCTTCCACGAGCTTGTGCATGTGCTGGCACGTGAAAAGACGAAAAATCCAACAGGTTCTGAGTGGTTCTGGTGGAATGAGACCCCGTGAAGGAATAGGGTCGTTCGGGTAGCGCCGATGGAACATTTCACGAGTTCATACTAAATTTCTTGCGCGATCGTAAATTACAACCATTTGTGGGTATTGTTGGTTGGTGTACCTAGCCTGCACATTACGCGGTCGAGGCATCGTGTACACAAACACACACACAACACACAACTACTACACTAACACTTAATACACTGCAATCCAAGCACCGTATGCCGCGAGCGGCGAGTACGGCGATTACGTCACGGGATCAATAAATCAATTACGCGTCAATGCACCTGCGCAGTCGTTATGACACTGGTTCCGGGTTCGTGACTTCGTGTTGCGGCGGGAAGCATACCCCGCGCGGGGGTGATATTCGTATTTTTGCGAGTGAGGGAGTGGGACGGAGAGAGTTCAGGGAATCCCGCCGGACGGAATGTCTTGTAGCCCATTGTTATTATTACTTGTAAGGAAAAACCCGCGCGCGCGCAGGTGATGTTTGTTTACATTTCGCTTTGCGCTGTACTGCGCTTTAAGATTTTGATATTTCAACAATTATTGGCGTTAACGAAGTATTTTGTTTTAATTACTTTAAGTGTTTATTTGCAATAATAAGCCTTGTGCAATTTGACTTACTACATTTTTAAGGTTTTCCTTACTTGCATTAATAATATTTTTGATTTGCGTATTAATAGCCCTAATGCAATCAGTATCGTGAGTAGTGCCTTAGGTTAAAATAATGCCCATGACTTCGATTCCACCCTGTATATAAAATTCTCGTGTCACAATCAAGTTCGTTCCCGTACTCCTCCGAAACGGCTTGACCGATTCTCATTAAATTTTGTGAGCATATTGAGTAGGTCTGAGAATCGGCCAACATCTATTTTTCATACCCCTGTTTTTTTTTTGCAAAACGACGTTTGCGGGGTCAGCTAGTATATATATAGTATAGTATGGATTAGTGGCTCAGTGGTTGCTGTAACGACTTGTAGGTCGTAAGTTTGAACCCCGTCAGGCGCTTTACTTTGTGTAAATTATTTCATCAGCACTGCTCTATCAATATGATTGACAACCAGCATGTTACTAACGGCACATAGTTTCTCTCGGAGTGCAGTTCGCAGAGCAGTCGTCTTCTGCATCGTTCGCTGATCGGAGCCACGTCTGACATACCCGGGTCTGACCGACGGTACGGGAGTGAAGAAGGTTGTCTGAAATAAAAACATCATAGAAAATTGCTGTTTTTTCTATATAAAGGAGAAACTGACTGACTGACTGACTGACATATCAACGCACAGCCGAAACTGCAAGGACTAGGAACGTGAAATTTCGCATACGGCGTCCTTTTATTATGTAGGGGAGCAGTAAGAAGGGGTTTTTGGAAATTCGACCTTTAAGGAGGTGAAAAGGAGGGATTATGTTTGTATGAAAAATCTTATTGCTTGAGTTAATTTTGTAAAAAAATTGTGTAACTTGAAATTTGGCACGAATACACGCAGACGAAGTCGCGGGCGAAGTGCTAGTTAGTTATAAAGCTAGTTATCAGACTTTAACTTGGAAAGACTTAAATAAAATAAAAACAGTTCAATAATGTTTGATATAATCTATCCTATGATAAAAATGGAAATGTTTCAAAGTAGATTTTATTGTATCGGTATGATTTCAGAAGCTATTATATGTTGGACACTCTTTTTATTAAGCTCCAGTAAATCTTTTAATATATAAAATTCTCGTGTCACAGTATTAGTTACCATACTTCTCCAAAACGGCTTGACCGATTTTTATAAAATTTTGTGTGCATATCGGGTAGGTCTGAGAATCGGCTACTATCTATTTTTTTTTTTTTTTTGTAAAACGACGTTTGCGGGGTCAGCTAGTAAAAATATAAATATACCTATACTTACCTGCAATGTAATAGAAGGTAACTTCTCAAATCTATCGGAACAGTTACATATAAAAACTTTACGGAGATCTATCTATTGGCATAGAATACATAATAGTATATGGATACTTATAAACCTTCTAGCACTTACAAAAGTGTAGACTGCACACTGCACTTGCAGGGAAATCAGAGGGGCAATTCTCGTAATTTTTAAGAACGTTCACAGTCGGATCTCAGTCTCAATCTGTCAAAAATACTTCAAATTTCCCTACATTTTGACAAGTTTTTGACATTTGTTTGTCGCCGAGATGAGACTGATTTAGACTGACTAGATTTTGCACGTTTTAAATTACGAGAATTGACCTACAGTTTCCTCAGTATAGTACAGAGGCCAGCACATGAAGCTACCCCAATCTGTCAAATTTTTTCAACTGAATATGAACCTTATTCCTTTACAATAAAGTTGAAAATCTATCAAAGTTTGACAGATTGGGGTAGCGTGATGTGCTGGCCTCTGTACATGCACATTTCCCACTGACTGTTGCGCAACACGCGGAGGCGCGCGTCTTCCGCGCATGCGCGCCGCCACAGCGTGGAACTGACGAACTGACCGACTGACACGCGCCATTGCAAGTGACGGGTATTGAAGGTGTTTTTCTTATTCTGTTTAAGGAATGTCTAAATGATGAATGTAAAAAAAATTAGGTTGTTGTAGTTAAACCAATTCTGTTAATTTTTGGGAAAAATGGAGAGAACTGACTATAAAATTGTGATTTTGAAAAATCAATTATCAAAGGGTCGATTGGTTTCTGAATTTAACACCCCTTTATTTTGCTCTATAACTCCAGTTCTTTACAATCAATAAAGAATTTCGAAACAATTAAATTTAATTTCCTCTACAGTTTATCGTGAGCTGCCAACATTTCCACATAACTCCAAATCGAACTAGCACTAATCATTTGTCAATAATACAAGAAATCCGCGTAAAATCCCAATACAGTGCGCCAACTAGTCGCGATTAGCATCGCAGCGCAGGCGCAGCGAGTTCCTCACACATAAAACTTACAACTTTCTATGATAAGCAGTAAATACGTTCTGTTTCTTTTATTCCTATGTTCTGAACAAAAACATCACGTTAGTTATGTGTTCAGTAAAGAGAAACGTGTGCGCACGCGGCTGCATATACTGTTGGGTCATTTGTTTCCCGAATATGAGAAGCCTGTTTCCCTGTGATGAACGCCATTGCGTAAGATACAACGATATTTTGTTTGACTTTGAAGTGAATCGTAAATTTATTCTGGCGGTAATATTTGATGAACATACTGGTTACCTCATACTTTTCTTATTAAAGGAAACTCAACCCCAAAACATTTATTTCAACTAAACTAATTACAGGCACTTTAGAATTGTCAAGGAGTCGGTCAGTCAGAAAGATGAAGCTAGTTGCCCATTCCAAAGCGTAGTAGGTACTTGTGGAGAAGAACGGGCAAGAAACTCCATGGACATACTTTTAAATCAAAATATTGGTAACATTATTGAAGTTGAAATTATATGTGTGAGAACGATGTAGAAAGATGTGCACGTTAAAAGCGTCCGTAGTAAACAATACAAAATAAAATAAAATAAGCCATGGCAGCTAAGAGACGACCAGATCCAACATTACTAGGTAATCTAGGAATTTCTCCAGCGTTTACAAACACCATTTACTTATCAACCCATGAGGGAATCATAACCGCGACTGGCAGTGCCACTAATGTGGATGCTAAAGTTGACGAACCCACTATTTTGCGTGCATCCCATAAAATACTGAGTTTTTCCTGATCTGGGAACATATTTATAGGACAGTGACATAGGGCAAAGGCGCTCCCTCATCGGGAGCATTTGCATGTAATGTAACCTTCACCCGCGACCAGCCGTGGTACTTCTACCTATTTAATTAAATTGTATTAGCTTATTCTGCTGGTTTCAATTATATCTCTACATTACCTAGAAGTTGACGCCTGCGCAGTCTATTTACAAAGCCGTTACATTGGAATCTTGGATTATTTCTAGCCACTTGTATCCTACACGAGCCCTAATGTAGTAAGGCTTATACTCTAATTACCACACACTTCTCGTATCATCAATTAAGTTGGGTCTTCAAATGCACGCGTGTGACTGACGTGTGTCACGTGCGTGTCGCGTGCTGCGTGCAAGCTAATCGCGTGCCCCGCGTTATGTCCGCGGTGGTTTCGCGCGGTCCGTTGTCATGTAACCGATCCTACACGGATGTTGGCTCTATGGATGAACAGTTTTGGATATAAACCTGAGTCATTCCTCTCAAAACTTTTGCATGCCTGAGACTTCCTACAAACAAATAATGTCTTCAATAACTAGGAATGAATATGATCCCAATGCCATTATTACTGTATTTATAGGTAATAGTTTGAATGTCAAAAAAGATGATATCTCTGATAGTGTCACCAACCTATTGAAGTTAAATTGTAAGAAAATAATTTTGTGTGCTTTTCCTTATTTTGAGCACTTGTCAAACAGACAAAACCACTACATTCACATGTTAAATAATTACATGCATTTCATAGTTAGTCACTATAGTGACAAATTAATATTTTTTGATACCAACATTTTTGTTGATAAGCTAAGGTCGACTAGGGATACTGTGTATCTGCCCATTAGTTTTAGACGTCAAATAGCTAGGCTATTAGCACTTAATATTAACCCAGACATAATTAGTATGTCGAAGTCATCCATAATTAGCACCACAATTAGTAATAGTACTAATGTTAAGGTGGTTAGCTCAAATATTTTAAACTAGTTAGTAAGACAACAGAAGGTACCACTAGCAGTTTAGTTACACTTAATAACAAAAAGGTATTTTCTAGCACTAAAACAGTGAACTGTAGAAAAGGGGCTAAGCAGAAATCCTTGAAATTATTTCATCAAAATATTCAAGGTTTTTCTTCCAAACAATTGGAGATTGAGTTGTTTTTAGAAAAAACAATGTTTGACATTATTTGTATAACAGAGCATTGGTTAAAAGATTCTGAAATGCTAATTAACTATGACAATTATAGTGTGGCCAGTTGTTTTAATCGAAAATCAATGCTGCGTGGTGGTTCACTAATCCTAATGAAAAGTTGTATTAAATTCAAACCTCGTAAAGACATAGTTGAACTATCGGTTGAACATAGCATTGAACTGTCTTGTGTTGAGCTAGATAAACATTTTATATTGTGCGTTTACAGACCCCCAAATTATCAAAATTATTGTATATTTGAGTCAGTAATGGAAGATGTTTTGGCAAAACTTGCAACTGGTAATAAGTCAGTAATTATCTGTGGTGATTTTAATATTAATATTTTAGAAAATAATTTAAATACCAGTAGATTTCTAAATTTGTTTAAATCATTCAATTTGTCAAATGTGTTTATAGAACCAACTCGAATAACTACGACTACTTCAACGTGTATCGATAATGTTTTTTGTTGCTGCGACTATTTAGATAAAGCCATTGTTAATTATCTCCCTTCTGATCACAGCGGTCAAACTGTAACTTTTGAGTCCAACATGCCAATTCAAAAAGTGCAGATCCAATCCAGACCAATAACATCTGCTAATTTAAATAAATTCAATAGCACTTTAGTTTGTAAATTAAGTAAAAAGAACCTTACAATGGACAATGTTAATATTTTGTTTAAAGAATTATTTTCGGTAGTCCAAACCGAATTCAATAATTATTTTAAAAAGAAAACTAAAAGTATCAGCCCTAAGTTTTTATTTTGTGACTGGGCAACTAAAGGACTTAGGAAAAGTAGGGAAAGACTTTTCGAGCTGTATGGCCTTAAGCCTTATATCAACACGGAAACTTTTAATAAGTATGTTGCTACTTACTCTAGAACATTTAAGAACGCTTGTAAGGCTGCTAAAGCCTTATACATTAGCAATAAGGTTAAATCAGCAGACAATAAAATAAAGACGGTTTGGAAAATTATCAATAATGAAACAAACAGGAACAAAAAGCATAATTCTGATTACACCCTACAGACGTCACGTGGTCTCATTTGCGATTACAAAGAAGTTGCTCAAGAATTTGTAAATTTCTTTACTAGTATCCCACTCAAAACAACTGAAACCTTAAATTCCTCGCCCTCGCTCGCTTTTAATTTAGTAACGGCGAATGTTTCAGCCTGCCCGATTGAATTTAACTTTAGGCATATTAACCCCGTAACAGTAATAAAAGCTTTTAAACAAATAAAGATCAAATTGACCGAAGATCTTTGGGGAATGTCCATTAAAGTCTGTACCTCCATAATTGAGACTATTGCGCCTTATTTAGCCTTAGTATTTAATTCGTGTGTGGATCAAGGAGTCTTCCCCGATTTAATGAAATACAGTAAGGTAATACCACTTTACAAATCTGGGGACAGTAAAGACACTAACAATTATAGACCCGTATCCGTGTTACCGGTGTTCAGCAAGGTGTTTGAAAAGATAATGCTTAATCAAATGCTCAATCATTTTAACACGAATAAAATCCTTCACGATCAACAGTATGGTTTCACCAAAGGACGTTGTACGACCGACGCCGGTGTAACCTTATTAAAACACATTTTTAACACATGGGAAGAGTCGCAAGACGCCATAGGAATTTTTTGTGACCTCTCCAAGGCATTTGATTGCGTCGATCACGAAACCTTGCTTTTGAAACTTGAACATTACGGACTCGGAAAACTTGCGCTCAGTTTAGTTAGTTCTTATTTAAATGATAGACAACAGCAAGTTCAAATAAATGGTGTCAATTCACTTGGTTTAACAGTAAAAATGGGTGTGCCACAAGGCTCGATATTGGGTCCTTTCCTCTTTTTAGTGTATATTAATGATCTACTCCATTTATTAAAAAATCAACCACAAATGGTGTTATTTGCTGATGACACTTCCTTAGTTTTTAAGGTAAATAGACGTGCTACAAATTTTGACGACGTAAATAACGCCCTACTGCAGGTCCAAAATTGGTTCACTGCTAATAATTTAGTATTAAATGGGAAAAAAACTAAGTGCATAAGATTTTCTTTACCAAATGTCAAGAGTAGTGATTGTGAGATAATATTGAATCAGGAGAAACTTGAATTCGTCGAAAAAACAGTTTTCCTAGGGATCACGCTCGACTCAAGGCTACAATGGGGTCCTCATTTAACATTTCTTGCAGGACGACTCAGTTCGGCAGCTTATGCTGTCAGAAAAATCCGTCAATTTACTGATGTAGGTACCGCGAGACTAGTCTATTTTAGTTACTTTCATAGTATCATGTCTTACGGTATTTTACTTTGGGGACGGGCAGCAGACATCGATTCTATTTTTATTCTGCAGAAAAGAGCCATCAGAGCCATATATAATCTCCGCAAGCGCGATTCTCTAAGGGAACTGTTTAAGGATATTAACATCATGACGGTGCCTTGTCAATATATCTACGAAAACATCATGTATGTAAGGAAAAATTTACATCTTTTTAGCAAAAGAGGTGAAAGACATAATTATAGTACTAGAAATAGGGACCTTTTAGTTCAACCAGGTTTCAGACTAGCAAAAGTAGACTCATCTTTTATGGGGTACTGTTTAAAATGTTATAATAAAATACCTCCCCACATTCTTCAACTGAATGAGACAAAATTCAAGTCATGTATAAAACGCACACTATGTAGGCAGGCATATTATAAGTTAGGAGATTACATCGCTGATAAAAATGCCTGGCTCAATGCTGGTCCTGCTCCACAACCACAACTAATTGATTAACACTTGAAAATACTGTTGGAGCTGCTGAAGATTGTAAGACTATCTTTGCATTGTATAAACTCAATTTCCTTTGTATTGTATAACTGCATAGCACAGATGTGAGTTCTATGTACTATTGAGCTACCATTTACCGGGTAATATGTTTTTCATTGACTAGAATGTGCCCTGGCGGCTGATAGTATGTCATGCTCGCTCAAGTGTCTCGCTGACGGTGGCGTGTGTGTTGGATCATTCGGTTCCCTACAAAATGGTTGAGCTGGATGGTGCTGATCCATGCGTCATGTTCGTGAACGGGCGCCGTCAGTTGGGGCTGGTCATCTTTTAGCTGCCACGGCTTATTTTTAATTATTTTATTTTTGGATTGTTATTTTGTTACTAATTGCTGTACTCTGGACACTTTTAACGCGTACTTGATTTTTATTTATTTTTACATCGTTCTCACATATTTATAAATTCAACATATGATGTAACTAATAATTTTGTAAAAATATTATTTAAAAAGAGTGTCCATGGAGTTTCTTGCCCGTTCTTCTCCATAGGTACCTACTACGCTTTGGAATGGGCAACTAGCTTCATTTTTTCCTGACTGACCGACTTCTTGACAATTCAAAAGTGCCTGTAAATGGTTTAATTGAAATAAATGCTTTGAGCTATGTCAGTGTTTTACACATAAATTATTTATGCATATTTTTTTTAATTGGTAGATTTCGTTCCAGTTTTTATTCTTTTCAAAAGAGAGACTGACATATTGAAAGAAGTTGAATAATCTGAGGCGGTACAAATTTCGTCGGTGTCAGCTTGTTTCATATAAGTATGGTGGTGCCAGCGGTAAATAAACAAGGTGGTAAAGTGGTAATTTGAAAAGACTGCGCCGATATCAATGAAATTGCCAATTTTTAAAACCCCCGGAAAGCTTTCCAGGTAAAACTACCCAACGACTGTACTATTAAGTACTTACATGTTATCATCCACGTTGTGGATGGTGACGATGCTGGGGGTGAGCGCCGAGATGATGAGCCCCACGGGGATGAACGCCGTCACCAGGCGCAGCAGGTTCTGCCACGGGTTCACGCTGGAACAATGTGCAGTCGGCATAATTAACAATGAAGGTATTATTCTTGACTAGCTTTTGCCAGCGACTTCGTCCGCGTGGAATAATGACTTCCGGAAATTGAGGCACTAACTCTCATAGAGTTTACCCGATGTGCTCTTTCTTCTGCCGATTCTTGAGAACGCGTATTTCTCATTCAACGCGTTTTTCAAGACCATAGCGGGCGGACGCCGGCGTCCGCTTGGGGCTTGAATAACTAAAAATATATAACTACGTCTAATATATAAAATAATATATAATAAAACCTACTTCACTTAAAACTAAATACCTATAACTATTATAATTAATAACACCTATACCTATAATTAATAAAAGTACCTACGCTTTTACCTACTTAATATTAAAAAAAACTGAACATAAATTAACCAAAACTTACCTACTACTAACTAACTACTACTAACCTATTACTACTTCACCTAAAAAGAAATCCTGTTTTCCCAACATTTCCCTTCACTGCTCTGCTCCTATTGATTGTAGCGTGATGAAAAGTATGTTATAACCTGCCCAGGAGTATGAAGAACAATTGTACCAAGTTTCGTTGAAATCCGTCGAGTGGTTTTTGTTTCTATAACGAACATACAGACAGACAGACAGACAGACAAAAATTTTACTGATTGCATTTTTGGCGTCAGTAACGATCACTAATCACCCGCTGATAGTTATTTTGGAAATATATTTCATGTACAGAATTGACCTCTCTACAGATTTATTATAAGTATAGATAATGTTAAGGTAAATGTGAAAGTTTACAGTCTTGGGGTATAAGACCCTCTAGGAGACGTCAGGCAGAGACCAGACCTTCGTATAAGACGTCGGAGGAATCCCTGGTTGCCAGCTCCGTTACCACTTTTGCTTTCTACACATAGACACCCGACGTAAGGAAGGATGAAGGATACACTTGGTACTCTCATTTCATTCAGATAGTAATATTATGCGCTTCTATCATTTAATTGCGTATGACAGAAGTACATATTATTATCTGAAGAATGGTGATGAATTAATGATAAATGTTGTTATCATGACACTATCTCCGCTTAGACATAAGAGACCTCCCAGAGCTAGTCGACACAACACATTGGAAAGTAGATCTAGTGTGTAGAACCACACAGGTCCTGCATCATATTATAGTCATTTATCATTATATTCAAATTAATCTGCGGTCAGTGCGCAGCGCGGTGGTCTCAGATTCACTATCTCTTTGTGTACGCGCATCTGTCTCTATTAGTAGTTATGATATCTATAAATCATTGCGATTGTATCTTTTTATGTATAAATATCAGATAATACTCACATTTGTGAGTATTATTTACCTTTTTCAGTGTGTCTTGTCTTCCATATTAAGACTCTTTAGTTTCATTGGGAGTACGTATCCATAATTATATTATGTCAAGTCTCTTTTTTAACCACCTTTTTACACTTTTATTATCATTGTTTTTAACACTTGCACAATACAAGGAGACGCGGACAACGTGTACGTATTTCCTTGGTAATATATTTTCTCACAATATCTCCACGGCAGTGTTGAGACACACGTCACACGTCACACGTCACTCGGTGACTCGGAGGCAAGTTTTCACGTTTTTATGCGTTTGTGACACAATCTGTACGAGGTCGCTAATGACTGGCAATGGTTATGTTTTGTCTTTATGTTAGCTTACATTTCTCTCACGGATACCAGTTGATGTGAGTGCTTTAGTGTCATGTTATATGTTTTACGTAAGAGATGGAAGTAATATTTACATAAGACTTTCTTGCATCCCAATCGTTCATTGCCTGTTGCTTGATTGTTAAATTTTGTACATACCGGTCCTTATCGAATATGGGGTTTATTAATAAACGATGATTAAAGTTAAGTGACGTTTAGCCGTCAAATGTATGATTAAACAGTACGTTTATGAATAAAGGGGTAAATCGAGGATCAACGTTCATGTTTTATGTAGTATTCCATTTTTTTAAAATTGTTTTTTTAATTTTGATTATTATTCTAGAACGCTAATTGATAGTGCGAGCTTTCCTATAATTTAGACTATGAGTTAATGCTGTGTATGTGTTTCTTTGAAAAGCCTTTATATAAATAAATATGTTCGCCCATCTGATATTCTGAGGAGCATACGGGCAAATGAATGAATGAATGAAATGAATTTTTATGAATGAGTTTGCATTCATGCAAACTCATTCATTAATATAATTCGAGTGATATTAACATAAATGAGCAAAAACCATTAATGAGAAATTTAATTAAACCAATGGACAGCCAGTGAAAGGATATTTGACATACAAAGAGGTCACGCTTATGCCGGCTACAAAATAAAGACATATACAGCAGTTCGATTCTGTAACCATTTCACCGTGAAAATGTAGGTGAAGTGAGCGTGGAGTGAGCTGTCATTGTCGTCCTGATGGTAGGGATTGGTACTCTTGACACGTCACTCTAAGCTCACTTCACCTAACTTTTCACGGTGAGATTTTTACATAATCGATCGGCAGTAGATCTTCTGCAAACAGTTAGTTATCTCCTGAACAATGCTAGCGAAAGTAAAGAAGAATGGTGAAAAAGTGAGAATGATAAATGCACTGCAGTGGGTTGAAAAAGGCTGTTGATAACGATTTTTTGTACCATCGTTATATTTTATGAGTTATACATAATTATATGGAACATCGGAGCGGATGCATGAAGATTTCATAATTTCTAATACTATTCCTTTACCTTTTTTTCGTAATATATGAATATTCATTGTGCGTATGAGCAGAAACTTCTGACCTTATCTGTTTGAACCCCACACTGTGACTGCCCCTAACAACTTTCCACTTTCCTCGTTGTTTTTAATAAGTATTTACTCAAGAATGTGTTTACACCCTTTATGAGACGTGGCGAGGTAAAAGTTGTAAAAATTTGTAAACAAGTACAACTCGTGTGTCTGAAAAGTGATAAAAAAACTAAACTTAAGTAGGTATCTACTAACTGACCGATGAAATTTATTGAACTTTATGATCAAAATTGGGTTTAAGGGACTTCAATTATTCAAAACGTGATTATGTTAGTACCTATAGCTTATATTACAAGTTTCTATGGCCCTACGCTCGTATTTTCTAACTGAACAGACATCTGTGCTCCTGGGGTGTTTGTTGCGCCACTTCTTCCCAGCGAAAGCTCTTGGAAGTGGTGAAGGGCGGGCGTTTTGGGGGACTGTCTTTTGTAATTTTGACATTCAAAAATTGCTGATTCTCAGCCTAGTTTGAATAGATGACTTATTTTGATTTTCTAATGAGCGAATGCGGCGATGGTGAAAGTTATCGTTGAAAATAGATGGTAAAGGCAACCGCACGTATGTGGTATGTACTAAAACCACTCTTACTGCAACGATATAGTGGCGCTATCAATTTCAAATTATTAAAGAGGACCATCATGGACGGACATACGGTTAACAGGGACTTATTTCATCACTGTTTAACCTTTTGCTTTTGTATTTAAAAATGTTAATCAAGCATCAACTAACCGTTTCTTAACCGCATGCTCCTTCCCATCTTCATGATACTCCAGCCCATAGTCCTCCTCTCTGTGCGGCTTCTCCTTGAAAGCGTCAGGCGACTGGTAGAGTCCTCCAGCAGGGACCTTTACTGGGACCTCAACCGTCGGCTTGGACTCCATGGAGTCTGTCCACCCGCCCTTGGTCTTGGTGTAGATGGTGTCCTCCAACTTGTACGGGAACTCCTGGTGCGTGTAGTAGATCTCTTTGGGTATCTGGTTGTAGGTTGTGTGGTGGGGGTAGTCGTCTTTGATTGAGCTGCGGAATAAAGTAAAGATATGGGTATCTTATAATATTGCACGTTTCTATGGTGTAACAGGCGTTTATGGTAATCTTTTTTAAATGCATAGTGTTCTTATTACCCAATCGGTTTCAATTATAATTTGACCTCGGTAACGCTTACCTTTTCATTCAATATTGTATATTTGGTATTGTTGTCTTACCTTATAAACCCACTTGCTGGTTTCTTCTCAACAGGCCCAAAAACGGGTGTCTTGATAAGTTCAGCACTGTCATCATCAAAGAAACTTCCCAGATGTTGACTCGGCTTGAAATCCTTCAACAGTTCCTTCTTCTCTTGTCTTACTTTAGCATCCGTATCATTATTATCATCTTCGGTAAGATTGGAGGGTGCAAAACCAGATTCTATCTTCCAAGATTGTGATGCTGGTTTGGACTTCGTCTCTGTTTTGTTCAGTATAGTTTCTGTATTTTTAAGTTTGGGTTTTGTATCGTTGAGTGTTGGCTCTGTATCATTAGGTCTTGGCTCGGTATCATTAAGTCCGGTGTCTGTATCATTGCGTCTCGTTTTTTTATCACTAGGTCTGGGTTCTGTATCCCTGAATCTAGTGTGTATTTCATTTCTGGTGATGGTTTTATTAAAAACTGGGTACAGAGTGGTGGTGTTGGTGTCAGGTGATGTGGTGATATCTGCGGCGAGGGTGGAGACTGGCAAGATGAAGAGTAGGATCCATAGAGTAAACTGTAATGTAGGAAAGATTGGTTTAAGTATGGCATACAGACATTAAGATTATTATCATAGCTAGGGTAGGATTATACAGAATTTGATGTGCAGCCCTTAAAAAATATATATTTACGGTTTAAATTTTATAGCTTCTCCATTATTGCTAGAATATTTTTTTCTTAAATTACTGTTTTGATAAAGTATGTTCTACCTAATAATAACTCATCGCCAATTGCCTTAAAAATACGTAAATGGGGTTTTAGGGTGAACAGACAGAGAAAAAAAAAGCGGAGGTACTGAAAAATGTGGTGTATTTGTCAGCACCTACATAAACAAGATACAAAAGCGTTTACATCACCGTGTCGGTGTAATACTTTGGTTTCAAGTGCGAGCGTGCACGACACGGGCGGGCGTGGTGGCTGTTTGCAATACAATGACGGACGAGCGGCGACCGGTTACCGGGAAAGTATTCGAGACGTGGAGTGAAGAAAGAAAGGTGATGAGTCAATATATTCTACCGGTTGAGGATAAAAATGGTGAACCTGTGCTAGTTAATGAGTTTCGTCGCAGTTTACCAGTGATAGTATTTTGTTTGTTCATCAGTTTCTATGATCAATATCTAGGCCGGTCTACTATGCCCTTACATAAGGGACCTTATACCGTATCGTAACGTAAATAAATTCACATGCTAGCGGTCTCTCATAATAGACTAATGCATATCTTACACACACACACACACAAACTCACCCTCACACACCCCTTTACACACACTCACACGTCTTTTTTTTGTAATTCTTAATTTATTATAAGTCTGGAACAAAATGTCTTCCATGTATTTCGTGTGGGGTGTTGATAGCCGCGCCACAGTATTTTACTTTTGCAGCTATCTTCGTGTCTTTTATTAAGTTATACCTAAATTGTTCCTAATAAATCTTTTAATAATAAGGGACAAGGAGAAGGGATACGAGCAGGAGAATGATGATGATGAAATCTTTTAATAATGACTATTCATTGTTGTAAGACTTGGACAATTGAAGTAGCGGACAGATGTTAAAGATAGACCCGGCTAGACATTCAATCACTAAACTATTGCTACATGGTCGCCTCTGTTCGGATGTATTTTAAATACAGCAAATCGACATTATATTATCTACACTAGTATCTACACTTGCACCATACATAATCAGCCTATAAGGTTCCCACGGCTGGGACACATGCCTTCTCTTGGTGAGAGGGAGTGGGCCGTAATCCACCACTAGGGTCTAGTGCGTGTTGGCAGATGTCTCACTGACTGGGTTCGAACCTACGATCTCCAACTCGTAAGTCACGGCAGTCACCACTGGGGCAACCATAGGACTGTAATCCCTCAACTTGCACTTTACGATCATAATAATATTTCTTAGCGTGTCTCCCCTTTTTGTATACTTTAAGTGCTGATCACTGAACCGCAGGTCACAGCTTGAACCCGGCGACATTGCCATAGTCTATCGGTACCTTATAAAAGTTATAGTGTTGTACGAAGGTGGGAATGTAAGAGAAACGTGGTATCGACTGGTTATGGTCTTTATCGTGACAACACGAGACAAATAAGGCGGCGAGACGTTTGAAATAGGGATATGACTGGTGATAACTAGCTTAAGCTTAGCGTTGTCGTGTTGTAACGATGTTTCTCTGATAATCGTTGGATTGCGTTTTCGCTTTCGATCAAGTCTATTAGTCTCTGAATTGCTTTCAGCTGTGATGAATGAGTGTTATAGATGTAGGGGTGTGTGGAGGACCGAAATAAAGATCTTCTTCTTCTTGGAACTTCTTTTTTTATTTAAAAAAACTTCTTACAAAAAAATAAACGTCTTCACATCTTAGTAACTCACTCGCCATCTTTCTTCCCCTTTCTCCTTCACTCAGTTACTCTCCCATTCACTCATCGCTGCGTTCATATCCTATCAGTACATTTTTATTTTTTTAAGTTATGATGCATTCAAATTAACATCCTACATAGATGTATTGCTTACAATAACGTCTGTTTTTTGGGAGTCATCATGGTTTGCGGAGCCCAAAAATTGTAGCCCACAATTTACAATTGTTGCATAAGTGCATGTATTATATACATATTTGATGAGCAGCACGAGTAGCGTGACCTCCACAGAAACGGGTTTTGTTGACGGAAGAATAGGTAAAATGATAGATAGAATCGACAAAATGATAGATTTCTTTAGAAATCAGTCTACAATATGTCATTTTGTCTATTCTTCCGTCGAACCTGCAGTGTTATTCTGAAAAATCTCACCGTGAAAACTAAGGTGAAGTGAGCTGTCATTCCACCTGATGTTAGGGATTGCCTCCATTGATAGTTCACTTCACGCTCACTTCACCTAAGTTATCACGGTGAGATTTTTATAGAATCGACCGGCTGTTTCTGTGGTGGTCATATGTCAAAGGTGGTACCTAGTATGTCAAACTTGTCTTATTCTCAGCTGTCTTTAATTATCTACTTAGAAAGGAATTTACTTGTGACTGCCAATTTAATCCAAAATTCTGACACCGACCGCACACATAGGTCGTAGGGTGATGCGCACGCTATACAATATACACTGCCATTACATCATTTATCATTAGTGGCCCGCCGCAGTCAGTAAGACTGACGGCTTACATAATATGATAAAGTGTCGGCATACCAAGCAATAAGCATAAGCAAAAAGCAATAGGTAAGCATCACCTTTGTACCTATTTTTCTGTTCTGTTTCTCTTGTCTGTTTATATATGTGTGTACATAAATGGTAAAATAAATAAATACCTAGTGAGATACCACATGCTACCGAGTCACCTCAGTCAAATACATTCCGTCCGTGGTGTCGTAAGTGGATGACAATTTAGTAGAATAGAATAAGCGTTTGTGTGGTAGGCTAGTCTTTAGAATGCACAGGCATATAAAATTATTATTCTTTTGTAAATTATTTCTAAGAGTTTATGTAAATATTTTACCAATTTTAATAGGTACTGAATAAAATATTTATTTTGTTTATAGGTATGTCTTTCTCGCATTTGAGGCTATAAAGACGTTAAGTTTTACAGGGATTGCTCAAAAAGAGAAGTAATCATCTGCTTGGCCTTTTCTCAACTAAATATGTTGGGGTCGGCTTCCAATCTGACTGCTTGTCAGATTTTTGAGCTTCTGACGACCCGTAACGACTGTCAAAAATCTACGAATGACAGCCGGGGCCAATGGCTTAACGTGCTTCCCGAGCCACAAAAGGGTCTTGGTATGTAAAGATCATCACATACCGGTCACCCGTCCACGGACCAACCGCGGCAAGCATAGCTTAATGTGATCGATCGACTCGTGTAACTGAAGTATTGGAAAAGCGTCCAGTCCCAACCGGCGAGAGAAGACACGGTTTGCCGAAAAAATCTTGTTTAATAATAGTTTTCGTATCCGTCTAGACGTAGCTGATAGGAAAACCACGAGTAGCCTGATATAATGTGCTTGCGCGACTTTCCCTGTGGTTGCAACTGTTTGACGAGGCTGCAGGCTGTTGCAACGTTATTACAATAATGTTATAGTTGTCCATGTGCTTAGCATAATGTTACATGATGCTTGCAGTTTTGCATACGCAAAACCTATTACTATACCGTAATAATTATTATGCCGTACGTGCGCCCAACTTTTTTGGGAATATATAGAACACGGTGAGCGAAATTCACGCGTAACGCACGATTTTGTTTTTTCAGATAGCTATTTTGAAACCTCTCGTGCAACACAGATCGTCAGAACTTATGTATTTAGGCACATTTACCATCATGGAGTCATAAGGATCATAATTATTTGTTATTACATTATTTCGAGAAATTACACGAGGAGCAAGGCACATCTGAGTGGAAACGCCGGGAGGGGACGCCCTAGAGAACATATAGTGACCTTGTCCGTAATGTTCTTGAGAAGGGTCAGATGCGTAGTACTAGCCATCGGCGTGCGTGTATGTATGTAAGGGTCTTATCACATTGGCGATTTGCAAGCGAGTCTAAAGTGAGGCAAGTGCGCAGCGAGCTATCCGCGAGTTCGCAGCGAGCGCGCGGTGAACTCGCCGCGAAGACGCCGCGGGCACGCAGCGAACTCGCCGCGAATAGCGCCGTCGACGCCAGAGTGTACAAAATGGCGTCGCTCGCTGCGAACTCGCTGTGAGCTCGCTGCGCACTCGCCTCGCTTTGTACTCGCTTGCAAATCGCCAGTGTGATAAGGCCCTACGGATCGTAGCAGGTGGCGTACTGTACCTACCCCCATGGGAAAACGGCGTGCGGTTATGTATGTGTGTACACGAGGGTTTAGAGATAATGATTAAGTACACAATTATTGTTTGGTTGAGCAATGTGGGAGTTTTTAGTACACCGTACACGTAGATACACACGTACCTGATATACTCGTACGTATCTAAAGATTATCAAACTGTACACTGTACCATGATGTCACTGAAAATAACAATGAAATGTTACATATCTTCAGTTTATCAAGAAATCTTTAGCAATCTTTGTCATTTTCCTGCTTCACTAGCTAATTAGGTTAATCAGTTACCCCATAAAAAATCAAAATAAATCTTTTTTTTTGTAGGCCAATTTTCGTAATTTAAAACGTTCAAAATCTAGTTGCAGTCTCATCTCGGCGACAAACAAATGTCAAAAACTTGTCAAAATGTAGGGAAAATAAAAGTGTTTTTTGACAGATTGAGACTGAGATCAGACTGTGAACGTTCTTAAAAATTATGAGAATTACCCCTGCTTAATTCTGTGATTTGGCTCCTCTTAAAAATCTGCTTACCTCCTAACCTGGTACCATTGGTTGCCATGATCATGAACATAAATCTATATTACATAATCTCTATATTATACTGTTATGTATCTATATCTACCCCTCATAGAGAGCCTGTGTCCTAGCGTGCTTCAGGGAGGCCTAAGTCTAAATGTGAAGGTCTGTGGGCTGAGATGGTGATGATGTATGTACTAAAGAGATATTAAAAACATTTTTGAGCTTCGATATAATATATTTTTCTTATACATATGATAAAAGATATGATCTAGCTGCTAGATTCTAGCATATACTATGATAGTGTAATATCCCCATATCTGTTGAAATATATCCTTGCACTTCAGTGTAGCCCTGGGGCGCGTGCGCGTGTCGGCTGTGATGGCCACTTATGACAGCCACATTGGCATTGAACGTGCGCTTGACGGCCGGACCTGCAACCTGCGCAGCGGAGGGGCGAGGGTGGGGAGCTGCGCAGGCGTCGGTCAGTGACTTACCGTTTTGGGTGAAAGTGAGCGCGTTATGCAACGGCCACATAACGCGGGTGAGGCCGCGCCACGCCACTAGTCTGTCATGGTCAGCCTTACGTACCGGTCATTGGGATCTAAGCTGTAGTTAATTAGTTAATAAATATAAAGTTTCTGAGGTTCTCACTATAAACTCTTCATAGCTATTGATTCAGCAAAGTATAACTGAGTGTTGAGAGTCAGCCCGTGACAAGGTACTAATTAAATAAACTCTAGGATGCTTCAGTAATAAGAATACCTAACTAATAAGCGACGTGTCTAATTTACTTCATGCCCTAATTAAGGTAATAAAAGTAAAAATACTTTCTAACTTGTTCGCTGCTGTGCTTACCATGATGCAGTAGGTACTCGTACTTATCTACATTATTATTTTTGAGTACTAACAAAAGTTTTTTTTTATATTTGTTCTATTTACAGCAGGTATATAAATGATAACAACGGAACCATAGCAAACGTTATCTATGCTCTAACTGTTCTACTATGAAAGTGACACACTATAATCATTATCTACCTACATTTTTGGAATATTCCACATTAATCTATGAGTAGCTAAACGTTTACTTTGAAGTGTGACGTAAGTGATTAGTATTGCGTAACTAACGTATAGAATATTACTGATATCGAGAAAGTCGATACCTACTTATTCATAACAAGATTATTGAATGCTTCAGTAGATGTTATTATAACTTGTGGAATGCGACGAAAGGCTTGGTCAGGCCTACTTAGTATAATATTATGGACGAGGAACAGCTTCAAATCGGAATATTATCTGTTTAATAGTTGCAATGTGGAGATGACAATAAGATAATAAATGAAAACACTGGCAATACTAATTCATATGAGTATTTAGGAAGTATCGAATAAATCCTAATATTGAAATTTAAAAAATGATTTTTCTCTATAACTAAATAGTAGTGATGGCCGACTATGAGTGTTGCCAATCTTTGACTAGTTGTAGTGAATAAACTATTGGATATATAATATTTGATTGAATTTTTGGATACAGCCGATCGATTCTGTAAAAATCTCACCGTGAAAAGTTAGGTGAAGTGAGCTTAGAGTGAGCTGTCAAGAGTATCAATCCCTAGCATAAGGATGACACTGACTGAGCTCACTCCACGCTCACTTCACCTAAGTTTTCACGGTGAGATGGTTACAGAATCGCACTGCAGACTAGGAATGTCATATAGTAGTTTAATTTATTGTTGTATTTTCGTCTCCACCTTGTATACTACATGGAAGCACTATTTTATTGTAGATTTTGTTAACAGTGTCCGGATGGGAACTTCTACAAACCGGAAGGTATCCAGAACATAAACAGTCAAAATAATCTAACTTCATCACTGACCAAAAGGATAGTTATTTTATCGCTATAATATGAGTGGAATCTTTTTATAGTACGTCTCTACAAAAAACGTAGATAAAAAAGCGGCAAAGTGCCAGTTGAACTCACACACGAAGGGTTCCGCACCATCGTTCAATATTACACTACATTTAAAAAATAATAATTTAGTCACAGTAAACGCCGAAAAAATACCTTATTTTTTTACTTTATTTTATTTTTATTATAATTGTTGTTATAGCGGCTATAGAAGTACTCACTCTGTGAATATTTTGAAGTGTGTGTGTGAATTATTACGGTTCAAAAGATACTGAGGGGACATTCTTGCAATTTTAAGAACGTTCACAGTCTGATCTCAGTCTCAATCTGTCAAAAATACCTCTAATTTTCGCACATTTTTGACAAGTTTTTGACATTGATAGTCGAGGAGATGAGATTGCGACTAGATTTTGAAAGTTATACCTACAAGAGTAGGCCTTCAGCTGTATGACAGACGGACTGACGGATAGCGGAGCCTTAGAACTAGGGTCCCGTTGGCAAGATTTGATTAGGGAGCTCTAAAAAACAAATAAGGTTAGGTATGCGAGTTTCATAACATTTGATGATCTTCTGAATCTTCCGTTTAAGGTCGGTTTCGTTCAAAAGAATGTTGTAATTTATTTGTCCATTCATTGTTATCACCATTTCAATCTTGGTATAATAATTGATGTCCAAAATCGGCATGACACTCATCCGTAACGGGGCCTACAGAGCCCCAGGCTGCAATGGTTATTGTAAACCCAAAAATGGTACACAGTCATTTTATGAGAAGATTTCTTCATTGGAGAAAAAGCGATTGTGGTAAGGATTGGGATATCTAGAGGTCATGAGATCGCATCCTGTTTGTGCAACTGCTGATGGTGACTGGTACCTAATTGATAGTGAAACCACTATTCCATAAAAAAAAAAACGCTCTCTTTTGCAGCTACGTCTTGAATTTAATTCTACCAGCTAATAAGAAAAAGCGAAGTAATTTAATTTTGAACGCTTTTTTTAAGGCTGACACCAACGATATTATCGAGGAAAGGCTAGGATGATAATGATCGTTTGCAAGCTAGTATTAAGTTATTATTTTAAAGGATTAATAGGTTTTTGACTTCTCGGAACTCAAGAACTTATAATTATGCGTAAACTATAGCATAATATAAGAGCAGTGGTGCCCCAGTGGTAACGGCCGCGACTTATAAGTTGTAGGTCGTAGGTTCGAACCCCGTCAGGCGCTTTACTTTGTGTAAATTATTTCATCACCATTGCTCTTAAAACAGTGAAGGAAAACATCGTGAGGAAACCGGCATGTCCTAGGACCAAAAATTCGAAGACATGGGACATCTACCAATCCGTACTGGGCCCGCGTGGTAGATTACGGCCCACTCCCTCCCTGAGACCTATGATTTAGAGGATAGTTCGCGGTGTTCAGCTATCATACATTTATGATGTATACGGTAATGGCAGCCATGGCAATAGTTTTACATCTTGGTGCATTTTCGATGTTGTAGCTCGGGCGGGGCACAGGTGGCACAGGTGAGGACAGTGAAAGTGTATGAGTTGCGCCTGCGCCGCGCGTGGGTATAGGTACTCAGATTTATACTTTATTACTCAGTATAATCTGACGGGTTGTGGCAGTAGGCAGGTGCAGGTGGGAAATCACTAGATAGGTAACTATGTATAGCAACTTAACTTGTCCGTATGCTTATCTAACTTACATCTGTCAAAGTAAAAATATGGACCCTATTGCAAAGCCTTTTGCAAGCTTTGCGATATCAGTACAAATTCATAGGCATCCATTTTTTATTATTATTATTAGCCATTAATGTGAGGGGCCCGTGGCTAAATAATAACAGCCGCACAGGTCGATCGATCAAGTGAAGCTACGCTTGCCGCGGTTGGTCTGTGGATGGGTGACCATCATTACATTCCGTGACCCCTCCGTGCCTCGGAAAGCACGTTAAGCCGTTGGTCCCGGCTGTCATTTGTGGATCTTTGACAGTGGTTACGGGTAGTCAGAAGCCCGAAAGTCTGACAACCAGTCTTACCAAGGAGTATCGTATTACCCAGTAACTGGGTTGTGGAGGTCAGATAGGTAGTCGCTCCATGTAAAATACTGGTATTCAGCTGCATGAGGTTAGACTGGAAGCTAACCCCAATATAGTTGGGAAAAGGCTAGGCAGATGATGATTAGCCATTAATGTCCCACTTTTGGGCAAAGACCTCCCTGCCGTCTTTCCACCTCTCTCTGTCCAGAGCTGCCGAGGACCAATCTTCATTAAAGGGGTCCAGCTCATCCCGCATGCATTATACATTATTATTATTTTTTTCTTTCATTGATGCTTGTATGAAATGGCTAACACACGGCAAATTGGCATAGGTTCTCAGTTTGCTTTTAATCAATACACCCTGACTGTACACGAAAAAGTGTCTCAAAGGAATGATCGTTAAAAATTAGATTTGAAATAAACAAAACATTATCATTGCATTAATTGACCTTCTATATTTGCTATATAGTAGGTATATCTTTTACGGCACACATTTACTTACAGCTATCAATTACGAAATCTCTCAAGATTAGGATAAATAAGCAGAAGCAAATTCTATGTATCTATCAATCATAAGTTTAGTACAACTTATAAGTGAATACTAAAAAGAGTTTATATTTTTCACATTTAAATTGTACAGAGGCCAGCACATCAAGTTACCCCAATCTGTCAGATTTTCCCAATTGAATATGAACCTTATTCCTTTGTACTAAAGTTGAAAATCTATCAAAGAAATTTGACAGATTGGGGTAGGTTGACCTGCTGGCGTCTGTACTTATCCCGCATATTCGTATAACACTACTTGCTATGTAAATATCAGTGATAGAAAGTTATTATAACATCATCAATATAAACTAAGTGGCAATAATACGTAGGTATTATTGAAGCTAACTCAAAAACTACCCAAAGTTAGTAATTTTTTTTGAAGTCGGTTAGTTATGTAAAGATTCGGCACATATCGCCACAATGCATCCCATGACAATTCCCCTAAGCCATCACTGAAAAGTCATAGGAAAGCAAACGCCGCAATTTCGTTTACTTGAATTTTTACCAGTAGGTAATTTTAGTATGAAAACCAAACTACTGAACCATGTTTAATTAAATTTGTATTGGACCAATCTGAAAGTATATCGTTTCAAATAAAAAAAGAATTTTGCAAATCGGCCTATAAATAAGGAATTCCAAGGTAACAAACAAAAAATCTGAGAACCTCCACCTTTTTTGAAGTCGGTTAAAATAGATAGTAACCATCGCCTACAACTACCTACACCTGATGCTGATGATGTACTTATTGCAGTAAAGTTCAGATTCACTTGTACCTCTACCTACTCTACTAAATCTGTGTCGCAAGCATAGGCGCTGAAAATAACTAGCCTACCTTTTATCGCTAACTACAGTTTACAACTAAGTACCAATCTTACCCAACGGCCTGCAACACGGTAACATTACGAAACATACCGAGTTTACGATCAATCACAATTGATATCGATAAACATCGGTTATCGGTTTATCTCCGTAGTTAATCTCATCTCTAATGTGCCGATAGTTTAACTTTTGTTCTATTTACTTAGAAAACCTTTTTATTTTTTTGTGTATTTGTTTTGGTAATGTGAATCATCTGTGAAATGTGACCTTTTAGATTATAATTAAATATTTGGTTTGTTGATCGTTGAGTTAATAATGATGACTTAAATCTAGTTGTTGTCAAAATATTTTTTATTTATTTATGTTTTTATATTAGTGCTTTGAGGAAGCTGTGCAA
Source organism: Globia sparganii (assembly GCA_949316385.1). NCBI lineage: Eukaryota > Metazoa > Arthropoda > Insecta > Lepidoptera > Noctuidae > Globia > Globia sparganii. The sequence continues at coordinate 23,217,273 of OX438664.1, forward strand.
AGGACATGTCCAGTTTCTGCCCTTAATTCGCAAGCATATAAACCTTATTTTGACCAGTTTCCCCAAGAACCTGACTCCTGAAACTTACTAATTGATAAACTATAAAATACGACGAATATAATAATATTAGGTCCTTACATATGAAATTGGCATTTTGTACGGGAGGAATATAAAGTCAATTTTTTTTTTTGTAAAATATATTTAATTAATCAAAGTATGTACCGTTGTTATCTATGCACTTTTGCCATCTCATAGGTAGTTCATTGATCCCTTTACTAAAAAAACCATGGGGGCCAGAATCAATGAACTCTTTGAAGGCGGTTTGGACTGCCGCATCGGAGTTGAATTTTTTTCCTTGTAAGAAGTTGTTCAAATTCCGGAAAAAATGGTAATATGTTGGAGGAAGGTCCGGGGAGTACGGTGGATGTCGCAGACATTCCAATTGTAGCTCATCTAACTTAATGGTTGTTTGTTGTGCAGTGTGTGGTCTTGCGTTGTCGTGAAGCAGCAGTGGCCTAGAGCGATTGACCAATCTCGGTTGTTTAGCAGCTTGTTCTTCCTTCATGGTTTGCAATTGCTGACAATAGATATCTCCCGTAATCGTTTGGCCAGATTTAAGAAAACTGTAGTGAACGACACCGGCGCTTATAGTCCACCAAACACTCACAAGTAACTTTTTCTGAGTCAATTTTCGTTTAGGGCAGGATTTGGCTGGTTCTCCAGGGTTCAGCCATTGCGACGAGCGCTTCCGATTATTGTACAGTATCCACTTTTCATCACAAGTAATGATTCGATTTAAAATCCCTTCATTATTGTGTCGGTTGAGCAAAGTAATGCAGCAGTCGACGTGTGTTTGCAAGTTCGATTCACTCAATTCATGAGGTACCCATAGTTCAAGTCTTTTTACTTTCCCGGTTTGCTTCAAGTGGATTAATACAGTTTTATCACTTACCCCAAAGCCTGCAGCTATCTCTGAAGTGCTTTGTGATGGATCCGCTTCCACAATAGCCTTTAATCCTTCATTTTCCACTTTGGTCTCCGGCCGTCCACGGAACCCCGTGGACGGCCGGAGACCAAAGTGGAAAATGAAAGTTCTGAAGGTCAAAATTTCCAGAACGAAAACGTTGAAACCAAAAACGTCCCGTGCTTTCTTTTGCGACACCAGTGCCGTACACATCATTAATCCTTCGAGCTGTTTCTGCAGCACTGGTGCCACGGTAGAACTCGTACTCGTAAATATACCGATATTTCATGTTTTCCATTGTGCGGTAATAAGCGACGCCAAAGAAATAAATAATGAGAAAAAAACAAATGAATGACTATTTTCAAAACTCAAATGTATCAGCTAAATGTATTCATAAATTTGAATTTGGAATTCTTAACCAAAGAGGAGATATTTCAGGTCAAAGTGGTCAGTACGACAAAACGCTAATTTCATATGTAACGACTTAAACAATCATTACTGAACATTTTATTTGACTACCTAGAGAATCGCCCATTGTTCCACCAGACATGTCCTCTAAGGCAGCAAATAAACCAGTGATGTTTTCAGATATAAAAAGTTTATTTGTATGTTACTAGTGGTTTTTTGGCACACTTTTCTCGTCTTATTTATATCCTCAAAATTACTCCTATGCTACTAAAATATAAATAAAACAGCACTTACTTACCATACTGCACGCACTACATGTCACAACTTTCTGTTTATTTCTATCGTTGTCTTATATTTATAATATCTCGGCGACACGGCGCGGCCGCCATTGTGGCGTCAGGTGAAAAGCGCGCAATTTTCCGCGCATGCGCATATTGTGCCCGCGCAGGCTCCGACGCGCACTGTAATTATTTCCACGTCTGCGCAACTTTTGACGTAATGTCCATTTAAATAGTATGTCTGAAGTAGGTACTGTTTTTCTTTTCCTTTTTTTTGATGTAAGTGATAGTTATGCTAATTAATTTTCACATTGCCCCATAGTATGAGCTTTTGAAATGGCTCTCTAAAATGTTTGCGATAGCAAAATCAGCAGGCGTCAGGCAGCTAGTGCTAACTATTACAAGGATCCTTTCCATTACAGATTATAATATCTTTAACTTGTGAGTTAACAGCGCTCTATAATACAGAGTCCTTTAAATGTTAAAGGGGAGGCCACATTCAAACAAAAATTCTTACACATCTATAAAAATATATAATTTAAATCAGTTTGTTTAAATAATTACATTAAAATAATTTACACTAAGGGTGCCTTCACATCTGACATTGGTCCAGCATAGGCAGCATGACTACGCAGTGTCTATGTGACGTTAACGCCCAAAGGCGATAGGTTTACCAATGAAACTGAGCGCATTCAGCACATCCGAACGGCTTATATGAGCTTTGCGTATCGAAATGATTGTGAAATATTGACATTGACAGCTGAACGTGGCTTAGAAGTGCTTATCGCGTTCAGTTTCATTAGTGCAATCCGCAGTAAGCTGCTTATAAACTCTATCGGCTAGGATTCGATTGTTTCTGTCTCGCTCGCTCCTACACGTAGTAGTATTGCGTCTTGGCGTGCCGCAGCATGTGCTTGTTCGCCCAGTAGTTCTCGTGCACCAGTTCCTGTCTTCTACTGTTCACCACCACGGCGAAGTACAGCAGGAGAGCTGGAGACAAACGTATGACGGACTATAGAATAGAATATTTTATATTGTTACTAGCTGACCACGCAAACGTCGTTTTGCAAACAAAAAAAAGATAGTAGCCGATTCTCAGACCTACCCGATATGCACACGAAATTTCATACAAATCGGTCAAGCCGTTTCGGAGGAGTATGGTACCTAACACTGTGACACGAGAATTTTATATATTAGATTCTGTTTTGCAAAACATCAACGAATGAGCTTGCAACAAAACACGATTGTTTCACAGCTTGTGGGTCAGTAATTAATCACAGCTTAATTTATGTACAAGCACGCGTCACAACTTCACAAGCGAGATCTTTGAGCTCTCAGCACATCACAATAATTATTATACAAGAGTGTGGCGACAATAATAATGCGTAAGCACCTCAGCATTGTTTATGGTCATGCTCTATGCGCTCGGAAAAAGCGTGAAAGAGGCGCTTTGTGGTCTATAGTCTATTGTAATGGCGCGGTGAGGGCCTTTCCTATTCATGAGCTGGTAAAGACAATATGACGATTTGCAATAAAATGTTTACTTATAGTAATTGCTGTCACGCCTGGGACCCGTGCGGTTTAGCAGAAAGCTCTGTTGAGATTTAAATGACGAAATGGAGGTAATGCTGATACCTGGGCATTCTCCTTTAAAATTTTTATTTTTAATAATTAGTTCTTTAGGTACCTACCTATAACGTTCAAAAAAGTACCTATAAAGTTTCTTCTGATTTAAGTGAAAACGGTTAATGAAATCATTAAAAGACTCTCAAACAGACCTGCGACGAAAGAAGACACTATTCAACCCCTAATGTAGGTAACATAAGTAACATTACTATATTTCGTCTAATAAAATATCCGGAGCCCAAGTTCACATGGCATCTTATTTATATCTTTATGTACCGACTAAAATAAACAATGGCCCCGATTCTGTTGTTTACAAACTAAACTAAATTTAAGTTCAGAGCATCTTTTTATTTCTATTTCGTTACGAAAAGGACAGAAGATAAATATTAGTTTAGTCCTGTCAAATTAGTCAGCGCCTGACGTAAATTGACGTATTTTTAGTAGCAAATTTTTTAATCACGTCTAAATCTAAACTTGTCTATGGATTATCTAATTTGACAGGACTAAACTAATATTTATCATCTGTCCATTTCATAACAAAATAGAAAGAAAAAGATGCACTGAACTTAAATTTAATTTAGTTTGTGAACAACAGAATTTGGGCCATTTACAGAGTGGCCTCTTCACTAAGACAATAAATGTAATTTAGGACGAGCAGGGAGCGGGGAACCCCGCGCGACACACAGTGCAATGACACCGCTTTCGATTGTATCGTTGATTAGCGAGTAGGTAAAATCAAGGTGATTGCACATGCAGTATGTAAAACATACCTACTTTGGACTTCGGTTCGTTATTTATAAGTACTTGTTTTCGGAGTCCAGTATCCCTTGGGGTCGGTTCACATATGATGGAAAATGCGTCGAGCGCATCATCGGTAGCGTCTATTTGCACTAACGCCTCATCGGTTGAGTGTGAAAGGTTGAATAGTTTTATCATATAATTGTCTATTCTGGCGTTACGCGACCGATAATACGCGACGCATTTTCCGTCAGATGTGAACCGATCCTTACTCCTAAACCCTAAACCTAAATTCGAAGCTACTAAACGAATTATGCATTCCCCTTTATCTGTATGCACAACACACAGTGTATTCTATGTTGATCGGATCCTATTCATCACATCGTCCTAGTTTATGAACCGGTTCTGGCTGATTTGAAACATAAGTGTCAAAAAAAAAAACATTAGGCTGGCAGGGACATGTCGCACAATCTATTACCATGGAATTACAAAAAAACTGTTCCATACATTTTGACCGTGTAAATATTGCACTTATGGTGAATGGGTAGTGGTAGACCGCGAAATACAAATTTTATTACGTTTTTTGCAATTTGCAGGTCAGTATCAGGTTGTATCTTGATCAAAATTTGATTCACGACTATAACAGCTACGTATCTAAAGAATTATAATCATTAGAATTATTAATACATCTTCCTAAGTGAGATTTGTACCACAAGCACTTTTCCATAAGAGATTTCTTCTTGTGGTACAAATCTAAGTTAGGAAGATGTATTAATGATTCTAATGATTATAATTCTTTAGATTCGCACCTGTTATAGTCGCGAATCAAATTTTGATCAAGATACAACCTGAAACTGACCTGCAAATTGCAAAAAAACGTAAGAAAATTTTAATTTCGCGGTAACCACTGCGCAATCACCTTATGTAGGAAACTTTTTTTAAATAACTGACGAAATATTTCAACGCGTATTTTAATCATGTACTGAATCCATGATTGTGCGTCGATGTCCTGCCAGTACTTCTTATAATGTGCCGAACAGTGGCCACTTGTTCCTTTACGTATCGACATGTTCCCCCTACCTGAGTAAACGAAGTACACAGATATGACAGCGGTGGCCTCAGTGATGGCGCTCGCGTCCTTCTGTAAGGTCAGCAGCACCATGCCTGCCACTGTGAGCACGATCAGTACCAGTCCCTTCCACCACGCCAGCACCAGCCACGGCCACGTGAACTGAGGCTTCCGCTGGAATAAAAGAGGAAACATTTTAGTAACTGGTCAAGTGATCTTAGTATTGACAATTGCAGTTACTAAACCGATTCGTTGTGTGACTGTCTATCACTTACTCCTATTTACTAACAAAATATTTATCATAAATTCTTATTTTAAAATTGTCACACGATAGTGGCCTCCTTAGAAACGCATTAAGTCTCAATGGGTTGACGGTTTGACACGTCACCCTAAATAAATAACAAAATATCCTATTTCTTTACAATTGTAAAACAATAGTGAACCTTTTGGAAACCCATTCCATTTATATTTATGGGCAATCTACGTCACTTAAGATGCAGTATTTTGTAAGAATTCTAAGACCGACCCGAACCCATCATCCACATAATTATGTTTATCATAAATGTGGCGCCGCCGCCAGGATCAATTAGTACAGCCAATTGAGAAACAATAATGAAATGAGCAAAAAGCGTTTTAGGTCGATGTTCCAAGAAACGAAGAGAAAGTGGCTGAGTGTGGGTTTTTAGGATGTGGGAATGATAACGAAGGACATGCAAGCAGCAAAGGCAGTCGGGTTGGACCCGCTTTAGGATACGGACTTCCTAGTCCAGGCTAGTTAAGTTAGGAATTGGTTTGAGACGACGAGAGTGAACGGTTGACGTAGACTAGGCTAGCGGAGTTAGAACTTAGTCAATAGCAATGAAATGTTGAGAGATCGTGAGGGCGAGAGTGTTAATAATACGTTGAATTACAACTGTTGATTTTGACTAGGTTATATTAGTCTACTATTTATGTAAGAAGCGTGTAAGGCGCGTGAATCTCAGTGAGTGTGGTTGTGAACGATCGGGTGAGTGTTGAATATTTTTTTTTTACACACTATCTTAACAGGATGACCCCAATACAATAGTGGTTTGTAAACATACACCAAATAACTTGAAAAATAACTTACTACTAATCTATCCTTCCTTGTTCCTTCTCTGACATAATCGAGGTACCCTACACATGCGTTTGGTTCTAGGGACTCGGGGAAAGCCTTCTATGGGGTGTGACTCTTATCAACAAACTGTACACAAATACACTACCAACAGACTATCGACAACCATAGTCAGGACAAGACACACCGCTTAAGGAAGGCTGAACCGAACTCGCAACTCGTTAGGGCCAATTTGAATTATAGTGCTACCTTGTAGTCTGTTGTTCTTACTTACGAACACAAACCAACCAAACGTTAGTGATGGCTACCTTTCCCCTATGGACTGACTAACTGCAGGATATTTTACTTTGTTTTTGATGTACGCACACTTCCAGGGAAGGGGGTAGGCGTCACCAAGATCGCATAACTGTTGATAGTTCGTTCTAAGGAACGCTAGTAATCATGTCTCATTAAACCACATCCGGCTTTCGGGCCTCTTACAAACTACGTATTAACGAGACATGCAATTTGGATGCCCAGATAGAAACGCCCCGTTGCTGACAAGGACGGTCCCACGGGGAAGATTAAGGAAGTGAGAAGTGACGAATTGGAATAACCACTTCGGTGTATAGCAGGAGCGATCGTAAAGAATTCTGCAACCGACTGACAATGCGGTACGCTTATGCTATTTATAGTTTGTGTTGTCTTAGTAAAGGGAGAGTAGGCCGCTGTAAGGGGTTCATTATAATAGTCCGCGTCCAGTAATACTGGAATGTGTCTCGCTCAATGGCAGTTGGACTTCGCAGTACTCTGTCTTAGGATTGAGTAAGACATGCTTGTAAGAGTTTAGGGACTTGTTTTGTTAGAATCGTAGCAGTGATCTTAGTGGTCCTATGCGCTCAGGTCTAGCAGTACACGTAGGACGCTGTCTGCTGCTGTAAGCAGCCCCACGTCGCTTGGGGTGGGTTTGTAGTTTATTGTAAGGAAATGAACTAACGTAACTTTAAATAATGTATTCCCCAACACAAGCGTTACGTGTCAATTACCCTTTTGTATTCCTCTCATGTCTTTTAACTTTCATAATCAAAAGAAAAGTAGGTTTCCTTTCCTTAGTCACCTTAACTATGAATTCGTTACATTATTTTACATTGAAATTGCTTATTGTATTCCCTCCTTGTTCCCCAGCCTTCCAAGTTGGGGCAAGGCAAAACACTTCTTGGGAATTCATTACAGTCGGTGGGAGAGTGTGCAGTCTGGAGACGAGCTCTACAGAGTCGTACGGGGTGGGGTGCGGCTCTTTCCCATTAGGGGGAACCGATCTAATCACTAATATTTAACATAATTAGGAAAAACGAAAATTTTATCAGCCTGGGGTATTTTAGGGACAATCACAGTTGGAAGCAGGTTTTCGTAATAAGATGTTCCTTTTTCAAGGGTCAATCGTCCAAGCATGAATGTTCAATAGTTTCGTTAAGTACCTATACAGGGTTATTTGAAAACAACTTTTACTATGGGACCAAACCTGAAACCGCGAAATAAAAATCAGCTGTTCCCTACATTTATCTTCGTCTATCTCGTCAAAATGTAGGGAACAGCTGATTTTTTTTTCGCGATTTCAGGTTTGGTTCCATAGTAAAAGTTGTTCATAATGACCTCTTTAGAGGTTGCTGGTGTTTTTCAAATAACCCTGTATAACTAAACTATTGAAAATTTAAAATTATAGTATCTAGTTAAAGTTTTACCTAGACAAGCAATACATTCACTGTGATTATATCTCTCAATAGACTTATAAGATTAAAGTTATATGATAAATTACTGTCTTATCTATACTAATATTATAAAGAGGAAAGGTTTGTATGTATGTTTGTAACGAATTGGCTCAAAAAGTACTGGACCGATTTTAAAAATTCTTTCACCATTTGACTGCTACATTATCATTGATTATTATTGGCTATTTTTTTTTCTTTTTTTTCCACCCGTGCGAAGCCGGGACGGACCGCTAGTATAAATATAAATACGTTCAGCAAGACGGTAGGTACTGTAGGTAGCTGCCACACCTACTTGTTATCAACAAATCTACTAGATTACTACTATACATAAAAATAATGTTCCATTTAAATAATGTCATATCGTATTACGAGTATCAATGATAATATGCAATCAATTATATGAAACTATTCAGGTTTTATTTTTCTCGTAGTATTTTGTTTCAACGTCACAGCACAGACTCGCATTTATTGTGTTTTCCAATAAGGCAGTAAACAATTTTTAGAATATTATCTTAATCCTGCACCCTAATTGCGTAACACACTATTAATCGGAATCTGAATCATTTTGAAACAAATTGCTAATCCATTGCTTCATAAGTTCGAAAAATTTGTCTGCTCAACACGTAATTAACGCAATGAATGTTATTGAACTGTCAAAATGAAACCGATTCCGATTCATAATATGTTACGCAATTGCCCCGCTGGAGCAAAAAACATTGGATCCGTGTTAAATATTACTTAGCCGCATTTGTATTTAAGTATCCGGCGCCGGCGCACCCAGAACTTGCAGTAGGTACCGATCTTGTTGCAGTACCCATCTCAAAGACAAAGCTGAAATGTATCATGTGCCTACAATAAAATTAGGTACACCGGCATTCATATATATCCTTCAAACTGTGAGTTACTCCCGCCCTCCAGGCACTGGTAGTTGGAGGAAAACCGTTCGGTTTTTGACAGTAAGAGTCTGACAGACGCAATCGGTCTGCCACGGAGCCGAGAAAATCGTGAGGAGTTCCATACGAAAAAAAGATGTTCCTAATCACCTCCTAACGTAACAAAGAGAAGCACTTGCCATAAACAAATTGTTCTCACCTTAAATGCCCCATGTATAAGCAAGCTCCCTATGAGGACCTCAATGACCGCCAGAACTGCCAGGGTCGCGTAGAAGATGAGCCTGGCCTGCGGCAGCGAGTCGCTCATGACGGCCAGCGGCAGGTACACCAGCACTGCAGCTACTGCCAGGAACTGCAAAAGATATTAAAACGTTATCCTGAGTGGTATTAATTGGTTGTATGGTCTGTTCAAAAAGTATCTGATGAAAATGTAAACAAATGGATCAGAAAACGTAAAATGAATGGCAATTTGTAGTGCCACTTACAAATTAAATGCTTTTATTTGATTACTAGCTGCTGCCCGCGACGTCGTCTGCGTGAAGGCTCTACAGCACCAAAAATACCTAAGATGCCAGTGTCGCTATAGCATTATAAGTACAAAACTTTTAAAATAGCATTAAAATATTAGTTTTTTTTTGCAAGCGAAGCAAGTGAAGAGAGTTATATGGGAATCCTGCTGAGTTCAGTCATAAGATGTGACTGAAGGAAATAGAGAAAATAATGCAGGAATACATTCCAGGACACAAAAGAGTAAAAATACGTACAAAGGTTACAACACTTGTCTATAAACTACGTTGGTAGTTATGCTGCCAGGAGCCAAAATGTAAAGAGAGTCACGACTGGTGATGCGGGAGCAAGCGACGTACAGTTGCCCTTGTGAGAAGCAACTCGTCCTGCGGTTGACACCCGCTGCCCTCAGTATCTGCCCCTGCGACTTATTGAAGGTCATCGAGAAGCAAACACTCACGGGGAACTGTACGCGCTTGAACTGGAATGGGAAATTATGAGGTATGAGGGGAATGCGTGGTATAAATACTGCCTCGCCGACGCCACAACCCGTAAGAATTTCCGCCTCAATGGTGTGTCTGTGGAGCGAGATGACTTTAAGGCGGGTTACACAACTTCGGAGGAGATAGGTTCCGAAGAAGCATAATCGGAACACCGACCTTCGGCATGATGGTATGCGCTGGAAGTCCACTTGCTGACAGGGAGCTCAGAAATTCCACGGGATAATATGTGGCGTCATCTTGCTCGACAACAGTGAGGTGTAGACCACTTTATTCCCCTCAATTTCCGAGAGAATGCATTCGCTAATTGCTGCAGCCTGATCATTTTTGGGCATCAAAATGGCCCGCTCACACACCCAAAAATTCTGCTGGTGCGGTATACGACTGATGTCCCCGTAGACACAGCGAATAAGTTCTTCTAAGCTGGATACCACTCTACCGAGAGACTCTGGAAGCACCACCTGTCTTCTGGTAGAGTGCCTTCGCCAAGACTTAGAAGGACGTGCATTGCCGCCGAGCCGAGCTCTCATATTAATGGTCAAGCGCAGCGTACGAACTCGTGACCACAACGAAGATCGTTTCAACGAAGCATTCAACTCGTCAGCCCTCGAGCCCCGCGTCACCACGGGAAGCGCTTGCCGAAAATCACCACTGAACAGAACTGTGACACCACCCATCAAATGTTCGTTCCTGCGGATGTCCTGCAGGATTCTATCCACGGCCTCAACTGCCTTCCTATTGGCCATCGGACACTCATTCCATACGATCAGAGGGCATTCTTTGAGCACGTGTCCCTTATCGCTGTTACGTGACACACCACAAACAGGCGTTTCGGCGCTCTCTAAATCGATGGGAATTTTAAACATGGCATGTGCTGTCTTGCCACTCGGAAGCAGTGTGGTAGCGATTCCCGACGACGCTACAGCAATAGCAACTTTGCCCTGCCTCCTGACCTCTGCAAGTATGCCAGTGGTAACAAATGTTTTTCCTGTTCCACCAAGAGCATCCAAGAAAAACATTTTACCATGGTTTTGCCCAACGCTTTCAAGGACGTTGTCATAAAGTTTTTGCTCTGAAGAGAACAAAGCGACATGGTCATTTCGTATGGTGGTCATTTCGCCCGGATCGTAATTTGTCTCAGCGTTATACTCCCGATTTTCACGGTCTTAATACGGTGATGATTGGGGAGCTGGTAACCCATATTCGATCAGTGGATTGCCGCCGATAGAAATGACCACATCTTGAAGTGAACTGAGACAAGTGAAAAGACCCCGGATCTATGGGGTAATTCTGTGGACGTTGCGAAGACGATTATAAACATTGTTGCACCTACTCTAGCTGTTATTTTTAATAATTGTATTGACTGTGGTGAGTTTCCTGATCTTATGAAATACAGTAAAATAATACCTTTGTTTAAATCGGGTAGTACATCAGACCCTACTAATTATAGACCAATTTCAGTGCTACCTACCTTTAGCAAAATTTTTGAAAAACTTATTTTAGATCAAATGCAAAGATTTTTTAATAAACATAAATTACTACATAACAAACAGTTCGGTTTCACAAGGGGTCGTTCGACTACTGATGCCGGTGTTGAACTTTTAGAACATGTTTATAATGCATGGGAGGATAAATGCGATGCTTTGGGCATCTTTTGCGACTTGTCCAAGGCATTCGATTGCGTTTTTCATGAAACATTAATCAGGAAACTGCACCACTACGGAGTCCGGAATGCCGCTTTAGATCTTCTTACTTCATACTTAGGTAATAGGATTCAGAGAGTTGATGTTAACGGGAAAAGATCACCCGGATCAATTGTAACAATGGGGGTCCCCCAGGGGTCAATTCTTGGTCCTTTTTTGTTTCTTATTTATATTAACGACTTGCCTTACCTCATAAAGGATAATCATGATATAGTGTTGTTTGCAGATGACACTTCACTTTTATTTAAACTCAAACGTCAGCAGCTGGTTACTGACAATATAAATAGCGCCCTCGATAAAGTAGTTAACTGGTTTAATGTTAATAACCTACTTCTTAACGAGAAAAAAACTAAATGTATTAAGTTTACCATACCTCACGTTAGACAAGTAAAAACTAGTGTGCTTATAAAGGATGAAGTGTTGAATCCCGAAGATACCACCGTATTCTTGGGCATAACTTTAGATGCCAAGCTTCAATGGGGCGCCCATATAGATAAATTATCAAAAAAGCTTAGCTCCGCAGCATACGCCGTTAGAAAAATTCGTGACTTAACTGATTTAGAGACAGCCCGTTTAGTATACTTTAGTTATTTTCATAGTGTGATGTCGTACGGTATTCTGTTGTGGGGAAATGCCGCCGATATTCAGATAATATTTGTCTTACAAAAAAGGGCAGTTCGTTCAATTTATAAATTAAGTCCCAGACACTCCCTCAGAGACAAATTTAAAGAGATTAATATAATGACTGTGCCTTCTCAGTATATTTATGAAAATCTTTTGTACGCACATAAAAATATTAATCTGTTTAAAAAATACAGTGATATCCATAATATAAATACTAGGAACAAACACAAATTCGTTGTTCCTACAACCAGGCTTAAGAAAATAAGTGGCTCGTTTAGATGCCAATGTATACGTTTTTATAATAAACTTCCTAGCCACATTCAAGATCTAAGCCTTAATAAATTCAAATCTTCTATAAAGCGGAAACTATGCCAGAAAGCCTTTTATTCTGTTAAAGACTATATTGAGGATAAACATGCTTGGGATTGAGCTGCTCCAATAAATTTACACAGTGAATCTTGTTTGGTTTTTTTTTTTTTTTTGCTTATTTTATTTTATTTTCTCTCTTTATAGACGTGAATATTTACTTTGTAAAGTATAATATTATTTTAATTGTCGTGAAAGTGAGGACTATGTGGGTCTTTTCTATCTTTTTTTTATGTTTTCCTTCTTAGTTAGTTTTATTCATGATCTGGCAGTTTGAGTAATTTATGCGGCCTACCTAAATGTCCATTCTTTGGTATTGTTTGTCGAATCGTTGAGCTCCTCAAGTTCTGAGTTGAGCTGCACATTTTTTTTTTGACAAATGGGAGCACTGACTGGACAGGTCCCCTCAATCTGTGTGGTTCTTTCCTCAAAAGACCATTTCAGACACCAATCTACATGGTCCTCAAAATGATCTGACCAAGACTATTTCTGGATTTTTATATACACATTGACATTGATAAATTTTACATATACAGTGACATGAATATTTACTTTGTAAAGTATTATGTTATTTTTAATGACTGTGAATGTGAAGACTATGTGGGTTAATTTTAGTTTGCCTTTGTTTTTTTCTCAGATAGTTTTAGTCATGGTCTGGCAGTTTGAGTAATTTATGCGACCTACCCAAATGTCCTTTCTTTGGTATTGTTCGTCGAATCGTTGAGCTCCCTAAGTTTGAGTTGAGCTGCATGATTACTGACAAATGCGTGCACTGACTGGACGGGTCCACTCAATCTGTGTGGTTCTTTCCTCAAAAGACCATTTCAGACACCAATCGACATGGTCTCCACATGATCTCACCAAGATTATGTCTGGACTTTAAAAGAGACTGTGACCTCTGAGTTTGTTTCGGCCTTTCTTCTCAGAGTAGTCAGATAGGAAACGCCGACCTCATCTCGTTTTAAAAAAAATATGATTGACGTGTAAAAGTGTTTGTACAAACCTACTTACAGAAATAAAATCATTTATCATTTATCATTTATCATTTATCATTAAGTGTTCAGCACGCGTTCATCAGTTACTTCGACTTCGTCTCCAGTAGCACGCCTCAAAGCTCGTAGAAAATCTTCAGACAGATGATGGCGATACTTCTCCCACAAAGCTACCGGGTTCGCGACTGTACAAAACATCAAGATGACGGCAAACAGATGACGCATGCGGCTGGGACTGTCACTGACGCTAGCCTCCGCGAGGGTGTCATGAAATGAAATGATCATCATCAATGAACATAATTTTTTTGTAATACACACCGCATTTTTTTTAAATTGTCTTCCTCAACTCTGCTCAAGATTTTGAGGGTTTTGTTGGAACTTGAATTTGTCAAAACGGACTATACGATACAACTTTTATGAAGAAAATGCACATCACCATCTATGAATTTTAAGAATAACTAACTACTTACCTCGCCAACATGATCAAATTTAAATTATTAATTTCCAAAAAATGTTAACATGTAACTTGATTTGATTTTTATGAAATCTCATAGATGGCGCTGTTTTAAAATTGTCTTTATACTACTAACATTCATTAAACTATATTTCTCTGCCCAAGTTACTTAAATGGCGCAGTTTTTATAGTGTAAAGCTAGATAATAGCATGGCTTACTCAAAAACAACATTTAAATATGCGTCGTTAGATTACACGCTGTCACAGAATGCGTAAGAAAAATAAAGATTCACAGCTCCTCCCCCGTAGGTGATAGCGTGATAATATGTAACCTATATGTTGACCCGACCTCTTAGTAATATTCATGCAAAATTTGAAGTAAATCCATGCAGTACTTTTTGAGTTTATCCCGGACAGACAAACAGACAAACAGACAAAAATTCTAAAAACTATATTTTTTGCTTCGATATCGATTGTAGATCACGCCCCAAAAATTCTTTTTTAAAAATATTCAATGTACAGTTTTGACTTTCCTACGATTTTATTATATGTATATATATAGATATGAATACTTAAACCCGAAATTCTGATAAAAAATCAACTTTTTTAAATTTGACAATTTAGGTTAATTTTATTCAATTTTAATTATTAATTTCCGCGGATGATTTTTCAATTACAATTTAATAATGTTATTTAAACAATTTTATTTGGAGAAGTGAGCGATTTGTAAAATATTTTTAAAATGAACAGGGTTGGTTTAAACTTTTATCGGATACTTTTGGAACAGACTATAGGTGGTCGTGTTTGATTGAACTGGGTGCTTGAGGAGATAAGGTGAGGTGACTGGGCTGTTGAAGACGATAGGTACGTGAATGGCGTTTATTGGGTCTCCTTGTCCTGAGTAGCGTGTGTGTAGACTATCGGAATGCCCGAGGTACTGACTATTGGTACTGACTATGGGTAAACAGGCGATCGAGTAAATGAAAATGTAATGTGTATCTGTATTGTGTTAGAAGTTGGTATCTCGGTAACTAAAAAGACATAATTTAATTACTGTGTTAACTTTAGCCATCAAAAGAGCTGGAAGTCATGGGGAAAGAGGCCTTTACCCACCAGTTGGATGATGCAGACATCAAAAAGGAAGCAAATTAAAGCCGTCAAATAAGATTTTTAACTATTCTCCCAAATAACTGGAGCTACAAGGATTCAATATAATATTCATCTTATTAATGTTACAATTACAACTTTATTTTTCTGGTTCACCTGTCAGGAAAATATAGTAATATAGTTTTGTAAACCTAAGTCAGTACTAACAGAATTACCGCCAATGAGGAACTAATTAGGTCACAAGGAAATGTGTGCACGTTCATTAAGTACCTATATAAATCAGCTGGTGAACCGTGAAGTGCCTGAACGTTAGGTCACCCAGAACACAAACATCACGTCATGCTTTTTAAAAGAGATGTTCATTGAATTAAGGTGGATGCGCAGTGGTAGACCGCGAAATTCAAATTGTGTTACGTTTTTTGCAATTTGTAGGTCAGTATCAGGTTGTATGTTGATCAAAATATGATTCGTGACTATAACAGGTACGTATCTAAAGAATTATAATCATTAGAATCATTAATTACATCTTTCAAAGTGAGATTTGTACCACAAGCACTTTTCCATAAGAGATTTCTTCTTGTGGTTCAAATCTAAGTTAGGAAGATGTATTAATGATTCTAATGATTATAAATATTTAGATACGTACCTGCTATAGTCGCGAATCAAATTTTGATCAAGATACAACCTTACACTGACCTGCAAATTGCAAAAAAGAAAATTTGAATTAACGCGGTAATCAGTGCGCAATCACCTTAATACAGTTTTCGTTTTAATTATGAGTAGTAGGCCAAATATTTATTTAGTATCTACTAGCGAGCCGCGCCTGCTTCGCGACTTTTACGACTTGAGAAAACATCGAGATTTTTTTATTATATGAAAGCAGGTATAATATAATGTACTATACACATAAAACTTCTGAGATAAATTCTCGAAATGATGGCAACCGCATCAGAATCCGTTGCGTAGTATAGAAGAACAACGCGGTTAAACATACAGACACGAAAAGTGACTTTAATTTTTTATTTATTTATTAACCGATTTCAAAAAAAGGAGGAGGTTCTCAATTTGGTTGTTTTTTTATTTTTGTTTCCTCAGAATTCCGTTATTATAAGCCGATTTGCAAATTTTTTTTTTTCATCAAGTTCGGTTCAGTAGTTTGGTTTTTAAACCAGCGTCGTTTGCTTTTGTTTTCCTATGACATACTCGTAAGATGCAAACGTCAGCCGTGTATCTAATGGACTATAATACCTACACTATACAGCCTATCGATTCTGTAAAAATCTCACCGTGATAAACCTGTGAAGTGAGCGTGAAGTGAGCTATCAATGGAGGCAATCCCTAACATCAGCCGATCGATTCTGTAACAAGGGCAATTCCTAACATCAGGTGGAATGACAGCTCACTTCACCTTAGTTTTCACGGTGAGATTTCTACAGAATAGCACTGCTGTACTTTCATGTGACCAAAAAGTGCCTAAGGTTAATCCCTTCATCATCCTGCTTTGTTGAAAATAGTAACTAAATTATTATTATATAATTATGCCTATCAAAAGGCACAAAGATGAAATAATACGATATGTTAGATTCTTCTAGATTTCCTCCATACTAATGACATAAAGAAAACTGCAGATAAAGAGGTCAAGGGATGTAGGAGCGTCACTATTTGATCTGTATGTGATATATATAGCTAATAATGTTTGTATTTAACAGCTGTTATCGGCTCACGGCTTGTGTTTATAATCAATTAATTCCATGCACACTTGCTGACGTTATCTACTGGCTACTTGATGGCCGGACGGATTTGAATGGCAAAATGGTGCACTATGTTGTATCGCATCGGTAACTACACTGTACTAACAACTAACAATGCAGAATTTATTGATTTTAGTGAGCGGCTGTTGGATTTTCAACGCTCGGCTCAACGCTGAAAGGTATGCACCCTTTTCCATGGCGCTAAATAGTAGATTGGAATACTACACTTATTACCAAATAGATATTGCGCTAAACTAGTAGCATTAGTACCATAAATGGCGCTCGGCACCAATATTGTACTTCCCCTGGACTAATCTAGACGTTATTTTTACTCGGACTTAGTACACCATTGTGTTATCGTTATCATAATGATCTAATTACCGAGTTATGCAGTAGATTATACAGAGAGTGTGATATCAGCACAATCATATAAAATAACAAAGCAGATTTTTAGGCTGAAGTTAAAAAGAGAAGGTTCATTTTCTTCTGGTGAGGACGGGGCCGGATCTTGCGGACAGCCAGTTCGGCTTCCGCAAGGGGCGCTCGACGGTGGACGCCATCATGCGCGTGAGGGCCCTCACGACGGGGGACGCGGTGTCCCGGGGTGGGGTGGTCGTGGCGGTGTCACTCGACATCGCCAACGCTTTTAACACCCTGCCCTGGAGTTGCATTGGGGAGGCGCTCCGGTATCACCGGGTGCCGACCTACCTCCGTCGAGTAGTCGGGGCGTATCTGACGGACAGAGCCGTCATCTACCCCGGTCGCAACGGGGAATGGAACTGGCGAGAGATGTCGTGCGGTGTCCCACAGGGATCGGTTCTGGGGCCGCTCCTGTGGGACATCGGTTACGACTGGGTGCTGCGGGCCGATCTCCCTGATGGAGTCAGCGTGGTTTGCTACGCTGACGACACGCTAGTCCTGGCGCAGGGGAGGTCGCATCAGGCGGCGGCCGACGCGATGATACGCGGGGTTGCGATAGTCGTGGAGAGGATCCGTCAGTTGGGTCTCGAGGTGGCATTGCACAAGTCCGAGGCCATGTCTTTTCATGGGCCTCGGAATGGGCCGCCTTCGGGATCCCAACTAACGGTAGGAGGGGTTCACATCGGCGTCGAGACAACGATGAGGTACCTGGGTCTCGTCCTCGACAGCCGGTGGAACTTCGTCGAGCATTTTCGACGTTTGGCTCCCAAATTGGAACGGGCCGGGGCCGCCTTCAAGCGGCTCTTGCCCAACCTGAGGGGGCCAAACGCCTCCTGCCGGAGGCTTTACGCGGGGGTCGTGCGGTCCATGGCCCTATATGGGGCCCCGGTGTGGGCGCGTTCACTGCGGCGGCGAGCCGCCCATTACCTGAACGCGCCCCAGAAGGTGGTAGCCGTAAGGCTAATCCGGGGGTACCGCACGATCTCGGGCGAGGCGGCAAGCCTCCTTGCCGGACTGCCGCCGTGGGATCTGGAGGCGATAGTCCTCGCGCGCCTGTGCGAGTGGCGCGCGGAGGCACTACGCCGGGGGGAAACTCCGCTTCCGCGGCAAATCGCAGCGGAGCGGACCGAACTCCGGCGCGATCTCATGGCGGCATGGAAAGAGCGACTGTCGCAACCCAGCGCAGGGCACGCCGCGATAGCGGCGGTAAGACCCCTCTTTGAGGAGTGGCTAGAGAGGCGCCACGGCGCCCTCACCTACCGCCTGACGCAGGTCCTCACCGGACACGGGTGTTTCGGGAGGTTCCTGCACATTATCGGGCGGGAGGATACGCCCGGGTGTCACCACTGCGAGGGTCGCCCGGAGGACACGGTGGAGCATACGGTGGCGGTATGCCCCAATTGGGCGGAGCACCGCCGTGTTCTCGCAGAGGCGATCGGCGGCGGCGGCGACCTCTCGCGCCCGGCCCTGGTTCAAGCCATGGTCCGGGGCGAGAGGGAGTGGGAGGCAGTCACCTCCTTCTGCGAAGCAGTCATGCTAGCGAAGGAGGTGGCGGGACGGCTGAGGGAGAGGGCCTCACGTCCCAGCCGCCGCGGGAGACGCCCCGGGCGTCGGGAGCCGCGAGACGACTCCCGGCCACCGTAGGCGCGGGCCTGCGGGCGGAGAGTAATGGGTAACTCTCCGTCCGATCAGGACCAGGCCCGTGCCGGACGGCGCGTACGTGTTCCACGCGCGCCTCAAAGAGATGTCAGCATAAGGAAGGGGCCCGAAAGGGCCGAAGCCTGCCGGGGCAGCGGGATTGTCCGAAAGGGTTACCGCTGCCCCGGAACACAAAGGGCTAAGGAAGGAACACGGGTGGGTTTTAGTCAGTAAGAGTCTGACACTCCCTTCTGCTCCACCCAGAGCGGGAGGGGTCATTGGATGATTTCCCATCCACAAAAAAAAAAAAAAAAGGTTCATTTTCTTGGTTGCCAAAAGTGATCCTCGCGTTTTTATCCGACCATACCAAACAATACAAAAAGAGCCATGTGCTAATGCGGTTATCGTTATAGTTTTGTAAATATAGATGAAAGATATTATTTATAATTTCCCAGTTCAGTGAATGTGCAGCCACACAGTACTGGCTGCTTATCTGCAAGTGTTCACGGTAACCTCCGCCCAATTTGCACTTGACTCATGTTCCAAGAACAACAGTTATTATACGATAATCCTTTCATATCGAAGCTTAATCTGACTCGTGTTTTTACCTGTAACTATTGATTATGGAAGCTAAGTTTTACAGTTAATCTATTTTTTAACCACCAACAAAAACGGAGGGGTGTTATATGTTTAAACATCAATCGGTTTCTTACTAAACTTCAACTATATACGACGACCCTGCATACTTATCTCCTTTGCTGACTGTACCTGTGCTGTGTGTCTGTGTATCCGTATGTCTGTCTGTGATATCGTAGCTTCCAAACGGCTGAACCGATTTTGATTTTTTTTTTGTTTCAAAGCTGATTTGATCGAGAGTGTTCTTAGCTATGATTCAAGAAAATTGGTTCAGCCGTTTGAAAATTATCAGCTATTTTCTAGTTGATGAATTTATGTGAGCATCTTCCTCAGGTCTGATTGAGTTGAAATTTAGCATTTCGTTTTTAGTAGTACTTCATTGATAGTAAAAGAACATAGTAACCTTGTACTGCTGTTGCAGCATCACCTGGAATTTGCAGGATACCCAGCTCACTTAACTTACAGCAAAGGTATCGTGTTTGAGCTCCTTGGAATGGTTTCAATGAATAGGTTATAGATAGATGGTGACAAGGGGCTGATGATGGAGTAGGAAAGAGAAATAAAGGAGGACCGGACAAAATGGTCCCCACGGCCAATAACAACCAAACATAATTATGTATGGGGACGGCTAATGAAAACGTCAAACAGATGAGGCTTATACCCAGCAATAATTAATGTATGCTATTGTAGAAAACATAGCTTTTCACTAGCCGTCCGCCGACGCGAGGACGCTTGGATCAAAATATTTCCTACAACTTATATTAAACTTAAAGGGCCAAAAAAATTATTATTTTAGTTTTTAGAGGTTTTTTTTGTGTCGGGGGTCTTTAAAATTTTTAGTTTTCATGAAAGTACTTAATCTAGCTGGCGCTGAGACTTACAAGACTCGTACAAACCGTGTTTTGTCAATTGATGTGGAACATTTGGAAAATTTGACTGAAATATCTGACTTAGGTACCTATAAGAACAGGTTTAGGTACCTACTCTAATTTTGAATATTCACTGTGGGGACTACAGACATTATGTTATGATGTGTGTTCTTTATATTTTTAATTATAATTTTAAGTTAATTTAACCACATTAAGCCACTGGATCACTCGCCCAATGAAAGTCTACATACCTAATAAGTGAACCTAATTATTGCAATTACATAAATAAAATTAGTAACCTAATTAATGTTCCAAGTATACTATATTTTCACATGTTTTTGTACAAAAATAATATATGTTTATATGTCAGGTAGAAAAATAGTTTATTAAAAACATAAATATTTATAATTTTATTAAGTACATGAACTTTTATTTAAAAAACTTCAATACTTAACGTGACGTATAAAGACGCTCGATTGACCGATTGAATGAATCGGTTCATAACTTATCTATTTACAAACAATTAGGTAAGCCAGACACCATTCCGAAAAACTGAATGAAAACCCTGAAAAATACCAACAAAAAACAGTTTAAATACTAACAGTATACACGATACCGATCATCTTCGTGCCCAGCTCCAGGCTGAAGCAACAGCAGCAGTTGTCCACAGTGAGGCACATCGTAACTGATTAATTAATCGAACTAATATTATAATTAAATCACAAATGAGCCGAAGGCGCTCGGTCGTGTTGTGTATCGCGCGACCACTCGTATACTGATTAGATTCCCTTAAACTCGTACTATCTGCGTAGGGTGTGAACACCAATTATCAGAAGTGTGTTAATCTTTGTGACACTATAAATGTACAGTTTATGTAGATAAACCGTGACACTGCATGTCTCAGAACTGTAGTTTTTCATTCGTCATTAACGTATTTTAGCCATAAGACTGTGCCGACCGCACAGTGGCGCCCTCATCGTTTGTTTGGTTATTTCATACAATTTAGAATGAAAATGCAGAAAATAAGCACGATAAGTTGTGCTTCACAAGATTATAATTAAAATCCTTAAAACGGATAACGTTGGCCACTATATTCCGTTTTAAGGATTATAATAAAACTAAACAATATAAAACTACCGCTTCTAATAATATTAAGGTATAATCTACTAGGTACTTCTTAGATGTAACCAACACACAGGTGGGCCATAAACTATCACATGCACGAATATGATTCGCTCTCCCCAAAAAAATCAGTTAGTGAGATAAGCATAGGTACACTATAAGATTACCGCTATTTACTGATTATGCGCCGCGTGCGCAAGCGTTTACACAAATAATAGTGGTTATAATAGAATGCTTTCCATAGGAGTTGGAAATGAGGCCTTCTAATATAGGTACAACAAGGATCATTGTATGACTGAATAGGTAGGTAGATGTATCCAATAGGTAGATGTATCTAAATCTTCGCAATGCAATTATAATTTACATTCCAGAAGATTGATAGCAGTTCTTTCGAATGCCTATAGAAATGCCCATGCCGATGCCTCCTCAGGACCATATCTTGTTAAAAGACAAGAGATGTTCTTGTAGCCATTTCTTTAGTCACTCACAGACGTCTGAAAAGAGTTACTGCAGTAGCGCGAGCGTGTGCCGGCTACAGCGACGGGAACTACAAATTACGACAGTGCTGGACTGCTAGTGCTACTTCTTAATAAGGAAGTCGCACACGAACAGTCCGTCCGTAACTAGGGCTCTAGGTAAACCGGAACTGTGGAGTAACTACACACTCGTCGCATGCGAGCGCACGTACTTCAGCGAGTACGCATTGTTTGACGTAGTTGTCGCGCACCTATATAGTATTTAGTTTATTAGTCTTATCTACTGGGTGCAGACTACTCAGCCGATCGATTCTGTAAAAATCTCACCGTGATAACTTAGGTGAAGTGAGCGTGAAGTGAGCTATCAATAGGGGTAATCCCTAACATCAGGTGGAATGACAGCTCACTTCGCCTTAGTGTTCATGGTGAGATTTTTACAGAATAGCAATGCTGCCGGTCGATTCTGTAAAAATCTCACCGTGAAAACTTAGGTGAAGTGAGTTTGTTTTGTCTAGGAATTGACATTATTGACAGCTCACTCCATGCTCACTTACCTAAGTTTTCACGGTGAGATTTTCACAGACTAGCACCGCTGTATAGTACAATTTCTAGGTAGGTACGTAGATTTCGTAATAGTAGATACATTTTATCATCGCTTAGCTGCCGGTCGATTCTGTAAAAATCTCACCGTGATAACTTAGGTGAAGTGAGCGTGAAGTGAGCTATCAATAGTGGGAATCCCTAACATCAGGTGGACTGACAGCTCACTTCACCTATGTTTTCACGGTGAGATTTTTACAGAATAGCACAGCTGTTCTGAATAATCTGATATTCAGCTGCATCTGGTTAGACTGGAAGCCGACCCCAACATAGTTTGGAGAAGCTAGGCACATGACGATCTGTTGCCAGGGAGGAGTGGTGACCCAGTGGTGTCGGCCCCAACTTTCGCGGTATAGGTCACGGCGGTTCGACCCCAAGCAGAATCAGAATAATTTATTTGTAAACATACGTCAGATTACAACGGAGTGTGAAGTGTTAAAAATAGATAGATTCTCTATGTTTTGCCCAGAGGCGCACAAATATATATAATTAACATTGTCAATTATCATTTACCTTCTGAGATTAGCAGGCACCGCACCACTTGCTCTCAAAATGGTGTAGGAAAACATAGTGAGGAAACCGGGATATCCTAGAATCGAAAATTCGAAGACGTGTGACATTCACCAACTCGTACTGGGCCCGCGTGGTGGATCACGGCCCACTCCCTCTCACAGAGAGGGAAGCCTATGTCTTGACACTGGGAATCAGGGTTCGTAAAAAACCTATATTTTATAATAAGAATTAAAATATCAGATATTTATCCGATAATAATCTCTAATACATAAAAATCAAGGTCTTAACTGCCTGATATATCAACGCACAGCTTAATCCGCTGGTCCTAGAGATATAAAATTTGGGGGGTCCTTTGTGAAGAGTAGGTATCCACTAAGAAACGGTTTCATATAAAATTTGGGGGGTCCTTTGTGAAGAGTAGGTATCCACTAAGAAACGGTTTTTCGAAATTCCACCCCTAAGAGGGTAAAGCAGAAGCTAGTTGTAGAAGAAACTGACTGACTGACATATCAACGCACAGCCGAAACTACTGGAACTAGGAATGTGAAACTTAATAATAATATAAACATTTAATATAAACATTTATTTCTCTTCCACAAAGGCGCCTTAAAAATATGAAGACAGTACATCTAATAAATCCTTTGTGGGAGACTGGTATCTGCACTAGGAAAAACCTGTCACACAGATTACCAGGCCCCCCCCAAAAACAATGATTGAGTATTAAATCTTAAGTTAAACAAATTATTTTAACCTTTAGTAGAACAGAGTAAACCAAAATAAAGAGGAAAAAAAAATACAAAATTTGAATTTGAATTGTTATTGAGTACTAGTGAAGTAGTGTGGTGTGGTGTGGTGCGGAGTGGTAAGGTATGGTATGGTGTGGTGTGACGTGGCATGATTGTGGTGTGGTGGTGTGGTGTGGTGTGGTGTAGTATGGTGTGGTGTGATGTGGTGTGGTGTGGTGTGTGTACAGGTAGGCTGAAAACAAATTTATCTTAACACTATTAGGAGGCTTTCAGTGCTATCGTAATCAAGGTTCAGAAGATACGCGATGAGAACTTGCTTGCACTTTGCTTTAGTGAGAGGGTATATTTTTAAAGTACAGTTTATTTTGTTGTACAAATAACTGCCAAGGAAACAAAAGTTTCGGCGCGAAAGACTACTTTTACATAGTTGAGTGGAACACACGTTTGTCTTAATGCGTTTATGAGCGTGCAAGGATGAGTTGTAGTTCAATGAAGAATGTTTACGCAAGATTGTTTGAACGATAAACAGTTGTCGAACAGTGAGAACCTTGCACTTATCGTAGAGTTCAGAGGTAGGGTGAAAAAACGGTAAAGCATGGGCTACCTTGAGCACTGCTCTTTGTGCTCGCTCGATTTTAATCATGAACGATTTAGGGGCACCACCCCAAACAGAAATGCAATAGCTTAGTACAGATTGGCAGAGTGCAAAATATACTGTTTTAAGAATTTTTGCATCTGCAACACGTCGTAGGCTTTTAAAAATGAAGATGAGCTTCCTAATTCTTTTGGACAACAGATCGATGTGGGAATTAAAGTTTAGGTTTTTGTCTATAGTTACACCGAGGTACTTGAGAGAGTCCACTCTTTCAAGTTTAGGGCATGAGCATGAGGAAGAGCTGTTGTTACACGAATGGGCTGTGATGTTTAATAAGGCGTTTTGAGTGAGATTACTGTTTTTTAGTGAAAATGTTATGTATTTAGTTTTATCTGTATTAAGTGAGAGTAAGTTATTGTTTAGCCAGGTCATAACAAGTGAGAAACCTATTTGAGCAAAGTGGTACACTTCTTCCCAAGTATCACCAAAGAAAAGGAGAGCCGTGTCGTCCGCGAAAGTAATAATCTTGCCGTTAGTAAGGTTTAACTGACAGAGGTCATTAATAAAAATTAAAAAGATGGTAGGCCCTAAAATACTCCCCTGAGGAATACCTATATTGACTTCGCAGTCATCACTCAACCACTCATCGACCACTACTCGTTGAGCTCTCCCATTCAGGTAACTCTCGAACAATTTTAACTGTTCGCCACGAATTCCAAAGTGCTCAAGCTTCTTCAGCAAGTGTGGTGCAGAGACTGTGTCAAAAGCCTTCGCCAAGTCGAGGAAAATTGTAAGAACCTTTTTCTTCTCATCCAACCTAGAAACTATGGTATCAGTAAGTTGATGGACGGCATCGCACGTTGATCTGCATTTACGAAAACCATATTGATTGTCCGATAAAAGTTTGTTTGCTTCTAGGTAATTGGTTAATTGCTTATTGATAACTTTCTCCATAATTTTGGATAGTGTAGGTAAGATGGATATTGGGCGGTAGTTATTGACACAGTCCCTGCTACCAGACTTATGAATTGGGTGAACTAGGGATTTCTTGAGATCCGAGGGAAATTCACCAGTGGAAAGACAGAGGTTGCAAATAAACGCGATAGGATCAGATAATGAATTGGAGTATCTTTTTATTAATGCACTGGGAACATCGTCACACTTTACAGCATAAGTGGTTTTAAGAGATGCTATAATGATTTTGATCTCATCCACATCAGTAGGTAGAAGGACAAAAGAGAAGGGACAATTCGGCAGAGAAGCGGTCTGGTATAAAGAAGGGTCAGACCCTGTGATAGATCCCGCTAAAGATTTACCGATTCTTATAAAGAATTGATTAATCTCATTCACAGAATTTTTTGGCTGATCTGGATCAATCAGATCCATGGGTGGACTTATCTGTTTAGTGGTGTAGGTGATTGTTTTGATGGTGTCCCACAATTTCTTAGAGTTGCCTTGACACTTAGATAGCTCAGCCTTATCATACTCCTGTTTAACTTTTTTTAGAATGTCGTTACAAAAATTCCGATAACGTGTGTAGGTTATTTTTGTAACTTCGTCTTTAGGATGCTTTTTAGACTTAAGATGAAGATTGTCTCGATTTCGCATGCATCGTAGTAGTCCAGGAGTAATCCATGGCTTAATTAATCTCTTACGTCTCGGAACAGTGATCTTTCTAGTACAAGTAATCATCAAAGCGGTTAAAGTCCTAAGGAAAAAAGATACAGCTTCATTAGCTCTATCTAAAGAGTAAATACTGTCAAAATCAATAGTTTTCATTTTTTCGTCTAGGGATGGATAATTAATGCGGCTTATTGTTTTTGAAAGATGGTGTGAGGAGCTCATGTGAGAAAGGCTTATAATGACGCTGTAGTGGTCGGTTAGGGTTGTATGGGCAACAAAACATTTTACCAAAAGTTTTGCTTTGACAATTACGTGGTCAAGGCATGTTTGAGAATGGGTGGGGATATAATACGCAGGCAGCATACCATGAGAGGCTAATAGATTAAGGTACATTTCCGCTCTTGCGTCAGAAGATGATTGCGTTATGTCTATATTAATGTCGCCAGTAAGGAAAATGTTATTGTATGACGATAATGTTAGTAAAATATTGTTTAATGATTCAAGAAATTTAGAGACATTTCTTTCTCCCGGGAGACGATAAATACAGAGAATAACAGTTTGTGAATTGATAATAATAATCAGGTAATTTCCATCCACAAGCGATGGTTCTAATATCTTATAGGTAAGGGTAGATTTATAGTAAACAATAACGCCCTCGTTTTGTGTCCTGTTATTTTGTGTGTTTGCGAACTGGTAACCATCTATGAGTGGAATAAATGGTGTCCGAGCTATCCAACATTCTGTTAGAATTATCACATCCCAGTCAATTTCTGATCGTTTGATGAGGGTTTGCAATCCTGAAAAATTGCGGCTAACACTTCTTATATTTTGTACAATAATGTTCAAGGGGGAATTCTCGGTATAAATTAAACTGGAACAGTTATCAATATCACAAGTGTTAGAGTCAGCAACAGTTAACTCATCCAATTCATTATTTATTGATAATTCGGAATTATGATCGAATTTTACGTAAATGCATAAATGTTACTTTTATAAATCTCTGGTGTAAATATAAAGTTTTAATGGATACTGCTGCTAAGTGGGTATTAAAGCCTGCGTTAGGCTGCGCCTCGGATGTAGTAAAGTGTATTAAAAAATATAGGTGAGTGTAGAGTTTGTTGATCTGTTTAGTGGAGTGTGTGTAGCTACAGACAAGAATCAATGAAAAGTTAACATGTTTAAAAGTTGTAAAAGTGAACATAAAAAGTAAACAATAAATTAAAAAAACTTATATCTAAAAATGCCAACAAACATATTTTGACATGTTTGACAATTAAGGTGAATAGTCATTGTTGCCCTCTGAGATTAGTGAGGTCAGATTCACTATCAACTCGAATTTGTTTCAGCCCTTCAGCTTTACGTAGGAATATTCGTCCATGTGTTACCCAGCAAAATGTGTATTTGTAATCTTTGGCAAATTGTCTGCACAAATAAAAAAGCTTTTTCGCGTTTGAAGTTAGAGTTTCCGCTACGTATATCGGTGTCGGCGGCCCTTTTAATTGTAAGTGGGAAGTGTTTAGTTTGCTGTCTTTATTGACCTGATTGAACTTTTTTACGGCAGCTAACATACTTTCTTTCGTTAGTTTACTGGTAAACTCAACGATTATAGGTTTATCACCGTCTGTTTTGGTGTTCACTCGGAAAATATCACGGACGCCTGTTGTCTCAACGTCTACGCTGACGGTTTTTCCCACGTTTTTAATTACGTTGATCAGATCTTCTGTGGTCTCCTTCGTATCGTTTAGTGGGATGTTCCGTATCTCAATAGATGAACCTTTTAAGTTTCTCTCCATAGATTCTAATTTATTTTCGAGTGTTTGTATGTATTTGTGGGTATCGCGCCGTTCATTCTCTAATTTCGCTACACTTGCAATTATGTCGTCGAACTTTTCGGAGTTAAACTCAACTGATTTACGCAGCTCACGATATTCTTCTCGGATCTCGTTCACGCTTGTTAGTATTTGATCGATCTTATTATTTTGAGAATCAGACCAAGTTTTCAACGTACCCATAATCTCTGTTTTGAAGGACTGCCACTCCTCAATATATTCTTGGTTATGTTTCCGTTTAGGTACTCTCGTACTTACATTTGTTGAGAAGTCACTCAGAGCTACTTCATCAAGACCGCAAGTGGGAATACTCGGTTCCGAGCCGCCGTGGTATGGGGAGATCAAAGCTTCCGAGGAGGTCGCTACTTGCGGTGGAGTACGTCCAAGCGGCATATTCTTCTATTACTAGCACTCCTGGTACTTGGCGACAACTAAGCTCTCAGTGCGTGTGCACTGGATCGGTTGGAGGACGGTGACCAGCGCGATGTGTGTGCGCAAGTAGTACCGGTGATTAGCGATGAGGGGTGTGGTTTTAATCTTATTGGCTAATTAGTTAATTACTCACGCAGTTGTGGCGTAGAGATAGCTCTTATGTGATGCTCGTCGACTGCTTATGCTCGCCTGGTAATTGCTCGAATTTTTGTATTTGATTTTAATTATTTAAATTAAATTTAGACAATATAACTAACTTAATACACGTCTGCACTGTACAGAGCTCCGGGGGGAAGGGGAACTTTGCATACGGTTTCCTTTTATAATGTATAGGGAAGCTTTTTAGAAGGGATTTTTGGAAATTCGACCTTTAAGGGGGTGAAAAAGGGGGATTTTGTTTGTATGAAAAATCTTATTCCTTGAGTTAATAAATTTGAAACTTAGTACGAATTTCATACTTATCTAGGTAAATTATGAAGTATGTCATTTCTTGTTTTTCTAAGCTAAAGGGCGATTACGGGGTGTCAAAATTTGTATGGAAGAATTTTAACGCGCCGTCCGATTAACTTGAAACTCAGTATTTATACTTAAGACCAAAAATAAAGAAAAAACATGTATCAGGGTTTTTCGAAAATCTACCCCTAACTGGGTGAAAAATTAACTACCCCTGTAGTTAATTTTACACGGGAGGATTTTACTGCGTGGCTTGATTAACTCAAAAATTGGTGTATTATTTTTTTTATTTTATTATTATTATTATTTTATTATTTATCTTTGACTCAAAATATGAACACATCTTAAACGATTTTTCAAAATTCCTCCCATGTTGGGGTGAAAAACGGGGATACGTTTATATGAAAATTCTTATTCATTTAGTTAATAAACTTGAAACTTGGCAAGAATACTTATCTAAGTAAATTATAAAGTTTGTCATATTATGTTTTTCTAAACTACCCTATAGGAAGATTAGGGGTGTCAAAGTTTGTATGGAAGAATTTTAACGCGCGGCCCAATAAACTGGAGAGAGGGCGCTTCTGTGCGTAAGCTAACATGGCTCCCTCCTTTTAATATGTATATCATTGGGCTCCACGTATTTATACAAGGTGTAACAGAATAAACGCAAATCCTGAAAGTAGTTTGTTCATAATTGACTACTGAATCCATTTCAGTAACTTATACGGTTTTTTTTTTTAATTATGTACTTTTTCATACTAACCGCCGATTAAGCCAAATAAAATTAAACCTTAACTTAAGACGATAAGATTCTATTTTAAATGCATAAAGTAATGCTAGAATTAACACGATTTTCTTAAATACACACATCAAAAGTGTCTAGGGATCAAGCATTTTTATGCGGATTTCTTGAGATTGAGATGTGGCTTTGTAATAAATTTATGATTTTATAAATTTATATGGATCCTTTTTGGTGCATTTCATAATTTGAATCAGGAACTGTGAATCAAATTCGAGTAAAAGATGAAAATCAGCTGTCAATATTTTCCCTATAAAAACATACAACGCATTGAAGACATTATTAGTGCTACTGTTTCCCTACTACTGATTAAAACCAACGTTATTATGGAGCGGCGACGTCATTTAAGCAGGGAAGAAATGCTCAGAGCCGTGGAAATGATAGAAGCTGGTTCCCGGCAACGTACTGTGGCTTTAGCTCTGAATACAAGTCAGAGTGTTATCAGTCGACTTTGGACACGTTACCGAAGCACTGGTACCGTGGCTGAGCGCCATGGAGGACGGTATCGCTGCACCACACGGAGACAAGACCGATACATTCAAATCTTAACTCGAAGAGCTCCAACAATAACCGCCATGATGTTAGCCGTGAGGCTTCATCACTCTTCAGGGAACTTAATTAGCGACCAAACAGTCAGAAACCGCTTGCATGAAGTGAACCTTCATTCCCGAAGACCGCTACGGGTACCACCTATAGCAATGCACAATCGTAGGATTCGATATCAATGGGCTCTTGAACACAGAAATTGGGCAGAAGAACAATGGCGTTTCGTGTGCTTTTCTGATGAGTCTCGTTTTGGTATGAGACCGGATACAAGACGTATACGACACTGGAGAACCCCTGGACGCCAACAGCGATTAAAATCCTGCCAGGAAGTCCATCCTTATAGTGGTGGAACCATCATGGTATGGGCGGGTATTTGGATCGGCGGAAGAACTGAGTTGATTTGGATCAGAGGCAACCTCAACGCTCAAATTTATGCTGAGACGATTGTATCAGACGTCATCGTTCCTCTACAAGTGCAAATCGGTCCCTTATTTCAGTTAATGCATGATAATGCACGACCGCACACCGCAAGAGTTGTAAGACAGACTCTCGCCGCAGCTAACATCAATGTCCTGCCCTGGCCTGCTCAGTCGCCAGACTTGAACCCGATTGAGCATGCATGGGATATGCTACAGAGAAGAGCTCTGCCGAATATGGAGGGTATCCAGTCGCAAGAAGACCTTTTTTTGTTGTTGCAACGAACATGGGCGGCCATTCCACAGCGTGATTTGGATGAACTCATTTTGAGTATGCCAAACCGATGTTCTTGTGTTGTTAGTGTTCGCGGTAGAAACACGGATTATTAATTGTTTAAGTTACCCAATAAAATTTTAGAGAAAACTGTTATTTCAGTCTTTTTTTCGAACTTTTGTGTTAGTGGTTCAAATGTCAAAAATCCCTTTATTAGGAAAATGGCAAATTTCTTTATTAATGCAAAGGTGACTTGGTTTATCGTTACTGTGACAAACGAAAACACTTTATTTGATGAATCCTTAAAGAAAATTTTAATTAATATCAATCAGGAGAAAAGTTATTGCAAAAATATATGTTGATCCCTAGACACTTTTGATGTGTGTAGCAAGCTTTAATAAAATAAGTTTTGGTAATTTTATTATGCTTTTAACTCAATACTCTAATTGGGGTGTATGAGGTCTTGCGATAATTATTTTACACCTTGTTAGTATAATTTAAATAAGTTCAGTGCATTTTTTCTTTCTATTTCATTAAGAAAAGGACAGAAGATAAATATCAGTTTAGTCCTGTCAAATTAGTCGGCGCCTACGCCTGACGTAAATTGACGTATTTTTAGTAGCCAATTTTTTAATCACGTCTAAACGTGTCTATGAATTATCTAATTTGATAGGACTAAACTAATATTTATCTTCTGTCCTTTTCATAATGAAATAGGTAGAAAGAAAAAGATGCACTGAACTTTAATTTAGTTTGTGACAACAGAATCGGGGCCACTGACTAATTTGACAGGACTAAACTAATATTTATGTTCTGTCCTTTTTTTAGTGAAATAAAAAGAAAAAGATGCACTGTACTTAAATTTAGTTTAGTTTGTGAACAACAGAATCGGGGCCATTATCAAACTAATCGCTAATTTAATTTTATAGTATTTATGATATTGATTTAGATTATGAGATTATTTTATCTCGCATACTAAATTATTACTTGTTAAAATTTTGGGAAAATCATCTAATTTTACAATATTTGTAAATATGTGAGCACCATCTATCAAATAATTAATTACATATCTGTCATTGGTTTATTTTTAATTATTTCTACGTGTAATGTGGTTACATAGCAATTTTATTCTAGGTGCTTCGTCTTCACATAAAATTACATAATTAATTTAGGTACACAATAGGTATTTTAATATTTTACACAATCTTGTAAAAAAACTTAAAAGAGTTCCGTTGGAGTTTCTTGCCCATTTTTCTCCATACGAAACTACCTTTTGGAAAGGGCGACTAGAAGTAATTCTATTTTTTTTTTTTTTGTAAATTTTGACGCACTCAGAAGCACTTTTTATGTGCCTATTTCAAATTTGCCAATTCAAATTTTGTATATGTATATTTTTTTCGCCTTTATTTTGGTTTACTCTGTTCTACCAGAGGTTAAAATAATTTGTTTATCTTAAGATTTAATACTCAATCATTGTTTTTGGGGGGGCCTGGTAATCTGTGTGACAGGTTTTTCCTAGTGCAGGTACCAGTCTCCCACAAAGGATTTATCAGATGTACTGTCTTCATATTTTTAAGGCGACTTTGTGGAAAAGAAATAAATGTTTATTATTATTTATTATTATTATTTAGAATAAATGATTTGACTTTGACTTTATGGCCATCTACCTCTATTCAATTCATCAATTTCGAATTCCTTCATTTGAAATATATTATAGGTACGCATTATTAGTGCTAAGGTAAGGTACTAGAGCTACTACGTAGATACGTATATAATATTTAGGTACTGAGCTACCTACTTAAGCCCCGACTAAAATCATTATGGAATGTGATAAAACAATAGCTTTAGTAATCAATGCGATAAAATTATCATTAACCTCTAATTGCATAGGTAGGTACCTACTTAGTTCATGCGACATCTACGTTTTTGTTTTGTATGACATCATACAAATACCGGTAGCGTACCTACGCGGAAAATGTTTGAGTAAATAGAAAAACAAGTCACAATCACTTTGATATTCCTTTCAAAATCGCTACCTAGCTCGGTAGTTGGTGCCTGATCACAATTCACACATCGGTAGTAAGTATGTGTGATCAGGAACCAAGGAAGCTAGACGTAAAGTCTATAGGTAAGTAGCTAA
Source organism: Globia sparganii (assembly GCA_949316385.1). NCBI lineage: Eukaryota > Metazoa > Arthropoda > Insecta > Lepidoptera > Noctuidae > Globia > Globia sparganii. The sequence continues at coordinate 23,250,221 of OX438664.1, forward strand.
GTTGTAGCAGCAAGCAGGAAAATCAGGGAAACACATAGAAATTATTGAGAACACCTTAATTTTAATCGGGCAACTTATCAGTTTATGAGAACAAATTAAACAATGCTAGATATAAAGAGCCTGCGGCAGTAGTGCATCGTTATCAGTCGCGAAATCATGGCCGCCACGATACTACAACAATATTACAGTGATAAGCTACCCTTGAAGCCGAGCGAACGTGATCTCAACGATTATTATTAGCCCCACTAAGAACTCCGATGTTTTATAAATAAATCACCGAATTTCTAGGTTATTAGCTAATAGTGCGAAATGGGTGTGCCAATGATTAATAAATGTTGTTACTGTGCCAGTTTACACACGGGAACCTTGATCATAGGATACGTTTATTCAGTAAGTTATTTTTTTTTTGTTTTGTTTGATTTTGACAGGTCTGTGATACCCTCTGATATTCTTTTCAGCTAGAAAGAATCAGGTAGGTACCTACCTACTTTTCTTAATTTTGGCATTTTATTTTGTACATAATAGAATTCTTTAAATATTTCTTGGAATAGTACACTGTGTTGCCCATCTTGTAGTATTTACTATGAATAATGACGTAAAGTCGTAAACTGAAGAATTTCAATGTAACATTTCCGTAGTGCCTGATGTTTTTCTCTTGTTACGATGTTTTCTTTCGCACGTATTACATTCATTGCTATATGTTAAACGTTCTAAGAGATTGTTTATTCAAAAATATGGTGACTGCCAGTGTAATTTCCTTATAACTATCATTATACAAACGTATAAACAGAATTTTTGAGTGATAAAATTAAGTAAAGTCTAATGAAATGAAATGCACCCACCTACCTAAAAGTTGGATATTCTGCTACCTACCCTGTTCTGTTGTTGGCTATTGGAAGATAGCAACCCAAAATAACAAAGCTTTTGAAGCTTTGCGTTTAATCTTATCATAGCTTAGTGCTGCCAAGTGAAGCGTGAGCCACTCCACAGTAATTCGGGATTCAGAGTAATAAAAACCAGTAGGATGGATTTAAGGTTTTTTCATAATTTTTCGTCAAGAGTGGAACGAAACGCTATGATACAAGTACTATGTCTACAAAAAAGAAAAGTTGAGGAATCTTTTCCATTCTTCTTCTTCTTAGCATGTCAATGGCAATCTGTACAGAGGCCAGCACATCAATCTGTACAGAGGCCAGCACATCAATCTGTACAGAGGCCAGCACATCAATCTGTACAGAGGCCAGCACATCAATCTGTACAGAGGCCAGCACATCAATCTGTACAGAGGCCAGCACATCAATCTGTACAGAGGCCAGCACATCAATCTGTACAGAGGCCAGCACATCAATCTGTACAGAGGCCAGCACATCAATCTGTACAGAGGCCAGCACATCAATCTGTACAGAGGCCAGCACATCAATCTGTACAGAGGCCAGCACATCAAGCTACCCCAATCTGTCAAATATTCCCAATTGAATATGAATCTTATTCCTTTGTAGTTAAGTTGAAAATCATATCAAAGAAATTTGACAGATTGGGGTAGCTTGATGTGCTGGCCTCTGTACATACGTAGGTATAGATTCAGCCCAGAATTTAGCTACGAGCTTGGCACCTTCAGTAGCGTCATCTGTGTACTCGAGGGCAGAGTCATCTGTGAACCTTCACAATAAGCAAGTTTTCTTTGATTTTATCTTTTCTATTATGAGTGTATTTCTCTCGGCGTCTCTCTTCCCTTCCCATTGCCGATGCTCTAGCATAGCTTGCTCCTAAACTTGTGCTATCATAAAAATCTTGCTACTTTCCAGGTATGGGCGCTGATCGAGCTAGCTATATACTGCGTACTGGTGACACTAGCGCCCCTCGGCAAGGATGGCAACGTGTCAGTGCACAAGTACGTGCTGTACATTACTGCTGCAGTCGTCAGTGGGACACATCTTATATGCTCTGCGCTCCTGGTAGTCGCTGCTTATAAGGTAAAATAACCTTCTGAAGTACCTTCGTCAGAATTATTAAGGCTTTAAGATTATGTGCTTCTCGAAATTCCAACCATTCGTAGCTGATGGTTGCTCAATGAATGCGGAGAATTTACTACCTTCGACAACCTTGTCTGTATACTGAACCTACGTTAGGTATATACCTATTTGCGTCTCTGGTGATGAATTCTATTTTAAGAAGCAGAATGTTTAAGCAACCTTGATCGAACGCTATGGGTACCTATCATTACACACACCAACAGCTAATTTTGAATTTCCAAGGTTTAGTGGTAGAAATAGAAAACACATCCAAAACCCCCATTCTCAGTTCTCACTAACAAAGCATAGGTCCTGCTGATGCTGGTGTAACAGAAACTACATCTAAGTCCTTCAATGTTCCAGAAACTGGCATCCCTGACACTACCCTGGACGATAGTGACAGGCATCATCACGGCGATATACTTCCTGCTGTCGTTCACTGGGGTCAGCCTGGTGCTACAGGACGAAGGCGAGATGCTGGAGGTGGAAGCCATTATCATATTCATACATCTTGCTAGAGCTTGTAAGTATCTAGTTGCTATACTGCTTATGACAGTAGGTAACACTCGCTTGGAACCGGGTTTTTCACAAAAGTGAATAGTTTAATCAAAGTGATGATCTAGGCAATTAGAGACCATGGAGCTAATCATTTCTCCATGTGGCACTGCTATTATGGGCTTTAGTCAGCCACCACGCTGTTTAGTAAGTATGGGCGGTGACTCGTGATGTCGTGTATAACTTTGAGAGGAGCTGCCAGCAGGCGCGGTCGCAGCCCAAGATTTTGGGGGAGGTATATCTCCTCGTTGGTCTAGTGGTCGCAAGCGTTACTGCTGAGCAAGAGGTCCTAGCTGGGTTCCATTCCTAGGTAGTGTTATTGGGTTTTTCCATCAGAAATTTCTCAGAAGCTTGGAGTCGCCGGTTGGCGGCAGAGGCTCGCTCCCTATGACTTGGCACTTACTAACTGCCGAAATGTGGGTGTGAGTACTATAAATGAAGGTACACTCCTGCCTAACCCTTAGGGGATTAAAGGTGCGTTGTTAAGGTTCATGTACAGTCGCCAGCATATAAAGCTACTACAACCTCTCATATTTCTTAATGAAATTTTCAACTTTATCGCTATAGCATAAGGTTCAAGGTTGATTGGAAAAATTTGACAGTTTCGGGTAGCTTGATGTGCTGGAGTCTGTACATGATAGGTCTTGGAACGTTGTTATTTAATAATGCTGCCAAATTGGTCGTATGTATAAGAACGGTAGAGTACCTAATAGGAGAGCGAGAGAAGCGAGCTCGAAAATTTTAACAACCCGCCTCGGGTGGTCAGGTTTTGTTTTATATTTTAACAACCCGCCTCGGGTGATCAGGTTTTGTTTTATATTTTAACAACCCGCCTCGGGTGGTCAGGTTTTGTTTTATATTTTCAAGCAGAAATAGGAGTAAGAGAAAATAAAATAAGAGCGAGCGAAGCAAGCTCGAAAATTTTGCACACTCCCATAGATTCGATTTTCTTTCGATCATTCCAAAAGGACTAGGAATTACTTGTTTTGTCGTCTTATGAAGAAAAGCTCAAGAATCAACAGAATGTAGATTGCAAGAGCGAGCGAAGCGAGCCTGAAAATTTTAGCACCCCACCTTGAATAGTCTCTGTTTGCTCTTAACCATCTTAAAGAAAAAGAAGTTACTTTATCGAATTATGACGAAAAGCTTAAACTCGTTTTAAAACAGTTTAGGTTTTGGAATCTGGCCATAACCTAAGCCTTTCAAACCTTACGTACGAGCGGGATGCCCAATATCCCGAGTTTTTTTCGTTCGCTTTTGCATCCTAGATTCTTTATTTTTTAACAGACTTCTTAAAGTAGGTATACATACAATTTTAGGCGCGTTAAAAACCCACTGTCACTTCATAGTTTTAAGTTTTTGGGTTTTCGTAGCTCAAGTACAGTTATAAGTTAGCAAGTAAATCATTCAGACTCTCGACAGCTTGAACGATTTTGGGGGGAGTCACGACCCCCACAACCCCCCCTCGGACCGCGCATGGCTGCCAGTTTCCTTCCACAAAAGTCAAACATTTTTAACGGCATGGCTTTAGATAGGTACTGACTGCGAACATGACCCATGTACATGACAACATAAGCTGGTGCTTCAACAACTATATTTACTATTTAAAGAGGGCATAATTTTCAATGAATTCTGTTACAGTTATTTCAGTGTACTGCATCATAGTGGTTCACAGCCGGCACAAAGAAATTATGCACGCAGACGACGAAAGAAGATTCCAGCATTCTGCCAGACTTTATGATCCCGTGAAGATGGAAGATCATGTTTTATAGATGTATTTATTGACACCTGTGAATGCTCATTTGGAGATCGACTTATTATGATAATATCAAAATATTACCAAATTAATATGTAGCATCTATGAATTAAACATATTACTTATAGGTACAGAGGCCAGCACATCAAGCTACCCCGATCTGTCAGATTTTCCCAATTGAATATGAACCTTATTCCTTTGCACTAAAGTTGAAAATCTATCAATTTGACAGATTAGGGTAGGTTGACCTGCTGGCGTCTGTACCTACCTCTTTGACCAACCAAGTCTCAAAATATTAGGTAGGTATTCTGTAACAAAAACGTCTATAAATTATAAGGTGTTTTAAAATAAATAATATTACCGATTTCTTTTGTGTATGTTTACTTTGAGATTGTATTATGAAGGGTAAAAAACTATAAGTATTTATGTTAAGTAGGTACAGACGCCAGCAGGTCAACCTACCCCAATCTGTCAAAATTCTTTGATAGATTTTCAACTTTAGTACAATGGAATAAAGTTCATATATTCAATTGGGAAAATCTGACAGATTGGGGTAGCTTGATGTGCTGGCCACCGTACCTACGTTAATTAATTTTACTTATTTAAATTGCATTATTTTGTACCTATGATTAAGTAAATAAATTATTTTATTGTTACTTTTTAATCCTCAGCACTCCTCAGTTAAAAATTGCATTTTTATCTTTCTCTAAACCAACAGTTGCATCGTTTATGAATAACTTGTTTCCGCTTTTTAATTTGGAGTAACGAAACCGAGATTTTTAGAACGCACTGCCAATGATAACGTCATCGAAGGTCGAACATATGATATCAATAATCTTAGAATATTTTAAATTTTATTTAAGATTATTTGTCTTAGTAATATAGCGTGGATAAAACGGAACGTATAGTCTGCTGCTTACGTCACTCAGACGTCTCGGCGCCATTCAATTTGTCAAAACAATCGTATATCTTTGTCGCACATATGAAAATTTGTATCCCTCTCTCGCGGACCTACCGAATTGAAACAGAACAGACTTATAAAGATTTTAATCATTTTCATTCTGTACAATAATGTTTTGATAGGCAGTCAGTAGTATGTTTAGAACTACTGGACGCGGTTAGAAATAATATTACAAAAACGAGTTCGTTTTGTGTGTATTTGTTATCGTAATTAGTGCTTTATTGGTGCATATTAGTCGTGATCAATAGTACTTCGAAAAAGGAGGTTTTATCTAGAATTCTTGATGTAAGTTTATAATTATAGTTTTCTACACTAAGGTTAAAAGGCGCCTGACTGTTTTGCTGATAATTTTCAGGCAGATGTTTATATTCCGGTTATCTCGTTTGTTATTCTCATGTGGATTCTGCTTATTTTTTTATTAGGTAATTTATGTTTTCTTTGAAAGTGGATCATCATTTTTGTCGTCTGGTATCGACTTAACTTTTTTCCAGATAGATCAACGTACAACATTCTCAACAAACTACTTAAGTTCGAATCTTTCAATAATTCATAGTAGGAATAACAATAGCTGCTAAATGAAACTATGTCAACTAGGCACACCCATCTAATTTTGGCTGTGGCCTAGCGATAGACACAAAAGATTGAGTTTGTACAATAGATCAATAAAAATACCTATTATGAAAGGTGCTATGGGACAGTATTTTGCTTTACAAAGTTCATTATAGTTTTGGGTCAGTGGGTCATCCTAGGGGCAGTGTTTAAAAAAAAACCTCACTGCATACACTTAAATAAAACGGGAAAATGTACTACATTATTACTTTGCATCAACAATAATGTTATCTTTAACTATAAGTTCTAAACTGCGCTAATAACTTTATAGATAAACTAGCTAACGCCCAGCATTCATTGCAATGCCTTTTAATTATTTTTTTGATAGGGTACTTTTCTGGTACACAAGAACTTACCTACCAAAGTTTCATAACAATTGGTCGAGCCATTTTCGAGGTTTTGCAACACTAAACGCACGGCAATTGATTTTTATACAGGCTGGCTGGGAGATTGACGCTCCAACCGGTTACTAATATGATTGTTACAGTTTTGTGCATTATAAGTATCTGCTACGAAGAATAAATATAGAATATGTGACTAAGTAAACAAGAATTAACATGCCAAGTATAATTATAACTATCCTTCCTTTAAATAAGTCAATAAAGTATGAGGAAACCTATTTAATTATCTAAGAACAAAAAAAGTCTGAAATAAAACATTTATCCTTTACACTTTTCCAGCTGCTACATTATTATATAAACACAGAGCTGTCAATATTAACATTCCCATGGAATTGTAAGGCATATAAGGTCTCACAAACCACTTCTAAAGACAGATCAGTCCGTCTTAGTCAACATTGAAAGATAAAAACTAAATGTATGTGAAGATGAAGTACTATTGATGGGATGGCAACCTACCAAATGGATATTCAATATTCTTGCAGTCATTGCTGATCTGTGCAGTGACCTCTCATAACTTTGAATAGATCAGCTATTTATAGTACTCGTATCTACCTTATTTTTTGTACCTACAACAAGGCTGAAGAAAATAGGTGGCTCATTCAGACGCCAATAAACTTCAAGCCACATTCAAGATCTAAGCCTTAATTATTTTTTCCATAATAATGTTTTTTTTTTGGTTTTTATACAAAGTGGAGATGACAATACAACAATAAATGAAAACTAATGCATAAGAGTATTTAGGAACCATTAAATAAATCTGTCATTTTCTGACCAAAAAGGTCCCTCAGTGCCTAAAAACCCGCCTTTCTAATCAATGTATCCTGCCCGTCCTGCTGTGTATACTCAGGATTGCAATCCCTTGAAGCAGTGAAAAAAATCAAACTTCTAAGAACGCAATCAAAAGATACGGGTCATACGGGCGTTTATGTTCCGTTTATGCCTCATATTTTGACATTCTCAAGGGAATCAAAACCTTTAAGGTACTTCCCGTTGACCTAGAACCATGAAAGGCAAGAAGCAATGTCATGTAGCACAAGTAAAGGCAAAAATCCGAAAACCGTAAATTTGTAATTACATACCTACCTACAAATTTGTAAGACCGACTCGCACTTGGCCTCCAAAAGGGGCCCCAAATTTTTATGTGCCCAAGTGCCCCTGTCTGCCCTAAGACGGCGTTGGCAATAGCGCGGTGTTACTGACTCAAAAAACATGGCCGAAACCTGAAAAAAGTATACAATAGGTCAGTGTGCCGGGCACCCCTTTTGTTGTTGTAGTGTAGTCTCCTCCTTGTATACTTAAATAATAAAAAAAAAATAAACAGTAGACACTGACATATTTAAAAACATTTATATTATCTCCGTCACTCATCTATGCGCCCATAACAGTAATTTTTTTTATTTAATCTAGCGCCACTAGCGCCGAGGCGTGCCTTAATTCCTATCAATTAGCGACATCTCTTGATTGTTAGTGCCTGAGCATGACCTTGGACGGTTCAGTTACAAATTTACAATCCGCGGTGCGCAGGCGCCGCCTGACGAAACACCGACAGTTATTATTTGTGGCACTTTAGGTTTACCTGCGAGCCGGTTTGTGACCATCTGCATTGCTCAGTATAAAGCGTGCTGTTAACTTGTTAAATAAAAAAAAATAACTAGACTCCCTTGGCCTGACTAAATTGGCCTTGTAACCGCCAGACAGTGCGTATCGTATTGTGTCATTAATAATGTGACGACTCCGATGTTGTACGGACTCCAAACTGTTCTGTTTTCATTTAATCAGTTTGATTTTACAGTTAATTTGGGTTGACATAAAAAGCTGGCACCTATACTAATTCTGTGCCTCCTGTGATAAGTGATACAAGTCAAAAAACGTCATTTTACAGGACAGCAAAAACAAGATTTTAAAAAATCTAGTTCGTTAATTAAGTGGGCTAGGAAAAATATCAGTGCACTCTTTTGTAGAACAAAACATTTTCTTTCTCTATAATAATTTAGATTTTTTGATAGATATTTAATTTTGGAAGTAATTCATTAAAAATAAAATGTGAAGTTAAATACAATAGCATTTAAATCACGAAGCACGAAAAATTGTGTGTTAAGTGACCGGTTTTGGGGTTACATCTTGACAAATATCGATTGTAACGAATTTTTTGCCAAAATCCCTATAGTTGTATCACTTTGCACAAAATTATCTCCGAAACTATAGCAGATAGAAGAACGTGAGTTAGACCAAAAAAGACGTTTTTTTTTTTGATAATGCTCATGTGAAAATCACAAAAAGGGTACAACTCGAGTTATATCACTTATCACAGGAGGCACAGAATTAAGCTTGTACTATGTGACTCAAAAGGCCTTTTATTGAGGCTAGGAAAGTTAAGCAAATGGGATAGTAAAGCGCCGTAAAAGCTTGATTTATGAGCACATTGACTTTGTAGTTGACATTAGTTATTATTGTATTAAGTCTGCCACGAAAAAATTATTAAGAATACGAGTACAAATAAATTGAAAACAATGGCGATGCCAATTAAGGGAATGGTTATAATTATAAGTACTAATCACAATATTGCGAGCATTCATGGCTCATCCAAGTGTTTCTGCTATCAATAGGATACTCTTCCCGAATCCCAGCATGACGTGTGCAGACCAGCAACATACAATACACCTGAGGGGCAATTCTAGTCTCAATATGTCAAGAAGTCGGTTAAAAATACCTCTTTTCTTCTATTTCCGTAATTTTTGACGTTGATTGTGACTAGATTTTGAACGTTTTTAATCACGAGAATTGGCCTGCTGTTGTTTTTGCATGTATAACAGCTATACTGGGACGCACGGTTTAATAGGTCACGGACGAAGTTAGCTCAACGCCGAGAAGCCGAAAACAAAATTGTTTGCAGTAGAAAATTAGGTTAAAACCTCCGCCTGTATGTATCCTCGATCAATAATAAGTAAGACGAGGGCTTGTCCTTGATAAGTTCACTATCATCCACTAGCGGGACATCGGTGTGTGGTACAAGGCATAGGAGTTAAAGAGTTCCTTTGCAAACCAAGGTGTTTTAGTTTAATATGCTAATAATGTTATTATTTTTCATGCGTTTCTGTCTTCCAATTTTCAAAACACCCTGTTCTATCTTTCCTGTCTTTGCTGCTAGGCAAAAAAGTCACTGGATCAGTCCTGCGATCAGTCGTGCTGCTGTTGTTCCCAAGATGCTAGTGCAAAGGTTTAAAGTATCCGATTTTGGCTGAAAAAAGTACGTTTCGCAAATCGAAATACGCTCATAACTTGGTCTACCTCCATAATTACGCTGTCAAACCACACGTATTAAATTAACGTGTAAAAAATAGCAGCAGACTTGTTTCATAGCTGCTTTGCTGCATCTTGCGCTCAGTGTTACAGTGACAATGGCCGTGGACGATACCCAGTAAGTCATTTTATCTTACTTGGATCTAGCGTTTCTTGAAAAGGCGTCTTCTTGCACTTTTGTGCTATCTCCTAAAATCTAATTGAACTTATGTTGGATATTTCGAAACTTTCAGTTTCTAATTCCAACTGATCATAATCCGTCCATAGTTCTTAAAACGTAATTGCCAAGCGTCCATCATAGGTCTTCTACATAGACTTCTGCATCGCATAGACTGCAACATCCAAAGACCATCGCACAGATACAAATTCATAAGTCAGAAAGAGTCAATTATAAAGAGAAGCGCCCGCGCCGGCAAAAAACTGCAACAGTGTATTTCCGACATGAGCGAAATTCAAACATGAACATGATCTTCATTTGACCGACCGACGCGTGTGTGTACTCTGTAGGTCAGGAAAAGGTTAAAATATTATGTCCAATATTTTATGGTTTAGGGTTCACTGTCACTTTTTTAACTGTACCTATATTTATTGTTCTTGAATCCAATATTAGAAAATAACTATATTATGTATAATGTATTTTTAGGCTGGCTTATAAACCAAATAATCGTCCTCCTCTGGAGAGGTGATCCCAATATAGAATCATCGTATTTTCCATGTATATGTTACCGGCCAAAACTCGCTACCAGTATTCTCATTCGCTCGCTCTTGCATCCTATGTCGACCGGCTCCTATTTTGATAGGCATTATGTTTAATAACCTCACCAAATAATTATTATGTAGCCACAGGCTGATCCCAATAAAACAAAATGTTATATTTAGTTACTAGCTGACCCCGCAAACATCGTTTTGCAAACAAAAAAAAAAAAAAATAGTAGCCGATTCTCAGACCTACCCGATATGCACACAAAATTTCATACAAATCGGTCCAGCCGTTTCGGAAGAGTATGGTAACTAACACTGTGACACGAGAATTTTATACATATAAGTACTAGCGGTCCGTCCCGGCTTCCCACGGGTGGATAAAAAAAAGAAAAAAAATACCCTATAATAATCAGTGATAATGTAGCATTAAAATGGTGAAAGAATTTTTAAAAATGGTCCAGTACTTTTTGAGCCAATTCGTTACAAACATACATAAGTAAATAAGTATATTATAAGTATAGATTAGATTTAATGTTAATAACATATTTTAATAAAAATTGCTTATTGTTAATTTGTGTCTTAAAATATAATATTTTATACTTCTTGCTGTGTCCTACAGGGTCCATAATTGTACCTTAGCTTTAAGCCACTGTAACACCTCTACAACATTATGGAATGCAAATAAATATATGAATACTAGCTGACCCCGCAAACGTCGTTTTGCAAAAAAAAAAAATAGATCGACTCATCCGTAGAATAAAGTCCGATCTGTAGGGTTAATAGTTGTCAGTAGAGGTTAGAGAAGTTGTGCACTTGTGTAACTCTTAAACGGTGAGACTTGACATTTAGATTTTTTGGTATGTTGTAACAACGCCCCAGCCTAGTTAAATGCTATGTAGTTTATATTTCTTATTCTTTTATTTCACGAGATAGTGAGTCCCATATTAACATAGGACATTATACGGCGGAAAATCGGGGGTCCGTATTGAACATTATACGTTGTTTTACGGAGACATCTGAATTAAGTGACGTTCTATGTTATCATGGGTCATTTTTTGTTGGAATTACCCATACCATAGGAGTCCTTTGTGAATAACCACCATAAATATTTAAACATTTATATTAGCCATATTATGACTACGCTCCCATTTATCTAAATAAAAATTGAAATTATTATTTAAAATCGTTTATTGATTAAAAAAAAATTAAAATAGTTAACTGAACTAGTAATTAAATGGCGTATCGTATCACAGCATGGTAACTAAGTAACTTACACGACTACGGCACGGACTTAAATCAGCAGTCTTAAACTTTTAGGTAATGTACAGACGCCAGCAGGTCAACCTACCCTAATCTGTCAAATTTCTTTGATAGATTTTCAACTTTAGCACAAAAGAATAAGGTTCATATTCAATTGGGAAAATCTGACAGATTGGGGTAGCTTGATGTGCTGGCCTCTGTACCTAAATATGTATCATAACAAAGGAAAATACGTATATCATAATTATGAAGATATTTAAACTTTGCACTAGTTACATAAATAAATAATATAATAATAATATAACAACCAGCCTTTATAAATTTTCAATCAGTCTTACATCGTGACCTAGACGTGGGTGCACAATAGCAATGAAATTGTACATAGACAAACATTAAATTACTTAGTAAAGTACTTATTATAATCAATATTGTTTCGCTAAATCAGTAGGAAGAATTCAACTTAAAAAAAAAGCAGCAAAAACGAAAAAAATAATACCTAAAAATATTTCTTAGTCCGATAGGTCATCATCCGATTCTTCAGAAACATCAACAGTGGTGTGATGTGGCAAAGAGTTAAAGTATGGATGATAATCTAAGGGAATTACTTCTGAGCGGCACATATCGATTAAGTCTTTATATTTAGCAGCAGGAAGCATAATAGGTTCAGAATATGCAGGTTTTAGTTCAGTTTGTACAGAGTTTCTCGTGTTACCGCGAATGACTAAAATATTATAATCAGGTTGAGTTAGATCATATTTAAAAAACAATTTGTTGGGATCACTACCGTCTGCATGAACTTCTCGAATGTTACTCCAGTTAATCTTCTTGCCCTTAATGTCTTTCATCCAAACCTTATTGTTAACAAGACATTTAAAGTCAAACACGTCATTCTGGGTTACGTTGCGGACAACATAAGGTTCTCCTTCATTCTTGGCCCATCTTACTAATAAACGCCATTCATGAGGGGTATAGATAGTTTTGGTTTGAGAAGCTCTCTCGATGACAGAGTGGACACTGTCCCCCTCATTTTGGGTGTGTCCTTTCTGTAAAAACCGGTGTGTTATGCGTATGTTGAACTTTTTTGCGGTGTAAACGTACATTGAAAATACAAAGCGGTTACGATTTTGGCCAGCACAATTGTCTGACCAAAAGCGAAAATCTTTGGCCCCTTGGTCAACATTAGCCTGGATAAAATCTAAGAGGCAACTGCTAACCTCATTTGCGCCACGTTTTGTCACAGATTCATCCCACATGTAACAAACTGCTTTCCTTTTACCCATGTCAAAAACCGTGAAGTTAAAAGAAGATAGCTTTCTCTTATAGTAAAATATGTTTATATTGCCGTGAGGACACTGCAATACTTTTTCAAAATCAAACACAGCAGTAACCATATTTCCATTTGACTCCTCAGCGTCTTTTTTATCTTGGCTTTTTAAATCCCTTGCGACCTTCTTATTAGTTTGGTGTTGTTGAAAAGTTTCTTTTTCTTGGTCCGTTGGATTCGTTTTCAATCGGAAAACATGACATTCGTTGCACTGATCCTTTTTGGGAATATGGAAAGCTAGATTAAAGTTTGAGTTGACAATATCACGATACTGGCGTTCTTTTGTAGCCTTAGAGGTGTATTTCTCGGGGTCGCACCATTCAAGATACAATTTGAACATTTTGGCAATACTTAAGTCTCCTTGTAGGTAGAGTTTTTGACTACTCTTGCGTATATAATGCGATTCAACAGGGACAAATGCCCGAACATGGTCACAAACACTTTGTTTCATTGCGTCATTTATAACGATCTTATGATTGTCGTGGCGACCCCGTCTGTCCTTCTCTAAAATAGCACTTCCATCGTACTTCTTCCATGCAGTCTTTATGATACGAGTTGAAACGGCAAGAGTGTTAATAAACATAGTTTGGCATACTTCAGTTTTCTCGCAGTGAGATTCGCTAGAACCTGTGATCAGCGGCAGGTAATACTTAAGTGTGTTTCCTATTATTAGGAGTATCTTGGTTTAGGCATCTTTTCTTCTTCGTTTTATCGGAATATTTAATGATGAAATTCCACTGCATAGCTCGATCTCCCAGTTGCCAAAATTTTGTGAAGCAGTCCAACCGCTGTGGGTGAGATATTTTATCAGAGCATTTGTAACGGCATTTGCATGATGGCCCTATTGTTTTTTCGTCTACGGCTTTTCCCTTTTTCGTTACATACTTCTTACCTAAGTTCTTAAGGCATTTGCGTTTAACGTCTGTCCATTCTTTTTGGCGCGTGGGTCGTTTTCTAGTCGTTTTAGGAGTCACGGTGCGATCACTTGAGTGCGAAATAGCAGGTGAATTCGTAGTGCTAAATGTCGACGAAGAAATCACAGAGAAACTGTCTATATGATTAAGGCAGAATGTGCTATCGCAGATCGAATGGACATTAGTAGGAGATGGCATAGGAGTTGGCACTGACAGTTCAAAATTAACCGGGGTAGATTAGTGAGTAACTTCTAACAGCTCTTCAAGCTGTAGTAATGGTGAATTTTCGAAACTAGAAGGCACTTCCAAAGAAAATGTACTAGGTTGATTGCTGTAAAAATCCTCGGCAGACGGATCAGACATGACATTCGGTATTGAATTGTCGCAGGTGATTTCTTTGGTCCCACCATCTTCATGCAGATCTTCTTCCCATATATCAGCTAGTTCCTGACTGATTTCCTCTGCACCAGGAGGTAAAGGTGACGTTTGTTGTATCATGCCGTTGTCATCAAAATTCAGAACTGAAATAAAAAAAAAATTATAGGACGTATCATAAAATACTATAATGTGTATGTGTAAAAGACAAATGTACCTAATAATTAATTTAACAAAATTTAAATAAAAAATCTTTATTATTTAACGATATTTTTAAAAGAATAACGTCCTAATTGATTTCAATATCCCAGTAACAACGTCCCATCTTAATATCGAACCCACAAATCGTATCACAGATTCCGTAAAAAAATGTCCTATATTCAAATGAAACGCTTAGAAGTTCAATAATGTTCGTATAAAATTGTCCTAATATTTCATAAAACTTCTACTTTTTACTATTTATTATCACAGAACGATGATTACCCTGTGAATAAACATTACGCCAATCATATTTTTCGCACTAAAAATGCGGTTCTATACCTCTCCGTCAAAAAACGTCCTATATAAAAATAGATCGCACATAACTGTTTACTAAGACAAAAAAGCACTTTATACAAAATTATTTATTAATTTAAGAACTTAATAATGTGTATCACGAAATAATACAATTGAAATCGTCGACTTACCAGCATTTACAGTTTTCTTCATATAAACAGCAGGAACATTTGAAATCTTAGGCCTTTTTGCATCTTCTTTAAGCATAATCAACATTTTCCGTGATCGTGACATCTCTAAAAATATGTTTTTTCATGCAAAACACTTAATAAAGTATTTTTATTCATCAAACCGAAAAAAGCTAAGCGCGTGACACGAAAACGCCCTTCCTCCAACAAACAGCGGCCGGACTGACAAACAGACGGGGCGCCCGCGCCGCCCCCGCGTCCCGCGCGCCGTCGCTTGATCACTCCGCGCGTTTTTATGCGGAGCTAATGTCAGATTGAACGTTATTCGATTCTGTATTTCCGAAACTAAATAATATAGGAAAATTCTAAAAACGCACGTCTGTAGAGTTCGTATTCCTTATCTCGTCTAGCTATTTAACTCGTTTTTGCTCCATGATCACATCGGACTCTGTTCTACGGATAAGTCGAGATACT
This sequence comes from Globia sparganii, assembly GCA_949316385.1. NCBI lineage: Eukaryota > Metazoa > Arthropoda > Insecta > Lepidoptera > Noctuidae > Globia > Globia sparganii. The sequence goes on from OX438664.1 coordinate 23,265,547, forward strand.
AGCCGATTCTCAGATCTACCCGATATGCACACAAAATTTCATACAAATCGGTCCAGCCGTTTTGGAGGAATATGGTAACTAACACTGTGACACGAGAATTTTATATATTAGATGAATATTTCTGTAACATATCATACGCAGGGACGAACAAAATTAAATGTCCTTCCTTTGGTATTGTTCGTCGAGCCGTTGTGGTTCGGAGCTGAGCTACACGATTGCTGACAAACGCTTGTACTGACGACAGGTCCACTCAAATCTGATTGGTTCTTTCCTCAAAATACAATTTCGGATACTAATCTACATACATGGTTCTGATCTGACCAAGATTATAATATGTCCATACTTTAAAAGAGACTAACCCCTGTCATTTCTTCTCAAAGGTAGTCCGACAGGAATTTAGATAGGTTCATCGAAATATGGATACTATTTCTTTTTATCGTTCAATTGGTTTCTTCTACTTTTATCCACATTGATGCTAAAACTTTCTTCTATCTGTCTACAAACATTGTCCCTCATTCCTCGGAAACATCCACATTCAATGACAACATTAACAGCTGATTTCTATACAACTTTAAGATCAACGGACTCCACTTTCAGGCTTTCTCTCCTCGAGCTTTAAAAACCTAGACTACGATGTAAAGTCGAGCAATTTAACTTAATAATTAAAATTATAACTGTAATAAATAATTGGCAGTATGTGCATCGCTCTTGTATCGATCCGTGACGTCAGTAGTGATTACTTATGTCATTAGACTCACACGATTCTGATAATTTAGAGATTTTGGCGTGACGAGCAGAGCAGACATGTGCGTCGACAGCTGATTGTTATCTATGTAACATAATAATAATTGCAAAGAATTTGTGTCTGTTTGTCTGGGTGTATGTTCCGGATTGGCGCAAAACGTCGAACGGGATTGGCATACAGATAGTTTATAAACTTGGATTAACACATCGCGTGGGATATTTTCGGACATCCACGCGGGTGAAGCCCAATACGGCGGAGGCGAATTTCATAATTTTTAGTTGTCGATTTATTTTTTTTAATTACTTTTTTGTTGGCAGTGTTGACGAATCGTCAACCTCATGAATAAGTTAGGGGTCGACCAGTTAACACTTTCACTGCCACTGACACAACTGTCGTGTTCTCGTTAATTTTCTCGAGGTGCCGGCAACAAGCCTGGCGTGTATTTAATATTTTATCGATATTTCAGTCATTTTGCTGTATTTTCTACTGAAAATGATAGCATAGTTTTATAACTTCATATATTCACCGGCGATTTGTAGGCAGCATCGCTAAGGACAAGGTAAAAACCACGGTGGCTGTGAAAGTGTTAAAGGTCAATACAAAAATATCCACACATGTGCTACTGTTACTACTCTATGACGTCAGGGCTTTCCCTTGTGTAAGATTTGAGTGGATTTGAGTCACGCAAAAGCAGGTTCAAGGAAATGTTGTCATTTGACGTCAAACAACAACTGCGCCTACGTCACGGCGTCGTCTGCCCGGCGCGGCTTGGGGCCGTGGCGTGGGGCGTATCATATCATTCACGATAGGGCTTGCTTACATTCCAGTTCCAGTTGCCGCGAGCGTGTCGACGAGGACAGTTCTAAGATGGGTGTGCCACATATAACTTCATTCTGCTGGTGCATGGGGCTCGAAGTCGGCGCTAAATGCGTTGGATTTGTACACCTGGTAAGTTTTATATTTTTATTCACATTTGTTTTTTGGATGAATTAACATTCCGCCATGCATACATTTATAAGTGGCTGTGTATGTATAAATAGAACGTTTGTTTACGCGAACAGTAAAATTAAAAGAGCGTGTTAGATACGGACCCCTAATGGATATCGCCGACTTCGCACATTCCTACATGTTTACGCCAACCGCATAGAAACTGCAGCGCGGACGTCCGTTCAGCCACGAGTCGCCGACGCAGCAGAAATTCACGAGTAGCAATAAGTTATTTTTAAGTATTTTTTTTTCATTCCATATTCTAGCATCGAATAGGTTTCGTCAACTTAATTGTAATAATTTCTATTAATTAAATTAGTTTTAAAATCACTTTGGTTTTTTTTCGATCCACCGTCTGCAGTCTACGTAATTGGCGCAGTCGGTAGGATACTCGCGGGCCGGTTCGCGAAACGCGTTAGAGTCATCTCATATCGGTCTCCACGATCGCGAATCACCCGGGCGGCTTTCAAGACACGTCACGAGTATCCAGAATCTACGGCAGAGCTGCGGAGCCGCGTGGAGAATCCAGACATCGATTCACGGAGAAGAACCAGAGATGAAATATATGTGAGTACGCTAGAATCTTTCTCGTGTTGCTTCCTCTCTATTCCTAATTACTTTTATGTCCAAGATTTTTCATCACGAAAGGTCGAATTGTCAGGTACCTGCATCACGACAGGGGCGCCGACATTTAGTAGATATTAACAGAAATTTAGATAGTGATTTAGATTTTAATTTGAGCAGTTTATTTGAACCTAAAATGCCTTACGATCCCGACGTAATTTTCAAGGCCTTACGCCTTGTGCCTGATTTTGACGGGAACCCCAATATACTGACGAGGTTCATTAACATCTGCGACCGAATAGTATCTCAGTATGCAAGCGCTGAGCCAGGCAGTGAGCTAGGGAACCTGTGTCTTTTAAATGGCATCCTAAATAAGATAACAGGGCCTGCCGCATCCACTATCAATTCAAATGGCATTCCTGAAACTTGGGCAGGTATTAGATCAGCTCTTATTAATAACTTTTCAGACCAGAGAGACGAAACAGCCCTATACAATGACCTCTCGTTGGCTACGCAAGGTAATAAGACCCCGCAGGAATTTTACGATCAATGTCAAACCTTATTTAGTACAATTATGACTTACGTGACGTTACATGAGACCTTGCAAACGACTATTGAAGCGAAACGGACACTTTATAAAAAGGTTACAATGCAGGCTTTCGTACGAGGACTTAAGGAACCTTTAGGCTCACGTATACGTTGTATGCGTCCGGAAACCATAGAAAAAGCCCTAGAATTCGTGCAGGAAGAACTAAATATTATATACCTGCAGCAACGTAATGATGCCCCAAAGGCTCAAACTGCTCATAACGCACCTAAAATTCTATATAAACCTCCTTTAATGCCCACTATGCTGTTTAACGCTTTAAATGTTTCACGACCCCCAGTAACTAACTGGCCTACCCCAGTAGGACAGCGTGGCTACCAACCCCAGCCTCAGGCCTTTAAATTCAATAACAACCAGCCTCAAAATCGAATGCCTACTCGAACCCAACAAATGTTCCGTGCACCATTACCAAATTATCATCCGCAAAGTCAAGTTTTTAAATTACAACAGAGGACCAACCCACCACAAAATCTGGGTCCAAAACCCATGAGCGGTGTGCAACATTTTATTCCAAAACCCATGATGCCCGGGCACGATTGGCAACGTAACGGGAACCCACCACCGAGTAATTATTTTAAGACGCGCGAGGTAAACCTCAGCGAACTTGCTTTGCCTGACAGTTCCTATTATTCTGCTGACTACTACTATGAGCCAGTATATGACTACTACACGGACGGTAATGACTGTTATGTAGTTTGCGACTTTGACTACAACACCAATATGACTGATCTCAATTTGACTACAATTTCCGATAACCAAATAGTAGGTGAAGCAGAGCCACAACCAGGCCCCAGCGGCGCAAATCAGAAACAAGACCAAAATTTTCAGTCGGGACAGACATCCAAAGAGCCAAAATAGACCTTAATTTACAGACCCAAAGACAGTTACCTTACATAGAAATTTCTTGCCCTCCTTTAAAATTTTTGATTGACACTGGCGCTAACCAGTCATTTATAAGCCCCGAGGCAGTACAAAAGTTCTTCTATGACTATCCTCTCAACTATGACCCCTTCGAAGTTACAAACGTACACGGCGTTAGCAGAAATGAGTACTCCATAACGCTACCATGTTTTAATGAATTCAATGAATCCGATAGTAATATAAAGTTGTTCGTTTACCGTTTTCACGATTACTTTGATGGCCTGATAGGACTAGACTTATTATCCAAATGGGAGGCTAAAATAGATCTAAAAGATTTCCAATTAGTAACGCGTTCCGCTACAAATCAAATTAAAGTATACAATTCCCGCAATGTTAACCTGTATGAGGATATTGTCCCCGCTAAAAGTTCCAAATTAGTTAGAATACCCATAAATGCCCCGGATGGCGACGTTTTAGTAAATGAACAAGTTTTTTGTAACTGTATCATCCACGAATGCCTTACCACTGTTACCAATAGCCGTGGATATGTAGAGCTAGAAAATCCAACACCTAATGACGTTATCTTTTCTTTAGACCAACCAGCCTGTGCTGATCTCTTTAACGTTAATTGCAAACCAAGCAAGCAATCAAATCGTGCAAATGATGTATTATCACGTTTACGTACAGATCACCTTAATGAAGAGGAAAAAGCTAATCTTTTGACACTCTGTTCTCGATACACAGACATATTCTATATTGACGGGGAACCCTTGACTTTCACCAATAAAATTAAGCATCGCATAAGAACCACAGACGAAGTCCCCGTGTACACTAAAAGCTACCGATACCCCTTCATCCATCGTGAAGAAGTAAGGAATCAAATAACCAAAATGTTAGACCAGGGTATTATTAGGCCCTCCGACTCAGCCTGGAGTTCACCCATATGGGTTGTTCCTAAAAAGATAGACGCTTCGGGAAAACAAAAATGGCGTATCGTAATAGACTTTCGGAAATTGAACGAGAAAACCACTGACTGACCACAAACCCCTACAATGGATGATGAGCTTGAAAGAACCCAATTCACGACTGACCAGATGGCGACTCAGACTAAGCGAATATGACTTTACTGTAATATATAAAAAAGGAAAATTCAATACCAATGCTGACGCTCTTTCCCGTGTAGAAATCCATAATGAAGAAATAGAGGAAATTAACTCATTGATCGAAAATATTAAGAATCTTCGATCAATGATCAGTAACCCAGCGGGCGCTCCAACTCCACCAGTAGATCCCTCGAAGACTGACAACGACTCACTGATCGAAAGTACTAACGACCCCGGATCAATGATCAACAACCCATCGGAAGCACCACCTCTAACAACAAACTCATCGACTGACACCGTACATACCAGTAATGAACATCCGATACTAGAAATCCCCATTACAGATGAACCTCTCAATAAGTTTCATAGACAGATTTACTTTACTATAGTAGGTGACATAAAACGACGACCAACAGTAACCAAACCATTCGAAAATCATACTTGAATCGCAATCCAAATCTCAGAATCTAACCTCGAAAGTGACATTATTAATGCTATCAAGGAATACGTGAACCCGAAAGTCAAAACAGCTATCTTGATTAACCCACCTTTAGCCATGTACTCAATAGTACCCACCATACAAGACAAATTTAGAAGTTCCTCACTTAACCTAGTATTAGCTAAAACAGAACTCGAGAACGTTAAAGAATACCTCCGACAACAAGATATTATCCGACACTACCACGACGGTAAGACGAACCACCGCGGTATAAATGAATGTCATCTAGCCCTCTCACGAAAATACTACTGGCCAAAGATGAAAGAACAAATCACCAGGTTCATTAACGAGTGTACCATCTGTGGTCAAGCTAAATACGACAGAAATCCAATAAGACCCCAATTCAACATAGTACCTCCGGCTACCAAACCACTCGAAGTTATTCACATGGACCTCTTTACCGTTCAAAATGAAAAATACGTAACCTTTATAGACGTCTTCACGAAATACGCCCAAGCGTATCATCTGCGAGACGGTACCGCTATTAGCATCATACAAGCACTGTTACGTTTCTGTACACATCATGGACTACCTTTGACTATCATCACTGATAACGGCACTGAGTTTACGAACCAACTTTTCTCCGAATTTGTACGTCTTCATAAGATTGTCCACCATAAAATCTTACCTCATAGTCCAAATGACAATGGTAACATCGAACGTTTTCACTCAACCTTATTGGAGCACATTAGAATCCTAAAACTGCAAAATAAGGACGAACCTATAATTAACCTTATGCCATACGCCATCATAGCATATAACAGTTCCATCCATAGTTTTACGAAGTGCAGACCGTTTGACCTAATGACCGGACATTTTGATCCCAGAGACCCAACCGACATAGACCTGACTGAACATATCCTACAACAATATGCGCAGAATCATAGGCAACAGATGAAACAGGTTTACGAAATAATTAATGACTCATCTCTCGCAAATCGTACAGCCCTAATTAACAATAGGAATAGAACTCGCGAGCCCGAAGTAGAATATGCCCCTCAGCAACAAGTTTTTATTAAAAACCCCTTTGCCAGTCGCCAGAAGGCTGCACCACGTTATACGCAGGATACAGTACTCGCCGATTTGCCTATACACATATATACCTCGAAAAAACGTGGTCCGGTAGCCAAAGCACGGCTGAAACGTGTTCCTAAAGCGAGCCAATTGTTACAGGATCCTGCTACTACTGACAATCCAAGTGACTCACCCTCAAGAGATAAAACTTGAGACCTTAGCCGATGGACCAGGATTGCTACCGTACAGATTAGGACCGACCAGACTAACCACACATTACCACTCATTCATACAGTACATACAATTAACCGACATAGAAGACAAAGTAAATTCCGTACAGACGCAACTAAAGACTTTTAGAATTAAACTTACTAATGAGACTTACATGCTCTATGAATACCAGATTGACTACCTTACTAACAAACTTAGTAAAGTACTACAACAAGTAAAATCCCTGGAACCCGTTAGAGTCAAAAGAGGTCTTGTAGATGGCCTTGGGTCAGTGATAAAAAGTGTCACTGGCAACTTAGACTATCTAGATGCCTTGAAATATGACGAGGCTATTAAAACTTTACAGAACAATGAAAATAAAATAGTATCAGAATTCAACAATCATATCAGCATAAGTAAAGAATGGATGTCCCAACATGGCACCATTCTAGATCGAATAACAAGAAATCAGGAAAAGGTTAATGCAACGTTAGAACTACTCCTAGAGAAAACCGCATATACAGATTACAGCCTAATAAAATTTGCAAAGTTCGCCCAAATTTTAGGAATCATAACCAATAATGTAGAAGATTTAATGTTAGAGATAATTAGGTTAGAAAATATAATGGCTTTTATACGTGCGTCCAGCACTCATCATTCTATGATAGATATAGAAGTGTTAAAATCTATGATAGATAAGTTAAAATCAACATACAATCAAGATCAAGTCCTCAATTTAGAACTACGAGAATATTATAATCTTATAAAACCAGGTTCCTACTTTATTGAGAAGAGAATAGTAATAATATACAGCTTTCCCATAGTCTCTAGAGACCTTTACGATTTATACAGACTATCTATTGTGCCTAATAAAAAACAACTTGCCCTTATTCCGTCCTCTCCCTATATAGCAACAAACGAGAAATCATTCGTGTACATAGAGGCTGAATGCCCGAAGTACAGTAGCATCCATCTCTGTGAAAAGAAGATAAGTCATCAAATCCGGACGAAGCCCGACTGTATCCAAGAACTCATCATCAACCAAGGTCTAGAAGACACCTGCCAATTCACCAAGATTTCACTCTCCAAACAAGCAGTTGAAAAACTGGACGATCAACACTACGTTTTATCACTGCCCCAACCGACCAAAGTACAGTTAGCCTGCGGCAGAAAAGACTTTAATATTCTTCAAGGAAGTTATCTCGTCACCATACCCATGGACTGCTATCTGGAAACTACAGAACTCACAATCATCAACGACAGCAACGAGATAAAAGGGCAACCGCTAAAACTATCAAAGATTCCTTATAACGACCTGAGCCAAACAACTGAATCCACTCACATCATCGGCTTCAATTCAGTCAACCTGGAAGAACTGCACAGCATCCAGAACCAAGTTTTGATGGAAAACCCTATCCAGATCGACAACACTCAACCGGTCGCCTTATATCACACAACCATACCATTTTACATCACTATGCTATGCGCAGCCATACTTATCATTCTGGTAATAAGCCGCAGATACAAATGCTGGAACCTCAGAACAGGCAACGAAGAGAAGCAACAGACTCCCAAGATACATACATATGAAGATGTGACCAGGAAACGAGATGAACTCCCAGCAACATTTTCTCTCAACATGAGCAAATAGTTGCTGTTCTGCAGGTGGAGGTGTTAGATACGGACCCCTAATGGATATCGCCGACTTCGCACATTCCTACATGTTTACGCCAACCGCATAGAAACTGCAGCGCGGACGTCCGTTCAGCCACGAGTCGCCGACGCAGCAGAAATTCACGAGTAGCAATAAGTTCTTTTTAAGTATTTTTTTGTCATTCCATATTCTAGCATCGAATAGGTTTCGTCAACTTAATTGTAAAAATTTCTATTAATTAAATTAGTTTTAAAATCACTTTGGTTTTTTTTCGATCCACCGTCTGCAGTCTACGTAATTAGCGTTGCCAAGGACTATTGAATTGAAATACGATTTCATGACAGTGTATAAGTACCTACACAATGTATAAGTACCTACACAATGTATAAGTACTAACTTACAGTTGCGACTTGACGAGGCAGTTTGTTGTTGTTTGTCGAGACAAACAACAACAAACGGCTTAGCGGACCTTGTAAACTCAGGGATAAACCGCTACAAATGGTTTTGCAAGCTATGTCCACACTTGTATAGTGTTATTGGACATCAAGCCTACGAGACAACCTTGAGATTGTGTAGTGGTAGGATATAGCACGCGCTTATATTTACATACAACAGCATACGCACAGGCAAACATATTTGCAGTGTGGCGTCAGTGGTATTCGAGAATTTCGTTTTGATTGATTAATATTCAGGACCACATTCGTGACTTCTACTTTTCACGTGTCGCATTTTAAGCTAGCTTTTCGTCAGCTCATAAATATGTTAATTATAGATAGTGCAATCCACGAAGACGCGCCCCACTCTTCTTCCGAATCGCTAGTTAAATCCACTAGTGTTTTAGTTTTTCGATACACACTAATTACCCAATAATAATAATTAAGTGTGTATTTACAAAACTAAAACACTAGCGGAATGTTGCACACTTGTGCTGTAAGCATTAGGAAAAAGAGTGGGGCGCGTCTTCGTGGATTGCACGATTATAAGGCCGCTGCCTGGAATTTTGCGGGCATCGGGGCGGCAGCGGCGGCGGCACGGGCGGTCGCCGATTGCCTTGAGTGCACCGCTCGTTGCCCGCTCCCGCGCCGCTGTTTTCGAGAACCGGTCCATTTAAATGTACGCATAAGATCCTGCCGCTCCCGCGCCGCCGCCGCTGCCGCCCCGCTGCCCGTAAGATTCGAGGCAGAGGCCTAACTCTCTTAGTTCTCTAGACAACTGTTCTCAAATTGGAGAACTAACTTTAGATGTAGTGATATTACAATTATTATTGACATTACAATTACACGACAATACCAATTACAAACTGAGCTAAAAACTTCATAACTCTGAAATGCCTTATCAGAGTGGAGAAGTCTTTTGTAAATATCTTCTTTGGAAAACATCAAAATAACCATTAGATTATAGTGCAGTACTTTCTCAACAGTGTGTATTCATTCTAATACAAATTACATGAAGTTTCACCTCTTCAGTAGGTACTGCTAAGCATTGTCAATTTTTCATGCCTTCTGATACCTTTTTCTGGCTCAGACCCTGCGCAAACGTCGCGTCAACGTAATGTAGTTTCAATACAATCACACCTACACAGTGCTAGGGCAGCTTATGCATTTACTCTACGTCTACGCAGTGTGTACGTGACGTCTATGGGACGACTACGCTGGACCTCGCTCAGTTCGAAGACTCCCACAACTAATCTTCCGACGTTTGCTCCACAGCTGGTGTCGTTCGCCCTGATGATCCTGTGCTCTGTGTACGCGGAGGGGTTCCGCTCGCTGGCGGGCACGGCCGAGGACGTTGGCGACGGCGTTTACAGCTCGTGGTACAAGATCACTGTCGTCATCGCGGTGGTGACAGTCGTGCATGTTGTACTGGCGTTGACGCTACTCATCTCCGTGTACAAGGTGAGTCCTTCCCGGTTCCATGAACCACATAATGATTTAAATAAATAAATAAATAAAAATCGTTTATTTCGACCAACATAGGATTAGAGCGATTGTCAGTCAAACAGTAAATTATTATTAAAAAAAAAAAACTTAAACAAAATCAGAAGTGATTTATTAAAATTAGATATGTTGAGAAAGTACCAATTTAAATCAAAAAGTAAATACGACCATCTTTATCCTTCAGTTGCACATAGATAAGGGTAAAATTGGTTTCTTAAAATCGGCCTTGCCCTTGTAAATTTCCTCGTTCGCTGTTTGGGATTCCATTGTATCGGTGATGGGTAATTTTAACGTTTTTTTTTTCCTACTGTTTTTAAACTTAGTTTTCTCAATTAGCACAAACATAAATCTCTAGAATTTATGATATGCGGATACAGCGTAAGTTTCACGACAAATTAGCTCTTATTTAGAAAATGTACGCACGGCTACACATCAAACTATACATAACCTGTATAACCTGACTTCTGATTGTACGAAAAATCTATGCACTGCGAGGTCAGCTAAAACTGGATATATATATATATTTTTTTTAAATAACGTTGCCCCACACTAGGAATTTCTCCTGTATTGTGGATGCGTTTACAAACATTTAAACTCACATACACAAACAGCCAGACCCGGAAAAACTACTTGTAGGTCATACAAATATTTTATTCCGTGCGGGAATCGAACCCGCGACACGCAGCGCAGCAGTCAATCGCTTAAGACTATGCCGACCGCACAGTGGCGCCCTCATAGTTTTTTTGGTTATTTCATACAATTTAGAATGAAAATGCAGAAAATAAGCACGTTAAGTTGTGCTTCACAAGATTATACGTTAATATTATTAGAAACGGTAGTTTTATATTATTTAGTTTTATTATAATCCTTAAAACGGATAAAAATGGCCACTATATTGTATGATATAACCAAACAAACGATGCGGACGCCACTGTGCGGTCGGCATAGTCTTAACCACTGCGCCAACCGTGCCGTCAAATGTTTAGCTTGAGGTGTTGCCGTGTGTATTATCGACTGCAAATAAAGTTGTTCGGCCTTGGTCTGTCTACAGTCTATTTGTAGCGTTCTCAATGAAATGAGTGCCTCACAAAACATGATAACGGTGTGTTTGTGGTACAATTGGGGTTTTTTTCTGAAACGGCACCTAAATCACACTCATTTTTTTATCTGCTTCCCTTTGATCGTCCTCTAATAATAAAGCATTATTTCACTCATACTGAAATTATTGTGCAATTAGGTATTAGGCCTAATTCGATAATTTTCGTCATTTACAGTAAAATAAGTAAATTGCGGTAAATCTATATAAAAAAAAAACTATCAGGGCTATCAATTACATTGTTTAACCGACTTACAAAAAGGAGGAGGTTATATGTTCGACTTTATGTATGTTTTTATTTTTAGTTCACCGATTTCTCCGTCAATTGTGGACCGATTTTCAAAATATTTTTTTTTATTTGAAAGGGTATGCTTATGCTGTATGTGGTCCCATTGCCAAATCGGAATCTGATGAGGGAATCCCATGGAAATCGAGGGAAACCCTCTAATTTTGTAGGCACACCTACAGCGATTTGGGTATTTTTTATAGTAACTCATGCATTTGCTCTCAGAAAGCACTATCCGGTGAAGTGAAACTGGTGATGAAGACCACAGATGGCCATCGGAACTACTTAATAATAAATATTTCACGGATTGCAATTCGATTAGATACTTTATTGTGGTTGCTAAGTACAATGCGTATCGTAAAGTGGAGCTGATGGTGACTTCTCAATCAGCTCCAGTTCTCCTGGTTCTTACAAGGAGAACTCCTCAACCTTTAACGTCCCTGCATCGGGAAAAGCAGTATATTTTTTAAAGGTTACATGAGTTACAAACTTGCCCACTAAAAAGTGAAAATTAAAAAACTTTTTTCCAAAAAAAACAACCGACTTCCAAAAAAAAACTACAAAGTGAAAAATAACTTTAATTTCGGAAGTCGGTGTCAATAAACGAAAAATGCGGAACTAACGACACCGACTTATCTTTTTCACTTTGTAGTGTTTTTTTTGGAAGTCGGTTGTTTTTTTTTTTGTAAAAAAGTTTTTTTAGTAACCTTGATAGTTTTCTTTATGATTTTGTACTTTGAGCACTATGTAAGTAATTGAAAAAAAAAACAAAAATTGGTCATAACTTTTGAACTAAAAAAATCACCGACATTCTCAGGGTTAAAAAGTTTTGAAATGACCTTGCCCACGCCCCTATTCGATTTGATCCATACTTCCAGGGACACCCTGTATAGGTATGTAAGTAAGTGGATATGTGCCAGTATCACTATCGGATGTACTTATGACCGTATCCACTAGCTTTTAACTGACAGTGACGAATAGTATCAGTAATGGCAACTTTATAATGTTCGGATGCGCTATCTGCCTTTGTTGAAAGACTGCTACACCTCTAGCTCAGAAGATCTATCGCCTATGTTATGAGCCTATAAATCTTGCCAACCTAGCTACTTCAGACTACAGACAGTGGCCCCGATTCTGTTGTTCACAAACTAAACTAAATTTAAGTTCAGTGCATCTTTTTCTTTCTATTTCAGGACAGAAGATACATATTAGTTTAATCCTGTCAAATTAGTCAGCGCCTGACGTAAATTGACGTATTTTTAGTAGCCAATTTTTTAATCACGTCTAAACTTGTCTATGGATTATCTAATTTGACAGGACTAAACTAATATTTATCTTCTGTCCTTTTCATTATGATATAGAAAGAAAAGATGCACTGAAATTAAATTTAATTTAGTTTGTGAACAACAGAATCGGGGCCAGTGTCTAGATTTCCTACAACTTCAGAAATGAGCACCGGTAATAGATAAATGTTATGAGCTACCACGTATTGTAAAAAGTTCATTAGAACATTGATTAGCTTTACAAAATAATTTTGAAACTCTTTATTGTCTAATCCCAGATTTTTTCTACCGCTGGCGATATCACAGCAGCCTCTTGCTAGAGTACCTATACTAGATAAATTACTGTTCAAAATGTACAGTGTATAGTTTTCTGTATTTCAATTTAAATTCAAGGAGAGAAAAACATCTTGTAGCTAGGTACACGTTCCTTAGTGTAGATTCCTAGTAAAGAGAACGGATTGGCACAAGTATAGAGAGGCGTATAGGTCGTGCAATCCACGAAGGCGCGCCCCACTCTTCTTCCGAATCGTTAGTGGTTATCGCTTGTAAATTCCACTAGTGTTTTAGTTTTTTCGATACACATTAATTACCCACTAATAATAATTAGTGTGTATCAACAAAACTAAAACACTAGCGGAATGTTGCAGACTTGTGCTATAAGCATTAGGAAAAAGAGTGGGGCGCGCCTTCGTGGATTGCACTATCTGTATGGAGCAGTGGGTGAAGTCAAGCGGGTCAGGAAATGTCGCGCCACTGTGCCGAGGTGTCTGTGGCCACAAACGAGTCTTTTTGTTTGTTTTGTGTGTGTTTTTTCTAGTAACAATGTTGCCTTAATTTTTCAGCGCAAGTCGTGCGGCGTGCGCGCGTGGGTGTGTGTCATGTGCGTGCTGCTGCTGGCGGCGCTGGCCTGCATCGTGCTGCTGGTGGCCATGCACGGGCTGTCGGGCTCGGGCTCCGACATCTTCCTGTCCTTCCTCGAGGGCCTGCTGTTCTTTGGTGAGACAGTTATCCATTATTTCCCAAAAATAAAAAAGGGGCAAAACATATTTGGAAACGAGGAAACAAATGAATCACGAAACAAAACGTGACACCACGCCTGTGCTCACCGAAGGGTTAGACCGAGAAGCACCTGTAAGACGCGAACCTATTGCCAGTATAGAGGTGTGAGGAACAGGGTGTAAAGTTCACTCAACCTACATAGAAAAGGAGGGATCCTCCAACTAGACGGGTGTTGTGTCTGGCGGGCAACTGCCCAATGATTCATGTCGGACCGTTTTATATATGCTAGTTGCGCGGTAAACTCTGCTTGCGAGGTGCAGGATTTTGCGTGACGTCAGTATGACGCGTTGTTCGCATGTGGCGTTATAGATACCGCTACACCTGTAACCAGGACGAATCCCGACTCCGGGCTGTTACTGACATATTCCAGATGGAAAACACACACACTGGAAGTGTCCAGTGTGTGTGTTTTCTATCTGGAATATCTGGTCGACCCGGGAATTGAACCCAGGACCTCTTGCATAGCAGCAGCGCTTGCGACCACTATACCAACTATGAAGTACAAAAATTTATTTGAACGAAGAAAATAAAATATTGAGTATGTACTTACTTATGAGATCATTGACGATGCTGTTGTAATGTGTAGTTGGTCTTGAGGTCGCGACACCGTTGGTTCTTGGTTCGATTCTTGTGTCCGTCGCAGTATGCTAAGACATTTTAATCATGACAAAATGTCACAGAACAAGATTTTGACGACGTAAGCAGTGCACTCTCAATTGAGCTGCATATTACTAGTAGTCCGGTCGCTTGCGATGGTTTGTACCTTCAAATTACCCGTCCCTCACATTCGACGTAAACTTATGGAAAACGTACCTATGAATGACAATTACGTTTCTAACAATGTGATAGACAAGTGCAGTGATTGGTGATCTTTATCTGTTGTCGGACAAATTCAGTAGCGGCAATTGCAATATTATGTATTCTGTTATAGTCCGCGCGGAACTAGTTGGCCGCTGAGGTGGGGAAAGGGTTGAGGCGGCGGTTCGCAACGCCCGTACTGAGTAATGCGCCCCCGCCCCTCCGTCCCACCGCTCACATACCTAAGGCGCGGCCAATTAGTTCCGCGCGGACTATAGTAGGTGCATCCGACATTGTATGAGAGAGTACAATCATACTTCTCTATTAGTCGTCATCAGAACAAAAAAAAAAAAAGGCTTTTATTAATCTATAAAATTGTTGTTGTATAATTTCCAGCGGTGATGACGTACTGCGTGCTGTGCGTGAACAGCTACTACCTGATGCTGAGGAGCGCCGAGGACATGGAGGGCCCGCACAAGTCTGCCTACTGAGGTACACCGCCTGACATATTTCATAGTTCACCATAACTGGAGGAATCGTCAGAAACGATGTTATTTTGTTTTTGTTAACGAAGATTTTTTAGCATGTTAGCACTATATCAGAAAAGGAAATATAAAGTGTTGTGTAAACATTGCTGGTTTTTAAGAAATATGTACTGTTAATATTCTCAACTGATACCGATGTATCCATGGAAATTGATGTGCAAGGCAAGTCAAGGTGATAATTAATACCTGTACTACATGTGGTACAAAATCGCTTGACACTTTTTATCTAATATTGTCTTATTCTGTAAGTTTGTTTCCTTAAAGCTGCATAATTTTACCTTATAAGCAGCTCGAAATTATGAACTATAGAGGTGCTACATGGCTACGGTGACACTTTATCTTTCCCTCTGGCATGAACTGAGGCGAGGTATCCTTCAAAAGTTAAATGATTTAACAAATATTATTCGAAATTTAAGCACGAATATGCGAATGGGTGTTTTAAATGTTAACACACTTACTTAATGTGTACCATGGCCAGGCCATAATAATATCCGTGATAAATTATATTGATTTAAAGACCTGCATGTTTTATTATAATGCAAGCAATACATGGAGTTTTTTTGTCGAGAATATTAGTAATCAAACTTGCTGAAAAGTGCTTAAGTTTTTCATAATTAATGATTGATTCAAAAACTCATTCTGATGTGCTAAATTCGTCTGTTAATTATACGTATATTTTAGCTGGGAATATTATCTGTTTAATGTGTAGTTGTATTGTAAGTGTTGATATTATAATGTTCGGTGTTTGAACACCCTGTTGCATATGAAATACTCTCACGTCTAACGACCAATAAAACCATAAAGAAACCCATACATTGAGTGAAAAACGTTTAAAATGTCAGACAAGGTCACGAGACTAGAATATCAAATTGTTTCTATTGTTTTCGTTCGCAGATAAGTAAAGTAATGGCATCGTTCAATGTTTGCTATGTTTATATCAATTATTATGTTCTGTCTGTGTGCGCCTCGTTTATTTTCAAGTGAAGACGACTCCGAATACGTACTACTTTGATGTTTGTTTTATATTAAGACAACTGCATTTACAGTATGCAACAGGGCTTAGATATAAGTATAACATTTTTAAGAATGTGGTTTTAACCGGTTGAATGCCGTAATTACAGAATTAAAAAGCATTTATGTCTCGCGTGGATCCACGTTCATATGAACGGTTAATGCTTAAATATTTTACTGTAGTGCCTGGTAAATTACCAATTCAAACTATTTATAGGGCCTAATCAATTTTAATCGATATTATTATAAAAAAAGTTAATTTAATAATGGGTGTGGCACCCGATTTGGAAAAATGAAAATAGAATTGAAGAATTGAAAATTATGATATATTATTTAAGTAGATGAAGTAAATAAAACACTTAAAAATTCTATAAATCACGTTGTCACGTGTCTTAAGTATTCCAAATTACGCGGACGAAACCGTAAGCATTTCTAGTCAAATTTTTGAAGAAATAACACATACAGTTTATAGTTATAGAATAGGAGAGCATAAACTTGCTTATTTGCTGGCTCGGTTAGTAACGCTTCTTTGATTCCATTTGTTTATTAGTTTTAATGCTGGAAACAGTACTTATAATCAATTTTAATAGTCGTAAATGCAAATGTGGCTTGTGCAAATGAAATAAAAAGTTTAGCTATGAGGATCGAACAGACAAGTTGTTTGCAGACACAATACAATTTACAGGTGTACTCCGCCCGTTTTTTTTTTATAAATGCAACGTTTCGTAGTTCACAATGTCAGCACAGCACAATATCGTTCAATCTAACCTCATGACTATATAGAAATTGGCCCCGATTCTGTTGTTCACAAACTAAACTAAATTTAAGTTCAGTGCATCTTTTTCTTTCTATTTCATTAGGAAAAGGACAGACGATAAAATATTAGTTTAGTCCTGTCAAATTAGATAATCCATAGACAATTTAGACGAGATTAAAAAATTGGCTACTAAAAATACGATGCACTGAACTTAAATTTAATTTAGTTTGTGAACAACAGAATCGGGGCCATTGTCTTTGCTAACTATCTATGACAAATGATTACGTGTTTAGTAAATGTTTTGTGAATATTTGCACTATCCAGGCGTTCGGTTGTTTTATTATTTTCTAGTTTTAGGGGCCTGTCCCCATAGATACGCCAATACCTCGGACTGAGGTCGAGACTTTAAGTGCTCCTTAAAACTTGCCTAAATGATTTTTGATGCTTTTACATATAGTGTATCGAGATATTTAAATATGAATAATGTAAAATTATTATGAATATTAGAAATATAATAATATTGTGAACAAGTAATGTTGTGAACAAGATTTGTGTTCGGATTGAAATCTTAATGTTCAAAGAGAAATATTTAAAATATTAAAATTGAAATCGTCCGCATAGTGTCTTACAAATAACATAATAAATAAGAAGAGTTGATGCATTTCTTTGTACTGTACCAAAAAGTTTCTTCAATGTGCCAATAGATGTCGCTCAAAGGATGACAAAAAAAAATATTTAGCGAAGTCATTTGCAGATTTTCTGTGTAACATTTAACATTTAAAATTATTATACACGGTGATCATTTGGAAACATCCTTGAGTTGAGTCTTCTTGAAGTCTGGAGATGGCTTTTTGAAACTATAAACTAAAGTAGTTTTTATATCTCCTTTAGCGAATAGGTTCTATGTAGCCTTTTCTTGCGTACTAAAGCGTAAGATAATGCGCTTTGAAAAATAATTGAAGTACTTACGTTCCCCATCTGTCTATGGGATTGAATGTCACAAGTTCAAGGTTTTCTAAAAATACCACCGTGTAAAAATGATTGTAGTCTAATAGCACTTGCAACATCTCGGTAAAGTAACTTATGTGTACTTATAAGATAATGTTAAGTATATTTTGTAT